>CM043706.1:35586085-36263585 GCA_023969325.1 Oryzias curvinotus
GGCAGCATCCGGTCTTAAAGCCAAGATCTCATGAGTTTCACAGCATCATTGTGTCAAGCATCTTATGCATTAAAATTCCTAATGAAATGCAATGGAGAAGAGTTTGTATCCAAAGGAAAAAAAGGTTAAGTGTAACACACTTTTTCAGCTGACCTCTGTCTGCAGGGACTGATAAGGCAAAAAAAAAAAAAAAATACTAATAAAAAAAAAACGTTCCTCCCACATGAGTTCATGTCTTGTGCTAATGCAATTTTAATAAAAGATTGTGATGTGGCTCTTTGGCAGAACAAGTAATGTGATTACAGGGAGCAGCGGTGAGCCAAGTGCAGCATGGCAGGAACACCGTTAAGCTCGTCTGCCCAAGAGAGACACAAACCTTTCATTGTGGACGTCTAAGAAACATAAGAATAGGGGGGAACAACTCCTCAAGTCGTTTTGTGGCTTATTTAATGAATACAGCAACACTGGAAAACAAAAATAGCTTCTGCAACTTCACCTGAATTCATTTTTTAAATTATTGCAGCTGAAACTGAAATCAAACTATTAACAATACTATAAAAACAAGAGCTCCTGCAATCTAGTTAGCAAGCTTATCAGATAAACAAGAAATCAAGACACCAATGACATGTGTTTGAGGGAGCATAGACAGGACACAGTTCCTGTGTGTGTGGTGGGGGCTATTAAACAGAAGCACATCTGCCTGTTCCTCCACCAGTGGGCACTTCCATGTCATGGCTCGGAGGACCCGGGCCCCGCTTGAATGTTTCCTCTCAGATCCAAGGACTTTCCGTGTAGTGGGACATCCTCCCAGCTGTCCCAGCAGAGGGAATTGATGACGGCCTGAGAGAAGACAATGACTGTGCTGCAACCTGACCTCACACCAGACCATTCTGAGGTCAAACCTAAAGTGAAAGATTTTTCTTATATAAATGTGGTTAAAACGCCGCAAAACCACCAGTTTTAATGTAATATTGAGCGACTTGCATTGGTTGGTTTCCTAAAACCAGATACCAGCATAACTCTAATCACTGCAGACCATGTACTAAAGCAAGACTGAGATCAAAGGTTCAAACTGATGAGTGAGAAAAGAGGTATTTTATACGATATGTCATGAGAGGAGGCAGAGTTTAATAAGAGTTTAATAAGAGCAACGTCCACATAACGAGAGTCAGAAGAAAGCTGACTTGCTCTGTGAGAGTGGATTTACCACACTGTTACTTGCTTATGTGTAACCTATTAAACTCTGGCTGTGTTCAAACATACCTTTAAAAATATGTAAACAGTCTTATATCTTACTAGGGGGGCAAACATCAAAATTTTGGTCACAATCATTGGAGCCCCCAAGGAAATATCAAAGCGTGAAGTGGCTTCAGCAGGTTTGGATACTGTCAAAAAGAGTTGTGGAAAAACAAGTCACAATTTGCCCCCAGGTGGTGTAACAAGCCCTGTACAGCTCTGCTGTTGTGTACTTGTGAATATTGTCCCCTGTCACATGACCTTGCTTCAATCATAGTGTTAGCTATGAGACTGGTGACTTCACCTTAGACGCCATAATGCCCACTTGGCATGCAGAGGAGTCCATAATGAACTCATTAAGCAGCAACCTTGGAGATTCTTCAACAAAAGGTCCAACATTGGTTTTTTTTCCATTGTATGACCATAAGCATTTCAAATGCTAAGGTCTGTAAAATCGGACAGGATTTTCTGTAGTTCCTCTGAGTATATGACCTTGCCAAGAGGCAAAGATTCTCAACAGACTTGATATCTTTCCATTTTGAACTACTTTTTTTCTCTCTGTGACAGGATGTGTGCTCATCTCTGTGGTAGGGTTGGTGGTCATTTTTTAAATAATGTTTGGATCATTTGTCAACTTTTTTTTTTTTCAACAACTAATTACTCTATTTACCTTTTTAACATCTGTACTGATTAAACAAACTGTGCGAACCAAACACACCACTTGCATGCAGGGCCATAAAGAAAACCTGGGTGGGTTAACAACAGCCCAAGTGATTCTGATTGGGTAAGAGTTGTGTTATGCTTCATGGTAGCCAATCAGAGCCACATACATCCTACTCATGGACACCAAACAAGTGGAAGAAGCCACAGAAATGTCAAGTCCAGAGCAGCTTGACAAAAAGTTTGTGTTTTCCACATGGAAATATAAGCAACACCTGCCATTTCATTGATGTCAAAGGCAAGAACCTGGACCTGGCTGCAGACAAGATGGCGCTTGACACCATCAACCGGAAAGAGAAATTATATCCTAACCGTAACCTTAATCCCAAATGTATTTAGAACAGTAGAAAAAACTTTTATCAAAACTTAAAACTGTAACTGTTAGGGTAATTTGTTAAGATACAGTTTTTTTTCCGAGTGATATGGGGTCACCTGCGGAAGGATCATTGCCAGCAGACTATTTTTTCCATCGCCTGTCTGTCCTGAAAGAGGATCCCACGTTCATGTGGACATCCCTATTTAATCCATTATTTTTTTAAGGAAATTTTCCTAACCAAGAAGGAGGGTCAGGGATGTCCAGTTTAGCTGAGTCTGTTTAGTTTAGTTTAGCAATTACCTACATAATTTTATGACTGATTACATGTTTATTAAACAATTACCGGTATAAACCCCTTTGACACAACTGTTGTAAAATCGGGCTATATAAATAAAGTTGAATTGAATTGAACTTCTGCTTCCGGCAGACGACTTACGGTTCTAGACGTTGATGTCTGTGGCTAGGTCCATTTGGGATTTTTAGACATCCAGAAAACAAGTATAGATGCAAACCAGACCAGTTATTTGAGATTTCAAGTTAGATTTATAGATGAATTTGGACTACATAGTTAAACACACTCTTTTACTTAAAAAAAAAAGTATTTTTGCTTTAAACAACAAAGTAATAAATATTGAAGGTTTTATACAAGTACGTGTCTAATTTGCCCATTTCAACTGACTTGTAAAAACCGCTAAAAAATAAAATCCATGTATTTCTTTGTGCAGTAATGCAAATACTACTCCAGTTGCTTTAACTATAGAGTACTTTAGTTACTGATTCATTCACTTTATCAAGTAGTTAATAACTATACCTAATTCCTTTTTTAAAGTCATGTTCTCAACATACCCATCTAAAGGATCCAGATCATCAAATTGTTGATTTTCAGTCTTATGTCCAACCAAAGATCTCCTTGTTGGATTTTAAGACTTGGCAAAAGACCAAAACATCTAAAACCTAAAATCTTAGAATTTAAATATGATCCATTTCTTTCTAACATCAATATTGATAGCATAATATAACCGCTTGCTTGGAGTTAAAGTATTCAGCCACCTTATGAGTTCCACTCACAGATATACAGTACATGAGGCCCAAAAAAAATCATGTTACAGAAAAGTGGCACCTTCTCAGCTAACAGCCGGGTTTTCATCAGCTGTATTTGCGTCCGGTTCAGGACCTCACAGTGAGGACTATTTCAGTATTTCTCATCAGTTTGGTCGGTAACAGTATGAGCTGTAGTAGACTGGGATATGCGTCTCTTCTACGGCATTGCAATCTTCAGGGGGTGACAGAGTGTAATTTGCGTTCAAAGGTATGTTTCTATGTAAGCACAAAGCTTAACTACCAATCTCAAAGCAGGCACACTCCCACCAAAGACTGAGGTGGAGCAGCTTACCCCACTTAAATAAACCTCCAACTGTACTGAACATAGAACAAAAATGAGGGCGAATAAATAAAAAAAATATATTTTCACCACAGAGATTTGATTGAAACTTGAGGAAGTTTCTCAACTTAGTAGGTTTGGATAAGAAATCTTATGCGTGCAGAAAATGTGCATCAGTTCCTTCCTAAATCTGAGCTGGTTTTGAAATCGTCCCAGCAAGAGGAAGTTTGCCGTTCCCTGCATGTTGACTTTGTGATGTTATACGTGCATGATGCTCGTCAGCAGCAGAAAAGGGGGAGATGCTTTAAAGTGAGTCGCATAAGGTCTTGAAACATAAGACACGGATGTCATATCCTCCAGAAAATGACAGAGTTGGTCACCTGACACCAACACACAGCTGTGCGTCAAATCCAATTCATCTTCATGAGTGCTATAGTCCCACATAGTTCACCACCCACACACACATACAAAACAATTACAACATGTTTATGAAACTGTGTCTGGATAATAAAGCAGTGTTTACTAGAGAAAATTTTGTTGAAGAACAGATTTGTTTGGGCTGCTCAAAATAAATAACCAAGGTGGAGTACGGAAACTCCTACGCAGCTGTTACCCAAAGCTGTTTTGGCAAAACGTAACAACATAAAATATCATAAAAAACTGTGGTGGAAATGGAACAAGATGGGCGCCTTTTGAAAATTAGCAACATAAAAGAAAGCATACTTGTGAAGTTCATTTGGACAAAATCCACTGCATTGGATAAAAAAAGGATACATACGTTTAAATATTTTTTAGTTATACCTTGTTTCTATTATAGGCAGAAAGAGAAAGGTGGTCTGTATTCACACTCTGATGGTGACAAAACCAGTTAGATATTTTGTATAAGACAGTAGATGTCTTCAGGTGTCAAAATGAGCAATTTCAATGTTATAAATGTCAATTTTCTTTTGTTAAATTAGAAAAACCCACAAAAAGTAGAAAGCCATTTTTCCTAACCCATTTTCCATTGCTGTGATCATCTTTGGGCTTCCATATTTCACATGTTTGTATCAAAAGATGGGTTTATATTGCAAGACGTTTCTAAAACACCTTTAAGTAACTTAGAAAGTGTACACAGGATATAAACCTGTTTATCAACAGAAATGGCTTAGTCGTAAACAAAAATATCTAAATAATTTACATCCAGCCCATTTTAGTAACATGAGTTGTCAACTGTGCAGAGATATGAAGCTGAGAGTTGATAGAGCATAACTGACTGATAAAGAACAAAAATCTGATCATTTTAAAGACGATGGTGCTGTCTCACAAACATTTTTGGAAATAAATTAAAAAAATCCCATAAACTTTAGTGTAGGTAAATATGAGATAATAACTCCATATAATTTGTAAAAGCTTTTCTTTTAGTAGCTTAAAAGTAATTCAGGATATCCTGTATCTCAGCGGGACACCTGACTTCATCAAGTCAGTGTGAAGAAAGATCTCAGTGTGTTTAACACTCCTTTAAGGAATGCTAGATTACCTTGAGACCAAATGAAAGTCATACCTGTAACCTTACTACCAACTGCACTCAACCCCAACACGCACACACACATACAAACATTAATTTACCACCCGGGGGGGTCCTCAGACTGCCAGGGTGGTGCTGGAATTCACCTTTTAACAAGGTTAAATGAACTCTACTTCCTTTGACAATACAGCCTACTCACATTCAAATAAGCTGTCTGAGAGTGACAGAGACATAGGCAAATTATTGGGACTTAGACGCAGTGTGTGACATATGCAAAACCGGCTTTGTGTGATGGAGGCGGAGCTTGCTTTCTGTAACAGAGTTGAAGCCCACTTGGTGTGACATAGGCAAGGACAGATTTAGTGACAATGGTAGACCTGACCATGTGGGATAGAGACAGAGATGGATTTTGTGACAAAGTTGTAGCCGACAGTTTGACGGAGGCGGAACCAGCTATTTTGTGACAGAGGTGTAACCGACTTTGGTTGATGGAGGCGGAGACAATTTTTTTCCGACAGAGGTGGAGCCTGCTCAGTGTGACATAGGCCAAGCCAGGTTTTTTTTTTATTTTGACAAAGGTGGAGTCGATTTCATGTGATGGAGGCAGAACCAGCTTTTTGTGACATAGGTGGAGCTACTTTGCTGTGATGGATGCAGAGCTAGCATTTGGTGAAATAGGCAGCATCTGCTTTATGTGACGGAAGCGTAGCCAGCTTTGTGTGTAAAAGGCAGGACTAATTTTTTGGTGATGGAGGCGGAGCTTGGCTTATGTTCTAATGGCAGAGAGCTTTGTATGACAAAGGCGGAGTCTGCTCATCCTTTCTTTTATGACAGAGGGAGTACAGCATGTGTGACTGACTGTCCAGAAAGACAAACACACTTGTGCTCTTAAACCAGAAAAGCTCAAGCATCCAACTCCATCCTCATCAAAAAACTGACTTGTATGGGAATTCAAGTTCCTTTTCTCTTATTATTTAAGATGTTAAAAAGGTGATTTTGATTGCAAAATAAAATAAAATAAAATAAACTGATATAGCAGTCGACTCAAGATCACGTTAAGCAAGGGGCAGCTTTAGGACAAGGACAGAGCCACGAGATCAGACCCCAAGGAATCCAATAGTTTCGACTCAGCCCCATTGGCGAAAAACATTTCAGAACAACATTTTCAGCAGGTAGAAAACGTGTTTGAAAAATGTCAACATTTATATAAAAGAGTAAATGGAAAAAAGACAAGTCTCGATCCGGTTTGGCATGAATGACTGCATCAAAGGAAACAGCTCATACTCTGGCTCCTCTGGACACTTTCCTGCTTCGTTCAAAAAGCAGTTTGAGTTCAACTAAGCATAAAAACCTCGTGAGTGTTTGGAGACTTACGCTTGGTCGCATTGATGAGGTTCTTTCCATCTTTGTACAGCTCTTTGATAAACCTGTTGGTTTTGTCCAGTTCTGCTTCGTGCGCCTTTATTTTCTCCCTGAAGCTCGGGCTGTCCAGATAGCACTCACTAAATTCCAGCGGGTGTAGTCCCATCTCCTCTGACAGATGGACGGCTTCGCCTTCGTTCGGTTATCGGGGATTCTAACAAATACTTCAAACGTCTTCGCCCAAACAAGCTCCGCGCTCCTTCTAGGTTTGCAGATCTTTTCGCCGCCCAACACAAAGCATAGCTACGTTAAGTAGCAGAGGCTAGCGGGGTTTAGCATGGTAACTTTGGACACAAGTGCATGGGTGTTGTTCCAAGGCTGTGAAGTAAAGCTAAAAAAAACACGTAAAGATATATCGGGCGTAGTATAACTCTGCGTCTCAATTTAAAAAGATGCATAGGAAGTTCATTAAAAATGGATATAAAACAGGGGGGAATAGAAAAAATATCCCAGCAACAGTGTCCAGATTTTTCCTTTCTCAGAATACACTCCACCTAGAAATGTGACAGATTGAGAAACTCTGCTGACATCTGTATGCGTGTAGCCCAAACCGTCGACTGTGGGCAAAACTTACTGTCAAAGAGTGAAAATGTGCGCAACATGGTTCACTCCAATCCCCTTCCGCCTCTACCTCTCATTTGCACACAAACATTTTGTTTGATCTAATTAGCAAACATAATCTGCACAATAGGACAATTAACACAACGATAAAACTTGGTAATGTTTTTATTATCATTAAAAAAGCACATTTCGGAAATCCACACCTATATTTTGTTTCTTTCATAGGGAATTACTTTTTTTTTTTTTCATTTCTAAAAGTAAGTAAGTAAAAAAAAAGTAAACGAATTCGATTAGAAAAACTGCTTAAAATATTAATAAAGAAAATCAAATCAGTTATAAACAGCTTTAACATTTTTAAGTCTATTTGACCTAATTAAAAAAATATATACATATTTTTACTTTTATTTTGACTCAACTAGCACAGAGTTCAATAACCTTATGAATTACATTTTTATACATGTTTTACATGTGCATTATTACTAATAGAGTGTGTCTAATCCCTTAAAAATAAACCAGTGTTAGAGGAATTGAACTATCTTGATCTCTTGAACTCTTTGATTGCTGCTCAGTAGATCATACGTCACGAGAGGAACCCCCTAAAATGGTAACATTTCCTTTTTATTAATAACCTTGAACAAATGCCAAAAAGAAAAAAAGAAACAGCTATCATTTTTTTCAACCTTCGATTCTAGTTTTTAAATAAACTAATAATGAAATTTAAAAATATGTCCATGCGGAACCCTTATCTGGGATTATATTTCTCTTCGACCTGTCAGGCGGATGGACACATTTGTTGTTCACACACACAGCAGCAGCATTAGATGCTCGTCGGTAGCAGTTAAAATATGATTGCCACGTAAAATTGTATTTTTTTTTCTTCTTTAATTTGTCCGGCTGCATAATTGTAACTATGCATAGACAACTTTTGACGTACGTTTTAACCCTAAATTAGAAGGATAACATGAAGTTATTGCTATAGGAGAAGCTAACCGAGTGAACCGTAATGCTCACGCTTGCTTGTTGTCAAACCCAAAAGGAGCTTTCAGCTTCAGTATCCGACCTCTAGAGTTTCTACCCCATCTCGCTGATATAGCAAGTACGCTAGCGAAACAATTCTATGTTTTATGCACGTTAACGATACCGTTAAGTTCTATTTTTTTTATTTTATTTTATTTTTTTAAGTCACATTAATTCTCGTCTCAGAAATGCCTAATACCAGTGCTAGGCCAAAGCATGGCAGGAGGTCCCGGCGGCGACGCAGAGGAGACCCTGCTAGAGACGAGCTGGTCTCCAGCTCCCTACAGAGTGCCCAGCAGTGCTTGCTCAACCAGGACTACGGAACAGCGTTCGTGCACTACCTGCTGGTCCTCAACCTCGCACCTGAGTTCAAGGACTTTGCACAGGTAATGTGTGGCTCCACTACGATCACAACCAGTCTGTGAACAACACTCACTGACAGCTCATGATGATGCAGTTTAATTTACGTTTGAAGTCAGCAAATAGCTGGATCTTCAAGATGCTCCAGGTTTTTTATTTATTTATTTATTTTGACACTTGTTTTATGTTTGGAGCATTAAAGCAAAAAGATTTACTTTGCAATTACATTGCATTAAAAATGTTGTTCAATTAATTTCCTTTTTTAAAAAATAAATAACGTAATATGTGACCATACTTAACAATGGAAGGAAGATCCTCTGATATCTGAGCTTTTCTCCGTCAAACAAACTGCCTTGTTTTACTTGAGGTCACGTGTCTTGTGTTACCTGATCACAGGTGAACATGCAAAGCACATGCATGCACCAACACTCCAGACAGAATCTCTGCAAATGCATTTGAGCTCAAAAAGTAAACATGTTCAACCTGTTCTTGTTTATAGCTACTTTTAGTTTGGTATATCTGTGTTTTATTTATTTGCATTACTTACTACTTTACTTTATTACTTTACATCGTTTTGATCTCAGCATAGACTTTGTTCTAGTTTTCTATTTATAGAATGTTGTACTGCCTTGTGTTTTTGGATTTGAATCTTCCAAATGTGGGGAAAAAATGGTTTGTCATTTTGAATTTACTAATCTGGTGAGCAGAATCCGGTGGTTTTCCAAAATAAAACTTCAGTGAGCATCAGAAAATAAACAAAACAGAAATAATTGAAGTTAGCGTATGCGTTTTTTTTTTTTTTCTGGCTGCGACCCGGTACCAAGTGGTCCACGTACTGGTACAGGGCCGCGACCCGGGGGTTTGCGACCACGGCTCTAGACACCCACATTTTGCTCACTTGCTTGTTGTTTTAACTGCTTTTCAAAGTAAAGGTGCATGATTAGGACACATTGTGTAATTTGGTGCTGGTCTTCTACCTAAATAACTTTTAATATAAAAAAAAAAGCATTTCTCCTTTTGCATTAGTCACTTTTACTGCAGGAGAATCCAAATGTACACCGTTCCACTTCTCTTTCAGGAGTCCTTTAGGTTTACGCTTTTTAAATGGGCAGAGGAACTGGACTCTGTGGGTCGCATTCAGGAGCTTTTTGACTGTTATGAGCAAGCGCTGGAAATTCTTCCTGCTGATGAGGTGATCCTAAACAGCATGGGTGAACACCTGTTCAGGTACTCTCATTTTAATGTGTGTACGGTATTGGCATGTTTTTATTTTTATTTTACTTTTTTTTTTTTTTTTTCAGATTTGCACCTCCATAGATAAATACATTTAATCATTTGACCCAATCTTTTGTGCCTTTTGTGACTGTCTTTCCATCACCTAGAATGGGATTCAGGGATGAAGCAGCAGGTTATTTCCACAAAGCCTTAAAGCTCAGACCAGAATTTCCAGAAGCCAGGGAGAATTTTTACCGCGTTGCCAATTGGCTGGTGGAGCGTTGGCACTTCCTAATGCTCAATGACCATGGCAGAAACCAGAAATACCAACAGGCCATTCAGAAGGCTGTTCAGAGCGGATGCAGCACTGTACTTGATATAGGTACTGGCACTGGGATACTTGGGTGAGATATGTTCCAGAAGAATTTAGGCATGTCTTTCATTTTGTAAGTCTTTATTAGATACCTTTGTTGGTAGTCAGTTGAAAAAAAAAAAAATAGAATATATGTATTTTCTGATACTATTTTTGTGTTCAACAAGAATGTGTGCCAAGCAGGCAGGAGCAGCTGAGGTTTACGCCTGTGAGCTGTCAAAGACCATGTATGAACTGGCCTGTGAGGTGGTGACAGCTAATGGAATGGAGGGTGACATCAAGATCCTTCACAAGAAATCACTGGAGATGGAAGTTCCTGCTGACATTCCTCACAGGTTGTGTGCACGCAGTAGGGATTTTCTCAAACGGCACAATAGTTTAATTAAAAAAAAAAAGAATCTATGGACACAGACTTGGATGAAATAAAGTTCATATATTTGATTTGCTTTGTGCTCAGGGTATCCCTGGTGGTGACTGAGACGGTAGATGCAGGATTGTTTGGAGAAGGCATCATAGAGAGTCTCATTCATGCCTGGCATCACCTCCTCTTGCCTCCTAAGGTAACTTTAAATAAAACTCGCGTTCCCCTTTTTTTTTTTTTTTTTTTTTTAAATAACCAGGTTTCAGTGATTGGGAAAGAATTCAGTTCTTTTGTTTGTCTGCTCCCTTTAGAAGTTTAGACGTCAACATAGCAAATTGTGCCCCTCCATCCTCACTCGCACAATCTACTTTCACGTTCTCCTTCACTACATCCATGAACATTGTCTTTGGTCTTCTCTTTCTTATTAGCTCCGACATTAGTATCTTTTCCCATCATTACTGTCTTTCCCCTCAAAGTGTCAAAACCATCACAATCTGGCTTCCCCGCATTTATCTCTAAACATCTATCATAATCTGTTCCTCTGATGGATTCCTTCCTGATTCTATCCACCTCCATCACTCCCAGAGAACTTCAACATCTTCATCTTTACTACCTCCACCTCTGCTTCCTGACTTCTACACCTTTTTATTCATTGTTGCTGACACTCTTTTGTCACACATCACACCTGAAACCTCTTTGCCTCTTTCCCACACTCTCCATTGCTCTGAGCAATTAACCTGGATGATGCTTTGCAAATGTCCTCAGCATTTGTTAATCTATAGTTGTGTATCTTTCTAGTCGAATGAGAATAAGTTTGGGGAACAGTCTGCCACAGGACGAGTCATCCCCGCTGGAGCCACTGTGTTTGCGTTGGCTGTGGAATGCCCTGAGATCCGCCGCCATCACAGGTACGCTCGGATGGATGGCATATACCTATTTCCACTGGTTGTGGTTTTTTTTCATACATTCTTTGTTCTAGCATGGGTGAAGAATCTGAAGTTCTGCTTCCTTTGAGGCATTCATGTCATCTGTCTGGAGGTCTTGGAATACAGCTTAGTCTTTCTCATTCAGACTCTGTGCGACAGAAGTGGGCGGGCTGTCCATGGATGCATGTGGGGAGATCCACAGTCCAGTGAGCTGCAGCTCAGAGCCAGAGGAGTCCGTGGAGCCATACACCACAGAAAGACTGAGCAGGCTGCCCGGGGGGTACACGGCTCTCACAGAGCCATTCACAGCCCTCACCATCGATTTCAACAATGTGCAGGTGAGCAAAAACATCCAACAGCAGATTCTTTAATCCAATGATTCCGACTTTTACTCACAGTACTAACCAGATCGTGACTTAATTTTCTTTATGGAGATATGTCATTGATTTCATGCAGAGGGATGTAAATGTTCTAGTTTCTGTTTAAGTCTAAAGCCATAAGATTTTACTCAGACAGTATCAACGTGTTACAAATGAATCATTTCCTTTTTGAACACTGCTTTATTTGAAACCTCAAGGAACTAGAAGGTCTGAGCTCCAGGGAGGTTCAGAGGATTCAGCTGCCCGTGACACAGCAAGGAGAGCTGGATGCTCTGGCTGTGTGGTTCCAGCTCCATCTGGATGAGGAGAGCAGTCTGTCGACTGGACCTCAGGAAGACACCTGCTGGGAGCAAGCCATCTACCCCGTCCACAGCGCCAAGTGTAAGCTGCTAGCATGCTGGAAAAATGAATAGCTTTGGTACAGCCTTTTTATTTTTTTCATTTAAAGTTTTGTGTTTTTTATAGGGCTGCAAGATAGGAGGAAATCTTGCGATATTAGTGATCAAGACTCTGATGATGATATCACTTGCAGTACATGAACAAACAGCAAAAATACCAAAAAAATAATTTCCTTTTCACTACAACAGATTAAATAAGTGTTAACATAACTTAAATTACGCTCCACATAGGAGGCGAGCATCTAACATAAAAGAACTCTATCTGATTGGTCAACAACGTGAATGCGTCCATCTGATTGGCCAAATGCATAAATGGATTTATTTGATTAGTTAAATACTACAAGCTGCCATAAGATTGTTTTAGCACATTTAAGGTAACGATTTATTACAATTTTCTCCTTCTTTTACTATAAGCATATGGCACAGCTTGATATTGTGATAGCGATAAATTTGCAATTGTGCAGGCCTATTATTTATGTGACGTAATATTTATGCCACTAAATTGAGAACAAAAGTCTCAGTTTTGCAATAGTTTGTTTAATGAATTCCATCTGTGCTTTCAAAATCTCTTTCTCTCCTCATAAAACACATTTTTGCCATTTTTCTTTGGAACAAACGTGGTTTATATTGTGTCATTTCACACAACCATTTTTAGATGCAATCTCTCTTTCTCTTAATTTTTTATTCTTCTGTTCTTTACTCTTTGGTCAAAGAAACAAATATGCCACCAAACCAGCCGATCACAGACAAGTAGGTCTGAGAGAACACGTCTAAAAGAAAACCAGCTGTCGCACATAGCATTTTTTCAATTGCAACTTCAAATAGGTTTAGTTTTAAAAATTAACATATTGTTTGCACTTTAGGAAACTTTGATTTTTAAAACAGTGACTTTTGTTCTCATTGAATTGGCATCAATATGACTTATGTCTAGCCTTTTTTTGTTTTGCAAATTGTGATGTTTTTGAATTTTTATTTTAAAAAAACAGCACATTTTTAAAGTTACATTTTTATTGCAGCAGTGCATCCATGCATTGGTGGATTATATGAAAGCTGTCCCATGGTTTGAGCATCTTTCTGATATAAAAAAAAAAAAAAAAAAGTGGTGAACTTCCACATTGGTGCCAAACGCTCAGACTCAACCCCACAGGAGCTGCTTTCTTTATCAGAGATGACCAACATTCATTTCTCAGAGTGAGCACCTTGAGAGTCCATGACAGTCTTCTATTGTGTATACACTTCTCATAGGTAATAAATATGCATCTTTCCTAAAGGTCTCTGACGAGCCGTCCACCGGCATAAACAGATATTGTTCCAGGAGGAATCCTCTTCATGTCTGCTCTCCTGAATCTAACTTGATTGCTCTCCTTTCCTGCTCTGTGTCATATTCCTCCTTTCCAATATTTAATGTTCTTGCAAAACCAGTATTCTAGTGAGAAAAATGTGGTTTTGCTTGTTGGTTATTTAGTTGACTGACCCAGTCAGATCTCTACATAAGGTGCTACAACTACAACCGACCTCTGAGATTTACATTTTTGTCAAGCTCTTGAAAGTGTTTTTGAAATACAAAAAGTCCTAATAGATGAAGATTGTCAAAGCAGGAACAGCATGTGAACTTTATTTTGAAAGAAGACTTTAGAAAATTCTGAGTATTATAGATTTCATGAAAAGCCTCATGTATTTGTACTCAGCAATGCATAATCTGTACCCCGATAGAGATACTTTAAAGATTTATGCTTCTTTGTTGCTTCTTCAGGTTTCATGTTGAAGCCAGGCGATGAGCTGATTGTGGAAGTCTCCTGTCGAGACGCCTACCTGGGGCTCAGCGGCGTTGCTGTGCTCCGAGGGGGTCGGCAAATCCGTCTTGACAAAAGTAGGAGCTGGCAGCATTCGGAAAACCTCGTTCCAAACCCAAACCCAAACCCAAACCCAGAGGCTGAACTCTGCACGGCGTTGGCGTGTCTACAGACCAATCAGAAGCAAAGCAAAGACTCCTGCTTGCTGGAGTGTTCAGAGATGGCCCTCCTCAATAATACGGATTACCACCAGAGTTTCCGCAGTGCATTTGACAAGCTCATCTCCCAGCTCAAGGGGAAGCTGCACAGTGGGGAAGGGGCTGCTCCTAACACCCACCCTGCTGGTTCCACTCCTGCCAGCGATCTGCTGTATGTGCTGGATGTGTCGGAGGGCTTCTCTCTGCTCTCGCTCCTCGCCGCCAGCCAAGGTGGCGTAAAGGCCTACAGCTCCGTGGAAAAGAGCAAGCAGCAGGAAGTGCTGAAGAGGCTGGCTCAGTCCAACGGGATCTCAGAGCAGCTTCTGGAGTTCTGGCTCAACCGCGTGGAGGACGAGCAGGGGATGCTGCAGAGGCCTTCAGGGGAGAAGCTGTGGAGCGCCATCATCCTCGACTGTGTGGAAACCTGCGGCCTGATCCGGCAAAAGCTCATGGAGAAGGCTTCTCTGGCCAGGTGAGAATCACATGTTTCCTAAATTTGCAGCTAAGCTTCGGATTTCATCAATACTTTTTGACATTACGGTTTTATTACTTGTGGCAGGTGTCTGCTGGAAGAAGGAGGCCACATTTTCCCAGAGAGGATCGTAGTGCATGGCATGTTGGTGGAGTCTGACACCTTGTTGCGGGAAAGCGCCGTCCAGGGTCTGGAGCCAACTTTGGGGTTTAACATTGCTCCGTTTATCAACCAGTTTACTGTAAGTATTCCTGCCAGACCTACCGCAGAGCAAGCTGCCTGCTTATTTGTGATGCTCTAGTCACAAAAGTATAAAAAAATAGTCCATGTTAAATTTTCTTTTTTTTTACTTTTTTTTGATAAACTATAGTTTGTGGCTGTTTTCTCCACTGTGCCACATTGAAAGAGCGGCAAATCTTAGTAAATTCTTTTTCTTTACTTGGTCTAGAAATCCTGGTCTTCCTCCAGCCTGGTGTTTGTGCTGATAATTCTGCAGACCTCTGTCCTCGGGACAGCTGTTTGTGTCTAACAGATGCTATCCTCAAAGTTCTCAGCGGGCGGCACGTCCAAGCACATTGTTACTGTCACACAGTTGTGCTTGGATGACAAAACCCACAGCTTGTCTTAAAGATATTGCGACCAAAATCCATCGATCACCCCAAACACAACCCTGTAGTCTACACAACTGGCAGCAGGGAGGATGGGGAGGGGGTTCTTTTGCCCTGCAGTAGGACAGAGTGAACCCTTTATGCTGCCAGTTTCTGTTTTCAGTCTGTTGCCTTGCTGCCCTGTCACTCTTTCCAAAACATTTGGGTGGAGGATCGGTTGTTGAGCATTAATCTGAGACTAAGATTAAACAAAGACAAAATGTCCAGCTCTCTTTTTTTTTTCCCCAGCACGTAAAGCCCAAAGGTTTAAAGGCATTCCTCTTCATACAGTCCAAGCATTCAAAAGTATTTTTAAATAACACATGCAATCAAAATAGGTTCATACCAATACATTTACATCAATACATGTATTGGTTTTCACCGCATCTTCTTAAGGTGTGATTCATTTGTTGCTTCTTATAGTAACATCTTGCTCTGGCTAAGATTCATCTGCATGAGTTGCTCTTGTGATATACTGCAGATCCGTCTATGTATATTCCATGAGCTTCAATGACCAGCTTTCCATTGGCTCTCATGTGGGTGACCCAGTTTCCAAAGGAAGAAAGTTTTATTTTGTGACAAAATAACTAAATATTGTGTTTTTCAGACCATAAGGTGCACTGTAATATAATGCGCAACATGAAAAAAATTTTTTTCCTCCATGTGGCGCACTGGGTTATAGTGAAAATAATGCAAAACAAGCTATATGGAGTGATTACTCTACCCAGAATGCCTAGAGGGGCCAAGAGGCTGGCAATTGGTCAGAGGGGTTGATGGGAAGTTTTTTCTTGCAAACTGTGGTGTTCTGAGGTAGATTTTTCGCCAGCGTTAACCATTTGCATTTGCACGAAACACACTTCTGATCCTGAGACGCGTTTCTTTTAGAAATCCAAAGCAGCCGTTGTGAATTTTGGCTGTCAGCCTTCTCCACACCTTTTCTGTTTCTTTAATGTATGCAGTGCTTCAGTCAGAGCTTTTCATATGATAAACATGGTCAAAGTACATGTTCTTTTTACCACGGCATGGATCCTGCTGTCATCGGACAGAAAGTCGCCACCATTGATCAGTTTTTTCGTTTTCCAAAGCATCAGAATGACCACTTTGATTCAAGACCTCCTGTGGGTGAATTCTACAGATTCACACTTTTTTATGTCAAATTTGGAATGAAGTGGGAGTACTCCCCACTTCTCTTTGAAGAAGCTTTTTCAGATGGTTATATTTAAGATGTGAGAGACTGACGATTTTATACATTAGGTTTTTCATCCCGTTGAATCTTATTTGTTACAAGTCCAGAGCTACAGCATGAGATACCATGAACTCATGTAAAAAGTTCTACTGAAGGTGTGTAATTGTGGATGCGTTGCTTTTAGGTACCGGTTCATGTGTTTCTGGACTTTTCCACACTGGAGTGTCGACATCTGAGTGAGGCTGCAGAGCTCTTTGTTCTCAACCTCATGGATGCCAATTCAAACTATATCAACAGAGAGGTCAAGGTAAGAGACCATGAGCCACAAAATTGTCACTGGAGAGGAAACTTCCTAAAGAATTCATTCTTTGCAAAGTTGCCAGGACTTTCTCACAAATCTACAGCATATATGGAAGAAAATAAAAGGGAGCTTTAAGATTTTTTATTTTATTTTTTCATTTATATTTTTGTGTTTTTCCTTCTTTTTCCCCCCTTCCCTAAGATTCAAAAGACGGCCTGACAGTGCCAGCAGTTGATCATGGGCATTGCATTTCAATTATTTATGAGCCAAACCACTTAAGTCATTATTATTTCATGTTAAAGAAAAAATGTAAGTTTCTTCAAAAGTAAGAATTATAAATGCTATGTCAAAAGATAAGTCTTACGCGTTTAGTAAATATCCTTAAAAAAAAAAACATAAAGTAGAAGGGAAAAGACTTGATATTGAAAGTAAATATGTTTTGTTTATGTAGCATCTTTCCCTGATAAAAAAAGATAATACAGTACAAACAAACATAGTGAATATGAAAGTGGGGCAAAATATTATTTAACACTTGTCCGTCGATACTGCAAGTTGTCCCACTTAAAAGCATGGAAGAATGGTCCAAAATACCAGCTGCCCACCAGCAAAATACCAAATACCAGCCAGGGTTACATTACAAAGTATTGAGGGGAATTTCGGTTATTGCCCAAATATTTGTTTTTCTGCACCATTATACAAATATATCCTTCAAAAACTATACAATGTGATTTCTTGTATTCTTTTTCTACATTCTCTCACTTAAGGTTAAAGTGTATCAATACTGAACAGTACATATCTCTCATGGTTTTTAGTGGAACTACCGGTACTGGCAGAATCTGCAAAACTTTTTGACCCACTCTATTAAAACCATCGACTGTGTGTTTATTCATAAAAATCCAGTCATTATTAAATTTACCGGTACCTTTTTTTTTTTTTCAAGTTCAACCAGGAAACAGAACAGTTTTTTGCTGACTTTAAGTAAAAGCTGAAGTTTTTCAAATAAAAAAATGAGAACAAATGTATAACAACCTTACATTCAAACCGTTTTTGTCTTTTTTTTTTTTACCTTAGTCAGCACTATTGATCTCCGAAATGCATTAGAAGAAGATGAAGGTTCTCCTCTAGAGCTTCCAGTTCAGATCTGAAGGCTTTATGCTAATAATAAGGTGGCACAATAATACCAGTTAGAAAAAAAAGCATGCACAGTCAATCTTAGTTTGTCATTCAATTTTTTATACTAGCTATGAAAAAAGTATCTGATTTGGTCCAAAATAAAACATACGTTCATATTGTACTTAACAGAAGAGCCTAAAATGTGTGGTTTTTTTAGGCTGATTGATGTAATTTGCACTGTAGAGCAGCAATCAGACATTCTCGTGGTAACATGAAGCATAATCCTTATCCTGCAGATCAAAGTCACGTCAGCGGGCAGAATCACCGCCGTTCCCTTTTGGTATCACATCTATCTGGATCAGGAGATCAGCGTCAGCTCGCTTGGCCAGAACTCGCACTGGAAGCAGGCCGCTGTGGTCCTCCCAGAGCCTCTCCAGGTCCAGGCTGGAGACTGGGTCTGCCTCAACGTGAAGCTTCATAAAAGCACCATCTCCATTTTAGCCCATATAGAGAACACATATGTGGTGATGGACTAGTATTCTAGTACTTTCTAGCTCATTTATTTTTTCTTTAGATGTATTACATTTCAGCACGTTTGTCTCATATCAGTGGATCATGTTTGAGTTGACCCAACATTCTCTGTTTGTCCATTCTTAGATTTTCCTTCTTCGTTGTAACAGTGTTTCTGAGACCCGTAGTGGGTCCTGTTCCATAGTTCTAATAGTAATCTGCAGGACATGACCTTTGCAGAGTATGGAACCGGTCCATTACTATTAAAAGCCAACACCAATACTTCTGTTACACATATTCTATACACCTTTGTGAAGGCCTGAGCTGCAAATGTGTACGAATGCAGCATAAATGTTCCTCTGGTTGTGGATGTAAATCTGTTCGGGTCAAAGTTTTTGCCAGTAAATGGCTTTTTTTTTATTATAAAGTAAGGGATGGTGATTAATTGAAGATGCTAAATAAACATGAGAAGTATCCTGTAGCTTCAGTTTATTTAAAAATGCAATATTTTTAGGAGGGTGTGTCAGTATGCATGTACATTAAAAAAATGTCAGATTAGGAGAAAAACAAATTTGGATGCAAAAATATTACATTTTAAAAATCGGAAAGGATTGTAGCGAAAAAGTGTTTGTTTTGGATGGAATAAATCAATGGCACATTTTGAAACAAGGTATCTGTGCAAAGTAAAGCACTGTCAGGAACGTACTAGAATGTGATGATTGTACCACCGATTAAAGAAAGAAAAAACTTTACAATTAATGCAAAAGAAGTACAATCCACAGTATTATTGTTGATACATATATTACAACATTTTCAGTGTTAAACTGAACTGCAGTTTACCCCAAGTCTGCATTTACATTCAAGGTGGAACAGAAATCAATTCTAATGTGTTTTTCACAGATGTCAATTTCAAGCCCCCCCCCAAAATAAAACAATTTATGGAAAATGTGTGTAGAGTTGCACTTTTCTCATGTTACATTTAAGGCTGAGACAAAAAAGTGGATATTTCTGTCAGAGTACAGGTGGAAAAACAATCTTTAAAGCAGAGGATTAACAGAGGCATCCAAGTCTTTCCAAAAGCACAAAACAACATGGAGAATTCAGTTCCATTACATTCTTGGATCCTTTTTTTTTTTCTTTTGGCTTGTCTGACAGTCTTTTTCAGTTCTTTCCAATACTAGATGCACTCTTTAAAACAACTTTGTTGCTTCTTGAACATCGCTCTGCAACGATCTGACTGGGACCTGCCCAGTCGAGTACAAGCTAAGTAATCACAATGAGATCTGCCTCCGCTGCTTCTTTGGTTTGGTCGGTCCTTTCTTCGTCAGGCTCAACATCTTCCTCCCACTTGGCTGAGCTGAGGCCAGCAGGAGCTGACAGCGAGTGTGGTGCAGTTCTTCCCAGGCCCTGGTAATAGCCTTCAGTGATGGGACTGGATGCGGCTTCAGTAATGGCATCTTGCGAGGCTGAAGAGAGAAGGCCAGATCGTTCCCCCTCATTTTCTCCCTCACCAAAGTAGGCCTTCCTTGGACGACCCATAACTGTTCTCCCTACGGACACGGAGACGAAACCACCACTTAAGCGTACTTGGCGTCAGAGACGTGCTTCGGAAGAAAAGTGAAAGGGCAGGAAGCACCTACCAACATTGCGAACTTGCTCAGAAATGTCTGCTCTGACATCAGAGATGTCCCACATGGCCAAAAAGGAGTCAAAGCAGGAAACTTCCTCAGCATCTTGGATGTAAGGTTTGTAGGTGAAACTGAAGTGATGAGCAATGGCTGCCAGGAACATCTCCACACATATGATGAAGTCCTGGGAGACGCAGTAAAGACAGCTAGGTTTAAAACGGGGAAATGGCATTTCTGCTGACGTGAAGGATGACAAATTTCCATCCTATTTTACCTGTAAGCCGGTTGCTACCGCCTCCACACTCTGCCAGTCCCAAGTACGTTTCTCTGAAATAATCCCTACTTTTACTAGCAAAGCAATGAAAGCTGCTTGCCTAGGAAGGAGAAAAAAACAACTCAGTTTGCTCTAAATGCATTTTTTTAAGACTCCACTCCAATGAAAATTCTTTTTGGTGTTTTTAACTTGTCCTTTAGTATTTTTCTGCTGAAGGAGAACATATCTAAAGAAAATTAAGTTTATAATTGCATTTCATTTTTTCCCATCAGTAGCAGATGAAAAAAATGGAGTTGGGAAAAGATTGTATTTGTTGCATAGAAATGCATTGGGTGGGACACAACCCCCCTGCTCCGCTCCATTCCGACGGATCACCTTGGAGACAAATACTTCATGTACGCCTTTATTTTCCTCGTCTGAGCTGACATTAGGCTCAAAACTGTACAGCTGGATAGCTCAGATATAAGCTATCCGGCTGTGGTGCAGTGGTAGGGCGGTCGACCTACTACGGAGGGAATTGCCCGCCTAAGTGCCCTTGGGCAAAATGATTGGAGTGTGTCTTTAAATAAAGCTTTTTATAATCCCCACAGAAGCTGTGATTTACCAGAAAGAGACAAACACCACCATTTTGACACACAAGAACTTCCCCACAGGTTTGATGGGCCTTAGCTCGTCTTTCAGAGCTCTGTAGAACAGCACAAGGCAGTACATGGCAAACTACAAAAACAGAAAACAGAGATTTGAGTACAAATGTAGACACAATTTTATACAAACAAATGTTCGGACTTTAGCAGAATTACCAGCTGTGACATATTGTTAATGATGACCAGGTACGTCCACGCATTTGTGGAACTGAAATTGCCTTCATCGTACACCTTGCACAGCTGACAAATTCTAAAGAGGACAAGAAATAAACAAAAGTAACTGTAGCAATTAATAAAAACAAGCAGGTTTTAAAAGATGAATTCAGAAGTGAAGTACAAGTTACTTACAAAGCAATCACTGTTGTGACGGGCCTTACAACAGTGTACTGCAATACGCCCAGTTTGCATCTCAACAGTAAAACCCTGCAGAGGAACGTATGGATTCTGTTGAAAATTTCTCTTGCAATGAAGTAACCTATTATTTTTTTTTAATATCTTCTAGTGCCTGAATGTGTGCAGGTTCAGGTGGAGATTGTCTAAATCATCCCTTTACAGATAGTCTCTATCTAATCTAGAAAGAATAAGATGCAGCTGCACAGATTATGATTAGTAAAACTTTTTAACCACAGTTGCTAGTTTTTGGCTTTTTTGGGGGGGTTCAGGTTAAAGTGGTTGAAAATATTTACAAAAAACGATGATAGCTGTGCTGCTGCAGAACTTTTAGATTTATAAAAGAAGTAAATCAAGTTTAATAGGCAAGTGCTCATTGCTCAGTTTACTCTCATTCTTGACATTTAGTTGGAAACTATAGATGACAGAAACTGCTGTTTCTCTGTAAAATCCTCAAGTGCCTAATGACTCTGAAATCTACACCACATATATCTCCTTCACTGCATGGAGATAACTAAGGAAAATAGTACAATTTCCTTTTTTGAATAAATTACCCAAAATCAGATTGGCAAATCTAATAAAGAGGACAGATGTCCAAATTCAAGAGAACACACTCACTCTCCCATTGGCCATGGCGGGCAGCAGCAGAGAGGGGGGAGATGCTTCTGCTGCTCCTGGACTTCAAGCATCAACACCAAGCTGGGATACTGGTTCTCCAGGTAGTTGAGCAAGAACGTCATGAAGTTGTAGATGACATACGCCTCATAGCACTCTCTGCAAGTGTCCACATAAATTGCTATGTCGGGGTATTTCAGTGCAATCCACTAAAAGAGAGAAAATACGAATAAGGTGAATGAAAGGCCCAAACTGAGCTTGAAATGTGCATGTTGCATAATTGGTTTTTCTTAATGCAAAACTCACACTGTCCAAGCTGTAGATTGGGACCATCCATAATATCCTAAATATGATCATATGAAGAAGATTGAGGAATATATGCAACCTGCTCATCATTAAAGGATGTTGCTCTTTATAAAGTTACCTGATGATGGGTTTCTGGAGCTCTGGCTGAGTGTAGTGCACCAGATGCTGGAGAATTCCCCACAGAGAAATGGGAATAGTCATCAAGACAAATATCCCAGCGATAAACCATGCTTTAATATGAGTGCCCACCTGCCATCAGAGGAAAGAGAAAAATAAAATCACTTAAAAAAAAAAAAAAAGAAACCATAGGATAACTGTGGAAAAAAGTAGACTATCATAATATATAAAATTGTATATTATACAGAATTGTAGATCTAGATGTTACTGACAAATTCAGTATATTTTTTAAGTTAGCATAAGAACAAACCAATACTGTTTTCAGTCTATATTTAGCACCGAATAAAACAGCTTTTTACATACTGACCCCTGACTTCTGTAGTTCCCAGATGCAAAACGGCAAGACGACTATTAACAGCAGAATATATAACACGACGACCAGCGGCCGGATCCATCTTCTCCAGTCCCCACAGGAACAGGGCATTTTTTTTTTTAGCTTCTGACTGACTTCCACTAATAACCGAGTAAACAAACAGTTTACCCCGCGGCAGACCAGGGCAATACACGAGTTTACGTTAACTTCGCATGGAGACACTTAGTTTGAACGGCTCGTTACTAGAAAACCAAAAAAGTCCGTGTTAGACGTTTCGCAAAAGTTTACGGTTCATCGTTGAGGACAGCGGTGATAAATTAACAAGTCATGCGACTCGGATTTTAGGACAGCTAAACGTTAGCTTGCCGGCTGTTGAACAATGTAAACAACCCAATAATCCGTGCCCGGTAACATTTTTGAGGGGGGGGGGGTATACAAGGCGATAAAACTTCACACTTTATATATTCTACTCGCGATACACTCTTAAAATATGAGTATGACTGACTTAGAGAGGTGTAACGTTACAAGGTAAAAGTTTCAGAACTAGTTAACGCCAAGCGATTCTTCCGGCTTTCCTCTCGACTGGTTACGCCCATATTCTAATTTCTGATTGGTTGAACTGTTGTTATTACCCAATCAGGCTGATGCAGCTTTCCGACCGGTTTGGTTGCATCCACTGACCAAGGAGACTAATTTGAGTGTGGTTGCGCAGCATTCTTTTTTTTTCTTTCTCACACGCTGACGTTATTTAGCCACTAGATGGCAGTGTTACTCAAGGCGTCAAGAGTATATGAATGTTGCATTTTTTTCCAACTTTTATCCATTAGTTAAAAATAGAAATATATATATTCGTATAACTATGAGTCATTAGATGGCAGAGATTAAAAAAAGTAATGTGTAGTAATAATTACCTCTAACTTGAGAATTGATGGAGTTTCTTTCCCTCTTTTCTGTGTGTGTTTGTGCAATGGTTGGATTGCTCGTTAAAATAAGAAGGCCATGCTGAGATGACCTGGAGAAGCAGTGAATGCTGAACTGTTGATTTATTTAAGTTTATTTGGACAGAGAAGGGGGAGAAACCCCTGCCTCTATTTTGACAGTGAAGTTCATCACATAAGTAATTGTGTAAATGTTTATAACTGGGATAAACTACTGTAGAAGTTGAAATAGACAAATATAAAGGACATGTTCAGCTATTACAGGTTGATTTATTGCAGTGCATTGTCTCATGTTGGGATCCCAACCAATAAAACTGTTCTCACCTCCTTTAAAACTACATCTAACACTCTTGTAGTGGTGAAGTGTGGCCATTCCTGGGCGGAACAGCTGCAGCTCATGCAGTCATGTGATTGACCTTTTACTGATAGGTTGTTAGTTCCCTCTATGTTGAATTGTTATGTTAAAATATGTTTCTTTAACTGAATATGACAGTGACCCAAAACCCTGCTTTTATTTCACAATAAAAGAACAGGAAGATAGATAATTACCTTAATTGCAAATAGTAATATGCTTCATACAAAACAGGAAAATATCTGTAAAAACATACTTAAAGCACTTAATTTATTTCCCAGTCTTTTCCCATTTATTTTTCTTCCATGTTTTTGTGTAAAGACACACTCTTCCTCTTGTTTTTCTGTAGAAAAATGGTTTGGTAACCAGACTTTATTTTTTTGAACCCCTTCTCCATTGTCCCAAAGACACCACTAGTTTCATAACAGATTGTTCATAAATTTTGAATTGATCCTTTTGGCATTTATGAATTAGAAATAGTCTTTGCCACAAGTCCTGGAAGACTGCACCATGGTGGATAGCTTGGAGGGACTGCCATGTGAAGTGGCATACACAGGGCATAGCCATTTAGGGGCAGGGTAGATAAACATGTTTTGTGTTCTGTGAGGATCCCATCATGTATATTTAGCTTGTTCACTGCTTTGTAGCAAACATGTAAACAGTTCAAGAAAATGGATTGATCTGAGGACCTGCAAGGATCAATGCGAAGTGAAGGAGGAGACATGCTGTCTGGGATGTAAATCCTCAGCAAAAGCACATTGCAGCATCGGTTGTCAAAGGGGTAAACACAAAAAAATGTTTAACATTTACTTATTTATCTTAAAGTGGCAGCCACAAGCCTATCTGTCAGGAAATGTTGTGACTCACTGAAAGTGTTCCCGCTCAACATTTATGCTCAGGAAGAACAACACTTGAGTTGAGTAAGCACTTTAAAATCACACAGTAACTCTGATATCCCAATACTACTGAGCCCGGGAACTGACATGGGTAAAATAATAAATATTCCATTCCCGCAAAATAATATTGCGTTCCCTCGAAATAATTAATTTGTGTGAACGAAATAATTATCCACGTGATTAGTCATTCATAAAAACGAAAGTCAGCGATACTTGGATTTACAGCAGATACTTTCACATTTCTTTCTGTGTGTGTCTCATTACATTGCATGATAGACACTGAGTATGTTTAGAGATCAGATTTATTTATTTTAAAAAGCACAAAAGCATTGGTAATCATGTCTCCATGTCTGCGTTCATTCACATCCTGGTACGATCTCCGTCCTGCCGCAAAAGCCGCTTTCCGCCGCTACCTCAGTGTCTCTGTGACCCACATTCGTTCAAGAGGGGGAAAATAAAAACAAGAATGATGTATTTATTATTGTCTCGATGACAATAAGAAAAATATCATAATATTTAGGATGCCCAAGCTTACTGCTTCCCCATATACCGCAGTGATTCTCTGGACATAGCTCGTTCGAGCTATGAGCAATGAGCTCCTGCCCGCCGCAGAGCTCTTTTGCTGTCATGCCGGCATGCGGTATGGGATATTGTAGTTTAGGGCCGAATAGGAATAATAATATTCAGGACTTGTCTTTTATTAACATACTCATTGGCAGTCACTTAACATCCGAAGGCTGCATGCTATGTATCCCATCATGCATCACACATATCCCATAATGCATCTCGACCCATCAACGTGTCCCTGTAACTGTGGTGCATTCAAAGACAACAGGATAAATATATGTTAGAATATTATTCCGTTCCCACGCACTAATCATTCCGCGGGAATAAAATATTATTTTATGGGAACGCTTTATTTATTTATTTTACCCATGTCAGATCCCGGGCTCCGTACAATACAAAACTATTGAACTGAATTTTTCATTTCTTTTTTTAAGCTTTGTGCTTCTTTTAAAGTCATATTAAGTAGTAGTTTATTTTTGCAAACCAGATTTATTAACAGATCAAAACCAAGAAAATGCACCTGATTAAAAAAAAAGTAATGTATTTTTAGTCAGTGGATATGTCCACTGTTGTTCAAAATGCATATTTTTAATTTTCCCAGGTATCAAATTTCCAAAATTGTCATTCATTTTTTTGGAGTCAAGATTAAGTTCAAGTATTGAAACTGGGATGATTCATTTGGAAAAATGTGTCAAAAGGCTTGAAAAAACCTCTTTAAGGAAAAATGTGCAGGGACACTTGTGCTTTGAAATATAAGGGTAAAGGTTTCAGAAAATGTTTTTGCTGTGTTCTTTTTTCTTCCTTCCATCTTTTTTAAACTCTTATCTGTATCAGATAAAGGAAGAAGAGTTCAGATTTCATCAATGTAGGTCTTTTTAAATTGCATTTTTACCTCTATTTTATGGATACTGTAAAGGACTCACTCTAATGTGATTGTGTTTATCTTGACTATTTTTACATAGACTTACAACATTGAGAACCTAATATGAATGACCTCTGCTCAAAGAAGCACTGCAGACCTCAGAGATCCAAAGTTATTTCTGTTTGGGCTTAATTCAATTCACTGTTGGCAAGAAACAAGGTTCCCACCAAATTCCTGAAATAAAACCTCCCATTTCCACTCTCTGTGCATGTTTTTGTCACACCCTCGTTCTGGCCTCATCTTTTCAAAACTTCAATATCTTCCTCTATTTTTTTTAAATCATCTGCATCACTGAGCAATTACTGTTTTGACCATTTTTAAAAGGTTACTGTGGAATGATTTCATACAAGGAATCGGCAATATTTTATAAAATGTATGACCTGGTTGAGTTTTAACAACAACAGAACTATGTCTGATAAAACCACAGCTGCTCCAGGGGTTTGTTGGTTCAGGGTGCTTATCAGCAGTGTATATGTATTGCACGGGTCTGGTTGCTATCCTTTTTTGACAGTAAAAAAGAGTCTAACGCTGGGCTAATGACATGTATAAACACAGCAATGGAAATTGTATGGTGAGACCTCTCTATACACAACTTATGATTTCCTAAAGTGATTAGAATAAAGAGCTACAAATTTTATACTATTGGGTGTCCACCAGCGTCTTATTTTTAATGATGCTGTCATTTTTGCTTTTTCTTGTTTTCAGGATACTAAAAGGTAAATGATATGTATCCAGTTCCCGCCATCCAAGCTACTCACATTCTCTTTGCTGACATGTGCAACCCCGAGGGCTCAGTTGCGGAGCAGGTCACATTGTGCGCCAAATCACTTCCAGACGCCTCCCTCTCACAGGCTGAAAATGAAAAACACAAAGAGGCCTTCGTGATTTCTTGGAGGAAGCAGTGTGACAGCCGCATTAACTTGCTTGTTTGCTACAGTGAGTTCGGAAAGTGATTTATTGATTGAAGTAGCATTCTTAAGAGGAAGTTTACACATATCAACGTCAAGAAAGGATCGACCACAGATTTTTACAAATTGCTTGGATGAATGGTGGTGAACGAATGCCGAACAGAGGCTTGTTCAGTCCGGTCAGAGAAAAACGGCTCACACTCGTGTACACAGGCAGACTTTCAAACTCCCACAGGTTTATTCACATAAGAAATATAAAAACAGTACTGGACAGCATACATATAGCTTAAGAGGATACATATATTGATTTATAAAAACACAAGCTACCTTCTGTGACACTAATTACTAAAAGGGGCTTCAACTTATGTATGTCAATTAAAGTCCCACTCTGATTAGCACTCTTTCATTTCCCATCATCCCTCGATTTACACTCTGTCTTACTAGCTTACAGCCCCCAACACCCCAACCT
Organism: Oryzias curvinotus; assembly: GCA_023969325.1. Lineage (NCBI taxonomy): Eukaryota > Metazoa > Chordata > Actinopteri > Beloniformes > Adrianichthyidae > Oryzias > Oryzias curvinotus. Next base: position 35,613,877 of record CM043706.1, read on the forward strand.
AACATTATCATTGCAACTAAAATGGTGAGCAATAGAGGAGCTATCCAGCTGTATAGTTTTTTTTTTGCCAGATGCCATCTCAGACGAGGAAAACAGATATTAATGGATCCATTTCTCTGGAATGGAATTCATCAGAATGGAGCAGAGTAGGGAGCTTGTGGCTTTTATGTAACAACTACAAGGTTTTTCAAACAGCAAATTTGTCCTTCTACTCCCGATTCACAACAATTTGATTAAAGAAATACATAGAAACACAGTTTTAATCTTAATTTTCTTTATATGTGTCCTCCATTATGAGAAAAATGCAAGAAGAACATGTTAAAAACACCAAAAACACAATCTTCAATGGAGTGGTTCTTTAAAGACAAAAGAAGCAAAAAGATGGCTATAATGATCTTTCATCAATGTTTAACTAAAACAATACCTCCAAAGCTTTTTTGAATCAGCTATTTTGTTTGTAAATTTCCGTTCGACAACAGTTTTACAATTTTGACAGATATAAAAGTAGATGAGCAAACATCGTAGCTTAGACACAGTCAACCAAAATGTAACCAAACGCATCCCCTGTGACCTATTGGCTGTCAGATCTTGTTCTTTCAAACAAAGTTCTTATTAATGTTTATGAACAAGTTGAAATAGGTCAAAATCTATAATGCACTTGCTTAAAGGTTTAGTCAAACCTTGACCCACTTATCTTTGACTTTAGCTAAACTAAATGTTGTCAAACTGCAGAACAAAAGACAGATTTTATTGCTGATTAAAAAAAATCAGATTTTCATTTTTTTGCATCTTTAATTTGAAGTTTTTTTATGTGCTTTCAGAGCATTCCATACCTGTGTCATTACCAAAGTAACAAGGTTTGAGTAACATACTATTGCAGCAATATAACACTTTATAAAAGTGAATATTAAAGATATATTTATTCGCTATGTTATCACAAGCTAAAATGACACAACGATACAAGTAAGGTTCACAGTTCCTGACTGCTTTTAGATGACTAACATAAAACCTAAAATGTAAATACAAGATTTTTGGTAATTTTTCGTTTTTTTTGTCTTTAATGAAAACATGCCATCAAGACTTGTAGTGGTCAGTGGATTGTACATTGAACTAAAGCTTTTTTTTTTTTTTTTTTTTTTAAACACAGGTTTCCCTTTCTCAATGTCACTGAATTAAACATTTTCTCTGTAAATTAAAGTTTGGTGTTCATGGCCACTTTTCAGAGTTTTCTTGAGAAATCAGAAAAAAAACGGAGTGTCAAATATGAGGAGTTCCAACTGAACTTGTACACACACCACAATGTGATCAATGAAAACAAAAAACTGTTCACAAACACTGCAGATCTTTGATAGTGAAAACGACGAGCTGTAAGATTCAGTAATGTGCATTTTGGCTTTCATCATTCATGAGTGGTGAAGTCGTGGGAACAGCTTCCTTGGTTTGTCAGCCTCTGACAGTAGTCATCCAGCCTCGTATCCTTCCCGGTGGTGCTGCCCTTTACAGGAATAGCAGTCTGCCTCCTGGAGGGAAGTCATTTATAGCGTTCAGCTGTATCCCCTGAAAGACCGTTCCTCCCCATCCTGCTGTGTCTCGTCTTTTTTCAATCTTTAACGTCCATGTCCGTGGTTGTGGGAACGTGATTGGGGATTTTTTTGTTTTGCATTCATAAGGGCATGTAGCCAATTTGCAGATTCTTCAAGAGCACAACCGTGCAGAAAAAAGTCCTCAATTGTTTCCAGAATGGTGTTGAAAAAGCTGTCAGTTGCTGTCTTTCCTGAAGCTGCGGTCCGTGTTGACGTTGTTGGGTTCTGGGCTTTTGCACTGGATACTGGTGCCATTGACGGCTCCAATGCTGCTCTGCTGGTTATCCGAATAACACCAGCAGCACAAGCATGACTTGGAGAACACATGAAAAAGGAGAGAGAGAACATTTAATCATGGCAGTGCTTATTTCAAGGTTTTTTTTCCTCTTTTCCTCCCACAAAGCTCCTCTAACATGCAACCAGGTTTATCTCCAGCCTCATTCCCTTGACAGGCATTTGCAGTGTGTGACTTCATGCAATAAAGCTACTTTATATTTCAAACTGCTTTTACATGTCGCTTAAAGATTTTCATTGCCCGCATGACCTCTGAGTCATGTAGGAAAGGTTGTCCTTAAATTTTAGTGTCTGTGTGAGCGTGTGAGGGGAAATACAAATAAAAGTGTCTGCAAAATATGGGTACCATACCTTGAAGCAGTTTTTGAACTTCTTGCTGACAAAGTACAGTATAATGGGATTTATGCACGAGTTGATGGTTGCCAGATTGATGCCGAAGTAATCCAGGATCAACAAGAAACTGAAAAAAAAACAATAAAGACACAATCAAGTCTTGCATATCACATTTTTGTTATCTTAATTTGGCCGTCTTGTGCTTTTTGGACTAGTCCGTCTGCATTTTATGATGCTTTTTCCAAAGATCTTTACTGTCGGGGGGCCTCTATGTTTGGTTTTCCTGGTTCTTATGTCTTTGGCTGGTTTCAAGTATGGCTTTTTGTGTTCGTGTCATGTTTAGTGGTTGGATTTTTCCCCTTGCTCTGCCCACTAACTACATAACATCAGGTTTTAGTTGCTAATTATACGCAGCTGTGTCAGCTTCTCATCCTTCTCAGTCCTCAGTTTTAGTTACCTCACTTCTTATCTTCTGTCTTGTTTTACTTTGTGATGGATATTTTTAAAGTCATGTTCCAGTTTCTTTTTCATCACAGGCTTTGCAGGTCAGAAGATTGTGACTGTTGCCTTTGGTTATTGTGTTTTTTTCTTTCTTACTTCTGCAGACTCAAGCCACTGCAAAGCCACATTTAATTAACTTAACAGACAGTTGGCTCATGTGAAAAGAAGAAAAAACTTTGTCCAAAGAAGACTTCACTTCAAAACTGCTCGAGACACAACATTTTTTTCTCCAGCATTAAAGTCCTTCTCCAATCACCTTTTGATCTATTTTAAATGTGATCCAAGTGGTCTTTTAATCACGATTATGTTGTTTTTTGCCCAAATAAAAAACCTGTGTTTTCTTTTTTTTTTTCAAGTCAAAGCTTCTGCATAGCAGCAGGAGTTCATTAGAAATTCCCCTCTGAGCTGTGGTTGGGACAGTTGGCATGTAGAAACCCCGCCCCCCTTCCCCTCGCCGTCACTGACAGCTTGGAGCAGGAAGCTTGTAGCCTGCCCAGTGTATTTTCTACATCCCAAATAAGCTCTTTTTTTTAAAAAAAACTTCTGGTTTTCAACTGCTATTGATTCTTCCTTCTTTTTTATGTCATTCTTGATAAAAATGTAAGCCTTAAAGGGACTTTTTAGTTGGCGTGATGTTTCAGTGCAGACTCACTTCAGTAGTTCACACCGCATCTTGTCATTCTGGTGGTAGACCATCTTCTTCAGAATCCGGCTCAGGTGCAGCGGAAACCAGCAGAGGGCAAAGATGAGCACCAGGCAGAAGACAGCTTTTGCCACCTCCCTCCTCTTCAAAAAGACATGAAACACAAAATATCAGGAAAATTGTGTTTTTGTATCATCTTTTTGTCGGACAGTTGCCAAAAAATATATAAAAACTTGATCAAGTTGGATGAATTGTAAGGAATTGACATGTTCATGTCATCACCTGCTTAAGGTGTTCACTCAGAGCTATCCGAAGGCTGCCTTTCCTGTGATTGAGCATCTCACAGGTCATTAGAGTGTAAAAGACAGCTGTGCAAATCAGTGGAACACAAAAGTAAAAGCCAAACAGCCACCAGTCCTTTGCTTTTGTATAGCCCTGGGGAGAAAAGAACATTGTTACATGGGATTTTAAACAATTGCAATTATTTAACAATTTCTTTTCTCCAGCCTGAAATTTCATTATTGACTATTTTACTCAATGAATTGTTCAAAGATTCTGAGATTACATCACAGGACTCTCACTTTTCCATGTTGGTTACCCTCATTGAACTTTAACAAAGGCCTTAAAAGAAGTTTAGAGATTTTTTAATTTTTTAGAACACTCAATGAAAGATTGATACGTTGAAATTGTCAACTAAAAAACAATTCTTGAAGGGATATTGTTTTAGTTTCTTACAAATCAGGTTTAGTAAAGTAACCACATGGTAAAAGAAAAAAAGCCAACTATGGATATTCTACAAATCACAAACCAAATAAACCAATAAGAATCAAATTTAATTATAAAATGTATGTATTGTTTTTAAATATCTGTGAAGTTCAAATAGTCCAACACTGTCAGCAATAGGGCATTTGATTTTCAAAGCAAATGATCTTTTCTTTAATCAGCTTGCAGTCAAGTATACGCCACCATATATTCCTATTTTAACTTTTATTCACACTTTAAAAAGTCTCTTTATTCAGTATCACACTTAAAAAAAAACGCTGTTTCATAAAATAAGCTTTGTGTTTTTGAATTCAACAGGCAGTGATATCTGGTAGAGATTACTCGGATTCTGTACATGTGGAGCCGTCCATGTGGTTCAGCTTAAAGTCCTAGGCTTCAGTAATTGCACAAGGCCTGCAATCAATTATGGACCCTGAGGTTGTTAAAAGGCCGTGATCTAAAAGTAAAGGAAAGTTGAGTGAAAGCTAATACTTCGCTCAAAATGTTGAATGTTGCAAAAAAGATACAGCTTTCATGAAGTTAAATTGCTCTTTTTAAATTTTGGAATGAAATTGTTTGCGGTCTCTCTTTATTCTCACAAACTTTTAGGGGAGATTGATATTAGGCACGGTAGATGCCTGATGGGAACACCGAAAGACTTGAGTTATGCTACGTTTAAAGAAAAAGCAAATTTTTTATTTATTTCATCTAGTTAGTCAAAAAGCTGTCTTTTGTGTCAAAATGTCAGTTTAACACAAAATACCCCATTTGTTTTAGATTTATTCTTAGTTTTTTTAAACTTGAGGAACTTTTCAGGCTTGTTTGTGCACTTGTACAGTTATTTTGCTTTAAGTTCCTTTTATAGATTTCCTCTTTTTCAGACTATCAGAAAGATGTTAACCAGGATTTGGTGGAGACTCTTAAGACTCAAGCTAAAGCAGTAAGGCATTCATCTAGGCCCAAGGGTCTGCAGTGATGAAATACTTCTAATTAAGGAAAAAAAAGGTGCTGACTGGAGAATATTTTAAAGTGAATTTCTAAAACAAATATATACATATTTTGTAGAATTGGTGTCATCTTACTCACAACCAAACCTCAAACTTTGTAAAACACTCATCAAAACCTTTTCTACTATTTCAAAACATTTGACCAAAAAGACAAACATTCTTTTAGCCAACATGAATATCTAAAAACATCGTAATTACAGAGCAGCTTGGGTCAGCTGCCGGCTGCTTTTCGTGCTATTTGAGCTGCTTGAAAGTGGCCCGGTCCCCATTTAACCCCTGCCATCCTCTACTGTGGTTTGCATTAATGCATCTGAGTTTCTTAATCCAAAATGTGTACCTCCATGAACGTGGTCTTTGGGTTGAGCATGCAGGTGCGTATGGTGGTGTTGGTGTAGTTGAAGGTGACCATGTCAAAAACGATGGCTTCAGGAACGGCCAGGATGAGTGAAAGAACCCAAATAGATACAATCTCGACGACAGTGAGCAGAGGAATGCCGACTCCCTGCACTCTGCTCCAAGATGCTACAGCCCTGTACCTGTAACAGAGCAGGATGCACAATAAACATGTTTGGACATTCTTATATGAGTGCACACAGCACTTATGTGATGTACAGATAGAGAAAAGATCTAAATAAAATAATAAAATGTTCAGTTTATTGCCTCCAGACCAGCAAAGTTCACAACAGCAATCCCTGTTATTTAAATTTCTGGCATCACATCAAGCACAACAAACTGCTCTGTAAGCACACAATCAAAGTGTTAAGAATTCATGAGAAGAGATGATCAATTGTTTATTTTTAATATCCAATATTTATATTTTTGTAAAGCCTCCAAACAGACTGGCCCATGTTGGCAGTGAGGTCTGTGCATTGGCTCCTGATTCCTATGCAACGAGTACTTGTTTGCTTGTTTGTTTCATTAATGGAAAGCACTTGTCGAAATGTTTTAGTAAAATCGTGCATCAAGATTTTATGGCAAAAACAATATATTTTTCATGACACATTTGAATTTCTCTGTTGAACAACGTGGCTGCATTTATATTTCACTAAGTGGTAATGCATCCACCTTTTTCTTTTCCTGCAACAATGAAAAGATCCAAAAGGGACTCGTGCAGATTCATGATACACTGAGACAGAGATATGCTACACATTTGCTGGAAACAAATTGGAGGCGTGTGATTTCGAGCAATACTGTATTAACAGTCACAGAGGTCACTGGAACTGTCTGTATGCTTCAGCCATTGGAGCCTGTTTTAGAGCAAACCTTTTGTACTTTAAAGTGGGGAATGCATTAAGTGGGATGACATTACATCCCACTTATTCATTACAGAATTTCCATTACGTTGCTTTCAAAAACAAATGTAGAAAAATACTTCTGTGCAGGCGGAGTAACGTTAGCACAACAATTAAAGCTCACAGTGCACATTTTACACATGAGTTGTACTCAAATATATTATACTAATGAACAGGGATAAGTTCAAGAATGATACAACTAAACAAGGAAATAAACATTTTTACTTTTAGTGCTTGTAATTAATAATCAAAAGAGCCTCCTGAAATCTGTCTTTCTGAAATATTTGTTTTTACTTTAACTACACTAGAGAAAATTTGATGTAAATTATTTAATTTCTAACAAAAATGCCAGAAATGCTAGTTTGTCAATTTGTTTTATTGTTTTTCTTTTTAAATTATTATTATTTCAGCATTAATCCAAGCAACATTAACTGCTTTTTCAGGAGGAACGTATTAAAGTAATCATTATGTTTTTTTATGCACGTCCCACTATTACAATGTTTCCACTTATGCTTTGTTAAAAAAAAAGTAGTTTGATACTATCCAGTCGCATGTAAAATAACAAATCCTGATGTGCAGGCACTCACCTGTCCACACTGAGGGCACATAGGTTGAGGACTGTAATGCCCACTGAGGCCTTCTGCAGAAACGGCACCAATTTGCACAAACACAGACCAAAAGTGCTGTCATCAAATGGGAAACGTGAGGCCAGGAGCTGGATCAGAGAGAGGAATGCACTTAAAGACTGATTCTCAAGAGATGCAGGAACATTTCATTTTTACCACTGAGAGCATGCACATTGATAAAACACATTTTATTCCACTATTGTTTTGCTTTACAAACTGGGTTTCCCAGACAGCAGAGATAAAGTCGTAATGCTAAGCAGAACACAATGACATAAACATTTAACAAACGTACTATCCAACTGTGAATAAAGTTAAAAACTTCTTGCTTGTTGAGTAATAGCTAAAAACGTTTCTCAGCAACATTTTGGAGATTAAAGAAATATGCACTTTTGTGATGTGTCATGTCTTCTTAAAAAACCCTTCTCTGGTGGAAACTGAGCAAAATGTTTCCTGTAATTATGTATGTATTGTGCAGGTCGGACTGAGAAGCCATTCTGTTGTTTTAAGTCAGATTTTTACACACACACACATATATATATACACACAATTGCAATACTATGGGAGAGACAGAACAGTAGGTCATAGAGGGGGCTATACCACACTCCCACCCTGAGCTTGAAAACTAGGCAACCCCGACACCAGCAACGATTAAGTGTTGTGCCGCCTGAAAGTCTCCTGGAAACTGTGAATGAAGCATTGAGGGCAATTCCTACCACAACCATCACAGAAACCAATGAACTGGTTTACACTTCAGCAGCAGTGATCTTTGAGATGCTTGGCTATAAGACCAACCATGGGAGAAAACAATACCCACCATGGAAGCAACGGTTAGAGGCCAAAATCAAGGCAACTCGGAGGGATGTCAGTAAGCTGACAGAGCCTCAAAGAGGTATAATGAGAAAGCAAGTGCCTAGGTGATATAGCCAAATGCCCATACCTGAAGCACTGACAACTGCAACAAAGGCCCCTAGCCTTAGCAGCTGCCTAAAGAGGTACACAAGAGACAATAAAGCTAGATGGATAAACAGGCTGTTCGCAACTTCCTTGCAAAAGTGTACGCTCAGTGGCAGGGTCAAAACAGCTGAGCAGACCCACCAAGGCTAGAAACTGAACAGTACTGGAAAAGTATTTGGGAGAAAGAGACAGCACATAACAGCAATGCCCAGTGGCTGGTCTCTCTGAGAAAAGAACAGAGCAACCTCCCTGAACAGAATCCAGTAACCATCACAGTGGCAGACATCCAAGAAAGAGTCTCAGGTATGAAGAACTGGACAGCACCAGGCCCTGACATGATACCTGCCAACTGGCTAAAGAAACTCACCGCACTCCACGAGCGCCTGGCAGCACAAATGAACCAGCTGTTAAGAGATGGGACTCACCCTGAATGGCTAAGAAAAGGGTGACCAACCTGATCCAGAAGGATCCCTCAAAGGGTGCAGTCCCATCCAACTACCGGCCAATAACCTGTCTCTCCACAACATGGAAGCTCATGTCAGGCATCATTGCAACAAAGATAAATAGGCACATGGATCAATACATGAGTAACACACAGAATGGCATTGGTAGAGACTCCAGAAGAGCCAAAAACCAACTGCTGGTTGACAGAACAGTCGCTCAAAACTGCAGGTCACAACACACCAACCTGTGCACAGCCTGGATTGATTAAAAGAAAGCCTATGACTCCATGCTATACACGTGGATCTCTGAATGCTTGGAGCTGTACAACATCAATAGGACTCTAAGAGCCTTCATAGGAAATTCGATGAGGCTTTGGAAAACCACCCTTGAAGCCAATGGCAAGCCACTTGCACAAGTGTCCATCAAATGTGGGATATACCAAGATCATGCTCTGTCCCCACTGCTGTTCTGCATAGGTCTGAACTCCCTTAGCCAAATAATCAACAAGACTGGTTATGGATGCAGACTCAGAAATGGGGCCAACATCAGTCACCTCCTCTACATGGATGACATCAAGCTATATGCTAAGAGCGAGCGTGACATTGACTCCCTGATCCACACCACCAGGATCTACAGAACTGACATTGGGATGTCATTCGAGCTTGAGAAATGTGGCCGGATGGTGACAAAGAGAGGCAAGGTAGTCCACACAGGAGGGGGTCTCACTCCCAGAGGGAACAATAGCAGACATCGAGGACAGTTACAAGTACCTTGGAATTCCCCAGGCAAATGGCAACCTGGAGCAGGCAACAAGGAAAGCTGCAACAGCTAAATACCTCCAACGAGTAAGACAAGTCCTGAGAAGCCAGCTCAATGGCAAAAATAAGACCTGGGCAATAAACAGCTACGCACTGCCAGTTATCAGATACCCTGCAGGAATGATAAGATGGCCAGAAGAAGAGGTACAGACAACGGATGTTAAGACACGAAAGCTCCTCACCATGCATGGAGGGTTCCATCCCAAATCCAGCCCCCTGAGACTAGTCGCAAGGAAGGAGGCAGAGGACTAGTGAGCGTGGAAACCACTATTCAGGATGAAACATTAAGCTCAAGGCCCCAACTGACAGTGTGCTCAGTGAATGTCTCAGGCAATGGAGAGCAGAGGATACAGTGCCCCCCAGCATCTGTGAGACAGATCCTCATGGGAGGACAAACCCCTGCATGGGATGTACCAACGGATCATAACTGAAGTGGCTGATATCAAGAAGTCCTACCAATGGATAGAAAGGGCTGGCCTACAGGACAGCACTGAAGCACTCATCCTGGCAGCTCAGGAACAAGCCCTGAGCACCAGAGCAATAGAGGCTCAGATCTACCACACCAGACAAGACCCAAGGTGTAGGCTGTGTAAAGAGGCACCTGAAACAATCCAGCACATAACTGCAGGGTGTAAGATGCTGGCAGGTAAAGCATACATGGAGCGCCACAATCAAGTGGCTGGAATATACAGGAACATTTGTGCAGAATATGAACTGGAAACCCCAAGGTCAAAATGGGAAACAGAACGGTAGAGAATGAGAAAGCAAAGATCCTGTGGGACTTCCAGATTCAGACTAATAGGATGGTAATGGCGAACCAACCAGACATTGTAGTGGTGGACAAAGAACAGAGGAAAGCCGTTGTGGTGAATGTGGCAGTGCCAAGCGATGGGAACATCAGGAAGAAAGAACATGAGAAACTGGAGAAATACCAGGGACTCAGAGAAGAACTGGAGAAAGCCTGGAAAGTGAAGGTGAAGGTGGTGCCTGTGGTAATTGGAGCACTCGGGGCAGTAACCCCCAAGCTGGAGGAGTGGCCACAACAGATACCTGGAAAGATCTCAGACCTCTCAGTCCAGAAAAGTATGGTGCTAGGAACAGCTAAGATACTTCGCAGGACCATCAAGCTCCCAGGCCTCTGGTAGAGGACCCGAGCTTGGGTGACAGTTTTTTTTTTTTTTTTTTTAATATAATATCAAATATATATAAACATGTGCTTAAAGTGTCCTCAAATTTTGTAGAAGTGTATATCATCTAAAGCAGCCATAGAAATGGACACCTTATTTTTGTTTGGCACAAGTTTGTGCTAGGATTTCAAATGCATGCATTTGTTTGAACATACAGTATATCACCAACATTTTATATTTATTTTTTGCAATATTGCTAAAATAAATAATTAAGTTTGATTTATAAAAATACAACATTGTTACTGAATGGAACTTTTTCTCCTAAGGGACTTAGTGTATCTGGAAAAAAATCTGTATCACCCCCCTTTTTTGGTAACAGATAATAAATGATCATTTGAACAAAAAAGTTGCTTAGTTTTTATGATATTGTACTCTTTGCTTTGTTATATATTGTTTAACCCATCGAGACGACTGTTGTTGTGAATTTGGGCTATACAAGTAAAATTTAATTGAAGTGAATTTAGTCCAGCACAAAATGCTTTCCTCACTTTACTTCTAAATTTGTATTTTTAAGTAAAATGACGACCAAGAAGATTGGTGTCATAAAGACAAATAAAAACAATTTTACATAAATGAGAAAAAAGGTTAACCTCATGCAGATATTCACAAAGGCTTTTTTGTTCTTCTTTGACCCAAAGAGTTTTTCTCAAAGGAGAATCTTGCCAAAAAGGAAAGAACAGGAAGTTTCAGGATTGTGAAATCAGCTTTTTCTTTGTTTGTGAACAGACTGCCCCCCCCTCCCCATATGATCCTTGTTTCCGTTTTGCACATGTGTTACTCAGACCAAAAAGTCACTTTGCCCTCCTCAGAGTCCTAAGTTAATTTTAACCAGGTGGCTTTCTCATTTTTCCTTTTTGCACAATGCTGTTCTTTAATGTGGCTCAAAAGATCATGTTGACGGATCGCTTCATTTTTCCATTGTTCTTTATTATTACACAAATTGTGACAGTGTTTACAGGCATAAATCAGACCAAAGCAGGAGCCCTGCAATGATTCATCACATCTGTCACACAAACACTTCATATTTCAAAGCGTAAACAGAAGGGTTGCGAGTCACGCAAAACCGAGCTGTAGTGTGCTCTGCCCTGTTCGCTAATTAAGGCCTGTTTTGATCTTGTGGATAATCATTTAGCCACTAACAAATATACATTCTAAAGTTTTCTGACAACTCACTGCAGGCTGCTCTCTTCTTATAAACAGAGAAATGGAGCAAACAGTGACGCACAATTAACTGAGAGCCAACAAGAATCTTTTTCCCCTATTTTTTATTTGAAAAGCTGACATTTTGAGTTGAACTGTTTTTTATTTTGTGGATTTGGTGAGTTTAGAAATATCCAGTTAAGGTCAGAACTGGATTGAAATAAACAAGCAGAAAAAAATTGTGATGAATTTAGTGAGTTAAAATGAGGCGAACAGCATGTGTGACCATCATCTTTTAAGGCACCATTAGCTTCTTTCATTGCTAATCTTTTCATATGATAAAGATAAAACTCAGACTGATTACACTTTCCCGTCTATCTGCACACTCCCTTAGACTCCCCTCCCACTTTCTCCCCTTTTTCCCGTCTGTAATATTCCATTTTATCTGTGTGTGTCAAGCTATTGTTACTGCATTTCATCATATCAACAGGCAGACCCCCGGTGGCTGAACTGAGGTTAAGACTACAATTAAACCTGCAAAAGTGGAGGGAAAAGCAGTACCTTGTATACATTGATGGGTATATCAATGAAAATGTAGATAAGGTCACCCAGGGCCAGACTGGCGATGAGGGCATTGGGCCCATTCCTCATGCACTTGTGCTGGTATATAATCCTCAGGAGGGTGGCATTGCCGACCAGGCCTACCACAAAAACGACGATGGAAATGATGGTGTTGATGTACTTAAAATAGCTGTTGATAGATGGATTTATGGGACACATTGGGGGCTTTTTGTTAGTTTCATTGGAGGAGCTGGACCTCAGAGCTTGTGTATCAAGTCCTCCACGAGAGGGAACACTGGGTCCTGCGCTTGGACTGACGGTGCTGTGGAAGTCTGGAGAATGGAGAGTGGTGTGGACCAGAAAACCTGGGAGAGGGTCCTTAGCTTCATTGATTTGGCACAATCCCATGGTCACCATACAGACCATGAGGACAAACAACCACCCTGCTGGGGGGGCCATTGTCAGCGTAACTGAGAGTTTTGATTGCAGTGACAGACTGTCAAAATGTGTCACTGGTGAGAAAAAAAATAGAGAAAGAGGAAAAGGAAAATTACTTTGCATTGTTACTGTTAATGCACATTATAGTTTACTATCATAAGTGTAATATCATATCATATCATATCATATCATATCATATCATATCATATCATATCATATCATATCATATCATATCATATCATATCATATCATATCATATCATATCATTTTTCCGACTCTGTATTCTTCCACTTTCTAATTTTAAAAGGTTTACGGATGCAGTTATGATTTTTTCCAGCTATGAAAAAAAGTTATTCAGGGCTGATTTCCAGTAAGCTGTGCAAAATGTAAGCATAAAGGATACACACAAAACAGATGAGCAGCCTCTTTCACAGAACAAAACACACATTTTCCCTCTTAACCTTCCTCCAGTTTGTTGAAAAAAATAATTTTTTTATAACAAATTCAGACCACTTTATGCTTGGTTAAAAAGAAGTTAAAAGTTTTAAACTTTCAGATCCAAAGTGAAGCCCTTTTTATCATGTCAGAGTACAGGCAACTCTTGTAGCCCAGAGTTCTTCCTGTTCAAAGTCCCTGCTGTCACCAAGTACATAAAGAACTATTTAGCAGCCAGCCCTTCAAGTAGCATCACAGTTTAGCATCAGCATGACACTGCTGGGATATGTGACAGCACGCAAACTGATCTAGCCATAAATAATAAATACATTTGGTTTTCACCTACCGCTTCTAAAATGACTGCCTGGCCCCCTTGGAAACCGTCAGGCAAACTTTCAGCTGAAGCCCCCAGACATCTGTATCACATCACATGAGTAATTAACGCACTATCAAAGCTGCATCGTATCCCACTTGGTTTGAGCAATGCACCCGTCTGCTCTGAGGTGCCTTCGCATTATGGCTCAGAGTTTCCTGTGGAGAGTTTGCAGTATGTCTAAGTGTACGTGCTCAACTGTGTGTGTCTGTGAGGCTTTGTGTATATCAGTGTGTGTGTGTCAGAGCACCAGCGAGACACTTTGACTGGGTGGGATAGCAAATCTCCACCTCCCTTTGGTAACAGACTGGGCCCCCTTTGGAAACATCAGCCCCCCCTTGCTCCTTTTTCTCAGAGGCACCGCCTGCTGACAGTCATTTCCACCAGCAGCAATAATCACACAAACACACACAAACAGGGGCCACTGGGAGCCCAATGCCCCTCCAATCTGTCCCTTCAACCAAAGTCCCTCCTACCTTCTCATTCAATCCCCCTTTCACTCATATAATGTCACACACAACTACTTATTCACACAAAAGAGGGCAGACTGAAGGGAGAAGGACTTATGATGTGCCCCCATGGTTGTTTCATCTGAGAAGAGGAAACTGAGGGGAAGCGGAAGCCATAACCATCAGTCACCCTCACTTTTACAATGTATCCTGGGTGGTCACATCACATTACCTTACCATCATTTCACCTGAAGCAATGCCAACTTCAAGCGCATTCAGCTAAGTCAATGTAAGGTGTGCCAACTGCGGCTGAAAATTAACCTCCTCTATCAAGAATTGGAATGATGAAATATTTAATCAATGGCATTGATTTAAAAATTCCAAACATGAGAGTGCACTCAGCGATAATGAGAGATGTTGGGATTAATGCTGGAAGGAGATTGTTCATTGTCAGGGGCATACAGCGCTCGTACTTCAGTGTGCATTATGCTTCTCAAAATGGACCACTAATCATAATGTGAGCTGAGAGCAGGAAGAGCACTCTCATAGTAACTCTTTTGCCTCACCAAAAGGCTAACCCTGCAGCACATAGAAACCATTTAATCATAAAATTTGATGATGTATGGGAGCGTTGTCTTAGCCATCAAAATCTGATTGTGTTTAGAGTATATTTAATAACAAACTCTGACATTCATCTCTAAATATGGTGATAACTTAATCTGAAACAATTCCAAAATTGTTTTTTGGTATTTGACCTGTGCTAGAGTAAGGTTTTATGGTAAATTGTAGATATTAGGAATATTTTAAATAAAATAAAGCACAAAAAGATGATTTTTTTTAAACTTGTCCTACTATTTCTATAATAAAACTTCTTATCATGAATATTATTATCATTAACATCTGTCTATTTTTTCAGAAATAAATTACGTTAAAGTTTTTTCAGATGATAATCAATAAACTATCGACAGTTTCTAGTTGATTAGAAATGTAAAAAAATACTAGATTAATGTGATACTGTATTCTGATGATAATCCATAAGTATAAAACATCTGTTACATAAAGTGTAATTAATAAGAATGTTTAATGAAATTATGCACAAACGCACACATGTTTTCTGAGGATTATCAATACACACTCTATTTCCTTGATAAATAATCTGGATTTGATCTGATAAGGACCAGATTATAGAAACTTTATAAAAAAAGGAAAAAACAGTATAGTTTATATATATATATATATATATATATATATATATATATATATATATATATATATATATATATATATATATATATATATTCAGACACACACATATGCATCCAGCAAAACAATGAACGTCTATGTTGTCCTCCTCTAAGATGGCATCTGACTCAAAACTGGATGGCTAAATAGCATCAATATAATAATAAATGTTAGGTTGGGGTTGTGAGGGGCTGTAAGCTAGTGTAAAAAAAGGAATGACGGGGAATGAAGGAATGCTTAGTCTGTGCCAACAGTCCCGCCCACAACTCAAGGTAAATTCCTAATGAATTACTACCACTCTGCAATAACTATGTCCAAGAGACTATACAGGTTGATTTTGGCTAAAAACTGCACAATTATAATCAAACAACCCTGGGAATGCTTTGAAAATAACTCGAAAGATTACTGGTGTGGGTCTTTAATTATAGTTTGTGTGTCATGAATTAAAAACTTGCCACCTAATGATCCAGAGCACTAAGACTATTGCTCCCTCCCTAAGTGGACAAGTCACAGAGAACAAACTCAACACATTCAAGTTAGAGACAACTACAGCGGCCAATCCATTTCAGGGTTTCTAATGCTAATCCTAGAGCTCAGGTCCTTGTGCTCTACTTATTATGCATGTTTCCTGGCTTCAGCAAATCTAATAAAAATAACCATGATACTATCAGGCTTTCTGAGGGCTTGGAGAAGACCAAATGAGCTGGATTGGTGACAAGTAAAATATGCATGGCAAAGCAGCCCGGAATACCAGGACAAAGAATTTGGGGAGTTTTAAAAAACATGTTGGTGCTTCTTTGCATAAAATGTATCAGCTTCATCCAGCAAAACTGTAAATTGCAAAGCTGACAAGAAGGCTTTTCATACCCTCAAAAGCTGCTTTGTTTTTTTAAGTAGTGCTAAGATAACATCAAAATTCATACAGATGAAGTTTTTGGTTAATAATGTTACTGCTCTGCTGATTGTTTAAATTTATTTTTTTGTATTATTTTGAGGGATTCTTGCATTCTGACTGTTTCATTTGCAGGTATTTTTCCACACTGTGGCTTAATTGGGTAATACTAATATTTACCGGCATTAGGAATTAAAAGGATCATGTTTTCTTTAATTGTAGTCATGAATTTCTCATAACTTCTGAATTAGTTACGGTCAGCACTTTTGAATATTTAGTTTATTGGAACATGATTTGCTGACGGCATCTGATTTTTTTCTGCTGCTGTTATTTTTTAGCACTTTTTTTTTTCAAAAGTCCTTTGAATGTTGGCAGCTTTTGTGACATTTTAACTTTTGAGGGGGGAGTGGAGTCTTTGTTAGTTAACCCATTAATATATAAATGATGAAACCTTTACCTGCTCCCAGTTGCCTTGGCTTTCATGTTGTTGTTGTGTTGTTGTTTGGATCGTAATCAGGTATTAATGCCATTCTGTCTGAACTCAAAGATGGCAGGCTGCCTGGTAATTCATATGCTTGTTCTCTGATGGCATCTGTCGAAGTGTGCTCTCTGCATATTGGTACATACCCTATGGGAAATTTCAATCCAGCCCCAGTCTGAGTGGGATGTAAGCAATTCCTTAACTGGGACACTTGCGTGAAAACAGAAAGAATAGTGCACAAGAGAGTCGGGAAGGGAGAGAAAGAGATGGAGAAGGATGGAGAGAGTGAATAAGTTTGAGGCCAATCCTACTGTGACAAGAAGCAGTGACAGAGTGAAGATGACTCTGTGTACTTCTTGGCTTCATTAATTTGGGACATATGGCTCACACAAACAAAAAGTTATGGCAAATGAGAATATTAAAATGGGTATGGAATTCACTAGAGAATGTCTCATACAAACACTGTTAACTCGGGAATCTGAGCTTGATTAAATACAATAGAAATGAGTGAAACAAAGTAAGCTGATTACTTAACAAGATACAATCCTGTCAAAGGTTCAATAATAACAGCTGAGGAGAAAAATTGCAGCTTTGTTCGGAAAGCAGGTTTGTTAAAAAGTTTAGAAAGCTTTTGAACACTTTGATCGAAAGAGGATGCGCTGTGGAACCCATGGCTGTGAGGACTATGACTGTCAGAGCCAGTGAAACAAATTTAAAGTTGTCAAAACTCTAATTTCGTTGGATATTTGCAACTCCGCGTTTACTTCAAAAGTGATGTACCGATAATTGAGCCTGTCTTTGTGTTTCCATTTTCATAGAGTTAGAAATGTGACACAAAATCGACAGGGAAAAAAAGAAATTGTGCAAATTCAAACAAATAAAAAACATAAAAAAGTCCTACTACAATCATCTTTTGATATATAAATATATTGATATATCTATAAAATTAAATATATTTAATATTAAACCTGCCAGTGATCTTTTAACTGTGATTATGACGTTTTTAGCCAACCCCCCCCCCCCCCCCCCCCAAAAAAAAAAAAAAACAAAAAAAAAACAACCTGTGTTGTTTTCTAGGACATAGTTGCTGCAGAGCAACAGTAGTTTATTAGATATTTAACTCTGAGTTGTGGCCGGGACTGTTGGCTCATACTAAGCCTTCCTTCATTCCCCATCATCCCTTTGTTTACACTTTCTCCCCCTAACTTACAGCTCCTCACAACCCTAACCTTACATTAGCAGTGCAACAAAAATGAAGGTCTTTCCTGTTTAATATCTTGTTTAATATCTTGGAGCTGCATTACCACCATTTTTTAAACCCCAAACTCAAGATGTTCTAATGGATGACTCATGCTTGCCCGCGTAAGTAATCCTAAATGAAATCCATGAGGAGGTCAGACAGGACATGCATGCGGGAGAGGGGCCGACAATTTAAACATCATCCACTTTGATGCAAAGAAAAGTTGCAAGTCTGCTACAGAGGCTTGGTTCTTTGTAAAGCATCGTTACAATGGAATTCGGAACGTTTTAAACTGCTTTTAGATCCATTTTTTTGCGCAGGCTTGATGTCACAGCTATAAGAATCTGCTGTACTTCTCAATATAAAGTAGCTTCTATACTAAGATTCTACTGCAGGCTTAGACTGAAAGGGTAGATGCAAATACATTTTACACCCTCGTTTTGTTTGCTTTCACACACCAAAGAGAAACCAAAGACCTGAAGCAAGCTACATTATCTGGAAAATCATCTGAAAATTCTGGTCAACATGTTTCAGTGCAGAACTTGATTTGTTGCAGATAAAGTACTGACTTAATTACCCAAGTTTTAAACTTCCTGTTACTTTGGAGACTTTTGCCAGTGGGTTATTTTTAGAGATAGCAGTGCTGACAAGTGTAGAATTAACTTGATGGTTGTAGCAATAGCTTTAATGGGGGGATTGATAGATCTGCAAAATGGACAACGCAATCCTCCTGTCCTATGTTTATACTCCATTTGGAGGAAACAGCACTTGGCTCGGATACACAACCTAACCTTGCATCTCCTGTCTTAATTACTTGACTTCTGTTTTATGCATTTTGTTTACAAATGTAAAACTATGAAATCAATTGGACACACGTGGAAACATGCCAGGAAACATGAGCTTTTTGGGGAAAAAGACGCATGGGTTAGTGATCTAGTAGCTGTCAATGTTGGGTTTAAAAGGTTGCCCAAAGAAATCTTCTAACTCAAGAAAACGGATACGGTGATACTGGTGCAAGTAAGCAGGGTTACTGTATTTATATTTCAGAATTTGGACAAATGATTTCCATTGACTGTATTTTCTGCCCTGTAGGGCGCACCGGAATACAAGGTGCATTAAGCGAGACAAAAGAATCAGAGATAAGACTGTGAGTCTGTCAGGCGTTGTTAACTGCGTTCACCGTAAATCTAGAAATTATTGTAATGTTGTACATGCTCGAAATCCCAGCTACACAAGAGCAAAGCTCTCTAAATTCCTACTATTGTTTCGAAATATTTTGGAAACTTGTACATTAACATTAACATTGTACATTACATTAGTTGCATCTTAACTCCTTCAGGTTCCTCCTATTGAGCAGAGTTGCTTTAGAAAAGACAGGGCATATCCTCGAAAGGACCATTAGGGTAACTAGAATTGAGGGGAATTCTGCAACCTGAACCTTAAAAGGGGGAGCAAAATTGATTATTGCTTTGCAGCAAATGGTTGTCATCTATAGTTCCAAAACTACTTTCCTTTGAATAGTTTAAAGCCATATTTGGCATTGTTGTCTGCACAAAAAACACTAAATCATTCCATTTTTATGGACTTTCCAAACTGGGTTGACTTTTAGACATGTAATAGGTTACAAGATTTGTGGATACCTGGTGTGTATTTTAAATCAACTTCTAAATTATCACTATTGTCTTGTTTCCAATAAAATTGTACATTTTAAAAACTCAATTCTGTCAGTTTGGCAACAGATAGGAATTCATTCTGGCTGTTGCAACAAGAACAAGTTTCCACCAACTGTCTTTCTTTAACTAGGCAGACCCTGGAAGCTTCATTGATAAGTGTCAAGAGCCTCAGCCCATCACATTTAGTTTCCCACAATCAGGAGACCGCATGACTGCATGCTAAGAATATCTACGACAATTATATTTCCATGCCAAACCCACCAAGATTAAAGTCAGCTCAGACATTTTTATGCTGTGTTTTTGTGTACAGATCATGTTTATACTTGTCCTTTTTTTCCTCATCAAAATACAATATAAATACCTGCTGACCCTGTTACACTGGGTCTGTAGAGCATCTTTGGACAATTCAAGCGTTGCATGCTCCCTGTAAACACAGCTGTGTGGACGAAATGGCCAGAAAGAAAAAATAACAGACTTCAGTCAAGACAGACTGATGGAGCTTCCTTCTTGCAATTCCAGATGTGTTCTGGGTCAGTTTAATTGGGATGTGCGATAAAGCAGTCATTTCAGTGCCCTTTTTCTCCAATGAAGACAATGTAGACAAAAATAGGAGTTTACAGAGATTTAAATGTTTTTTATGCAGTCACACAGAGTTTGATTCATTTCTCATTGAAATCGTGTTGTGCTGTGAAGATCCACTTGTGACGGCTGGTCCACCAACATTGTGTATGTTTTGCTCTAAATCATTTCCTACCATCAGCTGAACAAACATATTTACCCTGCCTTCTTCCTCTCTGCAGAACACTTAATCCTTCCACTTATTTCCCTTGATTGCAAATAGTGTTCCTTTCTGCCTTCATGCAGTGATGTAATCCTATATCTTTTTTACTATAAGGGATTAATCAACTAAGACAAAAATATTCCTTATTGGTAAATAATTACATCTTTACTAAAGTTAAGGTTGGGGTTGCATCGGTAACAGAAATTCAGCTTAACTCAAGTACTTTGAAAATGTATTCATTAGTTCCAATAAAGTTTTGCCTCACAAAACATAGCTTAGAAACAGTTTTTTTTAATACTCTTTCAAATGCCGCACTGTGCTTTTAAAGAGCACTTACTCTAATGGTGAGCTATAATAAGAACAGCCATGTAACCATGCTACTTACAGTTACCATGGGCAGCTTCACAAATAAGTACAGTGAGGTCCCACAGCTCGGAGTCACTAAAAATGACCACATGCATAAAGGACCTCTGGTTTTATTGGAAACTGACCTCTTGAACTCAAGTTGTTTCACTGTGTTTATCATGTTAATTCTGTCAAGACAATAAGTGTCTATCAAAAGTAATAATACATTTTGCCATGTTGCTGTTTAAATTTTATTGTAACTTGTGTGCATACTTACCCTTATTCACAATAGAAATTACCTGCTTTGTCAAGGTTTTCCTCAATGCAACATTACTGTCCAAAGACGAGTGTATGCTGTTGGAGTTGGTAATAATCTGATTCGAGATTGCATTGTGACCTAGGAATTTTCTACAGCAAATGTGTTCTAACTCATCCGCAAATGGAGTTTCATCATCATGTATTATAAAAGTGTTTTAGGCTAAATCAAAAAACCTGTGTCATTTTCTGGGACATAGTTTCTGTAGAGCGGCAGTAGTTCATTAGAAATTCACCTCTGAGTTGAGGGTGAGACTGCTGGTGTGGAGTAACCCTTCCCATCATCCATCTGTTCTCCTGCTATCGTACAGCCCCTCACAACCCCAACCTGACATTACTGGTGCAACAAAAACGGCGAGCAATATTGGAGCTATCCAGCCGTACAGTTTGGAATCAGATGTCAGCTTGGACGAGGACATACATGGACCTAGTCGTCTACAAGTGGATGCATCAGAATGGAGCGGAGCAGGGAGTTTGTGGTAATTTTGTACTTCACATTTACAAGCTTTTTCCAAAGGTGTTTTTACATATGTTCCTGATTTACAATAATTTGAATAAAGACATACTCAGAAATGCAAATTTAAGCTTACTGTCCTAAAACATCGTAAAAATGCCACAAGAACATGTTTAAAACACTGAAACACAATTTTCATCAGTGTGGGTCTTAAAATAATGTTTCACAAACAGATTCTTTAAGGTTTTTGTCAAATAAGACCCGAAATTGTTTTATTTTCATCCCCAGCATAGAAAAAAAGCATAGAAGCATTTCTATTTTATGTATGTCTATGTGAAGCAGAAATGACCACATGACCTTCAGTATTATCATGCTATATCCAAGCCCGTTTCAGCACAGCAAATATGTGAACTTTGCGTCCATTCATTCGTTTTTGTGATTTATTTTGTTTGTTTTGCATGTTGATTAATACACCACAGGGATTTCTCAGCATCATCTGGCACTTCGTACAACCTCCTACTGAATTTTTCTCCTCTGAGCAACTCTCCGATTCTTGGTGTTCTCCCTAGAGTATATGAGTAAGAGACAGGGAGAGGGGGAGTCAAAGGTTAGGGGGAGAGCAGACCGACACCATCTGGCAGAGATTATCTGTGTGTAGAGGCTGAGATGGCATTCGCGATGTGCCTTAAATGTCCTCATATTTTTAGATGTATTTTTAGATGCATTAATTAATTGTAAGAAACTATTTAGCAAAGATTCATTCTTTAATTATTTTTTATTTCTGTTATTAAAAACAATGTTATTTTCTATGTTATTTTTTATGTTATTTTTTTTGACAGATTCGATGTAAAACAATGAACATTGGCTTTGTAGAATAATTTAGGAGTCCCACCGTGCTCAGAAACATAAATAACCACTCTGGTTAAGTGTTAAAGATGTGATTCATGAGATATGCATGCATAAGCACTATTCAAATCAATTAGCCTGAAGCAATAAACTGACCTTTGACTTTTACTAATGCGACCCTTGATCAGCCCCTTAGGGTGGAAGGAGGCTTTGAGGCCCACCTGTGAAGACAATTAATGCCAGGAAGCTTGTTTATCAGAGTGACACAAACTTAAAATCTCATTTTAACACACACCAAATGTGCTGGACAAGAAACTTTGTCACATGCTTGTATCCTTTCTGTCTGATATCGTCTTTGTCTGAAAAGCTATGATTTTGATAAACTCTAAAGCAAACATTAATATTTTACCGCTTTATGACAATGAACGCATATGGAATTTTTTATTTTGCATCAGATTGATGCCATCAGGTGAAGCTCTTAAAAAATGTTATATTTCCCCATGAATGCAAATTTTAAACTCATAAAAAAAAATATATATATATATAACTCTATAACTCCTAATTACCTTTTACAGAAAAAAGTGTATTGATGCTTGCCCCTACTATTTAACATGTGAGGAATACCCGTCCAGTTTTTCATGAGGCCTGCTGTTGCTATACCTTGTCATTAAAGCTGAGTTGACAGATAGTGCATAGGCAGGTTTAAAAAGTGTACTAGAGGTTTAGAGATGTGGGTGAACATGTGCAGATGCAGACATGTCTGCTGCACAGTTCTCCATGTAAAGGGTCAACAAATAGGCTCCAAGACTAAATCTGATGTAAATCCATGCTTGGTAAATGCACCACTGTGGCAAATTGTACTTCTGAGACTTGCTGTGCAGGAACTGCTAAAGGTTAGAGATGGAATTGTCTTCCTGTATTTTTATGCACCCAAATATAATCATTTCTTTGAGTTTCCATAATCTGGTTATCTGCTTATAGCCTTAAGACCATAAAAAAGGCATGTTTATGAAGACATTTATTGCAGCTTTTTGAGGTAGAAAGTGTCTCAAACTGAAAACATCTGTTTTTAATTTCTTATTTTTTTGTGTATGTTTGAGCAGTTTTCATGTCTGGCAGAAGTTGACCTACAATATTGGGGAGTCACTTGTCCACATTTCATTCCCAGCTGTTTGTTTCCAGCATCAGTAGTCCCAAAGAAGCAGAGGAGTCAGCATATTATTGGAATATTTTATTGGGGAAAGAAACAAAATGGTTCTGGTCAATTTAAATGAGCCTATAAAACTGTAAGAATTTTACCTTTGATTGTGAAACTTTTCATTATACTTTATGTCAACCCAATGACCTGTATACAATATGTAAACAGTTGCAATCTTTTTCCTGTTATCATTGATCATCTATGCTGATTTTGGATTCAACCATCTAAAATTGACATACAGGGATAGTCTAAACCTAATTTTGAAGCAGTTTTTAGTGTCAAATTACTTAAATATGATGTGCTTTTAATTCAGTTTCTTTTTGTTTTCTGCGTCTTTACATTTGAGATGCTTCTGAAACCTTCTTAGCCTTAATAATCTCTCAAATGACATAATCCATTTGAAGAGAACTTGATTGTGTCAGTCCTTATTGAAGTTGCATCATTAAAAAAATCCATAGGCTGGCTCCAGTCACAGAGACAACACAGACATCATAAACAAGAAAAAAGCCTCACTGGATCGATACTTTAATCCTGCTTCTCCTTTGTTGCCATACAAAACATGATGTCACATATTTATTTATTTATTGGTGAAACTGAGAAGAATGTGTTAAGGTGCATTGAGGCTGTAAGGTTAAGATCATGAGGGCTGCTGCATGAGAGGCTTCCTGTGGTTAGGGAGCCTCAGAGGAGAATAGAGTCCATGTTTAGAAGTCTTGGATCACAGTACAGCCTACAGCCATATACCTCCACCTCCATCTGCTGTGATTGCCCCAGCAGCCAGGCTAATGACCTGAGCCTGCTAGATCTTGGCTCAAATGGGCAATAGCCATCAATATGTCTAACCCGAGGATGGACTTGAAACTCCACGCCAGCAGGAGGTCCGCTTTTGCTCATGTCTGCTTTCAGATTATTTATTACAGCAGACAACGTTTGAAATCTGTCAGAAAACAGCGAACTCAAGCCAGCCGTATTTACTTTCTGAACCATGCAGAGCGGCAATGCTAAACAACATAAGAGATGATAAGTATACTTTCAGGCGTAATGGTTTTATTTAATACAAGCTTCAGTTCAAACCTAACAAAAAAGAATTAAAGTAATCCTAATGGTTTCTCATTTAAATAAAAAGAGAAGCTCAGAAATAAGGCATTTTAAATGGATACGCCTGTTCATGGTTCAAACAAAATCGTAAAAAAGTAAAAAATAAATAAATAAACAGGAAATCTCCAGTTTTAGGAATTTTCAAGAAATATTTGAATTTAGTAACCCTGTAAAACATTGAATTTGTAATGTTGTCACTGCTTTGCTGCTGTTCAGGTGATTTCTGTGGCTTCAGATAATTAAAAATGTTTGTCATTAGTGGATAACACTTTTTTCTCTTTATTGTAGTTAAAAAGTCCTGCTCAGCTGTTTTATTACGGAAGGGGTCACTGACTATCTCCGCTGCTTAACTTATAATCAGACATCTGGATATTGTGGTCTGCCACAAAATCCCCAAGCACCTTAAAGCCCTCCATGTTAGAGGGCTGTTTTTTCCACATCAAAAGTGGATACATTCTTTATATTTTTGTTCATTTATTGTCAAACTCAGGTGTTTGACAATTTAGGGAACTTTAACTTTAACTTGGAGTTGTTTTTTTTATCTGTTGAACAACAGAAAATTACATTTCCAGTTGTAGCAGAATGAGAAAAAACTTTATTTTATGATAAACACAACAATACCAAACATACAAAACACAAAAGCAAGATTCGACCTGTAAATATTACGCCGCTCACAGGAATGTTGAACTCAATAAATAAGTGCATATGTGCATGGCACTATAAGCTTTTGTCCGAAAATTATGAGCATAAATAACTGTAACTGCTCCATCAATGGACAAATAAAGCTGAGACTAACTTATATTACACACTTTAAAACCTCCCTAAAAAAATCATTTTGTTTTCTGAACTCTTGTAGCTATTCTTTTCCTTCGAAGAGACTCTAATCCCAGGCATAACATGTGCAGTCTCATAACATATCCAAGAAAAACAGCCGGCACTTTGACCTGCAGAGACTTTCACTGAGAGACTCCTAAACCTCAAAGGAGTTCCCATGTACCAAGCATGGGGTGATTTCATTACACTAGGAAAACACTGTGTATGAATAACCATGTTTTGCTTCCCTTGCTTGGCTTAAATGTGCAGAACCATGATTTATTTACCTTGTTGGTTTGGGTTTAATTTCCAGTAATCCCATTGGAAATTATTAATGGCGAATACTTAAGCAAATGTACATTTATCAGGAAAAAAAGGAAGGAAACAGTAAAATGTTGGTGAACAGTAGTTGGTCCTTGGTGTGTGATTGGAGTCTGGGGGTCTAAAAGAGAACCGATTTAACTTTAACACAGTCTTCTCCTGCTTTTTCTTGTTGTTTTGTTGCTATTAGAATCAGTTCTCCTTGTGGGCAAGTTGCAAATATTTGACCTCTAAAGTAAAGTTCAAAACCATTACTAAAGGTCTAGTGTTTTAAAAGTTCTACAGTGAGATACATCAGTAAAAATGTGTAGTAAAAATGATAAATATCCTTTTTTAAAGTGAATTTTCAGGGTTAAACAATATTAAAATATGTTTTTTCCAACCATCAAAACAAACTGCAGTCCCCGTTATGGCTGCATAACATAGACTAACTGATAATCTGTCAGTGTGGAGCTGGTATGGTCTGAAGAAAGCAGACACAAATATAACCTCTCTTTGTCCATTAAATGTCTGCCAACAGATCTGCCACAAATGATTTCCAGCCATGAGCCTTGCAGAAGTCATGATGTTTTTCTTTTAAGTTCAGTGTTATTCTCCAGGGAGCATTTTTTTTTCTTATTTTTTTTTGTGTGAATACAGATAAGACATTTGCACAAACATTCCCATAGTTTCTTTCTCTCACTTTTGTCTCCATCTTTGTCTTTCACACTGTTCCCCCCTCTACCCTTTTTTTTCCTTTGAAAACTATGTAAATAAAAAATTAAGCCTAAATACGTCATGTTTACAATCACAAACATCTCATTCCTTTTTATGTTTCCCAAAAATACATATGGTAGCAATTTATTTGTAAAGGCTTGGTCAAAAAGAAAAAGCAAATAATTCTAAGTAAAACATGAAACTGAGGTATTTGGCTTTTTTGTTTAGGTTTAAATGTTAATGTGGCAGAACATAAACACAATTTTTGCAAATGATGCTTGTATAACACTTACTTTCCGTGGATCACCTGCAGTAAAATTGTTTGAAAATAGTTTTCCCTTGGCTTCAATTATTTGAATATACAGAAATCTAGTAAATTTAGTGTTAACAGCAGGTCAAACAAATGTTTTTGTGTTCAAATTTAAATGATCGTCTTTATGGAATAATATAGGATAAAAACACAGACTGATTCACATTCTGTGAGGATTATCATGCATTCAATGAATAGTAGGAAAAAGCAGAAAATCCACAGCAGCATTTGTCCAAACATTTGAAACAAATGAAACTCCTTAAAAAAAACAATCAAAAGAGAAGTAAAATTGAGCAATACTGCCAAACACTGGAATAAATTACAAGAGGTTAATTATTTGTAGCACAAATTTGCTTTTATCCTTCTTCTTGTGTTGTGGTCGGCTCCTTCCCATTTTTTGTTTCTAATGCATAAAACCATCAAAAAGATTTTGTCTGTCAATGACTGCTATCTTAACAAAATGGTTGTTGTTTGTTTAACCATTGCAAATCTAAATTTTTTTTATCTGACTTAATTAGCTTTTTAGTTGTATTTATATTCAATTTTTTCAACCCATAGGGGAAAATAAAATTCTCTATCTTTTTCTTGAAGCTCATATATATGTGTTACTGACACCAACACCATTAATGTTACCATTGGTAAATGAATTTAAAGAAGTGTGTCGTAACGTCCCTTAGTGATAGTTATGTAACACAGCAATGTGGATTTTTTGGGAATATTTTATCATTTTCTAAACTTTGAACTGAGGGGTATACTGATTTAAGGCCAAAAGGCCCAAATAAAAAACAACGAAACATACCATTTTTAATGGATAAAGAGGCCTAACAATATATTTAAAAAATAAAAAAGAATAAAGTGAATAATGTTTTTATTGTATTTTATAACTGATTTAATGTTTGGGTCAAAACCGACCTGTTACCAAAACGCCATGGTAACAGAAAGCAAACACAAGAGGAAGGTTAAAAATGTTACTCAAGAGGTTAGTTAACAGCTGATGTGGTGTCAGAAAGGGAGCTGGTTAAGTGGTGATTCAGATAGAGGGGATCTAAAATCTACTTCCATTCCAGAGTTAAGGCAAAGTGTATTTAGAAACATCGCTGTCATCGTGTTTATTTAAGCTCTCAGTGGCAGCTGCTCAGCTGTACTTTAGGTAATGCTTTCAGATACACATGCACTGCTCCTTTTAGGTGGAGACCCTATGATAAAGCTTGTTTGTAAGTCTTGTAACTCTTCTTGTGCTTTATCTACTCTTTGCAGCTAAATCACACAGGCACCAAAGTTGTGCAAAGAAAAGAAAAGAAGAAAAGAAAAAAACAAGCTTCGAGACCAGTAAGTTCTGCAACGGAAAACATGCATGAGAAATTTCTAACCCATCCTGGAGTTCAGTGAGCTTTGGCTTTGTGCCCAGAAGCATCAAACTCTGGATGATGCTACAGCCTGTAATCTTTTAAAAACAATAACCAAAGTGTTCATTTTTAAAGCAAAAACTCTCCTCACATCAGACATTTAGTGCACAAAAGGTTTTAACCTTTTGGGTTTCTTTTAAATAGAAGAACGGAAGCCACAACGGGAAGGAATGTTGGCAAAACAAACACAATTCAAGGAGCACAAATAAATGTTTTGAAAATGATGTTGTAATCTGTTTGACATGTTCTGAACCATATACATTTTCTCCAAAAAAATTTTTTTAAACAAGTATTTTTTATGTCAGTCTTATTTTCCCTTTCTAAAATTTTGATAAAAGACAACATGTTTGAGGAAAACCTGTCCCTCTAAAAAACTGTTCCAGAACATTTATGCATTCTTTTTATATATTCTTTCCAACAAAAACATTCTTCCTACAGAATCGCTTCCATATCTTCCTAAAACATTTCCTAAAGGCAAAATTGTGAGTAAAAGCAACATAAAAGTGTTTTAAGGGACGAACCACTAGATGTCACAGTTGCTTTGCTTTTTGAAGAGTTGGGCTCCAGAATGTTGAACCTTTTTCTTTAATCTGAAGTTGGCGCGGATCAGAAGAACTTTATACGGTTTGGCTGTCAGAACTACAAAAAGCAAACTTTTACATCCACAGTAAAAAATAAAACTGGTATTAAAAAGAAGAAATAAACAAGAGAAAAAAAACACCTTCTAATTTTACTGTTAATATAAGTGAAAATTTTATTTCTGAAAATTATGTATAATCCAATATTTTTTCCAAAGAAATAAAACGTTTATCATTATTTTGATTAATATAGAAAGACCTTTTTTGTAGAAATATTTTTTTCCCATTGTTTTCTGTCTGTAAATTAAATTAGTTTGTTTTAAGGGGACATTACTATTTCCTTAAACACCTAATCACATGAGTTAAGAAAAAAGTAGGCATTGGCCAAAAGGCTACAAGTAGCCTGAAAATGAATATTTTCTTACTGTCTATCCATCTATTAATTGCACAAACTCTTATTTAAACTATTCAAGAATCAAAACTTGAATTTTTCATCAAAATCTTTGACAAACTTTAAATTTTAATTAAAAAAAAAGGAACGAAAAGAAATACAACCTGTACTTTAGTGAAATATCAATTAAAGCTATAAGTGAGTCCAGAAAATAGGAATAATTGGTGAAAAATAGGATGATTTGTAATCAAACATGTGACAGAAACTTGCCTTCCAAACCCCCTCACAAATGCAGAAAAGTCTCCAATACTTCACGCATTTCACTTCCCTGATTCAGTCAGAACAAAAGCATGGTGTCTGCCCCCACATGGGCTGCACCAGCCCCCTCCCTTCTGTCTTGCTGCCTCATTTCTTCTCTCCCTACATTTTTCTCACTCTTCATCTCTCCATCTTCCCAATTCCAGTCAGACAGATGCCTCTCCGGAACTTCAGAGCTGTGGAGTGGAAGTGATGAAAGCCACAAGCCGGGTCCCACTGCAAGACCCCAGCTCCTCGTCTGCCAGCGCAAACTCCCTCATTTAGAAGCACATCCTGGAACTGGGGCTGCTTTTTAATTAAAGCCTTGGTGGATTGGGCGAGACTCTGTAGAGGTTGCAAAGGAAACTTTAAAGTTGCACTTGACAGGTATATTTAAGTTCACCAAGTTTGACCAGATGGAACATGTATATTGTATAAGTCTTTGAATATGGTGGTGGATGGGAGGAAAGAAATATATCAAACAAGCAAAAAAAAAAAAAAAAACATGGAGGGGGGAACAGGAAAAAAAGAAGAGTGGCAGGGTAAGTGCAAGTTGAGGGATACGGGCATGGAGGGGTGGATAGGGAGCCAAAAGCAACTTGAACAGAGCAAGCCGTGCAGAGCGTTCTTGGTAATTCTTAGAAGTTCCTGCAAGGAGCATCTCAGGAATTAATTCATTTGAAAGTCTGGCAACAGATAAAATGAGGCATCTTGTTTTATCAGTATTTTTTATTCCTGTTATCAGCTTTGAAATGATTACTGTTAATATTTAGCAATATGTCAAATTATTCAAAGAAAGTTGAAAAATGTATTATGAACTTCTCTGTAGAGGAGCAGATGTGTCCCTCAGAGAAAACGCTTCTAACGTGTCTTTTTATGATTCATTCATCTTTTCGCTAATCAACTCCGGACAAGCAAACACCATGAAGTCCAAGCATGAAGAATTAAAGATACGTAAATTTGCAAAATGATGTTTTTGAGGCACAAAAAAAACACAGTTTTTCTGCTCAAAATAAAGTTTCTTATTCTGTTCACAAAGGCTCTGCTACCAAGTAACGACATTTGAAACAAAGCCACATTTTTGCAAGTCCTTTGCAATAAATTCTAAGTACGATATTGTTATTTCTTTTTAGAGTGCACCATTATTTAATATATTTTACGTTTGCTCCCCCTAGTGAATAGAATTGGACAAAGCAAAGATGGGTGATTAAAAGTAATAACCCAAGCATACTTCAAAAGTTAGTCAATAACACATAAACATCATTAAGGAAATTTGCATGAACTTAAAAATAAAAAAATAAAAAACCCCAGAAAACTTTGTTCCTATAAAAGAATACTACAAATACACAAGTGACTCTGTCAGTGACTGTATTGATCTCTCCATCTTTCTCTTATTTTTGCTTGGTCCTGTGCACTTGGTAGTATATGCTGGCTACTTCAGTATGAGGGTGGGGTAAAGTTTGCCAGTTCATTGCAGGGTCACACATAGACGCACTCACTCTGAGGGGAACAATTGAGCATGGCCGTATACAGGTATGGGCAAGAGAGGGGGCAAAACCCCCATAAATGTCATGACTGCTCCCCCTCCAAATGTGATTGCCCGCAAAAAGTCACAGTTAACTGAAGAAATACAAATTACAAAATCAAACAAGCAAAAAAAACAAACAAACAAAAAAACATTAAAAAAACAACAACAAAAAAACACAAGTAAAATGAAATAAATGGCCAAAAAATGTAAGGATGGATGGGCAGACAGATAGACAAATAGACAACAAAAGAAAAAAAAGTCACAGAAAGGTACAAACCCATGTCTTGATTTGCCTGTCCCAAGCCTGGTAAATCTAGTGTCTGGCTGAGCTATTAAAACTTTATAGACATCAAATAGATCAAAGGAAAAAATACATATATGGATGGATGAACTGATATGATGATAGCATGGTTTTGTATGCATATTAAGGGCTCAGAGGGATATTACACCCCAAACTCTTAGCACACCCTGACTTGCCACTCCCTGCCCATAATGGGTCTGGCTAATTCTGGGTTTGCAATTTAGGACCTTGTCGCTATAAGGCGACGATACTAACCACTATACCACCGTGCAACATCTACTGTATTAATAAGTTCTGATCACGTTCACAACTTTAAAAAAAAAATTGAACCTGAAAACCTTTGCAGGTGATCCAAGCATTTACTCTTTCAGCTTTTGTTCTATTGCTAGAATGCAAAAACCTTGACATTTAAAAAGCTTTTTTTTCTTCTTCTTTTGGTGTTAAAAGCAGGTGATCCAATAAATTCAGTCTAACAAATGTTTGGTTACAATAATACAAAATCACAGAGGAATGTCATACCTTCTTTGTTCCAAGTTTCAGATATCAAACACATACATGGTGGATGCCCACTGCCAGCTCGCTTTCTCTCATGAGTGAACAGTTAACATTTAAAAGCACTGGGTATTCCTCTTTTGCTCCTGTGAATTAATAATCAAAGAAAGGAGTAGAAGGAGCAAGGCCTTCAAAAATCAATGAACCCATCAACAAGGATAGATGTTGTGTATGCGCTTGCCTTCATCCACCTGGGTGACTGGAACGTAGGCGTGAGCGCATGCATCAGCGCTTTTGCCCATAACATGTAACAGAGCATCCTTTGTAACAAAACTCTCATACAAAGTGCAGAAATCATTCCAGCTGCTGAAAATTTGAATCACTGGCAAACGCAGGAGATTTAACAAGAAGCCTTCTGTTAGGTTTATAAGAACCAACTGTCTTTTTTCATCAGTGTGGTCATGCCTCTGCTGCTGGTGTACAATGTTCTGGAGCACCCGTGCTCAGATCCTGAGCTGCCATTGTTCTCCTGCCTGCCGAGACCGTCAGTTTGCTATAAAGGCTCGAATAGACACTTTAGGACAAAAGCACACTCTAGTCTGACAGGAAATGGCTTTCAGAAAACCCAACTAAAGATGGGAAGAGAATGTTAAACCATTCCTAGAAGGGTAACAAGGTGTAACTTGAATTACCAAATGATCAGAGAATATACTGTTATGCAAGTTCATGCCTTTAAAAGCTCATTTATTTGCTTTGATCTTTGCTTATAGAATTGGGTCTTTCACTACATAATTTGATTTAAAAAAAACAAGATGATCAAAACCAATTAAACAGAAAAGTTGTGAAAAGTAATGAATTAGAATGAATGTTTGGCACAATACAAATTCTCATTTTTTATCCAAATACACAAATGTTGATTTATTAAAATTTTCTATTCATTTAAAGTACAACAAAATAATTTTAATATTTCTAAGGAGGAAAAATTTGTAGACAAATGCAAAAACGTCTTATTATCTTAAATTGTACAGCAAATATAGCAAGAAAAAAATTCCATTGAAATATTGTTTAAAACATTCTTTTATATAAGGATCTGCCATAAAAAAAGAAAAATATATTATATATACATATATACTAATAAACACTAATAGTACTTGAAGTGTTATCATTTGGGGTTTTATTGGCCTTTAAGCAAAACATGACATAAATTCAATTGTCATTCCAAATTATCAATGCAGCTTTTAGATTTTTGGTTTGGATGATCTATGTCAAAAAAGCGTTGCAGCAAATATAGCCTCTGCCTTTTCACCTTTTTCTAAAGAAATTATGTAAAATCAGAAGTTAATGTGAGGATAATTGGATAAAAAATGGCATAATTGTTGTATACCAAAAAATCTCATACAGCCATTTCTTGTAAAAATTATTGCTTAAAAAAACATTCCTTAAAAATTTTACATTAAAGATGGAATTTGAAGTACTTTAATAACTATAATGACATGTTTATTTAAAATTACTGTTTAAACTTGCATAAATCACTCAATTTTTCTATTTTATTTTCTCTAAATGCATTTCCCTACATAAAATACTTAATTTAATAATCTTTTTCACACTTTTAATGAGCACAGATGGAAATCCTTGTTTCAAACAATCAGAACTTGTGTCAATATATTCAACAGCTTATGATGACCATTAAACCATGATCATGCAAGCTTAATTCAGGTTTTAATATTTGAAGTTACAGGGCAATATTTATTCACGTCTGTCATAAAGGAATTGGGAATGCGGTTTACCTTGATGTGTTTGATTTATTCTGCAGGCCCTGAGGTTATACCGGTAAATTAGAGAGCATCAATAAGGAAAGACCATCTCCCGTATCCCAAAAGTGATAATTACCAACATCACTATTGATCTGACTATCGATGCATGGCTAATTGTTTCTTGCAGTTATTTATTTAATTCCATCACTGTTCACATGAATATGTTGACCTTGTGTAACAGGAAGTATAAGGGTTGTTCAGAGGAGGCAAAACCCACACTAAGATTACTCTTAATACATTTAAATGGCAAGGACATTTTTTTATCCAAACATAGAGTTTGGTTTTCTGAATCTCTGAAGGCTGGAGAACACAGGCAGAATGGATATGTGGGATCACACACTATCATGTATTAGACTTACACTCCAGAGCAGCCTTGAAGAGCAATCTTCTTTAGAGTCTCAGTGGATTTTGCTGAAGGTTCAAGATGGCAGCCTATTGATTAACAACAACACTGCAATATCAGGGATATAGAATAATAATAAAGATTATTCATCATTAAGGCTGTATTGGATTTGGTGCATCAAAAATGCATTCAACATCTCTCAAATTAGGTTTTCTACAAGGTGCTCCAAACAGAACTCAAGGTCCAACTTCGTGTGCAGCCATATTTGAGTTAAATAATAACATTGATTTTCTTTTTTTTTTTTAACTTTTAGAATTCGGGCTATTCTTTTGAGACCATAACTATAAGTCTTCAGACATTGGTCAAACATTTGCAGTTTTTGCTGTGTTTTTTTGGCTCACCTGACAAGAAAAAAATGTGTCATATAGATTGAACACTACTTTTTGTAATTTTCATTAGAACAATATTAAAGTTGTTTTAAAAAGTGCATTAAAATTAAACGCCTATAACTTTGGCAAAAAGGAGTCCTTTCCTTGACATTTTCACTTTTTCTCAGACAACAACTCTCATACAGACAGAAATAAGAATTTCAAAAAGTTTTATAACCTAAATACTTGTGAGTGCAAATGCTCTGCCAGAACTCAGGGGGGTAACACTTTCTGCCAGTCCAAATAAACTGAAATATATTTCTTTTTATTTTTGTTTTTATTTTTCAGGATAAAATAAAAAATATCCTCATCCTTAGCATTAGGAATTACTTGAAAGATTGAAAAATTAAGGCTCTATTCACTAGGTAAATATTATATAGGTTTTAAACCATGAATGCAACAAAAAAAATTTTTTTTCCCTAGATTTGCTGTTGTAACTGAAACCCAGTCATCCTCAACCACAGGAAAATAAAGTTATACTGCAGGAATATATTTATTTTTTTTATATTTTACCTACAGAGAAAATGATATGATTACATAAACTTTACAACCATGTTCTTTCCTTCATCCTATCATATATGAGCAGGCATTTCAAAAGGGACAAATAGAAGATGTAAGAGTCATAATATAGTGAGTGTGCCTCCTGCATTATACCACCTTCAACATGTCAGACTATTTGCGACACCTGCTGTATGGAATGTGCATCACAGCCAAAAGCAGTGTGTGCATGTGTGGGTGACTAACTGCAGGTGCTTGGCTAGAGGATCCAGCTGGCCCTTGCCAGGACATCTGGTACCTGTCACAACTTTGTGTGTCAGTGTGCAAAAGCTGTTCATTGGAGGGGCCAGTTTAGTCCTGCCCACCCATCAAGTGCCCATTTAGACCTTTAGTCAGAGCTGTAATAGGATATTGGCACAAGCCATGAAAGTGTCTAAGGTAAGAACTGTTTCAGGCTTCTGTTACAACATAATCTGGTCAAATATATGTAGTTTTTAATATATTGAGTAGTCGATGATGATGTAAGTTGGTATGACAACACTGACCAAAAACTGAATCTGCCCAACGAGAAACCTTTGCATCATTGCAGCCATTTTTACAGTATAATATTAAACGATGGCTTTTGCTGTGCATGCGCGCATTCAGGTTGAATGTCAGCCGTTGATGATTTAAGAATAATTACAGTGTATTTATTTTCTCCTGCTCTTCCCTCTGCCTCTCCCACAACTCCCGCCTCTCCAGATTGTGAAGCTGAGCCTCTAGCAGTGTAGTGCTGAAGGTGTGTTTGTGCTGTTATGCCCTCTGGCTTGGCTGCCAGCTTACTCCTACTGATCTGAGCCAGAAGGCAGACTGCCGAGGAATACCGATCACCTTGCCCAGACCAAATCCTTTGAGCTCTCTCTGGCATCTTTCCCCCTTCTGCCAGTTTCCTCCTCTGCTACTCTCTTCCCCCTTCTGAAGTTGACAACAAAGACATCCTCAGGGTCCTCCTTGATGTGAGACCCACTCTTGATCTTTTTTCCCTATGTTTTTGTACCTTATAGTTGCACTACTTTCATATTCCACTAGCACAATATTTACACACCTGAAGACAAAGACTGTTTTTCCCCCTTTTTTTTCTTGTATAAACCTCTGCCAACATATTAATCACCTGACAACCTGCAGTGGTCATGATGGTAAGATATTAGTGAGACAATCAGCACATTGAGTATCCATCCATCCATTCATCCATTCATCCATCCATGTCTTGGGATTCATGCGCCTGTCGGTGCAGAAATCACTACACTGTCAGTTGTGACACCTTTTACCCTACCTAACCAGCCAAGGCCCCGGCACTCCACCACCAACCCCCAACTTTCATGAAACGAAATCTCTGAAGAGCTAATTAGCGGTCGAACAGAATCCAGGAACAGCCAACAGAGCTGAAGAAAGGAGCTTGGAGCTGGTTCTTGTTTTATTGGTCAAGACTTGACAAAGGGGTGACAGTGAGTGGTACCAAACCACAAACTCACAACTGACATGAAAATAAGTGACTCTCAGACTCTGAGAAAAAAAAAGCCTGACAAACAGACAGGTGATGCGAAGACTGATCTCTAAGGATTTTCCAGCAGCCTGGATAAACGTCAGACCCTGTAACTCGGGAAAATATGAGTGGAGTAGAGGTCAGTTGGCTGGTCATAACTACAGAGGATGATAGGATGTCTTTGCATATTTTGACTGCTTGTTTTCAATAAACGTTTCTATTTTTTACAAGGAAAGAGATTAATATTTTTTTGAAGAAGGAAGATAATTCAAAATAAAAGGAATTGTTTAGCCGTGCTAGTTTGATAAGTAGAATAATAAGCGTAAACACAGCTAGAAATGTTTTCTAATACAATTAAATAATTAGAACAATATATGTATACACCAGTATCGCTTAGCCACCAACACTAACCTAAGATTGTACATAGTACATATGAGGTGGCATTATTCACTATGAACCCCTATTGGTTAGAACTGCAAGAAGGAGGGTTTAGCTTAGTCTGTTTAGTTTAGTGGAGCAAGTACCTATTGAATTTTATGACTGATTTTAGGTTCTTATACAATTACTGATGTTAAGCCCTTTGAGACGTTATAATATTGTTATAATATTAGGCTAAATTAATAAAATTGAATTGGATCTAATTGAACTGGTGGCTACATATAGGTGCTTAATAACCTTGAACATGTTGAGGCATTTTGATTTCCTTTGGTAAAGCCTTATCCTCAAAAGAAAAGGGAGAAGTACTAGGTCGACAACCTTTTTTATTCTACTACCACAACCATTCTGTTTCTCAGGCTGTGTTTGATCAAATGCTATCTAAATCCACTCTGAACAGGCTGATGTTTCTAATTAGCACATCCCAACCAATCTTAGACACAGTGACAAGTTGCAGAATCTAAAGTACTAATCCCAACCTTAGTCACAACTTCCCTTACGGAGGGATGCAGGCTGTCTGCAGGAGAAAAATGGGCAAACCTATACTGGGCTTGCAGGTGGCCAGCAGGAAATGCTCGGTGAACCCATAGGGCAAAAATATTCATGCAAATATTTTTACGGGCATGCTATGACAGGTGTTAGCAGAACACTTAAACAAGACACAAGGGTACGTAAGGGTGAAGTAGGTGAGATACAGGCGTATAGCACGGATGTTTCTTTTTTTTAACCCCCTAAACCCTGTGCACTGTGCAAGGGGTTGGTTGGTGTTCTTAAAGTGGTAAGTGCACACTCTTTGCCTGCCTCTTGCGCATTAATTCAGCAGAGCCTGACTGTTCAAATTTAGGAAATTATACAAAGTGTAGTATGTGTGGGGATTTTATGGGCGACCAACAGACACTTACGCATCCCCTGAACACCCCGTGCATGTAGCATTTTCGGACGGTTCATCAGTGCGCCCACCTTACTGATGACCAGAGTGTTACGTCGGGCCACCATATGACAGCATTACCCATACGTCATAAGTGCATGCAACTTTCATAAGCCTTACAAATACTTCATGATGCACTCATAACACACAACGGTGCATTCCATTTTTATGATGTTTTTTGAGGTGGCAGAGTTGGACGTCGGTCACATCACTTAAATTCAAAGTCTGATGGCTTAAAGATGAGACGAAGAAAGATTCTGCGAGGAGACTTATCATCTCAGAGTGTTGGGCTCACATCCCTAAAGAGCAGCAGGTGAACCCAGCAGAGCAGAGACCTGAATGTCTTTTATGTATTCAAGGAGGAGCAAACTGTAGGAGTAATGGAATACCTATAGTCAGCAAAAACGAACACAGAGGGATTTTATAGTTCATTGAGTTTTCAAAATACTGACATTAGTT
This sequence comes from Oryzias curvinotus, assembly GCA_023969325.1. Classification (NCBI taxonomy): domain Eukaryota; kingdom Metazoa; phylum Chordata; class Actinopteri; order Beloniformes; family Adrianichthyidae; genus Oryzias; species Oryzias curvinotus. The sequence goes on from CM043706.1 coordinate 35,651,842, forward strand.
TCAGGCTTGTTATGGGCCTCATGGTTAATTTTTTCCACATCTAATTTTCCGAAATTACACAGACCGCATGTCTTGTAACTCATTTTTGTGTTGTTTTTTACACTGCTGTCTGAATTCTAATGAACCCTAGTTATGTCTTGAACCAGGTTATTTTGCGCAGTCATAGCTTCAAAAACAAAGTTAAATCAAAGACAAGGGGATCTTGTTTGTGCAAGCTTTTTTTTCCCTTGAGAAATTTATGGGTAGAAAAAAAGTAAAGTAGCAAGTAGGGAATTACTTTTTAAAATAGGCCATAAGTAAAGTAACTGAATTATAATGTCATCCAGTAACTAAAATAATCAATTGCTCTTTAAAAGTAAGTAACCCAATTAGATTCTTTTTAATTCAATTTTATATAGCCAATATTTACAACAATAGCCATCTCAATGGGCTTCATGCAAGTGATTGTGTAATAAACATGAATCATAAAGAACAGAAAGTCATAGAATTCAATATCCGATTTCTAAACCAAACTAAACAGACTCAACTAAACTGGACATCCCTGCCCTTAGACCCTCCTTCGTAAGGAAAGGAAAGAAGGTAAGGAAAAACTCCTGAAAAAATGGATTATGCAAAAAAAGAAGAAACCTCAGGGGTGCCCACATGAAGGAGGGATCCTCCCCCAGGACGGACAGGCGATTTACCAGAACTCTCAGAGAAGAATTAGTTAATCTACCTCTACAGCTACATATTTAGATAGTCCAGCAGATGAGCTTCATCCATATGAGTGGGGGGACGGATGGGGGTGCGAGATGAGGTAGAGGTGAGGTCCACAGCCAAGTGTAGTAGCAGGAACAGAGACGAGGTACACAGTCAGGTACAGGAGCACAGATGAGCCAGAGGTGAGGTCCACAGCCAAGTACAGGAGCACGGAATCTGGAGTCACTCCCACCCCCCTGGAAGGGAGTGAGACAGAATCTCACTGCACCAAACAGAGGCATGGAGAAATATATACAACACTACTCTTTAGCATCTTTGCTAAAGGGGGGGGGGGGGGGGGGGGGGTTGCCGCACGGTTTGTCTTGTCATCTTGTTTTTAAATTTTATTGTATTTTATGCACAGCACTTTGTGTGACATCTGTTGTCGAAAAAGTGCTATATAAATAAAGGTTGATTTGATTTGATTTGATTTGATTTGCAAAACTGCCTGAATAATAGCTGTGTCTAAATTCAGGATCTGAGCCCTCTTTCAGGTCAGTGCACTTCGCTTTCTCCAAAGCACATAGGTCTGTGTAGAAAGAGTTGATTAAAGTCTCAAGTCTAACTGGTTGATTAAAGTTTAAAAGTGTGCCATAGAAAGGGAATTGTTCAGCTGTGTATAAATAGTCTTCTTAAATAAATAACTTCCAATCACAACATTGTGATCCATGTATAAATAAGAATAACAAAATTAACTTGTAAAAGTTATGAATTTGCAAAAACTGCCTTGATGAGTTGAGCTGCTAGTATGACATTTACAGCAGTAATGGCAATTCCCAGTAGAGAAAACCAGACACAACCAAAGACATTTATACAAAAAAGTAAGATTTTGGTATTTATTGTTAAACCTTCCTGTGACTCCCCTCTTATTAACTTTGAGGCTCATAACTGGCCTCAAAATTAGATTAATTTTTTTTAAAAAATATGTTACCCAGCACTTCTAATAACTGATCTGAGAGTTAAATGAGAGCATACATTGTTCCTGTTCTTTTATGTTCTTTGAGTTTTGAGTTACATTTAAATTCATATGAAAAAAATGTTTTATTCTTGTATTACCTTGTTTTTAACTCATTACTACTTTTTGATTACCAGGAAGCTGTAAATATAAATCCATAGAAAATCTTATTGTTGACAAATACAAATTTTAGAAGAATAAAATGTAGGTATAGTAAATAATAGCAAAATGCAGTTGTCAACAATTTAACCTAAATGATTATTTGACAAATAAAAAATACTTTTAAAGTTTATCATAAATAGAAGTTTGATTAAAAAGCTAAACTTGAACAGCTGATTAGAAGGTAGTGTAATTGGAAATGGCGCAGCTGCAATAATTCTTCCTAAAAACTGCGTAAATGCCCTGAAAAATTGTTTTATACTTTGCCGACTCAGACCTACTGTATGTAGGTAAAGGTTGTGGGTGTTTTAGACCTATCACATGAAGTTGGTAAAGTTATTGACTGTCCATGTTGCTTTAAAAACAAACATAGTTATAATACTGAATCATAACTATAACTGTTCAATGAAAATGAAAAGATTAGATTACACATTCATGAAAACATTGGAAAGTTTCTAGAATAAAGAGGAACTTTTTTAAACATGTTTGCCTGACTACACTTTTTCTTACATGGCCTTTGTATGTGGAAAGGTCAGGACTGACATTACATTTTCATGAAAATCATTTATTTATTCCGTCAAGCAGATCGGATCAGAGTATTTGGGAGATTCTCAAAAAGCAAACAGGAATAATTAGCATCACTGGGAGAGGTGGCCTCATGTTGGACTCTGGCCTCCACCTGCTTTTATCAGTGGAAGAGGTGAAATGGTGGAAAGCCTAAATATTGATGCAGCTGCCCAAACACACTGCATGGCTTTGGAGAGGGCTAAATTCCAACACAAAACCTTCTCCCATACTCATAGCATGAAACATTTTCTCCCATACACATAGCATGAAACATTCTCTATTGCTACCCCTATACCCTCTCCTAACTCTAAGTTTGAATTAGAACTTCAAAACTATAAAGCAGTTATTACATTTTTGTAAAAGAAATGTTTTTTAATCCTTTTAGGAAAATAAATTTCAAATTAGCAACCAATCGGAGTTTTAAATGTTTCATTTCTTACATATAATGTATCGAAGGACTAATTTAAGGTCAACAGATTAATAATTTGGATGATTTTGATTTATGCACACTGCAAGTGTGTGTTCTATAACTGTACACAACAGTATTTCAATGTTAAAAAAGAACCATGTACTTATGAGTATAGGCCTAATAATTTTACTCTTGTATTTTTTTTAATGGGTCCTCTTATATTTATAAGAAAATAAGATATAGTGTGACACACTGTGCAAAATGACAAAAAGTGTAGGCCTTTTTCTCTTTTTTTAATAAATGTCATATAATTTATATATTTTCTGCCATTAAACATTTGCATGGATAAAAAAATAAATATCCCCCTTTTGTTTACAAAAATGACACAGCAGAGATGTCAACATGATTTCTGTTTCTAAATTATTACAACATTCATTAAGTCCTGGTGCTATAGACAGCTGCCCCCCCCGAGTCCTCATGAGCCTTTCAGTCTTTTATTATTGTATGACAATATTAGCTGTTGCTACGTCTGGTAAAGTCTTTGCTATTTTTAAGATCTGTTGTTCAAGCATCTTAGATTACAGAAACATTTTGGTGAAACCATTTACTTAAAAAATATATCCTATTGAAGATAACAACATTTGTACAATAAAATTTACTTTTTGTACCAAAAAGCATTGTAAATGTCTGTAGTTGTGCTAAATAGTGAGAGTGATGCAAATGATTACTATATTTCAGGCCTAGAACCTTAATGCTTCTTCTATTTCGGTAAATCTGTTTAGTGTTAGACCTGAGCTGAGGCTTCAGTTTGTCAGTATTGACAGTATTGGCAGACTCTTACCAGACTAGTTTTCTTTTCTCAATTTCTTGCATTCTTTTAATGACTTCTTTTTAAATGCTTCTTCTTTTCTGCTTTTGTATTTACAGTAATTAAGCTTAGTTTTTGACCCTCCAGACTTCACCCAGTCACATTAAGTTCTTTGCTTGACTCCTCCCAGGCTTCAGTAGTCTCATCAGCTTCAGTGAGCAAAGGGAATTTGAAAAAACAAACAAACAAAAAGCTGAGAAAAATACAAATTAAAAGCCCAAAGGCTGGGGAGCATGACATTGCTAATCTGCTGCATCTGCTCTCATGCAGCCAAACGGAGATTGCAGGGACCGTTAAATATTAGGAATTCAGAGTAATAAAACAAAACTAAAACAATTAAACTAAAACAAACAAATTTACAAGCTTCAATAAATGCATAGCATTGAAAAAGTTGAAATTAACAGCTGAAGAAAACCTTCTGGTTTAAATACAAGCAGGACAGTTTTCATAGACTGTCAGGAAGATAGATAGATAGATAGATAGATAGATAGATAGATAGATAGATAGATAGATAGATAGATAGATAGATAGATAGATAGATAGATAGATAGATAGATAGATAGATAGATAGATAGATAGATAGATAATCTTTATTGTCATTGCAACATTGTACAACGAGATTAAGGTGCAAATAGTCAAATAGTAAAAAAAATAAAATCACAAGACTAGTTGTTTCAGTGGAAATAGCCCCATGACACTTATTGACGCACATACGCATCAAACCACTTCTGCTCCAAAGTTACCTTAATTTAGCATGTACTTAAAAGCAAAACCACAAGTCTTTTTTTCAGAATCATTGTTCCCACACGTGGGAAATTTGTTCAAATTTTTCATAGTTGGAAATAAATTTAAGTAAATATAAAACAGAACATTTGTAGTTTTGAAGCAAGTTCATGACCCTCTTTTACTTCAAAACTGACACAAGAACAGGCCGACGGCTGGATCCAAATGCAGCAGGTTTATTAGCTCAGTTAAAAGTCCACAAAGCTAAATCAGGGTCAAGCAGGCAGGAGACAATAACAGGCATCAGACCATCAGAGAAGAGACAGAGCTTGTCAGGATCTGGGCGAGAGTCGGGGCAGGCAACCTGAGTCAGAAACAGGGTCAGAAAACAAAAGATCAGAGTCAGCTTCAAACAAAACTTCGCACTGAGCTTCACTCAGTACAGTGTTTAAGTATGATGTGGATGATGAATGAATGAGAGTGAGGTGTGAGGCATCCAGGAAGTGTGCGCTGGGGTTGCTGGGAGTTGTAGTGTGGCTAGATCTGTGGAGATGACCAATGGGGGAGACAGAGCTCTGACTTCTGACAAAAACATTGAATCTAACTTAAACAACTTTTTTTTGCATTTTTTTTTTACAGTTTTTATAAATGTTTACTTTTTTTTTGTTTAATTTGCAGTTTTATCTCTTAGGACCCGGACCAATATTTGACTCAACCCTTCACAAATGGAGTAGTAACTACTTTGTTAATATAACCCAAAATCTGTTGTCCACACACATGGATGCCAGGCCTTAGAGGTTAATTTTATTTACTTTTGGTCTTTACACTTTATTCAGCCTGCACTCTTTTAAACCAGAATTACTTGGGATTTTTTTTTTAACTTTGGCACAATTTTGTGGGATATTGCTTCACTGTCTCTAAAAAGTTTTCCATAGCGATACAGTTCGAGCATGTTTACAACTTAGCTAAGATCAGTCAATCATCGACTGAGGAGTTATGAAGCTGACCTTCCATGAAACTGATTTTACAGTTTTGTACCTCAGTCGGAGGTGAATCGAATTAAATAAATGTAGATTGGAGATGAAAGCCAATATAGTAGTTTAGCATATTTGGCTTTGTTATGTTGCTCTGCTAGTCTATATTATATAAAAGGTTCTCCACACTTTTTTATTTTTGTATTTTCATTTAAGGGAAACAACAGAAAAACCCATCAGGGGTCGTCACAGCGAGCAAGTCGCCGGATGCCCTTCCTGACAAAGCAACCGGGCTTGGGACCGGCACAAAGGTGGAGAAGGGAACAGGGTGCAGCTCGGATTCGAACCCTGGTGTCACACACGGAAGGCGCCGCAAACCAGCACGAGCTAAACTGGCTCCCTGTTGACTATACATTTTATGGATACATTGATAGAAAATCATATAGATAGACCAGATAGGCTCGAGACATATATAACTATGCATTCATTATATTCTTGATACTGGAAAAATCAATAGCGGTATCCATCCTGAAACCCACACTTTAAATAATCGTCTTGTCATTATTTCAAAAATAAATAAATAAATAGATAAAACAAATAAACAAACAAACAAACTTGAGAGTAATTACCCATAAACATCAGGCGCCTGCAAATGAAGTGAATAGGGCATTATAGAGAAAAAAAGGTGGGGACACAAGACAGTCACATATTTGATTTTAAGATGAAACTTAATGTTCGTTTAGGAACTCTATGAAGGCTGACCATACAGATAGTGGTTTGGTCGTGTCTGGGAGAGAAGGTAATAAACTGGCTAAATGTATTCAAGGAATACATTTTTCCATAAAGACGGATTTATGGTGTTCTTTGATTTCCAGCTCATGAAAATTGTAGCAATAACAACAATAACAATAACAATTTAGCAATTGTTATTGCTACAAGAGTGAATTTAATTTTAGACGGGTCAATATTCAAATGTATTAATTCTGATAGGTCTCCTAAAAAACACAGTGAGGGTGATAAAGGGATGGGGAAGGCCAAAAAGGTAGATAAGGTTTGGGTAATTTCTTCCCAAAATTCTTTAACGGGTATGCAGTCCTAAGTTCCATAAATATATGTGTCTGGGGTATTATGAGTGCTAAATGTGCAGATCTCTGAATCAAATCCCTTTCTTAACATCTTCTCTCTTGTGTAGTGAATTCTATCGAGGGTTTTTGTATTGTGTTAGTTGTAAGTTAGTGTTTTTTGTCATAATATAGATGTTTTTACATATTTGAGCCCAGAACTCAGAGTTACCAGAAATAGAAAGATCGTTTTCCCACTTTGTTTTGGAAAGTGATAAAGATTCATCTGAGAATGTGATTATTTTATGTATTTTAGAGAGAAGTTTCCTTCTTGAGGTTATTTTTATTAAATCTGTTACTGCAGGTAGAAGATCCATATTTATTGTAGTCACAGATATTTTAGCTTCTATTGAAGATTTAAGTTGTAGGTATTCTAAAAATTGACTGTTCCTGATGCCGTATTCCTGGATAAGATAAGAAAATTGTATTAGACCACTGGAATTACAAATATATTTGAGATGTGTAATACCCTTAGTAGCCCAGGTTTGTAGATTGATTGTTTTTTTATTGCTTAAAAAATCTGGATTATTCCAAATAGGTGTAGAATAAGATACACATAGACTTGAGTTTGTAATTTTATAGTTTCCACCAGGCATTGAGAGTAGAGGCTATTGTCATTACTTTATAACATGGATGACTCTTGATAGGTTGACTTAGAAATGGGATGTCTGAGATCTGGAATTCTTTGCACAATTCTTTTATAGTAGTTTGTCATATTTGGCTTTGTTATGTTGCTCTGCTAGTCCGTATTATATGAAATACTCTCCACACATTTTTAAAGCTCACTACATACTGTCATTGTTTTGCTTCTGACGGTTACCCAAATTTACTTTGCGAGGTGACACCTGCAAACCTCTGCGTGTTCGTTGATGAGGAAGAAAGTGACCAACATACTCAATAAGTATTTAGTTGTTTAAATAAAAAGTTGTATCAAAGATATACACAGTTCTGGGTCACCACCAAGATGGGCAATGTCCAATAGGATGCACACAATGTCTGTATTGCTTGGGCGTTGTTCCTTGTCGAGGCTTCAAGCCAAGCAGGACAAAGAAAACCCTTCATGGGCCTTAACACCTTATGCAGTCGTCTTTACAAGATGTGAGTTTCATGTGGTCAGTTGCCCTCTCCCTTTGCTGCTGCCAGAAAGATTAGCTTTGTTTTTCTGTAGAAAAATACTGATTAGGTCCTGAAGCAGCTCATTCAGGAAGGCCCCAGCCCCCCTCCCACCTATCATCCTCTGTGACTCCCCGGTGACCTCTGTGGAGTCCTTCCGCTTCCTGGGAACCATCATCAGCCAGGACCTCAAGTGGGAGCAGAACATCAGCTCCATCACTAAGAAGGCTCAGCAGAGGATGTACTTCCTGAGGCAGCTGAAGAAGTTTCACCTCCCTATAAAGATGTTGGTAAACTTCTACACTGCCATCATCGAATCCACCCTCACGTCCTCCATCACAGTCTGGTTCGCTGCGGCCACGGCCAGAGACAAGGCCAAGCTGCAGCGCGTCATCCATTTAGCAGAGAAGGTGATCGGCTGCCACCTCCCGTCTCTCCAGGAGCTGCACGTCTCCAGGACCCGGAGACGGGCAGCCAGGATTGTAGCCGACCCCTCTCACCCAGGACATGAGCTTTTTCGGCCCCTCCCCTCTGGCAAGAGGCTCCGGTCCATCAGGACCAGGACCTCGCGCCATAAGAACAGCTTCTTCCCCACTGCAGTCAGCCTGTTGAACTGTACCCCAACTCCCCCCAGCTGACCCCCTCCCCCCACCAAAGGACTATCGCTGCTACTTACAGACCCCACCATCCCAGCCCACCTGTGCTCCCACCTTACTCAACTGTATATAGTGTGTTGTTGTGTTAATTTAATTTCTTTAACTTATTTCTTTATTTTAATTGTACCAAACACCATGACAAATTCCTAGTTTTGTAAAGTGCGCTCTACTGAACATGGCAATAAAACCATTTCTGATTCTGATCTGATTCTAACTGGTTTCAAGTGGTCTGGAGATCCAGTTAGGTAAATATAAGCAAAATGCATTAATCAATGTCTATAAAAGTATAAAAATCCTATATTTAGTGTAAAAGTATAAAAAGCCTTCATTTATTGAAGCCCTCAACATTTTCTAGAGCAGATAAATAGTTCAGTTTCATAAATTTTCTGTAATTTGACGATGACAAAACTGTTTTTTCAAAATATTTATCTAGTTTTGTGTTTAAATATCTTAGAGCACCCTTTTTAAACTACACAAACAAGGCAGAGCTAATTGATGTTAATAAAGCAGAATAATTTTTATGAAATATAAATGTTTTATCGAAAACATTATCATACTTACTTTTAAATTTGATTATGTTCCTATTATAATAACGAGGCAGCAGCAGAAAAAAACATGATTCAACTGATTTTTAAATTGTAATATAAATGATATTCAAGCAAAATGACAAAATGTAAGCACTATAATCCCACTAATATTATAACACTTGAGTTATTAAAGGAATTAAACCAGAAAACATGATTTAGTTGCTGCTTTTGTTTGCAAGATATCTCTGCTCGAACATTCGTGATGTTTTTACCGGGGATAGAGGAAAGCAAAGGGGAGATGTTTGTCGTTTTCTTTGGCTCTAAGTGGAGGTGACAGCATTCAAACAGCAGGATGGACCTCAGGGGTTTGGAGGTGGGGCAGGGGTGACCACAGACTGGCGTACCTGTGACAGAGGGAACATTTCTGGAGGCATCCTGCAAGGCTTTTTCATGCTTTGGAAGGATCATCATGGAGGGAGGGAACAGATAGAACAGCAGTGGAAGTTATTGTTATTTATTCATTTATTTAAGTAATTAATTTAAGTGTTCACCTGCGACTGGCTTTAGCTGGTCACAGTTTGATGGGCCATCCAGAAGACTTTTGTGAAGGAAGTGTTGATTGATAAAATAAAAAAAATATTTCCGTCTGTAAGTCGACTTTTGATTGATTTTAGGAAGTTGTACTTCATTAAAGTAACATAGATTTGATTAAACATGTATAGAAGCTTGCAAATACACATGTCCTTGGCGCATTATTCACAAGATTATACTTAGTCGATACTTCAAAATTACTTTAGATTCATAAAATACTGAATATATACGGGCTGGGAAAACACAGGAAAAACTGTCAAGGTTTTTAAAGGTTTACTTTGGAAAAGTAATGGATGAGATATGTCAGTTTCACAGTTTATAAGCCCTCGGTTTCCCAAGAGGACAAATGTAGCCTCTGGCCATTCTTTCCATACCTTAGGCATCATGTGAAAAAAGAAAAAAAAATGCTTCTAGTCATTCTGCATCCCTGCATCTGTCTTAAAATAACTGGTCAAGAACCTTCGACCCAAAAAGGGCGATGAAGGAGTAACAGCTTGCAGCAAAAGCACACGTGTCTGACAGATCATATTGAAAGTAAAGAACACACAGTGAAAGAACGCATGCACACAGCCCTCCACTTGCTTTGAAAAGTTTCTTTTGTTTTTAAAGGGCTTGGTCACATTTGACAGATTGTCACAGGGGGGTTCAGCTGCAAAATGTGAAATAATTTAAATAAAGATGCTGTTATTTTAATAGAAAAAAGCTGCAAATTATATTGTAAAAGCAAAATGTTCTATTTGGTGAATCTTCTAAGATTATTTTTTAGGTTTACAGAGAAACACACGTGAACACACAATTAAATTTAGTTAGTATTAACTAATTTTAACTTGCAAACTTAAAAAAATAAATCCATAAAATGAATTAAATAACATTTATTTTACCAAAGGGTACATAGAATTTCCAGTTAAAAATGGGTCGGACACGGTAGCTAATAGAGATATTGCTTGAACTGTGTTGTCCACTGTTTCCTTCAGCAACAACAGACATTTGCCATTCAGTCACATCACCATATGCACTCAGATTTATGCACAAAGGGAAAGGAATTTCCTCCTCATTTCAGATAAAAATGTATATAAAGATATATTTATTTGCTTGCAATACAGGTTGGGCAAGGAGGCTAAATATATTCAGTGAGCCTGGATCTTCTCAGTGCATCTTATCTTTAATAAGATAGCACATCTGCATTTGCCATTCTTTTTGGCCATGTCTAATCCGGCAGAAGAAAGGTTCCTGCGTTCAACTACTGGGGGGGAAAACAATACCACTGGGCTTTGCTCTACCTGTAAGCACATAGATGAGACAGAAACAGAAAAAAAATTAAGAGGGGAAAAAAAAATCATTATTCTCTGAATGAGATGTCTTGGGTTTGATCAGAGTGTGATTCAAAGCCCATCTCTTAGACTACTTAAACATTCACTTTTAAAATTCCAACCTGATTGTACTTTTATGGAAATTTCTTGCCATCAGTGGCTGCATTCTCTCCTGTCTCCAGGTCTTCTTGTATCCCAGTAGATATCTGACTCTACCCTTCATTAGAATTCTCTTGATAAGAAAGGAGTAGAAATGAGCAGAAGATGTAAATTCAATGGAAAAGAAAAGGTTTAGATCTTTCCCCCTTTTTTTGTCCAGGGAATTAAAAAGAAGAGGAAATATCACAGATATACCACATCGAGTCAAAACCTGACACCAGGGCAGAAGACTCGAGAATATCATTAATGGTGCGTTGCAATGCATCCGAATCATCGTCATGCTCACAATAGAAATCACCCTCTCTGCAAATGCAGCAGGATTTGTAAGTTCGTGCATCTGTAAAACAAAATAATGCGGTGAAAGACCAAGAATTTAATGATGCAAGAACATAATAATGCAATTATGGAATGAGTGGATTTCAAATTGAAAACATCTATTTGAAATGACTTAGCAATAAAATCGGAGTGGTTAAATGTTGATTCTTTAAATGGTCTTAAAAGAATATGCAAGTGGGAGCTAGTCATACATAAAAAATATATGTATACTAAAGCAAAACGGCTTGCCTTTTTCCCTTCAAAACTTTCAGGAATTACTGAGAAATACATGCATCTATTTCTTTTTATGAAATGGAAAAGATTAAGAAATTAAAATGTTAAATAATTAGCACAAATTTTTAACAGGTGGTCAAAGGTTGAAAAATTAAAAGGCTTAATTACGCAAATTATTGAGGATTGTTGTTTTCATGAAAGACTTTTTATTTGTCTGTGTTTTGTAAAGGAAAATCATACAAATAATTATCCAAGGTTGAAAAGGACACCAACTCAATATAAAAAAGGACAAAATATTCTATAAATTACACTAAACACTCTGCTAGTAATCATAGGGTTTACAGTGAAAAAATTATTTAAAAAAACTGATTTTAATTTTTTGCATAAATAAAGAATGACAAAAAAACATTTTTTGTTTTTAGTGATTTCTTATATTTTTTAAGAGGTACTACACACTATTTGCAAATACTCTTTTCTGTAGAAGCCCTATCTTTGACTGTGAATCCAATGCACAGGGAATTTAAAATAGGACGCTTAAATGAAAATAAAATCTAATTTTTTCAATACAATAATATTGGGACAATCTATTTTAATTCATACTGGAGAAAGTCTAAAAATTGAACCTTCATACAATATAGCTGGAGCTCTTTAGTTTATTTTTCTTCTATATCAGGAGATAATTTGATGTTCAGCCAGGAAGTAACTCACTATTTCTTAAATAACTAGAAGGTAGACCATATGTTTTGCATAGCAATCTATAATACTTGTTAACATTTAGTTTGGCAAAAGGTATAATATTATTTGTAGTTATAAAAAATGTGTTAGGTGGACTGGTTAGTATAAAGTAGTTAGTGTGAGTGTGCTGCTGTCTGACTTGCCTGTCTGTGCGTGCACCTCTGACAGAGTAGTGAACTGTCCACTCTGCATTCCACTTTGTGCTCAATGACAGCTTGGATAAGCTCCAGTCTCCTACAGACCTTGAACAGTTAGAAAAGGGCGCAGAAAAGAAATGAATGGATTATTCATTTGAAAAAAAACCCCCACTGTTATAACAGTAAATATTCAGCATTCTAGACAATTACAGTACTGCTAATGGCATGCTGTCTGGGACAAATGAAATGTTATTGAAATTTATATTTTTTTCTATTGATGACTGGAATTTGATAGATGAAGTAATTAAAAACATAAAATAAAAAGATTTTACAAATATACTATTTTTAGATTGCAAAAAAAGGAAATCAGTTCTGTCTAAAAAGATTTGTTTGAGAAGACAAAGCTGTCATAGATCTGCATTTTGACAACAAAAAACATTAGTCTGGTTTGTGCATCAAAAGTGTTTTTTTTTATATCAGCCTGCATCTACATGTAGAACTCAGAAATCTTTCTCATGAGTTCTTTTTCTCTTAAGACATTTTTTACCAGTTTAAATCAGGATCGTGGGCTATCTTGAAATGTGAGGATAGACTTTTCTTGAACACTTAATTTGTTTGAAACTAATAGTAAATTATAGACGACGAGTAACAGCAGAACATCAGTGATGTTTTAAGACAAGCCTTTTAAGATTTGTCGGCCTTTCACAGGGGCACATCTCCGCAGACGAACCCTATTTCTCTAAGATTATTAATACAACCCTTGGGGAGAACAAACTGCAAGTCTAGCAACTACTTTATTAATCTCTCCCTAAATTAGGGAGCAGCAGTCGGCATCCTTTTCCTGTGGTTTCCTTCTGCAGGTTTTACACACAGTGGAAGGTTCATAAACTTAAATGTCTCTTGGCGATTATTAGATGCTCTAATGACAATGCAATTAAGACCATCGCCCACCTAAAAACAACCAAGTATGCAAAAAAGTAAACTGTGCAGAAGTATTTTTGTTCGCTTTAATGCACAGGGCTCAGAAGACTGCCTTGCAGGTAGATTTGAATTTCATTTGACTTTAGTCTCACATAATAGTAAATTAGATAAAGAAAAGGGGCTACTTGACACATATTTACAAATTATACTGATCAAACTAAGTGAATAGCATGGATGTGCTTTTCTGAGTGTCTGCAGCTTTCCTGATTCTATATTGAAATTTTTAGTTGCCTTTTGCAAGGAGCAGAAGACCGCAGATGCATGAGTGTTTCATGTGTTTTCTCTTCGACTCAGCTTGCAGAGGAATTGTATCCCAGAAATGACCAAATTAGGTCATTTTATGATCCTTTTTAAAGTTTAAAAATGTTTCAACCTCATCTGAAATTGAATCTTGTCCTAATCTGAATGAGTATTAAGTTGGGGATAAAGCAACTTTAGTGATTATTTGATGATCATTTTTAATAATGAAGGACAACAAAACAAAACAAACATGCTTCACAGAAAAGTAAAATTTTTGGTTAAAGTCAATATAGCTCAAGTACGTACATACAAATATTATTTTAATACACATTTAAATCACACTTTTTAGGACTGTTTTGTTAAAACTGATACACACATTTACACCTGCTTTCACTAACTGACAATAAACAGTAGAAAAGGAAAACTTTTATCCACAAAAGTGACTAATTAATACTTTTTAAACCATCGAAATATCAAAACCTTAACCTTAACATATTTTAAACAATACATTAGTTTTTCTATTTAGGTGTCATAATGGTTCCTTTCTTTTTAGCCTGTGAAAATACACATTGTGGTTTGGTAATGCAACCAAAAGAAGGTTTTTCTTTCCCATCCACAAAGCAAACCATTTGTTCACCAGCTTCATTTTTTTTGTTCTCTTGACTCTGTCATACACAATTTATAATTTATCCTAGTCTTCTGTATTACAAATGGTCTCAGGAATAGGACAAATCAGGACTTTCCAAACTATCAGGAGGGAAATTGATTCCTAAACAATATGTGTCAACCCAGAAATTGGCACAGGAGTGACAGTGGCTCTGGAGAGCGGCCAAACAATGCCTGTATGTCGCGGGAAGAAACTGCACAGTTCCACATGAGACAAACACAATTTCATAATAATGAATAATTGAGAAAGTTTAGAACTGGGTTGAGATAAATGTGCGTTAGATGGATCTGTGTCACAGTGATTCTTGGATTGTTTCCAGCTGTGCTGTTGCATTGTGCAGGAAATAATGGATTGATCATTTGTCGTGACAAGGTGTGTTTTGGGAAATTTCTAAATAGGATTTTAAAAAAATTCTAAAATGTTTGACTCACAAAACTCATTTCAATCAAAAGAATATAACCTCTTTTATCTGAATGGGCTGCCTCTGTGTGCATTAGCCTATATTATCCATGATTTTGCAGCTCATCAGAATGAACCTGTGCCAGTGCTTGTTAACCTGCGCCTCCATAACAAGGCCAGGCTCGTTTGTAACACTGGAGGGGAAGGAGGAAAGAGAAGGGGGGTGCTCGACTCCGAGCACTGCCTTGACTGGAGATGAGGGCGCTCCATGCCGCACCCCCATCCATGCTAATCATCCAAGCTCTGCACATAATTAAAGCCCTGGTACCCCTCTCCTGTGAAACTCAAGGGGGGACTTATGTGCATCTCCCAACGTAGCTAGAGGAGGTTTGGAAAACTTCTGAACATCTATGGTCCATTATGTATAATTTCAAAACACATCCCAAGTACGAGGAAAAGAAACTTTTCATTTTTAATGACAAAATCATGAATTATTCCATTTATTGTGTACACTCACTCTTTCAAAGGTATCTGGTTCATAAAAGGTGAAACTGAATCAGGAGAAAAGTCTTCTTGCTGCTGTTAACTAGGACTTACTGCCACAAACGACACCTGTTGAGCGCTGCCGAATGGAGCAGCAGCCAAATGAAACCGACATTAAAGAAACATGGTTTAATTTTAACATTTTCTTTTTTGTCCTTTTGTTTAAAGTGAAGTTTTCACCTATTTTAAACTCTCCAAAAACTGTGGAAACCATAGCAGGACTGTCAAAAGGCACGGGTCAGTTGGTTCCTCAGTACAGTCATAATTCTGACGCAATTAAATGTATATTTTTTTAAAAAAAAACTGTTTTACTAACAAAAATAATCTTAAAATTGAATCATGACAGGTCATTTTTTTATTCAAAAATTACAACATTTATTTTACGCTTTTTGAAACGTTTTATGGAGAAACACAGACACAGATGCCTACACTGATTTTTGTAACAATAAATGACAATTTTTTGTGAGAAACCTGAGACTTTCACATGCGTTTCTAGTTTTAATTACAACGTTGCTGGTTGTTGCATATCCTGGGAATGAGCTGCATGCTTGTGGCTTGTGAGATGCTCGGGCTTATAAACCAATAATGATTATCTTTTATACATGATTCATTAGTATGTCCCGAGGAAACATCGCCTTTTAAATTCTGAACAGGCTGAGTTAAATGTTCATCGTGGGACTAAAATCTGTAAGAAAAGCCCAAATTCTTTTTTTGGTTAAGCGTTCATTCACACCAGATATTTTATCATGTATTTCCTTTATTACATAATAACTTATTTGTTTGACTTTCTGTAATAATTAACTATACAGGTTATGAATTGGAATCTTGATTACTAGGGGACCAGTTTCAGCTTGAGAACTGATTGTGTACAATGTAGTTTTCACTTCTGACCAATAGGTGTCCCTGCAAACCAGTGAAAAGGTGCTCTGAGCTGTCTCCTGCCTGCAGCGGGACACTTTAGCAACAAAACAATCATCACTATTTCAGCAACAATTACAAATGGAGAGGCCACAATAATATATATATATATATATATGTATATCAAGACAAAGTGGAATTTGTATATTTTTATCACATTGTTATTCTGAAGACCTAAAGCCTCAAATCTAAAGCCTCAACTTAATACAGCTTATGGATATATTATTTGTTATCATATTTTTGGTAAATCGTTAAAAAGTATCATGAATATTTAGACAGTGAGCACTAAAGGATTTAAAAAGATATTTATCTATATTTCTAATGCAAACAGATGATGCATTAATGCATTTATGGACAATGGGAAATGCCAGTCATATGGAAACTTAAGCTATATATAATTATGCTGTTTTTGTTTTTACTAAACATAACATAATATACTATTGGTGATATTGACAGTAACATAATGTGAAGTTTTTTTTTTTTTTTTTTTTTTTTTCAGCAATAATAATAAGGCAACCACAAACCTGTAATAATTTACCAATACACAAAGTGAGTTTTAGATTGTCTAATCAAAATTATATATATATATATATATATATATATATATATATATATATATATTTACTATCACTGTTTGAGAAAAAAGATAAAATCACAAGGCTGAGCTTGTTCCAAATCTCATCTGTCAGTTATAACAGTTTTGCCCATCGGTTAACAGTCCCCTGAGCTAACGTCTCCATCAGCCTCTCCTCATTACAATTTACAGTTCCCAGCCACTGGAATGAGCTGCAAAGCAATACTAAATTGGACATTTTTATGTCACAGCTCAATAAGTGAACCGATGTTCTGGTTGATGATTGCATTTGCTCCCAAAGCCTGCAATAACTCCACAAATAAGCAAAAATCTGATGATCTCTTATGTGTTACCCACCTTTTTCCTGCCTTTGCTGACTTGTGTGTTTTTCCATTTTTGTGTATTTTAGGTGTTTCCACTTATCCTACTGATTCTTCTTGAGACTCCCTCTTTACTGCTGAACATGGTTAAAAAACATATCTAAATAATGACACAAAAAATGTTTCAGTGCTTCAGTCAGTGTCATTTCTTATCAATTTCTTTTGATTTATTAAACTAATAAATGGTAAGTGGTTGTTTGCAAATGTGAACAAACCCACTTAAAACCAAAAAAAAAGATGCAAATGAAAGCTGTATATGACATCTTCAAACCCCCACAGGACCCCAGTGCATATGGGAGATAAATAAACACAAATTAGATAACAAGGTTGTCCCATCAAGGCAATTGAAAGTCTTTGATGGCAAACTACTGATGATTTTAATTACATGGGCCCCTTTTTCAAAATTTCTACATCTTATTAATAACATCTGAGCTAATGTAGCTACTACACCTCTTTAGGCCCGCAAATAATGGCTGTTCATCATTTCATCTAACCTGTGCAGGGCTTATTGTACTGCAGGGGAATCTATGACACCTTACATTCTCCTTCCTTCTCTTTTTAGAACACTTCCATAGTTGATATTTGTGCTATGGAGAGAGGCAGACCTTCGCTGGCAGGATAAAAGGCCGGGGCAGCACCCCTCAATCATTTCGCCCTCCAGGAGGTGAGAGGAACGAGAATGTGGGGAAAAGGGGCCTTGCAGGGTGTAGAGATGTAAGGCACACTGAGATACACCTTTGGCTAGTGTAAAAAGTGTTGACTTTTTCCCCACTCTGCTGCTTTATCCTCCTTTGTTCCCTTTGGGAACACAAAATGCATGCAAATATTGGGGTAGGACTATTGAAACCAGCAGTAAAAGTGTGTTTAAAATGTCAGGGCAGGAGAGTGAAACACTGCCACAGGTAAATGGACACAATCCAAGAAAAGAATAACATTAAACTTGTATCTACCAATTTCACTTAGAAAAATGCAATTATTTAATAATGGTAATTTTACATTTAGATATTTTTAGTGCTCCTAAATTAAACAAAGGCAAACGACATCTGTGTAGTCATGCTGGGTGTATGGGGTATCGTCAAAAGGCATATACCCAGACTTGTTACTCTAATCCAGGCACAAGCCACCCCTGGGGAGGCTGCAGGCACTGGGTCAGCCATATGGTGGTGGAAGCCCCCGGAGGAGCTAGTCTGATAAGCAGGATCAACTTCAGCACTTTTTGACCATCACATGGATGCACACCAAACAGGTAGCAGAAATACAAAGTGACAGTAGATCAGTGACAAAGTCTTTATAAAAGCAACAGGACAAAACAATGGCATCTGCAAAGGAAATGAAATGCAAAGATAACAGCACAGCTGGAAAAATCAGTTGAATTTAAATAAGAACTTAAATAAGAAGTAATGACTTGTTTGGCACATGTTTTTGAGAAAATCTGTCATATAAATTTACTTTTTTTGTTCCATTTCAAATGTTTAAAGCGTAAAAAAGGATGCTTTTAAAAATGTATGTTGGAAAAAAGTAAATTTAGATGGAGTCAATCAGTCCACGTAGGTCTGTGTTAAATTTCCACATTCTCTATACTTTTGTTTTGTTTGGAATCCAGACCCCTCCCTCCAGAAAAAAAAGAGAAAAATACATTTTTTTTGCATGTTTAATTGAGGGAACAGTTCTGGTATGTATATTAACATGCGTCGAAGAGAAAAAAAATGATCATAGAATAAGACATTTAGCCAATTATTTAAGGAAACGATGGGAGCTTTTAAAAATTAGCATGAACTTTAGCTGCTGTCAGAGTAGCTTTGAGTGTGTTGGAAACCGATAAAACTGATGATTACGATCAGTTTTTGAACTGTTGGCACTGCTGTGAATTAAAAAAGATGCTACCCATGTTACCAAATCAGAGTCCTTGATTGGTCAACAATGTTCAACTGTTAACTCAAATGTTAACTTTAAATGCACATTGAAATACTAGAGCCCAAAAACTGACTCACAAACTTGCGTAGTAACATGATAATGCACAGAACACAGAAGTGGCTGCTTGAATGTGTGTTTCCAAGAGCAGTGTGAACATAGCATCAGGCTCACCGAAATCCCAAACTCATATGCTTTTTTTAAATTTTGGTTGACTTGTCAAAAATTACGTTTTGGATGAATTTACTCTGACACAAATACTTGCGTTTTGGACCGGTCATTGACAGCCAACCCATCTGTCATAGTAAGCTTAATGATGTCTGTGAATTTTTAAACTGTGAGGATTTATAGTTTTTATAGCCACTGTAGTTGGCTTGTCTCTTTGTCAAATTTAATTCATGTATTTTTTATCTAAAATTTTCAGAAATCAACAGTGTGCCTTATGTATGAATTTTGGTTTGATTTACTGACCTTATTTACTGACCGATAGTCTGTGTTACACAGTGCTCAAAAAAGCACAAAAATGCTTTAGTGTTACTTTGGTACACAAGCTAAGTAACATCCCTTGATGCATTTCCAGACACTTACACACTCACAGAGTGATATGTACTGTGCTTCAACATCTTGGACTGCAAAAGTGAGAGAATTGTTTTGTTTTTTTATGTGTTACAACTTAACAATGTTAAGTCATTAGGAATGGCTGTTGCACTCTCTGCAATGACTGGTTACTGCAGATGAAAGAAGCAAACATGCAGAACAACACAGTTCACTAGAAAACTCTTCTAATCAACCCCTCTGACCAATCTCCAGCCTATTGGTCCGTCTTGGCATTCTGAGAATACTCATGTCACATTATCTGACTACTTTGTTTTGCTCAATGTGCCCTATGTGCCCAGTGTTTCTTGCTGTTTCAAAAAATGTAATTATTCATGTTTGCTTTTCTGTAATTGGACCTAAAAAAAGTTATAAGCTTTTTATTGGCTTCATTTCAGCACTTCATTTTTATTTTTCGTGTTTCTTATTGCTGTTTTCTTGCTCTGCTACATAGCTTTATACCTAATCCATCACATTTTAGGTTCATTGGTGTAAAGTCCCCACAAAATTGACCGCATAATCTACATCATGGAACAGAGTTGGTACAGCTTCAAAACAGATTTGGTAAACAGGAAATGAGCATGTAAAAACCTTGAGAGAACATTTTATTTTGCAGGGACTCCACCTCATTTAGAAATCCACATACAAGTTTTAAGACATTTTAAATATCCTACCCCTAAACGCTGTTATCAATGTCACTGGTTGTTGAAGGCCGTTGAGGTACTGCCCTAACTTTAGATTTACTGGTGTCTGCTTACCAATCCGCATTGCTCTGAATTTACTACAGGAGTAAGCTAGTAAGTTTGAATAGTGCATTTTAATACAACCTAAAAATGTACACATATGTCCATTTGATTTATAATATAGACCTTGACATCGTCTGCATAAACACTTCCAGATAAATGAAATGAGATTGGCCAAGTAGTTTTCTAAAAGCAATAAAAGGGCGTGACTGGGGCCTGTCCATCGTGCAACCCCAGTCCCCAGTAGCTAATTCATGCATACCCTGGAGGGGAGGTTGTAGAAATCTTGGCCTTGTGCTGCAGTAAATACAACCGTTAAACTATTGCCAAATTAAAAAAAGATGTTACCAATGAGACTTCTCAAACTCACAATGTGATGAGTTAGAAATAGGATTTGACTGACAATAAGTTTACATGTCTGTTTACATTTGTGGTACCTACGTTAATATTGCAGACAAAGTTGTGTTTTCTGCTTTGTTTAATTGTTAGGATTATTTCTAAAGTGGGGTCAAATTGCAAAAACAGACCTATACATTGGAAATGTGCATGTTTATAAATAAATTGATTTGATTTTATGTTAGCTTGAAACCCAGATCAGTCATTTAATTTAACACTTTTGAATTTTAGTGACCATTTATGGTATTTCTATCATTCTGATTGATTCTAAAGAGGAGAAAAGCTGATATAAAGTAAAGTAAATCAACACAAACCAACTGATTCTAGCATAAATAACGCCGTTGCGTTCATTGTGTAACTAGTTGAAGAGTTGCATTTGTTTAAAGAGTGTGTTGCATTTTGTGCTGCCGTGAATATCTCTGGTATTAAAGGGTTAGCACAGTCCTGCATGATTCATGGTGTAACTTGTGTTTACAGCTCAGTATTTCACTTGTCATCAAAGTAGATTCTGACTAGATTAACTGAAAAAAAAAAATATTTTCAAGGAAAACAAATATGGCAAAAGCTAATGTCCTGCATAAGGAGGGAGCAGGGAGTTTGATTAAGACTGGCTATGTTCACAGTGCAGGCTAAAACGACCCAATCCCGATTTTTTTTTGCCCCTATGCGACCTGTATCTGATCTTTTCATGACAGTCTGAACGACACAGATCCGATCTTTTCAATTGTGACCCAGGCCACTTGGGTATGTGGTCCTGAATCCGATACGTATCTGATCTTTTGAAATGCGACCATCGTCTGAATGGCCTGGCCACATGTATCCGACCTGTACGTCATTAATACACTACAAACATCATCATTCTGCGTTGAAGTAGGCGGGAACGAGAACGTAAACATCAACCATGGTGGACGATGCTGCTGAGACCAGTCAGTGGATTGGGAAGCGAGGTTACCGATTTGATTCATATTTCGGTGACAGCTCTATTCAGGCCAAACTCATGGGCTCTTATCGCAACCGGGAGGTTTTGAAAAAATTTCCAGCGAAATGGCCAAGCATGGTGTTGAACCTTACCCGTGATGACTTTTTTTCCTTTCCGACCGTGGTCAGAAGCTCAGGTAAGACCTTCTCCAGGGCTGAAGGTGGATCCTCCTTCGGGGTTCACTTCCCTGTTTGGACCTTCAGATTCTCCAGATAAAGAATCTATAGCAGTCGATCGCATTTATTCTGAGGGAAACCTTCTTTTATTTATCGTTCTCCTTCCTCCACAACACACACCATGAATGCGCGCCCCCAACACACTTCCGCTGCCCCCGTCACTCCCTACTGCGCTGCACATGCTCAGCACATACACATCACCATTCCACAACAGTGGGTATAGACGATCCCGGCTCCAATGCCTTCTTAAAATGAGAAGATTGCAATTGTGCTGCTCCTTTGTGAAAATAAATTTAATAATGCAAAAAAGAGCTCCGCTGTTGACAACACTGTTGTTGACATCCATTGTTAACGTTAGCTACTTCCACAAATAACTAGTGACGTTGTTTACTGCTGAGTACTCTTCTGCGCATGCGGGTCACTTCTGGGTCATTTCACGGTCACACAGGAGATCACAAAAGTTCGCATTTAATTTGAAATGTGAACGGCCTTGCAAAAAAATTGAATTTTTTCAAAAAATCGGAATTGATTGTAGTGGATCTTTTTTCAATATGAGCATTTCTCATCATAATACTAAAATATTTACAAAATAAAAAATAACGACAATCAGAAAGGGGCACATTAGTTCACAGCACTGTGCACTCTGGAACTCGAGTTGGACTTAATATTTTAGAAAATCTTCTCCAAGGGACTGATGTACAGAGCTCTCATTCATAAATGGAATGATTACCTCTAGTAGAGCATTGTACAATATGTTTATAGCAGCAGACAGCTATCTGGTGCAGCTCAGTCCTGGTATGGCAATGGTTGTCTCTTTTTTTTATTATAAGCAGTTAAAGGAATGGAACACTTTTTCATTTAGTGCTTGTACCTAATTGTTTAAGATCAAATAAAAATGAAGAAAAAGAAATATTCAGGCCTTATTAAAAACTTTATTAAATTCCAGATGAAGAACCATGAACCTGAGAATTACCATAGCTCTAAAGACTATGGCCATTCATTGAATGGCAGAGTAGATGCTGACACTTTGTTTTCTCATACTGACCATGTAGGCGTGATAATGTTAGTGTATAATTTTTGTAACACAAATATTTATTTTGGTAGACCTACGATTAATCCCTTTTTTTATAGTTATGATCAACAGTGAGAGCATTTTAGTACACTCTTTAAGTTATAACGCTATCATCATCAAGCTAAAATGTAAACTGCTATCTGAACAAACATCCTAGTCAACTCTCTCTTCCAATCATATTTTCCACAATCGTGTGTATGAGGACCTTTTAAATTACGTTTTTTGAACAAAAATTTAAGCTTTATTGAGTCTTTCATTTCGAAGATGTGTCTCCCCTCAACTTGTTCTGAACAAAAACAGATAAGAACCTTACGACTCAACAGAGTTTGGCTAAACATTTTTAAAAACATGCATGGCTAAAAATGACCTGTTATTTTAAAGAACCTTTTCTTCCAAATATTGTTCTGACTTTTTTTAGAAATTAATTTGAGAATGGCTTCTTCTTTTAAAGTTTCAACACAAAAATGTCCAATGTTAGAGACATAGACTCAAAGGAATATGAGTTCTAGCATGGACCCTGGCTAGACATGCCTGTGATGCCTCTCCCTGGTCTCATTTGAAGCAAATACCACTTTAGTTGGCTTGTATCTTTATTAAGTTTGATTACTGTATTTTTTTATCTTAAAATTTCAGAATTAAACAGTGCCCCTTATGTATGAATTTTGGTTTGATTTACTGACCTTGAGCAGATAGTCTGTGTTACACGGTGCTCAAAAAAACACCATAATGCTTTGGTGTGACTTTGCTAAACTATGAAGCGACCCCCCCTCTTGATGCATTTTCAGACCCTTACGTCTTTTATAGTCAGGGCTCTCACAGAGGGATATGTACAGTGCTTCAACATCTTGAACTGCAAAAGTGAGAGTATTGTTTTGTTTTTTTATTTGTTACAACTTAACAATGTTAATTAATTAGGGATGGTTTGAATAAAGTTTGTTGTACTCTCTGCAATGACTGGTTATTGTAGATAAAAGAAGCAAACATGCAGAATAAAACAGTTTACTAGAAAAATCTTCCCATCAACCCCGCTGACCAACCTCCTGCTTCTTGGTCTCTCTTGGCATTCTGGGTGGTGTAGTCATGTCACATTTTCTGACTGTTTTATTTTGCTTATGTGCCCAGTATTCCTTTTTGGTTCAAACATTTTCATTAATTCATGTTTGCTTTTCTGTAGTTGCAGTGGACCTAAAATAAAAGTCATACGCTTTTTATTAGCTTAATTTCAGATCATGGTACAGAGGTCAATCTGACAGGTTTGTTTGTTGCTTTTCATTTATCAAAGTATTCTTAGGAAAGACTCTTCACCCCACGTAGCTCCTGGTGGTCTGGCCAGAGCCTTGGGTAAACGTGTGCAAAGGGGAGATGGGACTGTAAAGCTCTTTGGTTCTTGATGGTAGAAAAGTTTCTACATACGTTTCTGTCATCAAATGAAATTTCACATTTTTAACATAGTTAGCAATATCTTCCAGTAGAAAACTAGTAAATAAGAAAAACAAAAACAATAGCTCATGATTTATATGCTTAAGCAAAAAACAGACTCAAAAGGATGGAATTCCAAAGATATATTGCATATTTAGTGTCAAAGTCAGAAAGCCGGGGCACTTTGAAGAGTTTTGTTAAAAGTTCTCTTTTTATTTCTTTATTAGCATGTCGTTTTCATGTTGGCTGAATGCTCTGACATATCTGTAGGAGCTGGTGTGTACTGAAAGATACTGACATGTTATTGTCTAAGTGCCTTTTGGTCTTCAGCTCTGACACACAATGCCTTTTGTATTTATAATGCATGTTGTCTTTGAGGTGTTACAGGTGAGACTCTGCATGCATTGATCCTAGTTCATGTCCATACCAAGGTAATTGTTTTGCCTTCAAAAAACAATAACATCAATGTTAATTGTGAGAGAATTTTATTTTTCTTTTTAACATCTTTGTCACATTAAAACCTCCAATCTTGAGAAATTACTAGGCTGGGTGTGTGACACCTCTCTGATTTGCCTATGTTGTCCTGCACTGGGGACAAAAGCCCAGATGACTCATAGATATGTCTTGAAGATTTAAGATATTTAAATGAGATGCTAAAAGTCTGAGACTTTGTGAAGCTTGGAAGTCTGATGTTAATGTTCTCATTTGAATATAAAAGAATCTTTGCCCATTTTTTTTTTTTTTGGTCTTAAAAGTTGTGAATACCTAAAACGAATTTAAGTTCTTTATGCATGACTGACAAGACAATGGAAAAGTCTTGTGTTGCTGATGCCTTTGTTGAGCTGGAATTATACCAAAACTTAAACAGATGGGGTTATGATTTGAGTGTACTATAAGAATCATTACGGGGCCTACAAACGTAATTTTTTAAACTGACACCATTGTGAGGATAGTTTGGTATTTCAGTTATGTTTTTGGTTATGTTTTGTTAATAATCGTAGCTGTCTTGTTTTTTGTTAATTGTCCTCAGCCTATATACTGTAATTGCCTGGTTTACAGTTGTCCATGGTCAGGTTATCTGCTCTGTCACCATTTTTGTTCTCCATTGGTTTTGTTATGTTTAAGTTTATTTATTAAATGTTTATGTTTCTGCCACCAAGCCTGGTCTCCTGCATTTTGGATCCTTAACCACCAGTTCCTGGCAGCTATGTTCATTGGATGCTTACAAAACTGCAACATTCAAAAACATTGCCATTTGTTTTGGCAGATAACTTTTACAGTAAAACCTTGAGAAGAATATTTTTTATAAAACATCACTGTTTAGATTTAGATTTCTGCCCATTTTTTAGAGCATGTAAGGGCCAAGAGCCTAGAAGTGTAAAATGTTTGTTTTATGTTAGAAAATAATTGAAGTTGAGGAAATTTTTGAAAATCCTTCCAAGCTTCCACATTTGATTGACATGAACCCTTTCTTGCTTGGTTTGATTTAGAAACTGACTTCAGTGAGGAGCTTCTTTAAAATATGTCTGTCATTTTAGAACAATATTCCAGAACTTGAGCAGTTTATTAAACATTTTGTATCACACTAAAGAACTTGTTTCTCAATATCAATTATTTATTCATCTCTTTCTCTTCCAGATCAGATCAGATCAGATCTCAGTGTAGTGTAGCCAGGCTTCACATAACTGATTAAAATTCTGAAACTTTTTCACAAGTCCAAAGAAAGAAATTACAGCTCATTCAACACACGTGTTTTCATTCGAGGATCTGGGATTTCCCTGAACCCTGCCGAAAGTCCTTCAGTGAATGTTAGCCACAAATAATTAATGCTCAGAGGGTTCAGATATGTCAACAGGTCTTAACAACAAGCCTTTATTCACCATCATTGCTCAGTGTATTGTATTGTCCAAGGCAAATTGAGGATGTATAATTCATAATCAGTGTACTAAGAAATTAATATATTCAGGTTAATTATGCCAGTGTGTGAAGGAACAGATGTACATGTGATTACTAAAATGATTTTTACTTTTGACCTTGTTCTCTGTGGATCAGCTTCATTATCATGGCCTAACATTTTTAAACAACTGGACTGAAGAAGCACTATTAGTTTATTTTTTAAAGACCAATATTACAGATTTATGATTCTCTTTCCTTAAAAAAATAAATAAATAAATTACTGAACAACAATGAGCACCAGTAGCAAAAGTCTTTCAATCTTTTTTCAAAAGATGCATTACTTCTCAGCCTTTTTTACTCTTGATAGTTTAAGACAATACTGATATTCAAAAATGCTTTTGGAAAGCATCCTTTTGGAATAACACCCTTAATAATTGATAGGCATTGTATTATCTGATTTAAAAGAGGAAAAACAATTGTTTTACCTGATACTGACAGAGGGATCAGAATGTCATGTTTTGGGGTGCTCCACCTCACCCCTCTTTGTTCTGAGTGTCCTACTCAAGTTGATTTGAATGCTTCTCTGTGTCCCAGTTTGATATGGTTTAACACTTAGAAGATCGATAATCAGGAAAAAATATATATATATATAAATGTGTAATTTTAAAGGTTACATGAGAGGATTTGCTTTGAAACCATACCAAATTGAATTTTGCAACTGTACACAAGGAAAATGAATTATGCTGTGGTTTACTGAAACAAAAGTTCTATGAAATCATTTTAAACAGAAACTAATGGAAGACCCTCAGTGAGAGTAGAAACAGTTCTGAATATATTGAGGTAACAACCAAAGCGGTGCCAGTAACTATAACTTCAAGAACAATATTGCCAGCAAAGTGGCTTGCTAGGCGCAAAGTAAGTGTATGGTGTATGTTTTTTTTTTTTTTTTTTTTATAAGTACAGAAAGTTCTAGAAGAAAGAATGTGTCATGACCAAAATATTAGGCAGAAAACATCATCAAAATTATTGACAGGCATCTGATTGAGGGACTTACATTGAGCGAATTACACATTTTTAGAAGATGAATCTATGTTTTTGTATATAACACACCAGAAAATACACTGATACAGATTTCTGTAAACTGGGCAGTATTTTCCTGCAATGTCAGAATTAGGAAGCTAGCCCATTTTCTTTATCCTCTGTAAAGCTTTCAATATGAAGAAGTGACAAAACTTTTAAAAATTGGATGGGAAGATCTTCTATTTAAAATATTGCAAATTGTAACAAATAATCTTCATGCACAGTTATAAAATAAATGGACATTTTCATGGTGCCTCTGTCAGCCCCGCCCCTCTCTGCTCTGCTCTGGAGGATTCCCAGCTGTTGCCACTCACCTCATCAGCCCTGCTGCCTTCTTAAGGGAGATCCACAGCCAGTATTCGTCACCAGTTCGTTGCTCCTCCACGGACATTATCACCACGAGTGCTACCTGGGATTTCCTCCGGAACGGTCTGATCATTCCACGCTCGCCTTGACAGCTGTTCATGCCCTCACAGCCTTACAGAAGTCCTCCAGTCACGTCACGTCACGTCACGTCTTCCTGCTACTCACCTGCAATCTGGAACCAAAGATCCCGCTTTTGGAAAATCACCTGCAAGAAAAATACATCAAAATACTTACCATAATTCTCTCCTGCTATCCTTCCGGGTTCCAGCATCTGGGTCTGCTTCTAAGTCTCGAATATCATGACAGACATGTTTCTTATGCAAATGTCTTTCATTTTTGAAACCAACTTACTCAGTCTAAAAACATTCTTTACAAGTTTTCAAATTTCAACAAACATTGAACAATTGCAGTAAACGAAACAGTCAACTTAAATATGAATTTAATGCAAACCGACTAATGCTGACCAGTCATGTATGAGACAAAACAAATGGCTGGTTAAATGTATTAATACTTTTAACAGTTATTGAAAGGCTTTTATTTTTAGGAAAAGGGCTGGTTTACAACAAAACTAAACACTAGATGTTAAAAATGGTAAAAATTGGTTGTTGTTTATTAACCATTTTATACCATGGTCTGGGTGAATACTCAATTCTGATTGATTAATTGGTTAATAATTTTGGTTATCCTGATTGGCAGGATAACCTCACGGTGAAAAAAGAAGTTCCGGTCACCTAGCTTAAATGTTTTGTATCCCTGCACCGGCTTCTCTAAAACAACCTTTTGCTTCATCATTTGGACAAAAACAAGCGATAAGAGTTCTCTCTGAACTGATGCTTTATTCAACCCATCAGAAAGATCAGCATATATATATATCGCTTTATATCGCCGAATATGGACTGCAGCGGTGGTGCGTCGCGCCGCTGACTATTTGTCAGTACGATGCGCTGCACCACGTAACAAATAGCTCGCTTTTTGTGAGAAAAGCGATCCAAATTGGAAAAAAAGCAAGAATTTTTGACTAAAAACTGGTTAATATGTATTGCTTTTGTAAGTGACCATGGTATAAGCGGGTTAATGGACGAAGTGTGCATTATCACTTTAACGTACTTCGCGGGGTTCAAGCTTCCACGGCGTATGGTAAAAAGTGATAATGCACACTTCGTTTTGCCATTAACCCTTACTTATCAAAGATACATTGAAACAATGTTGATGGTGGTGCATTGGTTAGCACTATCCCCTCACAGCAATGGGTACTCGATTCAAGCCCCAGTGGGAATCTTTGTGTGTTCAATTTGTATATTCCCTCTGTGCATCTGTTAGTTTGATTCAAGTAGACTTAAAATTGTTCAGTGGTGTAAAATAAAGGATTATACATTTCTGTCTGGTGTTGCATTGATCTAAGTGATTGTTCAATGTGAATAGGGTCTTGGCTAAAAACAGCTAAAGAAGTTGTCCTAAGAGAACCAGATAATCTGTTTATTAACCATATTTATTGTACAGTGAATAAACTGGAAATGAAAATATGGTCATATTATCGGAAAAGGAAGCACAGAGCAATTATTGAAAGAACATTTACAATGACTACTGGCAACTGGATGCCAGTCACTACTGTTTTTCATTTTAAGGTAGTAGAAGTTTAAATTAATATACATTAAATATCTATTTACTGTATTTCATCTTACAGCATTATAACTGTAAAATGAAAAACAGTACACAGAAATTCAACTGTATGTCATGTTACTCTAATAAAGTTGTGAAATACTGGCATCCAGCTGCCAGTAATTTACTCTAAAATCTACAGCCACCATTTTACAGTGTAGTTTAGTCTGAATTGTAAAAATACATTTAAAAAAAACAAAAACAAAAAAACATTACATCTGCATCACATATGTATTTGATACAGGGCACCGTCAGTAAGTATTATGATTTAACAAATTTGTAAAATTGCCTAGTTTATTTTGAAGGAATAGTAAATTAAGTTTCTTGAGGTTTTTGAAATTGTTCTAAATCCCCCCTGCTAAAATAAAACTTGTGTTTTATTTGAGTTGCTTTTAAATAATATTTCGCAATCAGACACATATTGCTACTTTATATTGTTTGGGTTTTCATGTAACAAAAATCATTTTCTCATACGGGAGATAAGCATCAGTTGTAAAGGTTTTATTTGTGGTTTTGGTTGATTCGACAAGTATTTATGGAGTTAAAGAAGTCCAAGGAAAAAGAAAAAAAAATAATTACCTAAACGTAAGGAACTCTCGACGAGTTTTGAATACTAACAATTCTTTGTCAAAGTTTATTTTTTCTTTTCACATGAAGTGAGAGCTGGACGAATGTGATGAAACTTTTTTGATTCTCTTTTTTGGTTATTTACTCAGTTGGACTCAATACACCCTTACGTCTGTGCCATAAAGGGGTCTTGTCAGAATGGACATATTGTACAAAAGCAGATGATGCAAAAAGGTGAAATAGGGGTATATCTTTCCAGCTCAATTGAGGGTGCCTTGTCTCCTTACTCTTCATCAGCCCTGCTCGCCTGCCTCGCCTCTGTCTGCCAGTGTGTTTGGCTTTCAAATGTGATGAGAGCATAGTATTCTCTCAGACCCAGCCGGTTACTTTTTTTGAACAGCTGCTGCATGCGCATTGATGGTATTTCACTGCTGCACCCCCAAGTTATATTAAATTTGCAACTGGGCCTCTTTAAGTCTTTTTCACAAGATGTATGTTTTAAAGACTATGTCAATTCTTAAAGGCGCCCTTGGCTTTTATCAGTCATTTTTAAGAAAGCTTTCAATAAGGACTGAGGCAAGAGTTCGGTGTGGGGGTGGCCCACTTTGCTTGCATAAACTGCATATGAAATCTTAAAGTCAGAAGTGAAAAAGGCGGATATGATGCGACTTAAAACCGTCTCAGCAGAGATGAATCTTTAGTATCAATGTTTAAAGCATTTTATGTCATTAGGATCCAACTGTGCTTTATTTTTCATTCAAATCTTCAAATGCCTCATTGCAAGTGTTCACAACGTGAGTTTTCAAATGTTTGCAGCCATGACTTTTCCTGTGCACAGCCCTCTTGAACTCAGATTACTGTTTGTGTTTTTAAACATTTTATAAAGTTTAAATTTTCTATTGATGTACTTAGCTTAAAAACTTAACAGCCTAAAAACAATAATTCATTTAAAATATAAATACTTTCTTCAGACAGTGTTTAAATGACTGGATCGATCAGACAAAAAGAATGATGGAAGACAAAGTATAACTATCTGATGTGTTCTGGAAAGTTCTACACAGGTATAACGCTTGGATTTATGTGCAGTACCAGAAACTTGCTCATAAATTATATTCAACTCAGTTGAGTTTATTAAAGTACTACACAAATGCATGAATGTTAAAGCTTATCCATTGACTTTTAGATTGTAACAACCAATCCATCTATCCTCTACCCACTTAGTCCTGTGCAGGCTCATGGGGATTGCTGACGCCTGTCCCAGCTCCTTAAGAGGTATGCAGGGGACACATTGGACAGTTCAGCAGTCCAGCAGAGGGCCACATAGACAATCACACACATCATTTTACTCCTAAGGGACAATTTAGAGTCACCAGTCACACTACAAAACATGTTTCTGGGAGCCCGAGTGCCCAGACAAAACCCACACATGCAGAGTGAACACGCAAACTCCACTCAGAAAGGAGTTGGGATTCGAACCAGCTATGATGTGACATTGCTAACTGAACACACACAGCACTGTATCAATCCAGAACAAATATTAGATTTTTAGGTAAAATAACCTTAACAGTTTTATAGCCTATATGAGACCCAAAGATTACATCTCAGCATTTTGGTATAATCTCCAGTACACCTGTTAGCTAAGCATGTACACTTATACGTTCATTTTAAGACTCAGAGTACATAGGCAATTATAAAGTGTGCTACAATAAAAAAGAAACAAGGGAGTCAACAAAAATCATTTATATGTACTCAAAAAAAACTTTTCATCATAACTGATTGTTTTAAATGGATAAGTAATTCTGTAAAGTTCCTGTTTATATAAATTAAAGTTTGGACTGAATAGAAAAAAGGGCTTGGAATGCTTCTGTTCTTAATCTTCATTGACACCCTTTTAAAAAAATATTTTATATATATATATATATATATATATATATATATATATATATATATATATATATATATATATATATACACTTGTTCTCTACCAGGCCAAAACTCATTAATAGGCGAAATAAAAATGTCGTCGTTCATCGTTGTTTTGCCTGTAATTATGTTTATTCTTTATTTTAAAGCTCAAAATAAATTACTTTTTTTTTTAAACTAGTAAGTATTTTCTTAAAGGACAATATCATCACTGATGGTATTTTGCCTTTAACTTGCTTTACAATTGGACATTTAGAAAGTTGTACAACAACACATGGCACATTTGATAAAGACCAATAAGGCTTGCATTGTTAATCAAAAGATAGGTTTATCCAAAATAAAAGTTTCATTATCATGAATTTTTGAATCTAGGCTAAATCAAACTGTTAAGCTTTAACATGCAAAAAATCTTGAGATATAAGAAATGCCAAATGTGCTAAAATGCATCTTATTGATTAATTTATCTTTTTTTCTGTATCAATGATCAGTTTAAATATTTTCATATCTCATTGAGTATTTTTAAGGTAGAAAAGAATGTTTCTTGAGGGCTTTGATTTATTTTATACAAAAGTTTGAGTCAGCACAGATTGATTATGCAAAAGTTTGGTGTTGTCCAAGATACTAGCAGAACTCTGCTTGGAGAACTTTGTAGTCACCTCCAAACTGATCCAGTCTCTGCTCTGAAATCTGGTTTTGCTGAAGCCTTCTTCTGATTCATTCCTTTTTTTTAAAGTACTTCTGTTCATTCAGTCATTCGTTCATTCATTGTTCTTCACTTTCTTAGGGTTGCAGAAGGTGTTTGAGCCTATCAAAGCTGTAATTGATCTCAATAAAGGCACATCTGAACAGCAGGAAGACTCTCAGATGACAAAGTCAAACTATCCATGTAGAAGCTGTTACCTTTTTGAGCTCCCAGACGTGTTAAGGCACAGTGGCATCAAGTGTCTATGTGGGATAAAACACAACAGTGTGCGTTACTTAATGACTTATTACACTAAATAATGAAAAAGCTGCAGTGATTCATTTATGTTACACAATAATATCAGCCATCTTTATCTGTTAGCCGTGCCTCATTTTCGGATTTGGAATCTATACCAGTATGCCGTGGCTGATTTAAGGTTGAGGGATCTGATAGCCTCGGGCAAATTATTCTAAGAGCCTCCTGATGTCAGTGGGACTGCCTAGCAGAACAAAAGGCAAGGCAATAAACTGGGGGGAAAAGTAGCACACACGCATTGAAATGGGGGCCTCCCCGAGGCGATGGCCCAACTGGCCCATGGTTAAATCCTCCACTGAAAGTGTAATAATCACACCAGAGCCCCACGGAGGGAAGGAGAAGAGAAAGAAAAGAGTGGGGGAAGACACAGAGGTACTAAAACAAAAACTAACCCTACCTGTCCTGTTCTCTCTTTGTATCTTCAAACTGAGGGGGGGGGGAAGAAAAAAATCTTGGCACAGAAAAAGGGAATTACAGAAGCTGTGATAATCACTGATAGGAAAGTGGAGCAAGGTCTGAAACAGATCACACGAGTTTATTTTAGCTGTGGCAGTCATTCTGATGTGTTTGCAGATATGAGTGGTAGTCTCTAATCCTGTCCACTGGCTCTCACAGGCACACTTCAACTCCAGACGAAAACCTCGAGCAACCAAAAAAAAAGCAGCATTATACAGTTCCAAGACAACTCAAATCTCATTTAATGTCATTAAATATATATTAACTGACAATGTGATTTAAACTTATATACACTCTGTTGTCTTTTGAAACTACATGGTTAGTAGCAACAGTTTGCAATTCTACTAAATGCCTACACATTTTTACTCCCAATCCCAGTAGATACCTCTGACGTGTTAAAGAAGAGACTGCTCATTTTCATTGCTTTGATTTTAAAGGATTTAACACTTTCTATCCCCAGACTGGAAAAATATTCCCCAAAAAGGCCACATTTGACAAATAAGAGATCATTTATTTAAAAAAAAAAGGAAAGGTGTGGGAATATTTTGCATCAAGGAATGGCTCCAGAGTAGCCTCTTTTGTTCTTGCTTGTAATTTGTTGGAGGTTGAGTGGGCATGCTAATTGTGACAGGAAAGGTCAAACTAATTAGGGCTCCCTTTGAACTTGCCATTGAGAAATCTTGATGTGTGTATGAGCACTAGACAGGGTTCAAATTAATCAAGGGCTTCCTGTGTGCAGTCAAGTACTCGGTCTTTTATTTTTGCAAAAAAAAATGCCAATTTAAATAAAATGAAAAAAAAAGGGTGCTTAGAAGCTATTTATTTTGAGCACTCATTAGTGTTTTGCACTTAACACATATAACTTAGAACATGAGGCTTTTATTTACAGAGGGTGTTGTAACCAGGCATTCCCATGTGCAAAAAAACAAAACAAAAACAACAACAAAAAGCCCTTTATATCAAATAAGTAGATTAGAGCACTTTGCTTGCTCCATTAAGCTGGCACAATAGTGTAATCATCTTTGTTTAGATATGCTAAATAAAACATATTATTATGCCCTTTTGGGTGCTGAGTGTTATTTTAAAGGTCCATAAATTCAATTAAACAATGTTTGATGCTGCTCCGGCACTGGAAGTGCAGTGATGCTCGTGATTTGGGGAGGGGTTGCATGAGCTATCTTTAAGACTTATTACTTGCTATTTACATTTATATTATGATTTTAATTGTATACCCATCTTTAGCCATCAGGGGCCTTAGATGCGTTCAAGCCACCTCCCCCCTACCCAGTTCATTTTTCTCCCCCAGGACTGCATCCAGTTTGTTATTATACACAGCAAGAAAAAGAATCTATCCTCTGTGTCAGTCTGTCATTAGAGCTCTCCCGTTAGTCTGATACTAATGCACAGTTTAGCAGCCGCCGCGGTGGAAAATGCTAAAGAGGTCCTGACAACTCCTGAGGTTTGTCTTAGTGTGAGCCACAGCTTTCTATGTGTGCGAGGGAGCACTCGCATTAGTGTTTGAAGGGAGGGAGAGGGGTGAGGGGGGGTAGGAAGGGGTCCCAGTGGTTGTTTGCCTGTTTTCCATCAAGAGCCCTCATCTCCTTTATCCCCTTTGTGGCGGAGACCCTCCTCGGGCAGTTCCCTCAGAGGGGGATCTAAAAAGAGCAGCTGCCGGGGAATCAGTGCCATTTCCTCCTGCTGTCACCAGCACACTGGCAACCCTTAGTCCTCCTGTCCCCCTCCTCCCGCAACCCTCCTATTAATATGCATATGAACTTGTTTCTCTTAGTTCTGAACTCCAATGACAAAGTGGGAAAGCATATGCCTAAAATATTCATGACTGCACACAGTAATTAAGCAGTAGAGAAGGGAACTGTGTGAGGGAGTTTGTAGTCCTCCGCTGGGGTAAAAACACCCATTTTCAGCACTAAAAAGCCTGTTGTCATCTGCTTCTTTAGCAGTTCTTCGAACCCATGTTGTGTCTGTTGTTAAAAGGCATTTGTCACATAGGAATTAATATGGTGCCTGTTAAAATGTACTATTTTACCCTCTATTAACTTGTAATTGCGAATTTTTTTTAAATTCAGAATTACAATTTCATAACAGTGAAAGAATTAATAACAGTGAAGTAATTCTGCAATATAACAAATATTAAAGCCCCACTCCAAATAAAAATGGGATTTTTGGTGTTTTTAACTGAAACGGAAAATGAATATTAAAATGGCATTTCTAAGTGTTTATTCAAAATGTTGTGAATCAAAAGCAGACAAAAATGCCATTGGATAAAGAGCTTAATTGTGATGCAAGAAATATGCTAGGCAAGCCACAAGCTCCCTGGTCTGCTCCATTCTGATGCAACCACTTGTAGACACACGTCTGAGTTGGTATCTGATTGTACATCTGGGAAGCTCCAATATTGGTCGCAATTTTGTTGCACTGCTTATGATAGCTTGGGGTTATACAGGGCTGTAAGCCAGTTTGTAAAGACGATGACGGAAATGGGGGCAGGCTTACTCCACGCCAACAGTCCCACCCAAAACTCAGAGAGGAATTTCTAATGAACCATTGCTGCTCTGCAGAAACTATGTCCTAGGAAAAGACACAGGGTTTTTTTTTTGTTTTTGGCAAAAAAAAGCATAATCATTATTAAAAAGACTTCAGGGAAAGCTTTTATAACAGATTTGAAGATGAAGATAGGACTTTAAGGAGTAAAATTCCAGATCTGTTGTAGAAGCTTTATATTTGGTGGGACTAAACGGAATCTTTTCATGTGGTAATAATTTTATTGAATTTAACTACAATTACATTTTTGCTAAATTAATCCACATTCATTATGGTCAAAAAATAAAAATAAACTGCACTGGAAAAATAAAATCTATTTTGAATGGATTTATTTTGCTATCAATTGGACAGGATTCATGCATCCAAAAGGGTATTTTGAGATCTAAAAAAGATTTATTGAAGAATAGGAGAACACAAAAATGTATTTTTCTATGCAGCCACAAGAGAAAGGAGAATAAGAGTGGCGGAAGAGAGGAAGCCAGGAGGTGGTAGTGGGGGGAGAGGGTGGATGAGGGGGTGAAGGAGAGAAAAGCGAAGAGAGCTGCAAGATGGTTGCAGAGACTTGACAGCCAGGTAGATTGTATCTGACATAAAGCCCAGACATGAAAGAAGAGCGGACAGCTGGCCCACTGCACTCAGTGCACTGCATGCAGTTGCACTCACTGTGCATGCCAGTTGCTCCCCCCCAACTCACACATACCTTCCATGTCCCACCCCCTATTCGCTGTCATCCTCCCACAGTTTACACTCATCTGACGACTCATCACGGTGTGCCTTCCACTCATCACCAGAGGATTGTCTCTTTTCCGTGCCCTGTCTGCTCCTGACTGCCCACCCCCCCAAGGAGCCAGAGGTTCAGGGTTCAGCCTCCATGTCCTGCCGTCTGTCTTGCCTCCACGCCTCCTCTCCTTTCCCCATTCCCTCTCTGTCATCTCACAGCCCACTCAGTGCCACACTAGTTTGTTTTGTCAATAACCATTTATTTGTTGCTGGAATGGCAGCAGTCATTACATCTGACCTCCTTGTTTCATCAATTATGGATAGATTATTGGATGTGAACATCTGCAAGTGCTTGCTGTTGGACTCACCTTCTGGCGGGGATTAGATAAAGTATTAAACTGTTGTTTATTGTCAGGCCAAAACTCTACTGGGAAGCCAAAGAATTTCTACAAGCCCACGGCCCAAAAAAAAAGATTCCCATCAACAAGACAACTTAAATAGTTTAGCAGAGCTGCCGAGCCCCCCCATGGTAAGATACAGCCCATTTATTATTTACACTTATTATTGGTTGTTATAACACTCACAGTAAATACTCTTGGCAGGTGGGACTTTCAAAAAACTTGTCACCTTTGTATAGATAGTATTCAGAGTCCAAACACAGTTGGACGCACACAGACATAAGGGAATTTATCTCAATTTGGACAAATCAGTGACCGCTGAACAGTCACAGCTTGAACTTGCTTGTACTGTGAACCCACACAAGCAGAGACATCTTCAGACACAGAGTTATATTAAAAACACATGGCAATTTAAGGGTGTATTCAGACTGGACGCACTTGGTTCACCTAAATTGAACCAGAGTTCGTTTCCCCCCTGATAATTGGGAATACATTTTCAGTCTGAATACACCCAGGGGAACCCTGGACTAGGAACCGCTCTCTGACCCATCTTTTGAGGAGGTCTTTGTTTGTTTTCAATTGGACTGAGCTCTGGTTTACTCTGAGATTTCTCAGTCTGAGTAGACTCCATGGAACCACTGGACTTAATGGCCACCATAGCCAGACATTATTGGATGTAAAGACAGAGTGGGAAGGTAGCAAACAATGAGACACAGCAGCTGAAATTTGGTCGATTAAATGCACGCTCATCAAAACAACTTTTAACATGATACACATTGCGTCTCACACTGTTTTCCCAACAATCTGTATGTCACTTATCAGTGTTCCTCTATAGCTGTTGTCTCCTCGTGACTGCCTTGCAGCATGCCTCCACTGTACCAAAGTAGCAAGAAAAACTGTTGTACCTGGTGTTGATGCAAAGGAATCAGAATTAGTCAGCAAAATATAGAGTTTGAATATATGGACTATCCTGACAAGGATTGCAACGCTTAGGTCTTCCATTATTTTTTCTGTTGTTGCTTTGCCCCGCCCTCGTAGTTCCTGGCCAGTGACCAGAGAGATCTTTAGTCCCGTGGTTTTCTTTACAAGCTTTAGTTAGGAAAAGGAAAGTCTGCTTGATGATGATCTGAATATAGACCAAACACAAGGTTGGCAAGGTTCATGACTTGGTCTGGACCAATGGACTATTCCAATCTGAATGCATCCTAAAATATTAACTCATGAATATGAATATGGACACACGTTAAATTTGTTTTTATTTTAATCATTTATACAGCTTACATCAGATCAATCAATCAGTCAATAGTTACTTGATAGCATCATTTTTCAAATGTCTATTTTAGCTACATATGTAGCCTTTATATATGCAAACAACATTAATGCTACCTAAATAAACAGCATATTTTTCTTCATCTGTTTACAAGGCAATTTTCCCTTTTGGTTTTATCCAGCACAATTTTCATCATATGTCTGCATATTGGATTTTTTACTTGGTTTTAACATTATTCCTGTTGTCGATTTTTTTGAAAACTACTTTTAACAAATAACTTGATTGTATTTTTGATCCGGGCTCAAAAAGTTCAAACAAGCCTGCCATTTATTGTTTTAATAAAATTCTAATTATTTCACACAAATCAATGTAATCATTTCTAGCTTAACAAAGCAAAAACATCAGAACAAAAAATGTATCTTTTCTTAACTTTTAATTCCGACTTAGGAATCAAAACTGCTGTGTATACGTTTAAACAGCCTTGGCAGCCTAAAGTAGAAATTAAAGCCTGTCAACTCTGGAAGACTTTGTTTTTGCTCTCTGATAAAAATTCTAAGTTTTAGGAAACTGTTGGTTCATTTTTACAATGCAGCTTATTATTCTCCTGTTGCACTCCCTTTGGCAAAAATACCATTAGTAGGACTACTACTATGCCCTAGCAAATTTGGTACATTAGGCAAGATTTTTGGTGGCGCCCCTTTGCATCACAGAACATTTGCTTGAGTACATACACTCACAAGAAACAGATTAACTTTGTCTCCGCATTTTTTTTGGTTAAATAATTCAATTGCACATCAAAATATTTAGAAATAATTAAAGAAACAAATACAAAAAATGAACTGTTTCAAACATTTTAAATACAATACCAAAACATCATAGAAATTTAAAAGACAACATATTTTGAATTACTTTAAAGCTAATTTAAAGCAAACCATGAAATGTCATTTTTTAATATTGAATTATAAATTGCAAAATGCATTGCCAATTTAATTAAGATATCACAAACCCATGACAGTTAAAATGCAATAGATTTTGTTGTGATTTAATGTTTTATTTTTAAAATTGTCATATTGAATTTTAAATCTTTATATGGAATTAAAAATTTCCAATTCTATTTTTCATATTCCGAGGCTGAATTGCATATTGAATTGTCAATTGAGAATTGTACATTACTTTGAATTATGACTCAAAAAAACTTCCATAAAATATAGCATGAGGGAAAGTTATGCTTAATACCATAATGACTTTATCTTTCTGATAAAAAAGACACACAAAAAACTCACTGTAGACTATATTAACTGCAACACAACAAGCGGCTGAGCTGACGACTGTGGAAAAAATGAATTGCATTTTGATTGCCTGTTACAAGCTGGGAAAATGAGAGAAAACCACATCAGTGTACTAACATATGATCTAATATTTACACATTTGTCTGGGTAAGGTAGGGGTTGTTACTAGTTAGTTATAACTAATTGCCATAACTAAATGACCGTCCGCAACATTAACTGAGGCTAAAACTTTCAGCGCTCGCCTGGCTAATTTTTGACGCTATACCAATGGCTAACGCTGCTAAATTGATCTGCAACAGCAAAATAATATTCTAACAGACTATAAAGTGTTCTGGTGTGCGCATCTGCCATTGAAATTACGGTAGTGGGACTGTAGGGAGCCTGTGTTCATCTGTTTGAGAGACTCTCAATTAAAATACCTTTTCAGTGAACAGACTTTTGTCTCCAAGCTCCGTTATTTCATGCATGTCTCTCGACACCACGGAACCCAGGGAGGCTGGCTACAATATTATTAACTACTTGAAATCATTTTCACTTTATATATAAGACAGAGGTCTTTTTCGCATCTCTCCTCCTCTTCTTATCTGTTTTTCCCTCTCCTGGGCATCAGAAGGGTTTGGACGTTTTGACATTTTAAGTGAGTGCATCTAAACTAGAACAATGATGTGGTCTTATACATTTCTGATTAAGACATAATATTGACCACTTTCTTTAAGAATAGTGGAGGCACTGATACAGTCAATGAGTCTTCCTCCCTCTCTGGCGCCCTCTGGATGCACAGCGCCCTTTGCATGTGCCTACACTGCCTATGCAACGGGCCGGCTCTGGTAGCACCAATGGAATCCGTGGGAAAAAAATACTGTAAAACACGATGTGTTGACCATAAGATTCTGTTTCGGCTGTATTACTGTGGGAAAATATTAAAGCTTTATGATAAAATAAGTGCTGTTGAAAATGCTTACCTATATTTCCAGAAAATTCTGTTATACCACATTGAACTTACTGAAAAAAAAACAAACATGAAAAAACATTTAAAACATATTATTTTGAAAACATGACCATCAATAGTGACAGTTAGAAAGAGTCATGATTTCACCAGGACTTTGTTGATGATCTTTAAGCTTTTGGGGCATTGTGCAATCAAAAACCATCCAACTCTGGTTTGTCAGATTTCCATCCACATAGGTGACCTGCACTTGACTAATGTTTTCATTTTTTTCCAATTGCCTTACTATTCCAAAGTGAAAAAGAGGCTTCACGATGCCTATTCAGTGCCCTGTCAAAGCATTGCACAGTTCACCTTCAAGGCATCTGCTCAGCTGTCAACAGCAGTTGTCAAAATGACACTTAGCATTCACATTCTTTCAGTAAAAATGAACATTTCTATTTCCTCTGTGTAACCACACAAAACATAATGTATTCCCAAGCATTTTCATTAATGTCTTTAGGTGGTTGAGGCAGTGATGTAACCTCTGTCAAACAGGAAGCGTCTTTCTTTCCAGGCTTTGAACAAAGAGTGTGAAAACCTCCTGCGTGCTTGAGAGTAGCAGGGCACTGTGCATCAAAATATCAGCTCAGGTTGAAAGGCACAAAATAAGGTCAGTGTCACCATACTGCATTATTAATACTCCACTGTTTATCTCCTTGCCCATTGAATTTATCTGCAAGAAAATGCTACTTCCTATGAAATATTGATGAAATTTCTGGCTTTACATGTGGAAAAAGCAATCAAAAAAAAGTAGACACTACACAAATCCAGCAAGTTGCTGAATAGTACGTTTGTTGCCTGGTTACGTACACTGCCAGACACAACAGAACACTTGTGAAAAGCTGGAAACACTTGAAGCTACAGATAAGGCGAGCCTGTCATGTTTAACAAAGGATGCAGGCTGTGCAAGGCAGTATCTAGGGATATGTTTTGGGGATTTTTCATAAAGGCTAACACATTTTTTTAGGGGGTTCACAATTCATACTTTGGAAAATATAGCATTTTAGGACCCACACAGACTAACACGAATAATTTAGCAGTGGTACAGTAAAATTGTAAATGTAATGGTACAATGAAGTGAACATTTTCTTAATTTATCAGACCCATTGCCTTTTCTTTAACCAGTCCAAATGAGAACTTTTGAACTCTAAGCTCAAGTTGTCCCTGTGTTCTTTTGGGAACCAGCAGGTTGGACATCTCTGCTCAAAGCTGAGTTTTTTTTTCTTCTAATTTGCTCTTAGAAATTGTTGTTTGGTCTGTGAAGGACAAGTGTTCTGCCCAAGATGAACCACTCACCTCTGAACAGCTGGGACAGGTTTCAGACCCCCGAGACCCTCAGCAGAATGCTCTGGGCATGAGAGGAAATGCATCCATTTCCTTGCCTTTCTGGTCTGCAAGGCTGTAATAATAGAATAGTTAGAAAATAATAGAATAGAAGAAAATTATGTCAACATTTTCTGTTCCCAATCAGGACATTTAAATGTCCAGCAAGTAACAACAATAAGGCCTAAAATAATTCTAAACGTGTACTATAAATAAATAAACAATAGGAATAAAATTGAAAAGAATATTATTGCAAAAAGGTAACATTGAAGGTAATTTATAGAACATACTTAACAAAATTTCAAGGTAACAGCAAACAAGTTTAGATGTTTTTAATGCAATAAAATGGTGACTGTAGATGTAAAATCTCTGATAAAAACTGATTTTGAATTAATACACCTTGTTTGAGCTAATTTCCAGTGCTTATGAGAAAGGCACCTCAGCCAGCCTTGTTTTTTTTTAAACACAAAAGACTAATGTTTTTATACCTGTAGTCCAAATGCTGAGATCCTAACAAAGACACTTTAAACTTCTAGAATGGCAACATTGATGTCAGAACATAAATATACACTCATAAGCAAGATCTGTTACCTTAAAGACGTCATTCTCAGAGATATCCATGCATTTTTTTTAACCTAATTCTGTGCACATTACAGAAGAAAAGTGTACTAATGTGACCCGCATGCAGTCCTGACCTGTATACAGCCCAGAAGATCTGGAGAAATGAAAAATGTAACAGCAGAAAACTTACCTTGTAGTTGAAAACTTAAGGTTGCAGGTAGAATGCAAAAACAAGGCTGACACGTTTCATCTTTAGGTGTGTTCACTTCAAGGATGTCTTTGAGTGATACAACAAGGAGGAGAAAGTCAGTCCTTGGTAAAAGATTTTATGTATCATGGTCTTTTTTCAACCTTTTGCAGACTTATAGTAATATATGTG
Source organism: Oryzias curvinotus (assembly GCA_023969325.1). Classification (NCBI taxonomy): domain Eukaryota; kingdom Metazoa; phylum Chordata; class Actinopteri; order Beloniformes; family Adrianichthyidae; genus Oryzias; species Oryzias curvinotus. Next base: position 35,694,559 of record CM043706.1, read on the forward strand.
TTGAAAACACTGTATACATTCCTTGAGCCAAATGTGGGGAGGGTACATATGTCTGTCACATTTAAATTACCAATACTGTCTCAGAATGTCCTTAAAGAGCCACTCCAGTCATCTTTTGATCTATTGTAAAAATGTTTGTGGTGGTCTTTTAATTAAAATTATGCTGCTTTTAGCCAAAATTAAAAAATGAAAAAAACAAACAACCTGTCATTTTCTAAGACATAGTTTCTGGGACCATTGACACAAATCAACCTCGCTTCCACTTCCCATCACCCATAACCGTTTATGCACTCTCCCACTAGCTTACAGCCCCCCTTAACCCCAACCCAACATTGCCATTGCAACGAAAATGGTGAACAATTTTGGAGCTATCCAGCCTAACAGTTTTGAGCCAAATGCCAGCTCAGACAAGGAAAACAAAGACGTACATGGATCTATTTGTCTGCAAGGTGGATGCATCAGAATGAAACAGACAGAGAGCTTGTGGGCCCGCCCAGTATACTACATACTCTTTTTCAGCAGCATTTTTTTCACAACAGTTTAAGTAAAGAAATAATCAGAAATGCAATTTTGAACTTACTTTGTTTTATATATGTATATATATATGTCTTCCATCATCAGAAAAATGTCAGAAGAACATTTTAAAAAGTCAAAAAACACAGTTTTCCTTTAAGTGGGTCTTTATGGTTTGGATGTGTTTCTTCTGTGTAAATCTTGTAAACAATTTTCACAATGGTTGATTTAGAAAACAAAAATGACACCTGAGGATGACCTCATTAAGGTTTTGATAAAGGAAAGAGAATTTCATGTTTTCACAATATTTCTATTGATCCACCAGTTGATCCAAATTAAATTTGATAAAATCCATTAGTCAAGAGAGAAAGAGAAATGATACAAAAAGTTGAACAATTACAAGTTACCCCCATATTCGTGTGGATTAGGGACCAGAGACACCCATGAATATGCAGAATTCACCAATATGAAGAACAACTCATTAGAGACACTTCTGAACAGTTTTCGATACTTTGTAACACATTTATTAAAGAATATTGGAATATTGCTCATCATAAAGAGTTTTATTTTTATTTTTTTTATTCAGAGCAAAAGACAGTACAGTTGCGTACTTTATACCACACATCACTCTGTCTCTGTGCCTTAAAACCAGGAGCCCCGGCTTCCTCCTTCATCAGTTATGTGCAAGAGGTCGGTTTCATCCGTCATTCCTTTATTCGGATGATAATTATTCTCTGTGATTATCTTCCTTGGTGCTTCAATGCAATATTAGTAGTTGTAAAAAACATTTGACTGGACTCCCAATTATTTACTAGCACATACGAGAAGTATATTATTATCTAAAACCTTACATTTTTACCAGAACAAAATGTCATGTTTGTTTTTGACCAAATGTGTTTCACTCGCTCATCGTTTAATGCTGTGGCTGATGCCTTAAGGTCACTAGATCTTTTGCATCATTCTTGAATCGTTGCTCTTAAAAGTTTTTCCAAAGTGGCTTATGTAGATAGTGAGGTTGTTCAAACAAATTTGATGCCAAACATATTTGCAATTGAGAAAGAATTTCAATTAATCTAAACAAATGTCCTTGCATATTTTTTGTAACTGGAGAGACAGCTCTTCTCAGTCATTAGGTGCAACATGGTTATCTTCTTTTGTCTTTGGCTCTTTAATGTCAAAACAGCTAATTAATTACAGCACATACCGGTGCATTCAAGGTGCACACTAGTGCACACACATGCACACAAAGAGAGTGAGTAAGAGCTCTCTAATGATCAACGTGCAGCCGTGTCTTTATTATCCCAGCCAGCCCGCCTGTGTCTCTGCAGCCGGCTCGTGTGCTGTTTAAGTGATTGTAAATCATCTCTCAGTAATGGCTGAGATTAGCATACTATCAAAAAGGCTTTTTTATGCATGGCATGGTTAGATCTCAAAGCCCTAAGTGTTTTATGGCCATAAGAACATATCATCCACTCTCATTAGCAGCCTCAATGCAGCCAGGCGGGCAGCTGTACTCTAGATGCTGCTGCTGTTAGTGCAGCCAGATGTGTGAGGAAGAAACAGACTTGGACTGCAGCCCATTATGTGCGCTGCCTGTCAGGAACCATTAGGCACTTTGGTTTTGACTAATGTTCCAAGAGACGGTCTGAGTACTGTTCAGAGCACAGAGCAGGGAAACAGAAGATAATTGCGTCAGTAAAAAGAGAAAAAAGCTATGTGTGATGTGAATCTGGTTTACCTTTGGCCAAAGTGGTGGGATTGTGTGAGAACTCTAATCATTGCTTTTTTAAAAAGAAGGATTTTAGGGCTGATTTCTTCATCCAAATTTTTGGTCCAAATCTATTTAGCTAGAGGATTTTATGTCTCCCCCTCCTCCTCAATGCTATTGTGACCCATGAATTATTGAATATCGTTGGTAATAGAAAAGATATGTGTGGTATGTTTTGACCTCCCTCTACAATTGTGCATAAGTGTTGAGATCAAACAGAAATGCATATGCATTGCACGATATTGCTATTCATTTAAAAAACATTAGCATAATTGACACTTCTTTTTATTTCATTACTGTTTCATAAACTATATATTTTTTTTTACTATTTTTTAAATTTCTTCCTATTTATTGAATACAGATATAAATAGCTTTTAAAAAAGAAAGTGACTATTCATAAATCATTTTTTAAATACGTGCAGCCATTGCAGAAATTATTCCTTGTCTGCACATAACCGGAGGGAGGTTAGGGTTAGGTTTCTGGTTAGGGTTAGGTTCATTCGTGCAGCCAGCAACATTATTAAGCCTTAGACGCACTTAAATACATGCGGGCAATGTAGCAATTTGCATCATTCACGGTGGCCACACGTATTACATGTGGTCAGCATGAATTTCCATTAGTTTTTGTGCTTGGTTGCAAGTTCATCCTTACAAATAACATCAGCCTTTCAAAAAATTCAACTCTTACGTGTAATTTTTTTAATTTTATCCCAAAACCTGAATTTATTTATTAAACACACTTATTATACAAAATTCAACAATCCCCCACAAACCACAAATTGTTAAACATGTTCATGCAATCTCTGCTAGAATAATTTCAGGCTTCCTTGTGTAACAGGTTATTATCCAGAGCAACAAGACCCATGTGTTCTCATGACATGTTCAAATTAATCCATCTGCTCAGGTTGTGCCTGTGATGATCTCACCTTCCATGGAGGATCAATAAACGAAAAGCTATGTTTAAACTGAATCAAATTTTCCAGTTTTAGGGTTAGGCTTTCATCCGCGACAACCCACAGCAGTCTTCACTAGTAGCTATAGCGTATATACAATTAAACGCACCAGTAACCCTCACGTTTTCATTAGATTAGACCTGCGAAGATGTCGCTGCAGGTTTGCCTCCTCCCTTGGCTGTATAGAGCTGACCAGCTGCAGTAATTGCAGGATGTTGTGTTTACATTTATTCATGAAAGAGGAGGACCGCCCCTTCATCCCCATACCCACCTGTCACCCATTCCATTTGCCTCATCAGCAAAGAAAAGCTTCCATCCACCATCCCATCAAACTTGAGGCCACAAACACTAATCATTCCCGCGTGAAGATCCACAACCTCCTTGTTCTGTTCAGATATCTGATTCCCCACCCTCCTGAGCAAATGATTAAGGTTTTATGCATTTGGTTTCACCAAAATGTATGTGCACTGAGCCACAACATTTATTGATTACTTCTAGTCCAAACAGTAGCCAGAGTGTTATAAACATAATTGGACAGTTGTCAGGGGGATATTAAGCTGTGATAACCAGAGTTCCATCTCCTGTCCGAAATGGGCGCCTGATGTGGTCTGAAACACATTACATGATCTTTGCAGAAGAGCATTTAAATGTGTTGAAATCGTGCTCAGTTATAACAGAACTAAACGCTTTAATGCGTATCTCAAGATGTTCTCCTTCGATGATGAATTTTGACATTTTCTAGCAGATTTCAGTTATCGATAAGACAAAGACAGCAGACAAGAGCACTAATCAACTTATTCATCGCTGTTTTTACAACAACACTCATTTATGGAGTGCGATTTATCTCAAATAAAGCTAAATGTTCTGTCCTTACTTAAATTATATTCTGATACGCACAGCAGTAACCTTAACAGTTGAATCTTTTGTGAAAGTAAACTAATTTTTTTGAAAACAGAGAGACATCCCTAAAGTTTGTATTTTAGAAATGAAAATCAAACAGTCCGTGCTACAATTGTCTGACCTGTGCCACAGAGAGGACCAAACATCCCTGCAGAATCTCTGCTCGGCCTGCTCCCCTCCCGATAATAGATTCAGCTGCACAAATGGTGGGACCACAGATGTGTAATAACTCCATCAAACACACGTCTCCGTGTTTTCACAAGGTTAGACACACACAGAGACACCCACTGGAATTTCACATTTTACTCCTTGCCCCTTGAACCCATCCCAAGGAATATTGTTCAGTGGAAAAGGTTACCAACACTGTTTGTGCTTGTTTGGTAATCATCACATTCCTGACAAAAACCGACCCTGCTATATGGGGCCTCTCTGCTGAAAGCATTTGTTCACATGTTATAAGAAGAGGTTGCACTGAATTTAAAGGAGGAGACAGGAAGAAGTTCAAAATAAGACTAAATTTATACTTTCATTCTTTATTTAAAAAATGTATGCTTACAATTACAGTAAAATTACAGTTTGTAATCAAAGAGAATGCCGCATTTGCACATGCTAACATTAAAGTGTTAATTAACAAAAAAGGAAAACAGAAAACTCAAGAGGAAATGTAAATATTTTGTGGAGTTTCCCATCAAACACTGTCAAAATCTGATCAAATTTAAAGATCTGACATGCACATCCGAGCATTTCACCTAACTTGTGTTGACCAGCATCAAAGTAAAGTAGAAATGGCATGTTCAGTGATCCAGATTCAGCCAGGACGTCAGCTGAAAGAATATGTGGAGCATATGACAAAGTCGCCTTTTAATATCCACCCAAATATGGCGGTAGATACACAGGCCGCTCTCTGTTTTACATTACAACCCATCAGGACTTGCTGTCAAATCTGAATCTGTTCCTCACTGTTGGTCACATTGTACTGCACATCCACATGTCACGTCAGTGAACGGGACACATTTTTTCTTTGTTAATATATATTCATAATTGCATTAGCACAAATTATACTCTTTATGTGCATACTCTGATTCAAACATTAAACAGATTTTATTATATAAATAAAAAACAAATGTGTTTATTTTTCTAGTATCTGTTCATTTTTCAAGCCTTTTAAGTATTTTATAAACTCTAATACTTACTCAGTTTTTTCAAAGTTTCAAAATTAAATAAATTGATTATAAGCAATATAGGAAAATACCATTTGGATTAAGACATGGTAGGTTTATTTTGCTATAACTTTAAAACAACAAAGTACCATCACAGCAGAAAACACACGTGTGATGGCAGCAAAAAAGGATCAAGTGATCAATCCAGTCAAAGGTGTGGAAACACTTTGAATTTAGCAAAGACATGTGACCATACAGTGTTGCAGAATGTTCTAATAATGTTCCATTTGGATTATTTTGATGTGGAAAAACAACAGTGGGCTGAACTTTAGTAAGCTAAAATGTGAAAAGATTTGACATTAATTCTTGTTTACTTGCTTGTTTGTACACATATTTAATTACACTTGATTATCTTGCAAGAAATACAAGGAATCTTAAAAACTTCACCTGCATTGTTCAGTACCCAGGTACTCTGAGTCACACTGGTTGAATTTTTAGCTAAAGATGTCCTGGATCGATTTTAGGTCAGTGGATCGGATCGTTCAAAATGAACAAATACCAACTATGAATTGTATCGTCTACCACAAATTATGATATCAATCAAATTGTGATTAAAATGAATCATTACACCCTTGATGGTAAGCTTGGGTTAGTTAAGAAATCTGTTTTTAAGCAGAAACGTCAACATTTAGAAATGGGAATTTTTTGAGGCAAGCATGAAAATAGAATGTACTGTATATTAATTACAACTTCTTTGTCTGTTTTATTATTTTACTGGTAATGAGAGGAGATAATAGGGCTTAACGCAAATGTCCTGCGAAACACAGAGGTCATTCAAGACAAGTCTCAGTCAAGTAAAAATGAAATATTTGTAGATAGTTTCGTGACTTGGGAGGGAATTACCGACTGGTACAATGACCCCCAAGACGTGTGTCGGTCGGTAAAAACAGAAGAAATTTCACAACCAGTTACACAACAGAAAACAAATGAGTGAAGAGACGACAACTTGAGAAAAAAAGTTTGTGTTGCTAACACAAACCTGTTCTTCTTTTCCTTTGCTGAACAACTAATGGTGTAAATGTCAGCTTCTCAAGGGTAAGGACAAGCTTGTCTTCTACTTCTACTAGTCTTCAACCAGCTCACTTTTCTGACATCTCTGCAGTCTTTCCTAATGACTTGTAGCAAACAAAGTCGTCTTGCCACCACCCAGGGGCTGTCATTGATGAAAATACCCCCCAAAAATAAACTGGCAGAAGAGAGCAACATACAGTGGCTGAAACCTTGTACGGATGGCACTCCTATATTTTTCTTCTCCTTTTTGTCCTCCTCCTTCTCCTGTGTGTGTTTATGGTGTCCACTGGTATTGCAAAGTCCATACATGAGCAATTGATTTCTTTGTTTTGGTGCGTATGTGGGAAACTGCCTGCCAAAAATAAAAGAAAAAGCACAAATAAATGAGAGCGGAAACCTCAAACCCCTGCTAATGTTCCCCAATTAAAACCAGTTCCCGCCTTTTTTTCAGTCCATTAAGCAAAAAGCAGCGGCCACCCCTCTCCCGCTTCCACACATGACACACTCCAATCAATACACTCCCACTGGCTCCCTCAGTGGGTGCCTCAAATGAATAGATTGCAGTGCAGCTTTATGTCTTAATTGAATTTTGCACGGAGCTCCGTACAGAGCGCAGCAACGCTTCAACTGTTGTTGCAGGCATTGCAGATTCGATTCTAAGGTCGAAACAAAACCCTTCTTAGATTAATTTACTCAAATATTTACTCACAAACTCCTGGCTGCACACATACAAATCCATAAGATTGATGTAAAACACTTAGATTATCATCTTCTGGCAGCACATACCCTATGGTATACCCTATATGGATAGAAGGTCTTTATAATATATAAAAAGCACAAGGCACAGTTAGGCTACACTTCAGACACCCAGCTACCCACTTAGGTCAGCCCCACACAGGGTCACATTAGCACATCAGGCCCCAGGAGACATCCTCCTCTTTGCTGGTGGCTGTGGGGGTTCAGTCGGGGATGGGGGAGGCTGGCAGATGGTTCAGTGGCATGACTGATGTGTGAACTGACTGATGATGTGATGATGGATAGATGGACAGGAGCGTGCTAACTGTTTTCTTACAATGCCATTCTTTTATATTTAGGACTATAGCCTTCTATGTTCTATGTTCTATTTAACAGACACCATGATGTTATCCAAAGTTTCAAAATTCAGCTAACAAAAGAGCAAGACCCATTCTTTCAGTATTGTTAAGCCCAGATTGAAATCTCAAAGTGTACATTAAGTAAAAAAGGCCCACCTGATACTCTGCAGGCCAGATGTGCCTGTCATCTATATACTTAAAGACCCACTCTGATCAAAATTGTGTTTTTTACATGTTTTTGTTGCATTTTTCTTATGATGGAAAACATATGTTAAGAAAATTAAGCCTAAAATCGTAACTCTCTTTGTTTCTTCATTCAAATCTTGTGAATCAAGAGCAGAGGGAGAAATGCTTGTGCTTTTTACAAACAATCTACAAGATGATTTGAGTGGGATTTTAAAGCATCACTTTTATTTTGAAGGACATAAATGTTTGTTAGTTATAAAAACATGAGGGTTTGGGATCATTTTGTTTTTGCAAAATGTTTAAAATATATTTCACACATTTTTCTGTTAATATATTAAAAGCATATACATTAATAAAAAAAGCAATAAAATATTTTTTTATTGATTTCATTCAAGTTTAATAACCCTAAATAGAAACATCAGTTTATTGAAAATAGATCTACGTGTGTATGACTACATAATAATGGGTAATTGTGATACCAAGATTTAGTAGAGAAGATAAATAAGATGTATTAAAATAGATATTCAGAATGGACAAAAAAAAAACCGGCTAGTCACAATGCTGTTGGATGTATTGATATATTTTTTTTGTTACTGATATATTGATCATGTGAGCATACCACTGTTTAGTGACCACTGTGCTGACTCCCCTGCCAATTATCTCAGTGGCTCAAAGAAGGTGCAAAGGCAAATATTTAGCTAATTATCAATATTTAATAGCATTCCTGCTCCGGCTCTTTTCCTAAGGTCCAGCAGATGCTATTAAATCTCACCCCATAGACACAGTTATGACACGTAATAACTGCGTGAATATAAAAAAGATTAATAATTTAAAGTGCGCCAACAAATTAGGACCATCATTAAAAAAACTAAGCTTGAAACCATTTTTGCATAAAACCAGCCCTGTTCAAGGTAATGCCAAGGCTCTCCTGACAAAGAATTACAACATTAATTCAGCAAAGTGAACTTATTGCTCCAACTCATTCTCTAAGATCCCCGGAGCATTTGGAGTAAAGGAATGAATTGATTAAAATGCAGTCATGGACACTAAGGCATTTTTTTCCTAGTCTTTCTAGCAAATCTAGTCCAGGTTTTAAATGCCATCTTCATAGGTGAAATTTGGATTGCCGCTTCTTAATACAAGTGCCCCCTTTGAAGCGTTGATGTTCTCCCTCACTACATAAAGGTCTATTCAGGGTAAACAAATGCAGCTTGAAAGTCAAAACGTGACCTCTCCGGATCATTGTCACACTTCACCTTTGATGTAGATCTTTGCTGGCGTCTTAAGTAACAAGCTGTGTCAAATGAATCCCATCAGACAGAGTTAATTGCTTGGTACTATAAAGACCTGTTTTCAGCTTTGATATGATAAAAATGTATGTAAACAGGGCGTGTATAGCTAAATCTATAGCATATAAGGTGTTATTTAAAAAAAAAAAACAAAGTGGTTTTAAGAGGGTCCTTTTAGATTTTGAACATTAAAGTGTGTTCTTGCTCCAATCCCACTGAGCAAACAGCGCGCAGAGAGAGCTCACGCACCTTGCAAGGCACACTCTTTTAATGGAGCATGTTGCTGGAGGCACAGTTGCTTGCTTGTGTGATATTACCATTTACCTGCTGTTTTGAATTTTATTTGAATTGAGATGAAAAGATCTGCAAAAGGTGCGCGCTTTCAGACATATCGGAACTGCATCTTTTTTTCCTTTTCTTCCTCGTTCTAATTTCACACATGCCCTAAGACTTGACACAGTGTTTTATTCTCTTCTTCTTGTGTCTGCCTGTTGGGATTTAACCTGCTTTGAGAGAGGGAGAGGGAAGTACTGTACAGGATTTTCCCCAAGGATATGCATGCAGAGGGCAGAAAACATCAATCGGCCACGAGATGCCTCACACGTTGGATCTTTGTTGATGCAATCGGCTCCTGTTAGACGTTTTGAATTCATGGAAAACGTGTGCACTGCAGAAGAAAATTGATATAAGAAAATGTTGCGTTATTGTAGTTTCAGAGAAACGTACAGGATAAAACTATAATATTTAGTCCTTATTAGTTTTACGTCTTATTATAGGTGTGTCAGAGTTCCCCTTTTTTGTGTGTGTGCGTGATAAATATTCATCAGTCTGGTCTTTATGAGACGCGGGACTCTTCAAATATAGAATTGCCCAGACTTTGCCTGTAGCATTTGCTGGCCATGTTTACAGCAGCTTCACCAAATAAACCTTGTCTCAAAACTGGGTTTATATTAAGTTTTTACCTTTAATAATCACCTATAAAAACACAGAGAAGGTGTATATTTTTCTGAAAGGGTCTCGCTTCAACAATGCACAACAATGCACAACGTCATATGAGTTGAGTTGTTGGGTTGGATGTGGCCTTCGATTGGGACTATCATGACTCCTCCTCCCTTCATTTCCACTAACTCTATTCTTTGAGCAATCAGATAGGAGGCCTCATATTTTACTCTAAAATTTGCGATAAGATTTACGATCCAAGAAGTTAATGATCACTTAGATGAAGTTAAACTGCTCTGGTCCTGTGGCTTCAAAGCAAATACAGAATCCTTCACTTTACTGCTGCACACAGTCTGTGCTTGAGCAGATATGTTACGCTTTGGTGAAGTGGCACTGTGACTTATGGGAAAACTTCCCTGTGGGTTTATCTGTCCAATGGAACTTTGCTTTTTGTAACTATTTTGAGAAACTTAGCAGGTAGTTTATATGTAGATCAAGTCCGAGACTAAAGATCTACTTTGAAAAAAAATCAAGTTTTTTGTGTTTTTAGCGTTTTTGTGGCTTTTTTCTGATGATGGAGGACATTTGTTATTGAGAAAATTAAGCCTAAAATTGCATGTTTGAGTATTTCTTTATTCAAATCGTGAATCAGGAGCAGATGAAAAAAAAATTGCATTTGTGACATAGAAAATATGCGATGGAGATGAAGGGAGGCGGGCAGCTCCAATAACTGTCCTACTCACAACTCAGAGATAAATTTCTAATGAACTACTGCTGCTCTGCAGAAACTTTGTTCAGAAAATGACAGTTTTTTTTTTATTTTTTTTTTAATTTTGGGTAAAAATGGCAAAATCATAATTAAAAGACCAATGATTGATAGATCATTGGTCAATAGTTCAAAAGAGGATCGGAGAGGATCTTTAAAATAATTTCTATGACTCACCTCTAACTGACAAGTGAAAAAACTAACTGTATGCTAACTAGATGTTTTTTTTGTAAATGTTTTGATCTTTGAGATCCTCTTGACCCAAACTTGAATGCTTTAAGGCAGCAAGCCAACAATATTCCTGCCTTGATGAAATTACTCATCAATTAATCATGTATCTTTACAAACTGGTTCTACTTCCTTCTTAAACCCCTAGACACATTTTAGTGACACCAAGCAATTTGTTGAGCTTAATTTTTATTATAATTTTTAATGAGCAGGCGAACACTAAACCATTTAAAACACATGATTTCTAGCACACAGAGACTGAATTGAGAACACTGATGTTGGTAATCGTCTTTAGAGCTTAGAGCTTAGCTCTTGTGTAGACTGTTGATTACCGGGTAAATAATTTCCTGAATGCATCTTAAAAATTTCCTCAAAAACAGTCATCCTCTGCAATGAAGGTACTAAAAAAGTGTTTTTGAATTCATGTGAACTGTGTGTGAGACCCTTAATGAGACAAGAAAAATAACATCTCACAAGGTCATCTTTGGTTAAAGCCTAAACATAATTCCTTTGGGGCAGAACTTTTTTTTTTTGTTTTAGCAAACTGCCCATCATAAGCATAAGTACTATCAGAATGCAAGCAGTGTTCTGAGGCTCCTGAAGGCAGGCGGTCCCTCTCAAATTAGCAGCTCTGATAAATCACCATTAATTAGCTAATAAAAGCCAGCAGGTGGTTCGGAGCCCAAAGACATCCCCTGGTTGTCTGAATTATGTATATTACAGCAGTGTACTGATATAGTAAATGAGAAAGGGGAACAACAGATAGGAGTTCTGGAGGGCTCTCGTGTTGGGAAAATGCTCCAATCAAACTTCCTGCAATCCCCACAATCTCACCCAAAGGAATACAAGTGGCTCTGACCCCCCACTCAAATCACAGAACACACAAGGCTCTGATGGGAGGCATATTTGCACATGGATTATGCATGCAGCACGCAAAGTTTGCCTTGGCCCACCCCTGCATGAAGTGCTTGTAAAGATGTTATACTTTGATTACAGAAACATAAGGCAATTATTAGGAGAAAAGATGGATTTGACAGATTGAGGCACGATGACCTTTCTGCACTGAGCTGACGGGAGCATCATGCATTGTTCATTATCTGCACTTCATTACACATAAAGAATATTTAAGAGCTGAAATGAAGACAATCTGAGAAACCGAAGCACAGCATTGTAATCAGAATATTATGCCTACAATAACAGCATTACAAGCCCAATAATATAGATTACATCAATATCATGTGTACAGGTTGGTTCATATCTTTTGAAAACTAAATGTTTATAAATAATGAAGCATGGTGTCTTGTTTGAATTCTAGTTGGTCTTTTTTATGGTGAACTCTCACACTGTGACTGCAATCCCTGTAATCTGTCTTTTTCTCCGACAAGCGTGTTATCTTGTCTAGTAAGGCCAGCTGGTTTCTAGCTCTGTGTGTGTTTGCATGGTTGCTTCTGTCCTTCCTACTTCTTTTTAAAGGTTTAATCCAACATATTATGAGACCTAAGCATAAAAGAGGATTTTTTTGGGGAAAAAAGAACCTGCGTTTGCATTCAGTCCTCCCAAACACTGGCGTCAGCAAGACAATTCTAAAGGCTCGATTTCTTGTTTAAAATCTTAGGTTTGGTACAGAGGTGTCCCTCAAGCTACATTTATACCACCCATGGCAACGCGTGTTTAAGCAACCACCTCCAAAATGCATGTTTCAGACTTCTGTTTAAAACACTTGCATTTATGTGTAGCTGCGCAAGTTTCTACCACCGTTTTCGGGCTCTGTGTACAAAACGTGTGGCCATTGAACATGAATTGAAAGCTAAACCAGTTGAACTTTGGTTAATCAGGGACTCAAATTTGCTGGTGACGTATGGATGACGTTCCTTTTAATTCACGGATATGCCAACAATTTTAACTGTGGAGGATAAATAAATAATAGCGGTTTGTGGCCGACCAGAATCATAAGTCTCCAAGTCTTTCTTATTGCAATAGTCTTGTGAAAGAAAAAGCCCGGGGCAAGATTTGGGAGATTTGCACTGCTTCCACATTTCGCACTAATCCTCTTCCAACTGTAGCACCAGTATCAAGTAGCAACAGTTCAGTGTGAACATGATAGGGTAAATGTGTGTTCAAGAATGCACGTTTAGCACATGCTCAGTGTGAACGTAGCTTCATGCAGCAGTGATGTCATGAGCTCTGGAATTCCATCTGCAATAAATCAAATAATTCAAATAATTATTAACCTTGCATAGGAGCTTCAATATAACAGTTAAAAATACTGTGTTGGGTAAAAGTTTTTCTTATAAAATTGTCTTTCTGTGTTAAAGGGTTATGTCATTTTTAACAAAAAGGTAACAGCATTGAATTGATTAGACATCATATTGAATACATAATGTAAATGTGAAACAGTAATCGTTTAGGGAGAAACCTGTAAAATAATTGAAATATGAAAGAATCCAATTATCATCTCAAAATAGAATATGATGGATTTGAATCTTTTTGTGTGAGCTTGGACTGTTTCTCAGGTACTTTATTGTTGTTACGTTACATTGTTGAAAAGGCAAATACCTGAAAATCTTTTCTCAAGTCCCTATCAGAAAATACTATAGCATGTTAGCTGTTTAGTTGAAAGAGATTCAGATGGTGTATTGGTTAGCACTCTCCTCTCACAGCAAGAAGGCCCTTATTTGATTACCGGCTGGGTCCTTTCTGGTCTCCGTTTCCATGTGTGTATTTCTCCAGACACTCCGGCTTCCTACAACAGTCCAAAAATGTACTTCAGATGATGATTGGTGACTCTAAAAATGTCCCTTAGGTGTGTGAGTGTGTGTGGCCCTGCAAAGCACTGGCAAAATGTCCAGGGTGTATCACAGCACTGTGCACAAGAGTAATCTAAGCTAAGGATAGTTAGTCTAAGACAGTTAATACATAATATGCAGTATAAAAAAAGGACTTAAAAAAAATTCTATTAGAACTTCTAATGAGGTTGATTAATTTTCCTATAAAATAAGGAGTAGTAAGATTTTCATAGAGTTCAAGCTTCCACTCAAAATAGAGAAGGCACTAAGAATCTAAAAGGATTAATGAGGGTTGAATCAACTTGTAATATAATTTGGGTAATTGGTTATTCATCTATGTTTGTCACTTACATTCCATACATCTAGATAGTTTTCCTTATCATTTTTTTCTTTTGATAAAAAAATGGGACTCTGGACTGCCACAGCCAAGTTTCCCTGTCAGCAAACGCTGAGAAATCTAGTTTGCCTCTTTCCTACTTGGGTAAATGAGCTCTTTTCTCTGGGTTAGATGTCCTGAGGCAGTCACTTGGCAGAGGGTAAAAGAAATGGCATAAAGGCATCCACACAAGTGGGACATGGGAGCAGATGGGACACTGATTGCCGTGTTGTTTACAGCTGTTGAGGTCCTTCCACACTGCTATATGGAGGTCAGAAACTGTTTGCCTGCCACATTTCACAGCACTGTCGCTGAGATACACAAGCATCTCAGTCAAAACCAAAAAAAGAAAAAAAGAAGCACGTCATGGCGTTATGAGTTTGGATTTTTCTGCAACATGGGCAAATTTTAGGAAGCAATTTCCGTCAGTTACTATTGCGTTCATTATTTTACTCTCAAACCTCTCCTTAGAAAAATGTAATCTGCACATCCTCACACATTTGATGCACAGGGTGAGAAATGGAGAACAACTAGGAGGAAATCCATCCAACACAAAGGTCTTTGATGATCATTAACATTTCTTTATGTTCGCATTGAATCACTTTATATGGTTTTACCAGGAACGTTGCCCATTCAGGAGCATTCCATCAGGGCTCTGACTACAGTCTGTATCTCAAGCAATAATAGCCCAAAGCGGCAGGTGAAATATATCCAAAGTAATCAACCTTTTGCAAAGGCACCTCAGAAGCACACATTTCAAACGCACCGTGTAATCTAATATAGTGGGTGGCATCAACTCACTGTGCTGAAACATTACTTTAAAAATTTGCATGTAAAGATTGTAACCTTTCAGCAATAAAATGCTATATATCTCCTGTTTCCATTACAGTTACTGGTATACTGTATCACAAGTCAGTGTGATGGGAAAGCAGGGTTTAATGATGTGCAAAGATGTTTTGGGAGGTTCAGCATGTTTTGTTGTAGAGGAGAAAAGGAAGGGTCAACAGAAAGCTACCCACACTTCCACTGGTGTGCTTTGGTGCCTGCTATCACTATGTGGAAACCTCTTTGGGTAGTGTTTATTCATAAATTCCTTATCCATACTCGTTTCAGCCTGTTCAAGCTACAACAAGGGTGCTGGAGCCTATCCCAAGTGTCTTTCAGAAAGGCGACCCAGCAAATGGCTAGTCCATCACTGGCTTATGTTGCAAGCAATTTTCAAAATCCATTGCCAACATGACAAGATATTAGGTTGATTTAAAACTGAAAGCACCACTGTGTACTGTTATTTGTCGCTCCACTTTCTGCTTGTCAATGCTTTCTGCATGCATTTTAAATAAATTACCTTCTGTGCACAATGTGAAATCTTATATTATAAATTTATGACAACGTCTGAAGTCATCATGTGATAAAATAGCAAAAAAACAAAAAGTAAGCAGATCAGCACTCCAAAATACTCATACAAGGGGTATAACGGTTAATAGACCTAATTGATGTATCGATTCATATTCCTATGATCCAACCATATTGATCTGTTGGAGCCAAGTTCTTAATTGAATCGATCTGTACCTTTACAAAATCGCATCAAAATGAAATAAATCGATCATAATCATATTGGAAAATACCATTTGGATTGAGACAAAGTACGTTTATTTTACTATAACGGAAAAACAACCAAGTATCTATCACAGCAGACAACACACATATGATGTCGGCAAAAACTAATCAAGTCATCATTCCATTCCAATGTTGGAATAACTTTGAATTTAGCAAAGACATGCGACCATACAGTATGGTATAATGTTCTAATAATGTTCCATTTGAATTATTTTGGTGTGGAAAAGCAACACTGTTGTTTTTAACTTAACGAAACAAAAATGTGAATAGATTTACCATCATATCTTCTTTACTTGTTTGTACACATATTCAATTTACACTTGATCATCTTGCAAGAATTACAAGGAATCTGGAAAATTTCCCCTGCACTGTTCAAGCAGGTATTTTTTCCTAAGTCACACTGGTTGAAGTTTTGGCTAAAGATGCACTGGATCGGTTTTAGGTCAGTGAATCAAATTGTTTAAAATGAACCAATATCGATTATGAATCTTATCGGCAACCACACATTATAATATGAATTGAATCATTGTTAAAATGCATTGTCACACAAAAAAGGACCTTCATTTTTTCAAAATTACTTATTTGTCTTTGTTTCCTTTTCATTACCATATCTTGGTGCATTCTGTTGTTGTATTTTGTCAAATTTTTCTTTTAAATAGTTTCTTCTGCATTTGTGTGACAGGATGCCAGTGTTTCTTTTAAAGGGGGTTGGTCATGTTGAAATAAATAATAAAAATTGATTTTGCTGCAAATCCTAGTAAGCTAGGCAAACACACTGCTAATCAGTTTTGATCACTCATTTGATGTTTATAAGAAAGCGTGACAACTATCATAGTGCTTAAAGACAACAATTTGGATGCATCATGCCATGAGATGAGTTTAGTCTTACTCCATGCTGGATGTGTATTTGAGGATTGAGATTTCAGTGCGTGCGTGTTTGTGTGTGTGAGCTCTTATTGGTGCTGTGGGATGCATAGCCATTGAGGCCATAATTTAGTCCATTATGTCCTCTGGTTTGCAGTCGTAGCCCGAGGCCTCTGGCACTGAACGTTGTGTCATTTGCTACCAACTGGGTTTTTGATGAGAGTGTGTGACCTAGACGCCTCATCCCTCACCACTGTCTCATTCTCTTTATTTACATCTGTCTTTAGCATTCTAATTACTCTCTTTATTGCTTTAGCCTCAAGGAATCTGTTATACTGCAGAAAAAGGGACTAAGGACACCAGAGTTTAAACCAATAATAAAACAGCATAACTTCCATTACCCATAGGCAAAGATTAGGTCTTGAGACTCTTATTTAATAGGGTGTGGGAAGGAAAAGTGTAGAGTTTTCTTGGTTAGGAAGGCATGCTTTGCTAAAAGTAATTTCTTTTGTTTAGTTTAATAAAACAAAAAAGAATCACGATACATGTATCATTGTGTAAGCACAGAATGTGTAACATTTCATGATTGCTTTTGGTGTCATCTTAAAATGGCAAACGAAAAAAAGAATGTTTTATATGATCCGTTCCCTTCCCACCAAATCTTATAATATAGCATCAAGAAGAGGCACAGCAGTCTTTAATGAGCTCTCAACTTTAAAGACTTGAAGGATATTAACAAGCTGCTTGACAAATGGTGCTTAGAAGCACATTAAAGACGCGGCTAATGGCGCGCATAATGACGGCTAATTTTCGATCAGATATAAATTAGAGCCCCCAACAGTTATTTGCCTTAAGGACTTTATGTAAATGATTCTGTTCTGTATAAACTGAAAACTGAGATGGAGGAGTGAGTGAATGAGTGAGGGAGGAACAGAGAAAGATGAACAGAGAGGGAGAGGGAGAGAACAATCCTCCTTGTGGCTATGATTAATAGATTTGCAACAGCGAAGGGCTGTCAAAGCCTGGCGAACACACATCCTCCACCACCTTCACATGAAGACCCTCTCTATGTGGTCCACAACGGTCTCTTAAAAGACCATAAACAGCTGTGAGAGGAGTGAGGGTCTGATGCTAAACGCCTGAATGAAAAGGAGGATCAGCTGGTTGGGAATGAAAGGAGCCGGCCTCACTGTTCATAAACAAATACATGTGCAGTGTTTGATGAAGTGTCAGCTTTACAGCTATAATGTGGGACTTAATGAATTAAATGATTAATTAAATAAACATTTTGTTAATAGAGTTTGATGTATTAATAAACATTCAAATGAACTTTGACCTGAAATTGAACATTGAAAAGTCGAGCAGTCTGTTGTCACGTAGTTAGTGTTTGGTGGAAATCTGCTGAAGGCCTTCGGAACTTTAGAAGCAAAATTAACTGATTAATTGGAAGTTTATGTACATATTTCTTAAATAAGATTAGAAAAAAAACAAAAAAAAACAAATGGAGAACTACACTTGACCCTGTAAAGTCCACTATCAAAGGATTGACAGATTTGTTTTTAAGATGTTTTTAGGCCCTTGAATGAAACCCACAAAATGTTTGCAATATAATGTTTTATGGATATTATCAATTATGATCCGCTGGGTGATTTGGTTATATTTTGCTCACAATTTTAGTTTAAAATTAAAATTGCTGACAAGTGCTCAGGAAAAAAGTTCATCTTTTACCCGCTGTCTCATAGTTGATCAATACATTTTTAACATAGTCTAACTGAGTAATAAATAAGCAATCATCAATCATTTTTGCATCCTTTCAAAACAGTGAGTAGTCATTAAGAAAAAATGAATACCAACAGATTAGTTATTTTCACCATAAAGTTTTGAATTTGTTATTTTGAATTTGAATTAACAAAAATATTTTCGTGCCAAAAATGTTTTGTTTTTGAGATGTGATTGAAGCAGCCCTTTTGAAATGAGCAGAAAAAGCGCTTTTACTGCCCCTAGTGGAATGAACTACAGGGCAGAAAACATGGACCAAGTTATATACAATGGGTTTTTAAGGAGAATTTTCATCATACTAATGCCAGAAGGATCTCAGAAAGGCTTGTTTTGTTATGTAAAAATGTAATGGAACAAGTAAAGCAAAACAAGAAAATTAAAAAAAATAAAAACAATTATAAAATACGGTTATGCAAAGGCATTGATCAGTTGTGCCAGTGTTAACAGCTGCTTTATATTAGAATTTATCAACTAACAAAAAGATACATTTGAAGGATATTGGGCCATATTTTAGTTTTCACAGAATATATCAATAAATTAAAAAAAAAGATGCAAAGCCATAACTCAGTTTTCAGTAAAAGTTTGGATGTGTCAGATTCTGACCTGGTTTCAAATACATCATTATGTCATTGCAATCACCAACAACCAATTTGCTGAATTTACTGAACGGAGATTTCTGTGCCATTATTGTGCCAGATTTCTGTGATTTCTGGCGATAGCTGCATTGGACCACTACAAACAAAGTATAGGGAAGACAGGGGTGGGTTGTCACAATTTTACTTATCCATGCATTGCTCATCTTCAAAAATTCTTTCAGCAGTAATTCCTTATGTGAAATGAAAGCTTGAAGTCTTAGCTTTAAATGTGTATTCCTTTTTTATGAGTCATAACAGAAGTAATAAACTATTAAAGACATTCTGGCATAATGTAACAACCAGCCCCGGTCTCCCCTAAATCTACATTCAACAAATGATAGTTGTTCTTTAAAAACAGCAATAGTTCTTTATTGTGAATTAAACTTTGAGTTTCTATCAAAAGTAATTCAGAAAAGAGAAATCTTTCAGTCAATGTAAATGATTTTTTTGCAAGCTCTTAAATATAAACTATTTTTATCCGGATGATTTGCTTTTCATGTTTATGTCAATGGTAACTGCCGTTTCAGCGTCCAGCCCTGAAATAATTTGCAATTGTTTTGTTATTCAAAAAAATTACTCAGACTTGAAGTTAGAAATTATTCTTGTTAATTCTTTTTAAGTAAATAATAATTAAACATTTTATTTGAAAACAAATTTTTAGATGAAGAGATCTAAAATAATTATTTATGTAGTCTCAAACAGTAAAATAAATTACTTTAATTACAGAATGTACAGAAAGAGAATACTGGTTTATGGTTTAAAGGGCGTCTACGCGCCATTCATTTTTAATGAAGAACGAAGTCTTTTCTACGCATGTCTAGACAGCTCGCTTTCATTTCTGTTTAAATTTCAAAATAAAGGTCATTCAGGTTGGGCCCTTTTCAACAGTGATCAAGTATCTGATCGTTAAAGCCATAAATAGCCTCTGGGGGCGTCTGTGATTGTCAGTTTATGTGTTTGACTTTTTAACTTCACACTACAACTCCTCAACTTAAACCAATAGCTAATTCACAAAACCTTCATTTTTAGTTGATTTGAAAGAATAAAAAACAAGGTTTATATATAATTACATTTCATTTCCTTGTTCATGTTATTTGACTTTGTATTTTCCTTATATTTTCTGATTCGTTTGGCGTTAAATTAAGCTGATTAAGAGAGTTAAAACGTGGAAAAAATGTACAGCGGGCCTCCACGTGTGCGCATGTCTCCTCTGGCATCGTTTCATCAGCGTGCACGCGCGTGATTACGTTAAATAGAAGGAGAGACACAGTGGGAGATGGAGTTGTCTCATTGGCAGACACACGTGCAAGTTTCCCTCCCTTTGCATGCCATTCTGGATCAGAAAGTATCCCACAAACCAACTCCTAGCAATCCAAGCGCTGCGCCATCGATTAGAATCTGGAAAACACTTAACAAACTAATGACTATTGATGGCTGATTAATATTGCATCAACAACAACTGATTGGCGACAAAATCAAGAGGCGATTGCCACGTCGACGTTCAACCAGCCGTTTGACAGCTTTTTTTCCCCCTTTTTCTTTATTTCCATGGCATTTTGGCGCGGGGAAAGGGAGCCAACAGAGGACGAAATAAAGGGATGCGAGGCTGCAGTGAGCAGCGCGGTCAATTTATGGCTTACAGTTCGTCTAATTCGAGAGCAGCGGCGTCTTTGAAGGCAGACGCTTGGCGTAAATGTACAGTTAAAATATTCCACTCTCAGGTCCCCGGGCGGAGCTCCGACAGTCCCTGGCTTCATTAAATTTTCATCAGCATCCCTGTGAAATGGGGGGGTGGGATGGATGTTCAGGGGAAAGAGAAAAATAAAACAGAGGGCGTAATTATAACAAAAGGAAACAGCGTTGCCCCTTCTTTCTCTTTATAGAAAGCTCCCACAGTGGATAGAGCCCCTATGGGATGTGCGCACATATGTGTGGGGCTACATTTTAAATTTATATACAAAAAAAATCTAAATCTAGAAAAAAAATGCTATTTTTTAAATAATTATTTTATTGAAAATTGATAAAATAATCAATTAAAATCAACATTTTCCCACATGCGACACACTCTGGAGTCTGAGGAACCTCATCTGTCTGCCTCCGCACAGCTCCGGGATGACAACCAATAGTAAGGCTCGCTGAATAAAAAAAAAAAAAAAGTTAATTTCAATTCCCGATGAGACACTCACTTCACAACCCTCCCCTGACCAGCGGTAATTAACAGGGATGGCTAATGACTCCTTTATTCGATCTTCATAATTATCTAGTTTTCATAATTCGATGTGTAATTTAATAATTCGCTCGTATTAACGCATTAAGCGAAGGGGCCGTTAAGAGGGAAATTACAGGCACTCACCAGGAGCATCTTTTAATTGATTAACCATCAACACTGTCTCATTAATAAGGCTCGTTTTGATACACTTAATTTGTCATGAGGATGGCGGATGAGGATGTAATATATGCATTTTTTTCCACTAAAAAGTATTAACACATTATTACTTTTGTTATAATTCATATAAAATAGAATTGAGCCTTTATTTTTTATATTTTTTCAAGCACTGTTATTATTTTAGATAACAGATTTATTCCATGTGCTGGAATAGAATCAGAAGTTGTCAGACAGAC
Organism: Oryzias curvinotus; assembly: GCA_023969325.1. Lineage (NCBI taxonomy): Eukaryota > Metazoa > Chordata > Actinopteri > Beloniformes > Adrianichthyidae > Oryzias > Oryzias curvinotus. The sequence goes on from CM043706.1 coordinate 35,716,105, forward strand.
GGGTTCAGAAGCTCTCGCGGCCTCTCAGGTAGCTGTCCGTGGTGCTGAAACGCAAGCGATCAACAAACCACCCAGTCAGTCAGTCAGTCAGCCCTGAAGCTCCACAACAGAAGCTCTGCTGTGGACATGACATTCAAAACACCCCCATCCCCCCGCGCTTTTTTTCCCTCCTCACCTCCTCCTCACATCTAACTATTACTCCGAACCAAAGGCTTCAAAGCTTGTGTGCCCGCATGCAGCAACGAGGCATGTTTCACTGTGTATTTAAATAGAGACGGGCACGTTGGCAGGCGGGCTGTTTTTGTGGCGGCCTGACATCTGGCAAGTCTGCGCTCCAGGGACCCATCTAGCTCTCCACAGACACCCTGATTAGACTCTAATAGAATATTAGCATTTGCTCTCAGGTAAGGCAACAGTGAACTACAGCAGCAAGTCACTCGAGAAGCCACATGTGTCTATAAGGCTGATAGAGGGGAGATGGGGTACTTCCTACAGGCCTGGGGGAGGGGGGGTCTTTTTTTGAATTTGGTCATCAGTCAGCATTCACACTTTTAGCTGTGAACCCAAAAAGTGCCTTAATATAGTTATGTTCTCACAGACTGTTTCATATATATATATATATATATATGTACATATAATTGTTTTTTTTTTGTCATCATCAGTTATATTTAGGGCCCCCCCTTGAAAATAAATCTAAAACCGTTTTTTAAAAGCTGCACAGCTAACAGCTAACCCTTTTCCCGCCTCTTCATCAATAAATAAACAGATGAATAAATAAAAGAATAACAAACATAATCTAGATGAGCCTCCGATTAAATGTTAAAGATTGTTCTTTAATGAAACACATATTGCAATTCAATAATTAAATAAATTAAATTCACAATGGATGTAATAAATTAATGGAAGTCTCCAACCAGGCAACCAAAATATACATTACAGAAATGAGAAACCTAAGCTAAAAACAGCAATACAGCAAAATAAAAAATAAAAACAAATCAAACTGTACGGATATATTTATGTGCATCGACTGATTCAGATGATATATTTACATTTTACACATACACTTCCAATGAAGCTGTTTCTTTTCTCTTCAAGAAAAAAACATTATTCAAACAAGGTGATTCAACGAGCAAGGACTTCATAATGATGCAAGTATATTTATACAAATAAACAGCAGAAATCATACATTAAATTATTTCAAGAGAGAATAGTCTCTTATATATATCTCGATTGTACCATTTAAAAAAACACATTTTTAGACTGCCCGTTTTGCAGTCATTTCCCTTTAAACCAGAACAACACGCTTTAAACTCGCTGATTTTCTCAAGCAAAACGAGGAGGGTGGGATGAGGTGGGTTGTGGGGGGAATCCCAATAAATATATAATGAAGTAAACATGACCTCACTCAATAAATAGTTCATAAGAAACCGGCCCACGCTGTTGCTGTGACCGGTAGGATTTATGTTTTTTAAACCCAAACAGTTGCAAAAAAAACTTGAAAATGAGGCTTTTATTTTTTAAATCCTCACTCGGAGGCCTTTATGAGCAGCCGTAATCCCTGTGAGTTCTTCCAAAATAAATCCCTGATTTATCAGAGGTGTTGACAAAACGAAAACACACCAAATCAATTACACATGTAGACACAAAATGAAGAGTGTGAAACTCTTAATTTACAGAGGGGCTACATAGTCTGGCAGTAATCTAATATTAGCTCTCACGACCAAGTTGTTTGTTATCCTCTTAATCCCCCCATGGACCCTGAATAAATGTCAGACTGCATTGTCATGAACTCGGAGGGGAAAATAGCTTATCCTATAAGCCAAGAACAGAAACGACAATAGTCAACAACTATAAGTGCTTGGAATGAAATATCCCCGTTTTTTGTGCAAACAGAAGACCCCCCCCCACCCACCCAAAAAAAAGCCTTTGTAAACTAAAGTCACACTTTAAAATGAATAATACATAAAAATTAGAATTTAAAGAGTCCTGTTGCGTTTAAAAGGTGAGACATAGTAACAGTGGTCTTACTTGATCTGTCAAACTTGTCCCAACATTTTCCAGAGACGCGCAGTTCTTTTTTTTCTTTTTTCTGGAGTTTTTCAGTCACTGTTCAGGAATTTTGTCGAAGTTCAAACCACAAAGTCACTGATGATTGGAAAAATGATGTGAAATAGGAAATATGTTACAAATCTTCTCTAAACAGTTCCAAGTCTTTTTTTTTAGGTTTTTTTTTCTTCTTTTAAATATGGAGAGCGGTGTTTAGACGCATGCAGAGTATTTCATTCGTTTCTGTTTCTGCCGCTGGTTGCAAAACCAGACCCGCACCACGTTCTTTTTCAGGTCCAGCTTTTCTGCGATTGCTGCGATTTTCTCCGAGGAAGGACGTGGCTGAATGGCAAAATAGGCCTCCAGTGATCTCTTCTCCGGCGCGGCGATCGACGTGCGCTTCCGCTTCTTCTCCGTGCCGTTGAACAACTCGGGTTTATTAAGTTTCTCCCTGTGTGATTTCTCGGCTTCTTCTAGCCACGCTTGCAGGATGGGCTTCAAAGCAATCATGTTGTTGTGTGAGAGGGTGAGGGACTCGAACCTGCAGATGGTGCTTTGACTCAGGGAGCCCACTCCTGGAATCTTCAGGCTGGCTAAAGCTGACCCCACGTCCGCCTGGGTAACCCCGAGTTTGATCCGTCTCTGCTTAAACCTCTCCGCGAAGGCTTCCAAGTCTCTGGGATCGGCGTCCACGTCGTTCATGCCCATGTGCGGCGGTAGCCCGTGGGCATGGGCCATGTTGATGGCCGCCTGGTGCATGTGGTTCATGCCCGCCATGTGGGCAGGGTGCGCAGGCGTGGAAACCACCGAGCCGTCCGGCCCTGCCATGGCTCCCAGTGCCAGTCCCGGGGTGATGTGGTCCAGCAGGTCCCCCTCCAGCGCCTGGTGGGGCTGGTGATGGTGGTGGTGGTGGTGATGATGGTGGTGGCCAGCCAAGGCGGACGGATGAGAAATAGGCACCGAGGAGGAAGAGGAGGATGACGACGTGCAGGGAAGAGTGTTCATGGTGTGGTAGGTTGCGTCCGGCTTGAAGGGGCTGTGGTGTGGAGGGTGGTGGTGGCTCTTGGTCTGCGAGACTATATCCACCGCCGCTAGAGCTTCAGCCCGGGCCAACAAACTCTCATCCAAGCCTCCGAATATATTGCTCTGCAATTGCAAATAGAATGCACACATAACTGTCAGCAGGGAATTCTCCCACCACTCCTCGGTTTAAAACATTTCCAGAATGAGAAAAAAAAAGAAATCCTGAAAAAGGAGCACACAAAACAAGACACATGCAACATCCCAGGTCATAAAAATTAATACGCGAGGCAAAGCCGACTGAATACATAAGTTGAGCAGAGGAGGGAAAAAAATATGGAGGTGTTGGGTGATTTGCTGTGCAGACATGAAAAAAACATCAAGCAAAAAAGGAAAAAAAAGTGGGCTGTCAAAATGTGCCTTTAAGCAGTGATTATGCAGAATACGTACCGGTGGGGTTGGGAGACAGGCTCTGCGCATCGCCTCCGAGCTGCTGCTGGTGCTGCTGCTGCTGATGATGCTGCTGCTGTGTCGGGAGGAAGAGCAGGAGGACGAAGGTGCGTTGGAAGTCAGGGTGGACGAGGAGGAAGAATGCAAGGAGTACTTGGGCTCGGGCAAGCTGGTGTGCGCCATGGCGAAAGGCTGCTTGCTGTTCAGAGACATCATCATCATATTTGCTGGCGTCCAGACCTCAGCAAGTTCCTTTTAATAAGTTAAGACTCCGCCTCCTCGGGTCGGGAGTTAAAACCCAAATTGATTCGCAGGAATATCACGTCGCGCTCGAGTAAAGTTTGGGCTTGAAGACGGTGGTCCAACTCCGAGTCACATCTATTTATTATTAGGTATGGAGGCTTGTTTTTTTCTTGGCGAGTGCGATACACTCACCAACGAGCCACGAGCTGGAGCGCAGCAGATAGGCCTTCTTCCTTTGTGGGCGTGTGGCGCGATTGTTCAAAAAAATAAAAGCCGTTTCCCACCTTCAGCTGCCGCCTCCTTTTATCATTTATATATTTTTCTTTTCCTTTTTTTTTAGCCTTGGACATATGCAAACAATCTGGTAAAAATCTTCTTGGAAAACGAAGGCAAAAAAATGATTTTCATTCTGGAAAAAAAAATAAAAAACCTCTCCGTCTCTTTGGATTTCCCCCAAAAAAGCGTCACGTGACTTGCCGCTGCTTTTATCGCAAGTTTCCGTCCTGAATTGACCGTATAAGTGAGAAGTCAAGGCGGTGACAGTTTGAACAGTGTACCTCCTCGACGTCGCTGAGTGCTGCGGGGACCCGGACTACCTCTGCTCTGAGGCGAAGGGCTGACTGAGTCTCTCTCCTCCTCCCTCCTTCTCTTCCTCCCTCCCTCTTTCTCTCTTCCCTGCTCTCACTCAACGTCTCTCGCTCTCTCTCTCCCCTCAGCTGCACCTGAAAACCCTTTTTCATGATTTATTATTCTTCATTAGCCACACCGCCGCCGCTGGGGACTCTGCGCATGGGCAGTCCGCAACAAGACATTTATTTAAAATGACTCTACTTCATCACCAGCACCTCGTTACCAACTAATGAGGCTTGGATGTTTTTTTTTTTTCTTTAAAAAAATCTATATACATTTCCTACTCTCTAAGTTATGTTTTCGACTTAGATATTGTCCATTCAAACTGAAGTCTGGATGGCAAATAGTTTTAGAGGTACAGGGAATTCAATTTACATCAATTACGACCTCAAATTAAAACACAGTTTTATAAAATAAAACATACGTAAAAAAAATGAAAGCGTTAAAAACGCAGAATTTACAACAAATAAGATTACAATTTTGCATACAAAAAATTACATGTTAATTCTTGTTTGAGGATTTTTTTTCCCCACAGAATCTGTGTCTTTGCATGCAAAAACGGAAAACATAAAACTACATTTTATGTAACTCCGTTTTACAATAATGAGATGTGGTTAATTGCGAATCTATATCCTTGTCATATCCATGTCGTAGCAGGCTATTATCTTATCTCTCCGCTAATTAAGGCAAATTATCGATAACGTTATTACAACATTTAATCACCTCCTAATTAACAAGAGGGGGTCTAAATTGTTTAATATGATCTGTAGGGCGGTTTCTCCATGAGACTTAAGTGCGCCGAGGGATTTCGAGAAGGAAAAAAGAAGGCTTCTCTGATTCTCCTTGTCTTTTTGCGCGACTGAGTCATTTGAGGCGCACCTTAGTCTTCCCTTACGCGCACGGCGATAACACATCACGCGGCAGAGATGTGCGTCAAAAACCTGGTTGGAACGCATTATGCATGAATGAATCCTCAATTTCTGAGTTGCAAAAATCAAAAAGTTTAGGATGCAGCATTGCCTTATGCTACTTTTGAACTAAAGATCATTGCTATAATAAAAACCACAACTTCTACCACTGAATGTTTTCTGACTGGAAACGCTGCAAAACTCTCCATCTCGGTATGTGGGGATTTTGTGCGCTTAAAAATATTAAATCCTGCTTCTTTCTGGGTTTAATCTGCATATTTAGACTCCGCGGATGCGATGACAAGCCACCCGGTGTTGCTGCTCAGCAATATTATTTATTTATTTATTTATTTATTTTTACATTACCAGAGCGCCAGAAGTGTGGTTCCCCAGCGGGACGAACAGGCGCTGCTGGAGCCACCTCCAGATATCCAGAGACAAGAGATCAGGCTCAGGAGACATCAAGGAGCGATCAGTGTCTGCTCACATATACCCACAGACTGATTTATGATGAAACTTTAAAGAAATCATTTATATTTCACCACCTCTAAATCGGTGTATGAAATTTTTATCCACAATGAAACACACAAAAAAGTATATCTTAAGTCAAATAAATCAGCCTCAGCTTCTCCGGAGCAATTGACTTTGAAGTACACTTTCCAACTCTTTTCGTGATGCGTTTATGACCCGAAGGCTCTCTCTCCCTTGGCCAGCAGATTTTTTTTTCTTCTTCTTTTTCCCCCCGCGTTTAAAGGTGGACACCTTGTCGAAATGGTTAGGAAAAAATACATTTTAAAGGTTAGCTGGTAAAATAGCAATGAGGCAGAAGAAGAAAACCAAGACTCAGGGAGCTGGCATCAGAAAATGTTGTTTTGCATGATTCAGAAACAGACCTCCACACAACGCTTGGTCTATGAATTCCTTCATTTTATCTTCTGTTTTTCAATTTAGATAATTTATCTATTAAAATATGTTCAAGCATTTGGGCATTTGGGAGGGAAACTTTTATTTTATTTCATTTATGTGGAAGTGATGCAACTGGATGATCTCATATGGCTCCCTTCAGTCCACCGCCTGAACTTGGGCAGAAGAGACTAGTGGACATTAAGGATAAATGTGAAAGCAAATGCTTTAAAGGTAAAGCTAAAACAAAACTGCAGCAAAGCTTGACACACTTCATAAGACTTTTTTTTCTTCTTCTCTCACCTGAAATCGAGGTGCAGCAGAGTTGTGTGCTTTACACAACGACATACTCTTCTCTGCTTCCCAAAGGAGCTCTCCACGTTAACAATCCCAATTACACAGAGACCACTGGAGACAGCTGTTTTTATTACAGAACTGCTCCTTTGTGGCGCCAACTAGGTATCTACCTTCCAGACACACTCGGAGAACACAGCCAAAGTGAGGAGATAAGTGTGCAGAGAAGCGGATGAAGTCTCCTGGTTGCTTGCAGTGGCGAGGCCTGCATTTGCCGCCTCCCCCTCCTCTTTGTCTTGTCTCTCGCAGCTCTTTACATGCAGGAGCAGAAGGTCAATGCTTGTTGGGAGAAGGTCTGCAAAGAGATGAGGACCTAACTCAGGGCAACAGCAAATCACACAAAAGAGTGTGTAAGGGGGGGGTTATCCAGAGGCCCAGCTTTATTTATTCATCTGCTTTACCTGGGAAATGTGACTGGCTCCATAAAGAAGGCTGTGACTCTAATGTTGTGTAAATCCCCACAACAGAAATGGAAGCTTTCAGGATTTACTCAGTGTCACACAACGCAGAGTAGGTCTCAGACTGAACAAGAGGGTCAGCTCTTAAGAAGACAGAGGAGATTTCAAAAGCTGTTCTTGAGGTGCATTCACAATCATGGGCAACAGCGCTTGTCTTACTTCAGAACATTGAACAAAATTATGAACGATAATTTGTATATTTGCATATTTGTATATTTGCACAACTACAGATAAATTGCACTCTATTTCATATCAGAAAAGCATTCATAAAAATCAAATTCTGGGGTCTGAATACGATTTAAAAATGTTTTTATTGAAAATAAACAGAAATTGGCTATGCAGCATAAAAAAATCCAATATTCACATATGTATAACAGCAGTGGCGGAGCTGAAATATATCATGTGAGGGTGGGAGGGGGGCAGAGGACTTTGGAAGGGTGACAAATTAGAACAGCAGGGTGACGTCTGTTGCAAATTAGAGGATCAAAAAATGTTTATTTCAAATATTTAATGGTTCTTCAAGCATTTGCAGCACTCAAAGAAGCATGCATTAAGATAGCTTGTAATGGGGCAGCTGCCCCCCCCCCATAGCTCCGCCCTTGTATAACAGACAAATATTTTATGATAAATAAAGTTACTTAAATAACCACTAATTTTCCCTTTCTTGGGTGCAAATAAATAAATTGAGTTTTGCAGAGCTGCTTTGATTTCCGACTGTAAATCACGGACTCCTGCTGCATTTGCTCTTTTTGATCACAATTCTGCTTTTTCTATTGGTTTAAATCGACAGTTGATTATCAGTCAGCTAACTGTGGTTAGTGGCACAATTAAATCACAAAGACAGTTGAGCTCTCTAGTTGGATGACACCCATGTTGACAGAGACCTGTTTTTTTGTGAGCATCTGTAGAATTATTTTTCTCTTCTTGTTGCGTCAACCCATCTTTTTGCACAGTGGACATCAGCTTATAAATATAAGATGTAAAAGACAACAAAAGATTTTTCAAAAATGCCTGGTTTGGTAGAGGGGCTTCTCTTTGAGATGATTAAAAGCTATCGGTGTTAGCTGGTCTTGGGATTTTACAAAGGGAAGCTCTGTCTAAGAATGTTGGTCAGGTTATTTACCATTCAGTTTAAGTGATGCAAGCCTGGCACAGATATTGGCCCTGCTCAAAAAGATCAGGCCGTACTCAGCTTTGCAAGTTCACTATTACCTGTTTTAACAACTTTGCACTCTTTCCAGTCATTCCATCCATTCTCGTCACATCTGCACAAACTTTTTATAGTGGGTTTGGATCAGGTATGGCTTCACTATTCATTATGGTAGTGCACTCGTATTAAAAGGAAGTCTCTGATGTCAGATTTTTTAGGAGAATCTAAAGTACACCAGGGGTATGCAACCTTTAAGAGCAAAAGAACAGCTTTGAGATGTTTCTTACAGATCAAAACCTAGTGGGGGGTCAAAACTCCCATTTTGCTATTAAGCAAGCTTTGGCACTGCTTTTTATTCAGTACCGATTTGATTTGATTTATTTTTATTTCAAGCATTAATTGTATTCAATACAGTGAAAAATTCACACAGATTTGTCAAACTCAGTACTAGATTGTTACTTTTTGATAAATATGAGTTATATTACCATTTTTGGCATTAGCCATAACAGAAATATAAAGAGAAACTAGCATCTTCTTGAAATGTAAAATAATTTTTTCTTTACATTTACTAGAAGCTCAAATGACTTCCTTTCAAAGTAAAAGATTACTGGTGTCAAACCGATCATCCAAGTGCAGCCAATGTGCTCTGACAAAAGGTTTTAAACAACGCAGGATAACAATGGCATTTTTTTTATTTGTTTTATCTTTGGTGTAACTTCGTGAGCCTTCCTCATTTTTCCTACTTTCTACTGCTGTTAACACGAACATGTTGTTCATTCAAACAAACATGTAAAACAAACAATGTAAAGGTTTTGCATTGTGTTTGTGCAAGTTTTCATGAAGTTTTTTCATGTATCCTCCTTGCAGTCCAGCTTGAGTTCAAATGATAAAATATGGTTTCCAACATCACCATAGAATAAACTCAATTACCACAGAATTTGTTTTTAATGAGCATTAAAAGCTGTTGCATATTTTTCACAAGAGTAAAAATGATAATTAAACAAACAAAAAGCAAAATAACATCAAAAGCATTGATAAATTAAGCCACAACCAAAAAAAAAAGTAAATCTTGTAAAACCGCATCTTCAAAAAAAGCATTTACTATGTCCTCTCCTTACAGGTAGGCCAGGGGGCAAACCACTAAGAAAAGGGTCCTGCAGGTGGAGTCTGAGAGCAGAGCAGGTTTAGGCAGAAGCTCTTTTTTCCTCTTTACATCATAATCTTAGCCTTCTGAGGAGAACCCATCTCCACATTTAATCAATTATGCCCAGTGTTAATTTTTATAAGCAGTCAGCAGCAAAAGCAGCAAAAGTGGTGTAGCTGAAAAGTCAACCCCCAGGCTAAAAGAAAAACAAATAACACCAACACCAATTTTACTATTGCACACCAGGTGCCAACCTTTTAGGGAGGCACATCAGTGTCTGGCCCAACCCAGCTTTTAGGCTGCAGGGCAGCAGATGATAAGGTCAAGCCTCATAATGATGTCACATACCTTTAGGTACTCCAGATCAATATCAGGACAGATGCCTTAAACCTGACAGCCAGTCAAATAAAGCCTTTCTGCCAAAAAGAGGAGAGAAACTCTTATCAAGATTGTTTCTTGATAAAATGAGATCCTTTTTTTTCTTGATGCTTTGGGCAAAGATCGTACAGAGGAAGTCTGGATTTTAAAACAATACAGTCATCTGACATCACATCCACTAGTCTGGACAAAATTTGACTAAACAACTAAAATAATTACAAGAATAACTGTATGTATTTTATTTCTGAGATGATAATTAAAATTACAGATGTTTTGCTGATAAAAACTACCCTTACGTAACAAGAATCTTAACTGGGACACCTAAAGACAGTGTAGAAGTGATATTATATGATAAGCTTGTGACTATAAGGAATGCAGATGCCAGCCGCGACATGAGTGATTAATGTGGCTGAACGACTGCAGAATTCTGTCCAACCTGGTTGAATATTTCTTCTGCCTCTCTCATTAGTCTGACTGTCCTACAAAGTAATATATTGCTTGTCACCGGGTTGTCTAACGCTTGATGCTAATTGACCTCCTTTCCCCCCTTCTTCTGCACAAATGAAAAGATTCCCTGCGTCCTGTGATGGAGCGTGTCACAATCTGATCCGACAAATTAAAAAGCTCTCTGCTGTCATGCTGTCATCGTTCCGAGCCCTCGCCTCATCAGTTGTAATGATCACTTTTCAACACCTCAACTGCTGCAGTGCACTGCAAAGTACAATGCTTATGGAACATGCTGCAGAGGCAGTGCAGCACGCAGAAGACACTTATCCTCAGAATCGCCTGCACTGTTCAATCAAATTTAATCTGCACTCCAGCTTTTAGTGCACACTAAGGATTATTGGGTAATAATAATGATGTTTTAAATTATGCTTTTATTTAGACCTTTCAAATAATCTGTCTGTCTGTCTGTCTGTCTGTCTGTCTGTCTATCTATCTAAGACTGCACGTTTCACTGAGAACAAAATATTGATGAAAAAAATGCATTTTCAAGAACCCAATTTTTTTCCCTTAAAATAATTTTTCATTGATGTATTTCTGAAACATGAGTGCCATTTAAAAAAAAGAAGCTGTTGGCCCACAGCCGCATGAGAGCCCAGCCACTGCACAGAACAGACTGCAGACCCGTGATGAAGCTCATTACCTGCAATCATCTGTCCCATCTGTGGAAGATACAGCAATTGAGTGTGGCATTTTACCTGCTGACTTTGTGTGTATAACTTTATAATTTATGCGGTGTACCCCTACTATTGACAAAAACAGAGCGGCGTGATCAAAGTGAGCCATTCAGGAGGTTGGACAGGGCCACGAAGACAGGGCCTGTAACACTAATGATCTTCAAACGCTCATCTATTTCACTGGGAGCTATGTGCAACTCCCTTGTAAGTCCCCTGTCCTACCCCTAGGGGTAATTGTGCCTGGCTGGTTAGGTGACAGGTGTCAAGTGGCCCCTCCTTTACCGATTCCTCATACAAAGCAGAAAGGGAGAAGCTAATCTCTCTTTCTTCCCCGTCTTTACATTATTTCCACCTATAAATATTTCGTCATGACTTTAAAATACCCGTATCACTTTTTAGCTTTGCTTTAATATATTATTTCAAAGGTTGCAGCATACATACTTTGGTTCATTTTAAAGCAAAACTGTTAGTATGGTGTTTGTTGTATAACCAAAGCTGATGACTTATTATTTTCAGTCTGATCCACTGACAGTTAAGTTTTTAAGGAAAAAAAGACATCAAACTCTTCTAAGAGATCAAGGTGATGTCTTTGCTTTGCTTCTTTTATCCACAATGAATAAGAAAAACAACAACAAAAAAGAATTCAAAACAACTAAAAACACTGAATTGTAGCAATTTGTGTCAATCATTGTTAATTTAATTTGAGGATTGACTAATTAAATACAAGCAAATTTGACTAATTGTGTGAATAAGATTTTGGATGTCGTAATTTATTTGAAAAATCCCAAAACGTGTCAAAGATGCAAGGTCATTCCGGATCAACTCACAAACAGGTCAGACACAGGCCAAAAACCTGCATCCAAGTGGATACAAGGAGGAAAAGATCAGTCTACATTGTGTACAGCAGAAACACAGATAGAAAGACCACACCCTCAACATGCCCGCCTGTCTAAGCAGAATCCCATAGGGACCTGCTTTACACAGGCTCTCTCTGTCTCCAACACACACAAACACCCACTCACACACACACACCCCAGTCATTAATTCCTGCTTTGCATCTCCACACCATGTAATATTTATGGGTCACCGCAGCTTTGTATTCACAAATGGAAACTCCAAAAGGGAAAAAGGATAAGACACGATACCTCAATCAATTCGGTGAATAAGGTTCAGATTGTCACATCATGGCTTTTTTTCCCCTCCACTGTGCAAGCGCTTAGGCAGCATTCTTTTCTTTGACCTCCAAGTGTTTGGTGTGACGGATTGTCAGACACAAGCTCTCACATGGAGTCAAATTGAACTCCTTCAGTCAAAAAAGCTCAGGGCAAAAGTGTCTATGAACCTTTATAGCTGCAAAATTAAAGAAAAAGTGCATTATACTGTAAAAAAAAAAGAAAAGAAAACAGGTTTGACGAATATTTGTCAGACATGACACTGTGGTATAAACGACACACAGCACAACTACAAACATTTGCTGCTATGCACAATCTCCACTCTAATCAAGGAAAATCTTCTATTTTTTCCTTTTCTGCATCTGACAGATCGCAATTGGGGCCTCTTCTTCTGTCATCTGAGACCTGCGCTGCAACAGTGGGAGACTTAGCCTCGCCGCTTTTCAAATCAACAGTGGTGTCAAAACAGAGCCCTGAGGAACCCTCAGAAGAACGCGGCTCACCAGACCCCTGCAGAGATTTGAAGACCACTTTGGAACTCTAATCCACTCAAAATGTGCTGATAATTTTCTTTGCCAGGACACTCTCTGCCTGGTGTCACAAGAGTGGTCTCTCGGGAGCGGATCAGCCAATGATAACAAAGTAGCCAGATGTCTGGTGCTGGCAGAATCCCAGAAGCCAGACAGCGGCACGCAGCAGCATCCGCTGTGGGCCACAGATCAAAGATACCTGAGAATTACTTATGGGCACAAAATATGTGTTGCTTACTCTACAGTTCCCATTAATAACAATCTGGGAGAATTTGTATTTCTAATTAACTCTTTTCTTTCGGCATATAAAGTGCTGTAGGTAGTCTGACGCTGCAGCAGCAATTTTTTTCTGTAGCAAACGCAAGTCAACAACAGGAAGTCGGATGCAGCTCTGTCTAAAGCAGCCAGATCAGCTTTAAATGCACTTCTGAAGCTCAGAACATCCCTTGACTTTCCCTAATAAACAAACAAACCAGCTAAAAGTCAGCTTCTTTAGGTTTAATCATGGTTCACACTGCCTGCTTAGACTAGTCCTTGATGCATAACTCGAAAGCATTACATTAAATGTACCCCGGAGAGATGTGAGGGAGACATCATAAACCGCATGACTGCTGCAGATAGGTGTTTTTTTACCCTTACTCAGAGTGGTAAATCGTTCATTTGACCGGTTTCCTGCATTTGCATTTAAAAACTACATTTACTTTGCTCTTAAGAAGTGCTGACTGTTCAGTTTTTATTAGATATGAAATCTTGGTACAATTTTTTTTTTCACCCCACAATTTGGGTTTTTCAGTCATATCAGTAAGCATTACACTTCTACTGTTTCTTCAGCTGGTCTTATACATTTGGCATGTGTTTCATAGATAATTTAGAGTGGACCTTTAATTTTGAACTGGGAAAAGGCTAAGGAACACCCTTTAGCAATGGTGTTTGTCCTTCTTGTGTTGTAACAGAGACACATAATACAACATTATTTAAGAGAATTGTTAAGACAGTAAGTAAAACAATATTGATGCAAGGTGTATTCACGGTAAAATATTGTCTACTTTGTATACAAATAAAAAAAAGCATGTCCACATTTTTTGTGAAAAACCATCCTTTAACCCCTTCCCCTAATTATTTCTATCACTGTTGCCAGTTCATGCAAATTCTCGATTGCGTTGGTCTTTTGAACCTGCGACTTGCTGGATGGGATCCCTCATAATGCAACACAGCTACCTCTGCCCTTTGTTAGATCTCGCTTACCAGCTCTTCCCCTTTCCATCTCCTTTCCATCTGTTAGGCTTATGCAGCTTTGCTTTTGATTTTAAATAACTGTTATGCCAATTATTTTGCTGCTTTGTGTTCTTTAGATATTCACAGACAGATATCCAAAAAGAAAAAAAATCATAAAGGCAAAAGTACCCAATTAAAAAACAAAAAGATTAATTTTAGTTTCAGCAAAATGTGAGTATATAATGTTACATTTTTCAGCATGTTGTTTAATGAAATAAAACATTGAATCATGCAAAATAGGTGTGTAAAAACTGTATCTGTCACTCTCACCACTTTTCTCAAAAGCTCGAGAATGATTCCACATTCTTTCACCCATTCAGTGAAATCCATGGATTTGATCGGATTAAAAATGTTTTCATGTTAAAATCTACAAAAAAGGCAAGTGACATCCACTTTTAAAGTGTATTTCCCTCATCCAATTGGCAAGTGCTTACTGTCTACAAATTTTCAAAGAAAAAAAAAAGAATATTATTTCACAAAAAAAGCTAAATGCAACCACAGAGTTAGTCTCAGAAAACTAGAGGTATCCACGGACAAGTTTAAGACCCACTCTGATGAAAATCATGTTGTTGGTGTTTTAACATGTTCTTGTTGCATTGTTCTCATGATGAAAGATATATATAAAAAAAATCAAGATTAAATTGTAATTTACTTTATTATTATTTATTTCTTCAAATCATTGTGAATCAGGAGCAGGTGCAAAAAAGCCATTGAAAAACAGCTTGTAATTGTAAAATAGAACCTACTAGGGCAGGGCATAAGCTCCCTCGCCCACTCCAGTCAGATACATCCACTTGTAGACAAATAGATCATCAAATCAAATCAAGCTTTATTTATATAGCACTTTTCCAGCACGTCACTCAAAGGGTTTTGCATTGAATACAATCAAATGTAAAAACAAAATGACATGACAAACAATGCCGACAACCCCCCCCCCCCACACACACACACACCATAATGAAAAGAGTGATAAAATGATGGAATGTAGAGACCTGGCTTTGTCCTGAAGTGGGGAAACTATGTCTTGGGGACATGTCCACATCAGTGATCCCCCCACCAAAGTTCATGGAGTAAACTACCACAGGCCCCCCCAGATCTGATCAAAAGAGTTAGACCCGGGAAATCTGAAGGGTCAGTCACTGCTGTGGAGGATCCCTTTGAGGAAAATGTACGATCCATGTACGTCTTGATTTTCCTCGTCTAGTCCCGCCCACAACTCAGGGGGGAATTTCTGATGAACTCCTACTGATCTGCAGAAACTATGTCCTAGAAAACTACATGCTTTTTTAGATTTTGGCTAGAAACGGCATAATTATAATTAAAAGACCACTGGGAATGCTTCTAAAATAGATCAAATTATAATCAGAGTGGGACCATAACATTTTCAGGTGAGTCTATTTTCATCTGCTGTATATAGAAATATAGAAATATGTAAATTTCTTGTGTTTAGAGCCAAAGATTAGCACAGTTTGTAGTTTTAAGAACCTGACAATGACCATCTTTTGATGAACGTGTTTATCTCCCAATCAGTTTGTCAGTTCCTGCACAGTCAGTTAAGGAATTACAAATAATAAATATTAATTTCATTACCATAAATATTTAATTGGCAATGCTAAAAATCAGTTCTAATCTCCAAACAAACATAGGGTTACTTTGGGTCACTTTTCCAGTGTTGACTTGAAAATGTAACTTTAAAGCAAAACGTAAAACTGCCTCAGTGAAATCTTGTCTCCCAGCTCCAGCAGCTCCAGCAGCTCCAGCAGCTCCAGTAGCTCATCACTCCTAAAACAGCCCTCCCTTCAACCCAGGCCCCGGCCGTTATTAATGTCCACTGAATTATTTAACAGGGTAAAATTACCATGCTCTCTTGAAAAGATTTTTGCCTACACAATTAAAGTGCATTATAGTGATTTTTAGTTGAACAAGAATTATGACTGTTTTCCCTCCTCTCTGCTGCTCTTTTTCTGGTTTCCTTGTCATGAGCTGTCGATGGGCAAAGTTTTAAAGACCCCACTCTCTCTGCTGCTCTCTTGTTCTTAGGGAAGGTTGTGTACCAGCTCTGGCCGTATAGACACCACCAATGGTGGCTGATGGATAATAAATAATCAAAGTTTTTATACTTCTGTCAAGAAAACCTCAAAATTCCTCTCTGCCTTTTAAAAATGGGTATAGTTTGGATTTGGATAAGTGGTGCGTAATGCTCACCAAAAAAATGACATCAGCTTGTTTCACCAAAGCCCTTATATTGTTATGTGTCTGTTATTCATATTAACATCAACACCAGGGTTTGTAGAGCTTTGATTCTTGTTCCATAAGGACAACTGTCCATATCTCAAGCGCAATTGGCAGTAATTGGAGCATCTCCTTGCCTGTCCTGGGAGAGATCTAAGAGCACATACGGCCACTGACTGGCTGCCCTTTTACCAATTAGAGAGTTGTCTTTTCATGGAACGGGAGCAGGGGCAGGTATACCTTACTCTCACCTTGTCTCTTGATCAAATCAAGATCACTTTTGTCATCATCCCTCACTTCTTTCTTAGCTGCAGCTTTGTTGCTACCGAGGTTCTGCTGTGTGTGAACTTCACTCAAGTGCCTCAGCCAGTGTTTGACAGCTCTACAGGAGCAGTCACGGGGACCTTTCCACTAGAAATGCTCTCTGTCAAATGACTGACCTTCTAATGAAAATGCTACACAACTCTTGGTTGGAGGTTTGCTAATACATTGCTTACTGTTTTGCTTCGCTGCATTTTTTCACCTCTCAGTGTCTGTGAATTGAACTTGGCAGAATCCATTTTTTGTTCTTTTTTCACACATTTTCTCTTTTTGCTGGTGCATTGGCTTTTTGTTGTTTTGTCTCCAGGCAAAAGCAGTGAGATATGGCTGCATGGCTTTATTATTAAGGCTTTGACGCAATGATGGCAGCTGTCTCATGTGGTTAGAAATGTGCAAGCCCCATATGATACCAAGGGACCTCAGTGCAAAGATCATAGGCCTCAGAGTGTGGTGCTAACACTATCAATTTTTTTTGCCACAAGGAAGGCTGTGGAACCAACACCCAGCCCTCTAATGCTCTTCCCTTCCCTTGTCCTCAAAGCCTATGTCTCTCTGTGCTGCACTTCAGTAAAGAGGGGATGCTTCCTATACTCTGAAAATGTGTCAAGCCCTTTGACAGTGTTGATTCCGATTGTGTTTTTATATCAACAATGTTATTACAAAAAGAATTGGGAGACTCAATCTTGTTTTCATTAACTTAACATATTTTAGAGAAGGTATGTCCCATTTTAATCAACATTTTAGTTTTTTTAGCACATTTTCCTATGTGAATACAGTTGGGGTTCCCATTTTTTTTTGTTCCGGTCAACAATTAGCAGAGGGAAATCCTTGCCTTTTCTACAGGTTGACAGGCTCACCGGAGCAGGTCCTGTGCACAGATCTTTGTGAGGAGGGGGTTACCTTATATGGGGTCCAGCCCCGGGGCCTGTGGGAGTGTGGTTGGATTATTATGTTAATGCATGTGCCTCCTGCCCTCTCCCTAGTCCCAGCTGGCCTCCCTGTCATTAGGAAGTGCTTTGCTCTGACAGAGGAGTAATATGCTCCGTGATTGAAGGGCCAAAAGATCGAGCTCTATAAGAGAGGGGCTAACACTGATAAGCATATGATAAAAGTGCCATTGTAAGTGAATGCCTCAGAGACATGGAAGATGACTTAAGGTAGTCTTTGAATATCAGTGGGACAGTGAATATGTATAAGGGTTGTGTGATCCTTTTGTCCCACTGAATTTAATAGCCCATAGCATTATTTTTTATTTCATGTATCTCATATAGTTCTGTTCCAAAGCATCTTTTATGATGAGCCACCAACAAACCTGCTTGTTGAAATGATAGCCAAACAAGCAAAAGTACTGGCTCCCAAGAAAGTGTGTGTGTTGGGGGTCAAAATGAAACACAAAAAATATGTCAGTTTTCACTTTAACATGGAACAAGAAGTGGGCAAATGCATGTAAACAAGAAAGTATGGTTTTTAAGTTATACCTTTCTGGAACCAGAAGACTCATGAAATCAAGAGTCTACCCAAAGGTGGTTTACAGCATTCGTACATGGTGTTTTATTTTGAAAACATCTCCACCCTATTTGGAGTGCTTCCTGTGCGTCCTGTTTTCCTGCACAATCATACTTAATAATTTAGTTGTTTAAATTATAGTAGTGCAGCTGCACTGATTTGGTGTTTTTGCTTGGGGTTGCTTCTTAAAAGGTTATGAAACAACACTATGACAACTGACCAAAGACAATGACTGGAATCACTCCCATCCTTTGCAGACCAAGTCTCAAGTCTCTTTAAAACTTTACTAAATCAAAAGATTTAAAGCTGGACATAAAACCTGCTCATGGGAGACATAAAGATTGCTCCACAATCTTCATGTTAAAAAGATCTGCTTCAATGAAATCGTGTTCTTGGTCTTTTTAACATGTTCTTGTTGCATTTTTCTAATGATGGACGAAATATATAGACAATTAAGCTTAAAATGGCATTTTTGAGTATTTCTTTATTCAAATTGTTGTGAATCAGCAGCAGATGAAAAAATGCCTTTGGAAAAAGTTTGTAGCAGTGACACAGGTGCTACAATCGGCGAGCCGCAGCTCCCTGATCCACTCCCTTCTGATGCATCCAATTGCAGACAAATAAATCCATGTACATCTTTTTTTTTCCTCATCTGAGCTTGCTTCTTGCTTAAAACTGTACAGCTGGTGAGCTCCAATAGTGCTCGCCATTTTTGTTGCACTGGTCATGTTAGGCTTTGGTTGTAGGGGCTGTAAGATAGTGAGAGAGGGCGTAACCAGAGAGCTCTCATGGGTTGCTCCGTCCCGCCCACAACTCAGAGGTGAATTTCTAATTAACTAACGTAGCTCTACAGAAACTGTCTTGGAAAAAGATACAGTTTTTTTTACTTTGGCAAAATTGGCAAATTTATAAAAAAAACTGCCTAGGAACACTTCTAAAATAGCTCAAAAGAGGATTGATGGGGAACTTTAAATTATCTCAAACTACCCTGTATTTTTTAAATTTCTGTCTGAATCACATCACAATTACTAGACTAAGACATTGAAATACCAGTAAAATTGTTGCACCATACTACGTAACAACATAGAAAAACCACAAAACCAACAAAAGCCAACCCATTGACTCTCCAGTATGGTACAGATTTGCTGCCAAATGATTTGTTTGTCAATTTTATATATGCCTGTTATACCATGGTCTGGGTGAATACTTGATTCTGATTGGCTGCTGGGTGTGCGTTAAAAAGTGATTTACCACAGGATAACCACACGGTGAAAAAAGACTTCCGGTCACATAGCTTAACTGTTCTATATCACTGCCTTGGCTTCTTTAAAACAACCATTCACTTCATCGTCTGGACAAAAACAAGCGGCAAGAGGTGAACTTTCTCCCTGAACTGATGCTTTATTCAACCCATCAGAAAGATCAGCATATATATGTTGCTTTATTTCGCAGAATCTTGACTGCAGCGGTGGTGCAGCACAACGCAGACCATTTGTTATGTATAGTCTGCTTTTTGGGAGAAAAGCAATCCAAATCTGCAAAAAACAAAGATTAAGGACTAAAATCTGGTTGATATTTATTTCTTTTGTAAGTGACCATGGTATAAGTGGGTTAATGGCCTTCGAAGTATGCATTATCACTTTTTATACCATGGTCTGGCTGAATACTCGATTCTGATTGGCTGCTGGGTGTACATTAAAAAGTGATATACCACAGGATAATTGCACGGTGAAAAAAGAAATTCTGGTCAGCTAGCTTAAATGTTTTGTATCATTGCGGCGGCTTCTTTAAAACAACCTTTTGCTTCATCATTTGGACAAAAACAAGCGGTAAGAGGTGAACTTGCTCTCTGAACTGATGCTTTATATGATCAGCATATATATCTTGCCAAATCTTGACTGCAGCAGTGGTGTGGCGCGACAGGGACTATTTGTTACGTGGTGCGGCGCGAAATAGTCTGCTTTTTGTGAGAAAAGCCATCCAAATCGGAAAATAAAAAACAAGAATTAAGGACTAAAAACTGGTTCATAGTTATTGCTTTTGTAAGTGACAATAGTATAAGCGGGTTAATGGCCTTCCAAGTGTGCATTACTTTGCGTCGGACGGTTCAGGCTTTCACAGCGTGCGTCAAAAAGGGATAATGCATACTTCGTCAGCCATTAACCCTTACATGTAATAGGTCAGGTGGAAAAATGCCAACTGATGACCTTAAAGGAGGTATATTGCCATCTTTCAGAGCAGAGGTGAACATGTAATTGCCACAAATTGATTTCCTTACAGTTCTTGTAAACTGGCAGTCTGGTCAAATAGGCTTGATCAGTTATGAATATAGGTAATCTCAACTATGCAAAGAAATATTCAGGCTGATACAAAAATGGAGAAACTCACCTAGGCCTCACAGCTTCTCTGTGGTTGTCCCTGTCTCTCCAAGCTTCTGTTCTCTGTGTTGTTTTCTGCTGATGAAATCTCAGCGAAACATTTTCTAATGAAGGGGAACTTATCAAACAGCCTGGATATCGCTATGGAGTCTCTAGTCTTTGGAGTTTGGGTGTATTAAAAAATTGAATAAAAAGGATTCTCTATGTTATTCCAGCGTACAAGGATGGCCGTGAAGTATATATATATATATATATATATATATATATATATATATATATATATATATATATATATATATATATATATATATATATATATATATATATATATATATATATGCTACTAAAGCAACACCCCTCAGCTTAATCAAAGCTAATAAACACATACATACGTTTAATTTTTTAAAAACCTTTTTGACATTTCCTGAAGATAAAATCCTCTGGTCATTCACATCCTAGATAAATCTGGTTTAAAACAGTTAAGTCTCAAATCCTAAACAAAATATATACTATTGGATTAGTTGGTACTATAAAAGCTTGAAACACATAGGCTGTGTGCCATGGATATTTGGGAGGAAATTGATAAATGAGAGCAGCTACACAGTGGAAAAAAGGTAACCGAACAGAAATGCAACAAACATGCATTAAACATATCTCAGAAAAGCAGAGCCTCTTTAGATTTAGGAAAAGATTCCAGTCCGTCCCCCCCCCCTAGAAATCTAGGAAAAGAGATGTGGAGAAATTCATGCTATGTTCACACCGCAAGTTTCTTCGGCTCTGCGTATAAAAGATGCAGCCACTGAACGCACGTTAAAAGTTAAACCAGTTCAACTTTGACTAATGAGGGACTCTGATTAGGTAGTAATGTATAATTAGAATAGAAAAAGCCTGGATCAATACTCACAAGAATTGCTACTGCTTTGTCATTTTGCACCAAGCCTCTTCCAACTGTGAGTATATGCACCAGTATCAGGTAGCAACAGTTTAGTGTGAACACTGTTCATACGGTCAAGAAAGCCTGTTTAGCTCGTTTTGAACGTGCATCACATGCCTGTTGTCTATGTAGCATTAGTCACTTTCATCAGTGCCATCACTTAAATGGTTTAATTTACAATATGTACCGCAGCTCCTTGCAAAACAGTTGGGTTACACTATTTAGAACTGAACTGTTTAATACTGTGCTACTTAGTGATATAACAGAGTGACAAAATTAGTCTAAGGACATAAAATATGTGTTTTTTATTTATTTAACCAAATTACACATGTAGCGTATGTATTCGTTTATGTTTTGTTTTGTTTGTTTTTTATGCAGGTTGAAGCAATAAGTCGAACTAAGATCAGGAAGACCAATGGAAAAGTCTTGTTACTAGATTTCATCATACGAACAGACAACACAGTTCATAATGAGGTTAGATGTTATAGCTTCACAAAAACAGAAAATATTTATAGACATGGACTCACTTCTTGCACTGAATGTTAAATCTTTGCTTTTCACATGAACAAGTTTGAGACCGAGAGGAAAAAAAGAGTTGGAGACTGCTGATTTTTGTGTGACGCATCTCTGAAACCTTTCAAAATAAAATGACTTTTTTAACACATACATTATGACAAAGGAAGATTTAGTATACTTTACAGTGAATAAATTCATTTCTTTTCTAATAAATTCAGCATTGTGGAGAACTGACGCTTTTCAGCTCTAATATTAATTGACAGAGCGTTAGGCCTGGATAGTTTCATCTGGAAAAATGTTGACACCCTCATCTCAGCTGGCGTTATTGTGCAGGTCCGTGTCATGCACTCTTATTGAATCGGGTTGACACAAACGTATAGAAGAAGATGAAAAAAATAACAAAGAATAAAAACTGAACTTCTTGTGTCTTGTCGAGAGGCAGAGATGCCGCTTGTCATGCTTTGGATCCTGCACATAATTGTGTAAATATGTCAGCCAGACTGAAGATCTCTCCTTTTAAACTGTTGTCGTTTTCATCTCTCCTCCTCTGCGTCTAAGGGTTGCCACATATTAGCTTTGTGCAGACTCATTTACAAAGTGCTGATTTTGTAGTGGGCTGGTTTTGTTTGCTTTTTTAATCAAGTTAAATTCCATCCGCATCATTTAGCTCTTTCCTCGCCCTTCTTTCTGGTGTCTGCCTGTATTATAATTTGTCTCTTTTGCTGAAGAGCCTTCACCCGTGTTATTGTTTGTTCCCTTTTATGGGGCCCCACTTGTTTGCAGAAGACGATGATCTGTGGGTGATTGCTCGGTAAATAGTTTGCTGTGTGTAAACATCAGAGGAAGAGAGATTGGAACAAAGAAGATTGTTTTGTTCTGACGTAAAAGGCAAGGATATACCAATTCTTTCAAAAGCGTTTTTTTTTTTTAAATTAGTTTTATCTAATGTTTTTAGATCATCCAAAAAAAAAAATAAAGTACAACTTTTGCGTTCTCATTTTAAGGATTGGACTTTGCTGACTTCCTGTAAGAGAACTACATGCTGTTTCGTTTTTCCAGTTTTGCCATCAAATTTTTTGTGGCATTTGAGTGTTACATTTCAGATAAAATATATAAAACTTTAAATTTGAGCTATTTAGAAAACCCTCTAATGATGCTAGAAGGAGACAAGGAAAGCATTGCCTCAAGATTTGGAAATGTAAGCACATCCGTCTTCATTGTTGGCCTCTATCTGTTTATTGTTTTATTTCCTTTTTGTGTTTTATTTAAATCAGAGGGTTAGGATTGGCAGTCACTTACTTTAAAAACCTAAAGCTGTGATAAATAAAGGCCCTGCCTGACTAATGAGTGGGAACCTTCAATACCTCTATTAGAGGATCCTGTCAAACAGGTGACATGAAAACGTTGCATGTAATCCCTCCCGTGCAGACCCTGGGTGTAAATATGCCACCTGCACCATTTTCACAGCTTTTACTCACAGTTCAAACAATTCCTCCTCTCCCTCCTCTCTGCTTTGCTGGAAACACAATGACAGCTCTGCAATATTCTCCTTCAAAACGCTCGGTTGTCTTCGACCAATGAAACAACCAGCAGCAGCTCTGATAATCTCTTTCATCTGCAGTGTGGGAAGGTACTGCTCTCTTTGTCTTTTTCCTGTAGGTGGAAACTTGTGTCCCTTGTGCCTTTTATTACAAATAAATGTGTAAAAGGTTTGGTTGGGATGGTGGGAAATAAGTGATGTGATTTTGTTTTATAAATAACTGCTGGTGTTCACGTTTCCTTAGATATTAGAATCTGAGTTTAGTACAAAATTAAAAAAAATTACAACGCTTAAAGACAGAGCGAAAAAAGAACCCAGACCCAGGATGATGAGTTTAATGCAAAAGTAAAAGGGAAAAACTCTAGATAGTATTCTGAAAGTCACAGAAATACTCCAAAGACTAACAATAACCCAAATGATACAACAAAGAAAACACAGTAAAGAATCCTTATATACAGACAAAACAATTAGCACAAGTGTGAGCAGCTATGTTCTCCTCCAAGAGGAGAGATGCTGAAGTAAAACTGGGAGGAGCCTGAAAAATAAACAATACAAATAGTAAACAGCAAAGATTCCAACGTTAGGGTTGCAAACGTTGACTGTTTATGACAACTGAATTGAGATGACCCCCTCCCCCGTTGCGTTCCAAACAGAAAGTACCCGCTGGCTCCAAAAAGCCATAATCCCACAGACTTCTATTGAGAAATAAACAGCTGTTACTCAGTTATACTATTTGTCAGAATAACAATTTTTGCTGTGATACATTTTTTAACATGCTATTGTTAATCCTAATTTATGTTTTAGTATTCATTGTCTGTGGTTCAAGTTATTCAAGTTATGAACTGGCCAATCAGATGCCTTAATGAAAGTACATGGTCCCACGTTGAACTTTTGATTGAAAGATTCACCTGAGCCAGCTTTCAAGTGGTAGGGATGTTGTCTTCCAGCTAGCTCACTTCTGATTGGTGAGAGTGGTAGCCATATAAATGTTGACTCAGACTGATTCAGACCAATCACTGCCTTTTGGTGTCATCTGGCCCAGAAATTCTGTCCAAAAAAACTGTGAACAGAACCGGTGATAAAGGGCAACCCTGCCGGAGTCCAACATGCACCGGGAACAGGTCTAACTTACTGCCGGCAATGAGAACCAATCTCTTGCTCCGGTCATACAGAGACTGGACAGTACTCAGTAAGGCTCCCCGGACCCCATACTCCCAGAGCACATGATACCACGGGGGACGCAATCCAACGCAAATCCACGAAACACATATGACTGGATGAGTAAGCTCCCACGAACCCTCCAGCACCCTAAAGAGGGTGTAGAGCTGGTCCACTGTTCCACAACCAGGACGGAAACTGTACTTTTTGAAAATGAAATGTCAAATACCATTTTCTTTATCATTTTAATTAAGTGACAGAATGAGCTGTGTTAAAAAAGGAGAAAAAAAGCGGCTTTTGCGGATTGCTTTTTCTTTTTAATTTTGAATCAAAAATGCAGCTTCATTTTGAAAATGAAAAAGCATTTGTGCTACTGATTTTTATTTTTAATTATGCTACAGAAATGCTTCAATACTTTTACAGCTTACAATTAAAGCTATTGAAATTCCACCTACTCATATAACACGCGTACATATAATAAGACGACAGGAGCAATAGTGGTTGAACCCAGCTGACTAAGCTTGAGGCTCCATTTGAGCTAAGGCCATTGTACGGCATGGATGCTTGAAAGGCAGACATGAATCATGTGTCTACGAATTACATCCACAACATTTAATATAGTGGAAGTGTAGTCCTCCCTACAGCCTTGGGGTTCCACCAAGGCCTAGACAGGGAAAACAAATATGTAATTGGTGCACAATTGAATCAGGTGTCTGGTCCTCTTAAGAAAATTAAGTTGTCGCCAGAGTGCGGTCACTTAATGAGAGGCAGGCTTGTGGACAGTGACAAATGGTGGGTGACAATGACAGGAGTGTGGGACCACCACAATATCTGCATTTCGACCAGTGAAGATTTTTCATCTTTGAAGCCCACTATTCAAGCTCACCATTCTGGATTTTTTTTTCTTTCGCTTTACCTTAAAGTGCCCTCCCTCCCCCACTACCACCGCCTGCCGCTTGTTTTCATGGCATTCATTGGAGAGGCATTTGCCACAATATTTATTTGCACATTTATACATGTGACAGATTACTACTAATAAAAAGGGGTATCTTCCACTTATGTATTTTTTACATTATGGTGTAATTTTTAAGGTGCCAAAAAAGGTTTAGCTTCTGGAGAATGCACATAATGCTCTCCATTTAAAATAAAAGGACAAAAGAACAATTTTAATGAAAGGGACCTCTGTTTTCACACAAAATGTACATAAAAATGGTCAGTTGTACAACAATTGTTGTTCATTGTTGTTGTAGATAATAGCTTCAGCAACTTTCTGTTTAGGATATATTATATACAATTTACAATTTTTTAATAATTAAAAATGTCTTAAATATCTCAAGTGTGAGGTTTATATTCTTTGGTTATGTTTCATTTATCTTTCATTGATTTTTTTTCATGTTTTGTGTCTTCAACAAGTCAGTAACACCAGGTTCCTATTCATAACCATCCACAGCTGGTTTCATTTCGGTTAATAATGTGTGTGTATTTAAGTGTCTGGTTTTCAGTTGCTCAGGTCATCTTCTTTGTTATCCTGTTGTTGAGCTCTTTTAGCTTATGGTTTAGTCATAGTTAAGCCTAATTATTAATATACATTTTGGGTCCTTAACCACAAGACCCTGACAAAGAGCATCAAATTGTATTTTTTTAGTATTTATTCCAAGTTTTTGAATCTTAAGCAAATCCCCAACTCACTTGTGAAACTGATCTCATCTACACGCATAATGGAAAACCAAAACAAAATATTGGCAACTAAACTTTTGCACAATGTGCAATCATGTGATATGAATAATTTTCACAACGTACTGAATACATCTATTTAACTTTAAACTTTATTCCATTTTATTTCCACTGTATGAATCACATTTTTTCAAAGTTGAAATTTCCACCCAACGACAGAATTTCTGAGTTTATACAGTTATCTTGAAGGTGAAAAATGTTACTACAAAACTTTTACAAGACTGGAACACTAATTATAGGGCGGCAGAGCCTGCATATTCTTTCCAACCCAGAGATATTTGGGTAAATACTGGTAGAATAAAAAGTGCAAGATAGATTTTTACATTTTTTTAAATATGATTTTTCCAGCAAATATTTTAAAGCCTCTTCAGAATGTTTATTTTCTTGTGTACAAAAATTATTCTATTCTTGTAAGTTAAAAGTTACATATTTATTAAAAAAAATGTGTATCTTAAATATGTAAACAGACTTCCCCAACGGTAAATCTATTACCAAATCCTTTTTCATTAAAAAAAAAGACATTGCAAGTGTCAGTTCTAAAACTTTTTTTTCTTATATATATTCAATAAACACGAAAATCATCAAAACTGTCTAAAACATGCTTTTGCTATTTATTTAAATGATACCTGGTTATTAGGTTTACCCTATTTTATTTTGGGAAAAACTGCTGTGTTTTCTCAATCAGTGCTCACTATTGAATACACTAGTGAGACCAAAGTATAACTGCTGCACTAGAATAATTGTCCCCTAGTGTGTGTTTTATCAAGTATCCCTCCATTCATCCATCCAGATAAGAATCTGGCTCAAATTTAGTTGTGTGGATGGAGACACCATTGCATCTAAAAGCATTGAGCGGGCTGGAATCGAATGAGGCTTCAACATGCTACCTCTCTCGTTCTGTGTCTCCCAGCTGACTGAGTATAAATAATTGACCCCATAGTCTGGACCCTGCTCATTACTGGGGGAAGTGTCGGCCTGGTTTGTGATGCTGTGAAGGAAGGTGCTGGTGCCTAGCGTCCGACTCAGTTTTCCCATCTATCTCTTACCCCACTCTTCTACTTCATCTTTTATGTCCTGTGCTGTGATCGGACATCCACCCTCTCCAACCTTCTGGACTTGCCCACTTCATTAGGAATGGGAATGGCTGGGCAGCAACACATCTACAGCTAGAGAGGAGTTTTTCCAAGAATGTTGAAGAATTCTCATGTGAATGTAGGAAGTCATGGCCAGCATTATCAAAGGGTGAAGAGGTACACGGAGGAGGAAATACTGGCATTCAAGAAAGTTTTGTGGAAAAGTTTTTCGGGCACACGCTCAGAGTGGAATAAAACTATCAGATTAATCGACTCACCAGGGCAGCTGACAATTTGTACATAAACTTTAAAAAATGTACACAGCAGAGACTTTCAAGGGCTAAAATCCACACAGCCATCATAAGGGATATAACCAATAACAGAAGTCTTACAGGTAGTTCCAACACCTGTTTACCTCTTAAAATGTTCTCTGTAAGGCAATGTCTCTGACACATCTGCCTCTACACAGGAGGGACAAAGTACAGGGTCACTCAACATTAGTGAGAGACAAAATAGCTGACAAGATGCCCACTAATGCATCAATCAGACGAGGCTTTGAGCAGCTCCCTGCCGAGAGATTAATTTAAAAAAAATGGGGTGAAGGGGAACAAAAAGAAATCACAGATCAGGCAAGTAAAAGGACAGAAACCTAAATGAGAAAAAATTTTGAGCTTTTTCATCATTAAATGGACCCCATTAAGGTAGAACCAACCATATCATTTTTGGCCCCTGTTTTTTTAGTCCATGGAAAAATGGAATGGACCGGTTAGGGCAGAGGTACTGTTAAAAACCTGTTGATTGGCTGAAGGTCATTGCAACAAAAGAAAGCGCCAAGGAAGCAGCTGTATTCCTCTTTGCCGCCTGCAATCTTCTCTCAAACAACATTAAAAATGCCATCTATATATGAAGTACCAAAAGCCAAATGGGAAAAAAATGAGCTGCTGGATGACCTCCATTGTTGTTGTTAACGTCACCCTGCATAATGCCCTCGATGAGGACGACGAGCATGCAGATGAGCTTCTCTGAGACGGTTTCTGACAGCTTGTGCAGAATTTCTGTGGTCATGCAAACCGATTGTTTCAGCAGCTGTCCGAGTGGCTGGTCTCAGACGATCTTGGAGGTGGACATGCTGAATGTGGAGGTCTTGGGCTGGTGTGGTTACACGTGGTCTGTGGTTGTGAGGCCGGTTGGATGTGCTGCCAAATTCTCGGAAACGCCTTTGGAGACGGCTTATGGTGGAGAAATGGACATTCAATTCCCTAGCAACAGCTCTGGTGGACGTTCCTGCTGTCAGCATGCCAATTGCACGCTCCCTCAAAACTTGCTACATCTGTGTCATTGTGCTGTGTGATACAACTGAAGGTTTCAGAGTGGCCTTTTCTTGTGGCCAGTCTAAGGCACACCTGTGCAATAATCCTGCTGTCTAATCAGCATCTTGATACGGCACACCTGTGAGGTGGGATGGATTGTCTTGGCAAAGGAGAAGTGCTCACTATCACAGATTTAGACAGATTTGTGAACAATATTTCAGAGAACTGGTTATTTTGTGTATGTGAAAATGTTTCACATCTTTGAGTTCATACCATAAAAAATGGGAGCAATAACAAAAGTGTTGTGTTTATATGTATGGTCAGTGTAAATTGCATACCAGAGACATTGGACTATGAACCTTTCCTACATTGGACCTCAAGGTGGCACAATAAAGCTTCACGTCAAACAAAATTTTTTCATCTAATTGAATATTTCTGTTAATTAATTTGCACTTTCACTTTCACCCCAACACTTTTTTTCTCCAGTTAATCAAGCAGGGCTCAACAGAGTGTGTGGAGTGTCTCCAGTTTCTCCCGTCCTCTCCCTCCCCAGGAGTATAAAAAGGAGGAGGACCCTTTCGGGATCTTTGAAGAGCCCACCATTGCTCCCCCATTGGTGGTGAACTGGCAGATGCTCAAACTACATAACAGTGTCTAGGCAAGGACCAGCATCCTTCTTATCTGCTTTTGTAGCCTTTCCATTAGTTTAACTTTCAACTATTAAGCAGAAATCACTAAACCACTGGATTTTATGATGTTACAGACATAGATATTTTTAAGGCTGTCAAAAAATGCATCAATCACGATTAATTAAGTAGAAATTTGTTTGTTTTTATTTTTAATTGTATGAATCTCTTCTTTAATCTGTTATGTATTATGTCTGGCAATAATGCCAGACAAGGTGTCCGTTATCAGAAATTATTTACTTTTCACCAAGTCCATTAATTTCTAGGTAACAGCTACAAAGCCTGTAATGGCCTCACTCTGCAGCAGCAGAGTAAAGTGGTACTTTATGCTGAGTATTATGATAAGTTAAACAAAGCATCATATCAGTAGGAAAGTTCATCTTTTGTTTTTGTCCAGATGATAAAGCAAAAGTTTGTTTCATAGTAACAAAGTCAAAAATGTTCAGTTCCTAGCTCTGTGTTTCATCTCCTCCTTCTTATATTATTCTTTTTCTCTTCTGCTGCATGCCAGTCTTCAAGATGATCACATTCACCAAAAAGGTTAAAGGAAACTATAAAATCTCTTATGTCTTTTCTACCGTCTTGCTATGGAATTAGGTTTTTTGATGTGTTAAATTACAGCAGTCTGGACCTGATGTTTTGTTTTTTTGTTTTAATTGCTCAAGATTGAAAAATTTCCCTTGCCAGAGTAAGTAAAGGTTTTAAATTTAAAAAAAGTCACTTTTTTTGTTGTATTTTGATCTTTTACAGCAGCACAGTTATAAGTTTAAATAAAAAAAATATCAAAATAAGTGTCACTGTAATTATGAGGTTAGATTGAAAAAGGATTATTTAGATTAACTAATTACAAGACATAATTAATTAATCACTTAAAAAATTAAACACCACAGCACAAGTAGGTATAGTTTTTCTTTAGTGAATTACCTATGACATTACCAGCACTCAGCAAGAATTCTTTGGAAAATTTGCCGTATACACAGACTTGTCCTGGGATTGTGTTTTCTTAGTAGTGCAGCTTTAGAAAATGTCACATAGCCGTGACCCTGTCCTGCTAATTGTTTGCTCCCTTGTATCCTGTGTGGCAACACTGAAGCATTGACCCGCACTTTCTCTCTCCTTCATCCCTCTCCTGTGTGGCTCTAAAAGCTCGACACCACTCACCTCTTCTGGCAGGACCTCCAGTCTGTCAACTTTCTAAAAAAGCCA
Organism: Oryzias curvinotus; assembly: GCA_023969325.1. Lineage (NCBI taxonomy): Eukaryota > Metazoa > Chordata > Actinopteri > Beloniformes > Adrianichthyidae > Oryzias > Oryzias curvinotus. Next base: position 35,746,541 of record CM043706.1, read on the forward strand.
TCCTTTTCTCTCCTCTGCTCTGAAGGGTTTTCTTTAATTCATCTTTTACGTTTCCAATGTTTTCGTTGCTTCTGTGTATTTTTTTGCACTCTCCCTGTCCATCTATCATAGTTGACTCTTCTTCCAACTTCTGTGCTCTCCTGTCAGCAAGCAGTGAAGAAAATAAAGCATACGCTTCAAAAACATGCTGTTTCTTTCTTTGGCTGTAATACTCAACTGCGACCTCAAACCAAATTTCTTTTCCTTTATTTATTTTTATTTTTTTACTAGATTTTCGGAAATTTGAATGAGCTTATCTGTACAACAAATGTACATTTTTAACATATACTGTATATAGGGGGAAATAGATCTATGGCCTGGAGACAACCATGTGGCAAAGTATATTTTGTACACAGGCAAATGCTGACAGGTTTAACACAACAGTTCTCTACAATTCTTGTTTTTATTAAATACAATTTTGAAATAGATAGGGGTAAAGTGAAAGAATTCAATTCAATTTGATTTATATAGCCCAACATTACAACATAGTTGTCTCAATGGGCTTCAGTTATTCTCATTTTTATTCAAATTTTGTTTTGCTTTAGAAGATTAACTAATTCTTTCATCCACATAGGTTTAGCAGCTTTGCCAATTTCTCATATTGTTCTTTTTGCTCCTGCTCTTCGTCTGTTTTCTCTCCTGTTTCAACATAATACTCCTGTACACTATCAGTAAAAGTGAGACGATTTTTTGGAAAATATATTGAAATATTCTCTATTTTTATGTTGGTAAAAGTTTTATTTTGAAATCTAGTGATGTGAATGTATAGAACAGAGACTGTCCCTGTGCGCTTCATGTCCCGTCAAATCTTTCCTTTACTGACCTGGTTCATCTTTGTCTCTATCTGAGCAAATTAATCAAAAATAGGTTTTATTTGGATTCTTTTTTACATTTTTAATCAAAAATAAAACTTATCTGATAGTAAATGAGAATCATTTAGTTATTGTCGCTATTGCATTTAGATACAATCACCAAACCTTGGATATTTTTAAAGAAAATAACAGTTCCTCTGACTACTGTTGTCTTTGTGTGTGTTTAAAAAAACACTTTTTTCTAAAACAATCCCTGCATTATTTTTACAAGTATTTTCAGTGTTTGTACAGTTATTTACCATCTGATACATTTAAATAACAAAATTATACTTTTAAACTCTCATATTAAAAATTACTCGTTTAATCCATGTTAGGTTACTCTGCTATATGAGATTGTAAAATTGTTATTTATGTCCCCTGCAGAATACATTCACATGTTTAGATGATAGGCTGCATAGCCTTTAGATATGCCAACATGTTTTACTGTAAATTTGAATAAAAAATTGGACTTTATTAGGTTGTAATCAGCCATTCCTGGAATTTCAGACAAAAGGTCCAAAGGGGCAACAGTTTTTTCTTTTCTTTTTTTTAGGAAATTATTTTTAAAATACCAGAGTAGCCTTTCATTTTCCTTGTGCTGTGAATTTAGCTTTTTCAAAATCTCTCTCTCACAGCTCTTTTAAGATCATTTGCATAGCATTTTTGAAAATGAAACCTTAAGTGGGAAAGAGATCTAAATACGGACATTTTGCATCGTGTTTGGTTTGTAATTTAGCAGGGAAACAGCAAAACACTGTGCTGTTTTTACCCTCCTCATTTACATTGATCCCTCTTCCCCCGAGCAACCCATTATAATTCCGTGGTCATATTTCATTAAAGAACTCTTTAAAATGCAACATTCTTAATGGGCTCATTGTACATTTGTGTTTAAATGTGTGCTGTGTGTGTGAGACGTGTGTGGCAGTGCCCGCCCTCCAAACTACGTATGTGTGAGATTTCTGTTTGTTCAATCCCTTTATGTGGTGATCAAAAAGGGACCATGTGCCCACGCTGAAGGGGGCTGGCCCAGTGAAGGAAAAGAGCAAGTCTCTACACATGTAATCCTTGTCAAAGAGTTTAGGTGATCTTTTTTTAATTAATGAATATTTCAATAGTTATTGCAGCAAGCTTCTCATGCGAGTGTTCTTTTCACTGCTCCCTCAGCTCATGAGTGAATCACTCATCTAATGATTTAATTAATAGCATTGTATCCACAGATGAAAAGCATATATTTAATCAGCAAAATAGTGAGCAGAGATCAGGGACTCTGAGTGTCATCAAAAGGTCCCACTTGCTCACTCAGCCACCCTAGGCCCTGTGACACCCATGCTTAATTGAGAGTTAATAAATAACTGTGGTTTGAGTAATCCATGGATCCAGCCTCTCAGAGCTCCCAGTCTAGCTGTGTGGATGTGCACGTGTGTGTGTGTGTGTGTGTGCATGCTTTGGCCAAGCTCTCTATGTCACTACAGCTGTGCCAAGGCAAACTCTGCTCTCTTGTGCCAGATAGTGGTTTATTTACCTGAGCTGTCTCCCATGTCACTGCATGCACCATATGTTATGTCTCTCAGTGATTGGTCCCAGAATGCTCTCTTTTTAGTGTTTGTCAGGTAGTATGTTTATTATTGAAAAATGAAATTCACGCATTCCTTCTCACATTGCTAACTGGAATATTATTTTAAAAAAAAAGTTAAAATAAACTATAGGACCAGGAGGCTACTGATGTCATATCTAAAACAAACTCCAAGGTTTAGGGTGGGTTCAGACTGGAAATGTCCTGTGTTCCGGATCGAATCCGCTTAATTAGTACCGGATCAAGTCCCAAACCGTGCGTTTGGTCTGTATTCAGACTAGCACCAAGAACTCCATTCTCTTACGGACCAAAGCTTGTAAACAAAGCCATGTGACTAAAGATCTCTTCAGTCTGTTCCTTAGAGAAGCTGATCCATACCATCATCCCTTGATAGCAAAAATAATAGTCTTCTGTCTGCTCTTGTGAAAAAGACTGCTGTGAACAAAACACTTCAAGGGGATAGAACCCAAAATTTTGTTATCTTCAACTTGTCAAATCTAACTGTGGCTCATAAACAAAGGAAAGCTGTGATTTCTGCAGAAAGTCATTTTGGTTGAGCCAAGAATTAAACCCAAACAGGGCAAGGCTGCTCAGACTACTGTACAGCACTCTGATGGGTTCCTAGCTCAGCATAGTTTCCTAAATAAACTCAGATGTTCTTCAATTGATTCTACATTAAGGTCCAAAATGAAAAACGGTGCTTTTCAGAAAATATTTTTGCTAAAAAAGGTGCTGCTTTTTAAAATGCTGTTCCCTCATGATGTTGTTTCAAGTAAATTTTGATTTTTTTTTTTTTTTTTACGTTGTAGAATTGTCCATATTTTAGTTTTTGACACATTGCGTTTTGTCTGAGGGCTGTGGCAAGAAGCATAAAGATTACTCTACACCGTCATTAGCACATTTGCACATAACTGGTTTGCAAAATAAATCTGACACACAAAAAATAAAAGAAAAACATACACAAATGTCATATTTGTTAAGATTTGCCTAAATTTTTAAAGATTGTGCCTACATTTCTTCAGGTATTCATCACTTAAATTCCCCCAACAAAACAAAATTGTGAAATTTTGGAAAGTTCTCTTTTTAGCGCACACATTGGTAACTTTGGGAAGAAAAAAAATGTGGCCAAAATATGACTTAATGATGCCAATGAAAGTTTTTTTTTTTAGAGGGAGGAGCTTTTTTAAAGGGGGGCCAGCAACCAGCAAATGACAGAGGAGGCATGGCCCAACCCCACCCCTCCCTCTTTGGCCCTCCACCACCCGCCCTAATGGCGACGTCACAGTTTACCCTGATTATATTCCTGTTTTTAAAATAACTGTTTTTAATAATAAACCTATTTTTAAAAACAAATTTTGAACTTCTGCCTGTTTTCGTTAAATGGAACGGATTGGGCCTAGCTGAGTAAGAATGGTAATGAGTAAATTCTGGGGGGTTCTCGAGAAGTTGTTTCTGCAAAAGACACACAAAAAAAAGAAAAAAAAAATTAGTTTTACCCTAAGTGTATGTGTCTTTCTGTCAGCTGTTCCCAGCTCAGTTATTGGATCTCTGTGTTACTATGCCTCTTCCTTTTACTCTGAAATTTACATTTTATTTTATGTGCTGTTTTTTATGTGAGCTACAGAAATACATGGAAAGAAAATAATCCTTTAACTATGTCCTATCTGCCCCCCCAAAATAGTCCCAAACTGAAGCAGAAAGCTGGTCACTTACTCAAGGTGTACTTCTGAATTCTTCCCTCTCTGTGAAACTGCTTATTCCGAAATCTATTATGTGAGCATGCGGGACATCAGAGCCGGTCTCAACCAGGATATTTTCCCTTTTGATGTCCTGGTGGAAGATTCTCTTCTCTTCTAGCTCTATTAGTGCTTTGACCAGCTGTTTCAGAATGATCTGAGGAAGACAGAAGACAGAAAATCGTCTGAGAAAAGCCACATGAAGGAAGACCTCCTCAGAGGGAGAAACACTGAAAAAAACAACACTGAGAGCAGGCTGCCATGTCTGAACCAGCCTACCTTGGTTTCATCTTTATCCAGCCTGGGTTTTTTGTCCTGTAATCAAACAGGCACTCCACAGGCATGGGTCTCTCCATTACCATGATAAGATGGTCCTCCAGTCCAGCAGCGAAACCACAGCTGTGGCTCCCACTTGTCCATCAGCCGCTTTCTGCATGATGAGAACTTCCTTTGGAATCTTCTTCCCATCATCAGCCTGCAAAATGTCGGGAAAGTGTAAGATGAGGGGGAGAAGCTGCACATGTGAGACTTCAGGAGAGCAGCAGTGACTGCAGCTGAACGTACCAGTTCTCTAACCACTTTCTCAGCCGGAATGTATTTGATTGCTACCTGTAAGACACAACAGAGCTCTGTTGAGCATTTCCCTCCTGATCCGCTACATCAATAGCTGCTCTATATCACACTTACTTGGAAACGATCAGCAACACGATAACCGTCATACACTGACCCGTAGCCTCCTTCTCCCAGAAGGCCCTGCTTCTGGTACTACAGCAGTGACACACCAAATACGTTCAGTTGTGACTGAGACGGAAATGGATTTCAACAGGATTTTAATGTTCTCCTCTCTCACTCATTAAACAACCTGACTATTATCTTCACCTTCAAATGTATCATCATAGCCAGCCTCTGGATTGTCTTGATTTTTACCTGGACACTCTGAAAATGAGAAGAAGAACAGACACAAGTTTGAGAAACTGTAAAGAAAATGTCATCTCAGAAAGGAAATGATTCCTTTTGATTCCTTCTGAGGGGCAAACGTGACAAAAATTTTTGATAGAACTTCATTTTCACCAACATTTTCTGTTCCTTACAGAATCATTTGTGCTCAGTAGAGGTACTAGTGTTATTCTATTACATTAAAATATGTCGACATTTTAAAATTTTAAATAAAATTAGCATATCGTTTTTATGGGATTTGTTTTAGTTTTATTAGTCTATAAAGTTTTTAGCAGATATCAGACATTAAATGTGTGAAAATAGTTTGAATGCCAAACACAGAGGATGAGTTTAAAAACTCAAACATTTTATATTTATCCTTTGATGTATTTTACCAAATAACACATTTTGGTATATGTTTCTCTAACATATTTTCATAAAAAATTCAATAGTTTGACTTTTTTAATGATCCTCCCGTTAGATTGAGTTCAAACCCGCTTCTAAGGTGAAATATTTAGTGCAGTAATCAGTTTGTTTTCACTCAGAGGAAACAAATACTCTTAGAATCATCTTACTGCTGTCAGTCACTGGGTCTGGTGTTTTTGTGTTGCTGCTGGACACAGAAAGCTTCATCATTTTCTTTGGAGGCACCTTTTCAGAAGAGTATCTTCTCTTCTTTTTCTAGATATGGACCCACCATCTTTGGCACAGGATGATGGTTATTGGACCACATCGTAGAAAGGTTCTACATAAAAACACAACAATGAGGACTGTTAGGACACACACACCTGAAAATAGGTTCACTAAGGGGACATCTGGGTCAAGAGAACAATTCATGTTTAGACAATGTGATGTGAACATATTTGTTATGATTGATTTGACACTCATATTTATGAATCAGATACATTTGATCATTTCTGATTATATTAATATCAGGATTTTAAATGAGAAAAATGTAATATTAAACACAAGTTTGGAACAATTAAAGTCTGAGATTTTTTAAAGCAACACCAGAGTGATCAGGTCAGTGTTTGTCTGAGAGGAGGCTGCCCCCCCTCCCCATTCACACCCAAGAAAACATGAGGAAAATATGATCAAAACTTAGAAATAGTTCTTTTGAATCCATTGTTAATGGACTAAAAATCCATGTAATCAAAAATAATGGATTTTATTTCTAATCCATCTTCTTGTGTCTTTAGTTTGCACTCAACCAGTTGTCATGATCTGCTTGGCGGGACAGACCCAGACGCTGGAACCCAGAAAGAAACACAGGACAGTTACATGGCGAATAAAGGAATTTAATTTCCTGGACGAGGATCGGAGGGTGAGTAAATTGAGAAGTGTCTGATGGCGAGATGATATTGGCGTGGAGACCGGGAGTAATGGCTTGGAGTTCTGGCGAGGCTTGAAGATCTTGACTTGGCTGGAGTCGTGGCGTGGCTGGGGGCTAGGATAGCAGGGGAGGATCAGACTGCTCTTGAGGAGGAAAGACCCAGGTGGACACTCGAGGGGGAGGAGTGACTGCCAGAGGCACCATGACACCAGTGTCATTTTGGAAGATGTGGAGGGGTAAAGTTATTGATCACTGTGCACGTCAAACTACCAACAATTCCTAATTTTGCCCAAAGCCACAGATGCACTTTTCCAAAAATGAAAAAAAAAAAAAAAATTGAAAAGAAAAAAAAATGTATGAAAACAAAATGTGAATTAGATAATAGATTTGCCATTAATACTTGCTAACTTGTTTGTTTACATATTTAATTTACACTTGACTATCTGGCAAGAAATCTGGTAAGTAAATTATAATCAACTGTTATATTCAGTTGCCAAACACACAAACTTACTATTTCCATTATATTTTTAGTAACAAAACAGTCTTAAAAAAAAGAAAAGGTTTAAAATAGTTTTTTTATTAAATCAGGGATTATGCTAGACGAAGGTTCTATTATCAGAACTGAATTGAGAATGTGGAGCCCTGAACTGTCCAAAACAAAAACAAAACATTTAAATCAAATATTTACCATATAAATCAATTTTCATAAAGAAACACACTGTTTGCAGTGCATGTGAAGTTTTCCAGATTTCTACGATACCAATGTGTGTGCTATAAAGAGTACTTTCCAAAATTATATGACTGTGAGGCGGACGAATTGTTATTCATCTCGAGATCTCATTTAAAAAACTTTCGTAAGATGAAATAAAGTGATGCCCATATAAGGGGGGGTGGTGGAGGGCCAAAGGGGGAGTGGTGGGGGGCTGTGCTAGGTTGTCCCAGTAAATTCCTGGCACCCTCCCTTCAGTAAAGCTCCTCCCTCTAAACAATATCATGTTTGAAGCATTCGGTTTATTTGCAAACAGATGAAACTGTCAGTTTTCAGTCACTATTACACGAGGAAACCATGACTTTCTAAATGCTGTTGTATTTATGCCAGATCGTTTAACGCTTTAACACAGGAGCTGATGCCAGTGAAAGAAAACAACACAAGCTTTTTGAATTACCGTAACGCTTTGACCGTTTGTGTAAATTAATGTAATTCCAACAGATTCTGAAAGCTGAGGAAACTTTACTTCTGTAAAGTGATGCATATGTGTGCAAAACTTTTAAAGTGTTGCATATGCCAGTTGGCAGACTGATACAAATGTGCATCAATTGGCTTCCATTTCAGACTCTTTATCCATTATGAACTTAAAAGCAAAACGATAATAGACTTTTTTTTTTTCAAATTTGGAAATAAACTCAATAAATTCAGGCATCACAGGGATATCAGTGGAAATCTGCTTTTCTCAGCCTTCAGATATCAGTATGTAAATTGCACAAATGGTCAAACATTTACAATAATTCATGAAGCATTAACGTGAGGTTGTGTAATACTTTTGGTAAATCAATTAACTTTATTTATAAAGGGACAAGAGAGCATAGACCAGTACACACTGGAGAACGTAAGCCACTAACATTAAGGGATAAAAGGTTACAGAGCATAATTAAATAAAAACAAAGCACAGAAAACTATATGAATTATTCATATATTTACATTAGAGACTTCAGATAAGTCACAGGTTTTAATAGCTTTTAGACTTTCTTACTACCTAATAGAACATGTTCATTTTTTTCACAACTACAAACAAGGAGAAAGGATTCAGCACTAGTATATTTGCAATTATGAACGTAGTAATTGGCAAATATAAAATAAGTTCAAAATATAAATCTTTTTAATCGACATGTTGTTCATAATGCTCAACAGCAATATGTTTGAGAGAAAACAAAATCTGGTAGAAGAATATTTTGTTGGGGGTATAGCAATCTGAGCAGAGTGAGTTATTTTTGAAAGTTTTGTTTAAATTGGATCGGTTCTGTGGTTCTGAGTTGTTTTTTCATTTCTTTTGGTTTCTTTTCTTACTTTTGTCTTTCATTCAGTAAGTCATGTCCAAAGCCGTTCAGCATGTAGCTGTCTCTAATCTTGGATCAGTGCTTTGGAAGTATGACAGTCTCAGTAGCAAAGCAGCAGAGAACTGGACTTTACCATTAATGGAGTGAACAATCACACAATAAACTAAATACAAAAATTAAACAGAAGAAAGAAAATCTTACTTTACTCAAAACACTAAACTTAAATATTTTATTACAAACAAATGTTACATACCTGTCAAATAAAAATGTCACAGCCAAACAAAGCTAAATACCCCCCCCCCCCCCCATGACACCCCCATCCTCCCCTGGTGACATCATCCTTGATGTCATCCTGTCCATTAAAACAGGAAGTGGATTTCTCTCCCTCCTCTAGCTCACAGGAACCAGGTAAGTGGGAAAAAAGTAAACTACAATTTAAGGAAACTGCATGTTTGTGTGTTTTTGTGTGTGTGAGTATGTGTGTTTGTGTATGCCCTTAGCCTAGATCTTCTCTGTTGAAAAATTGTGTCTTTACGAGGTTTTGTTTTTTTATTAACCTGTCAGATAAATGCAGACGATGTTCAGACTTTGTCTGACAGATCGTCTGTCTGTCTGTACAGACAAGAAACTGACGACCAGATTAAAGACAAACTGAAGAACGTTGTGCATCAACTGAAGGAAGGAACGTCTTCCCAGATTTTGTTCTCCTCCACCATCTACATCTCTTGACTCAACATCCCTAATTCCTGCAGATATAATCAGGTCTCCATGTCCTCGCGAGGTCGTCCTGCTGGAGAAATCCTTTCTGATGCGTCCTGTTTTAGTTACTGGCATAGATTGGTATCAAATGCTGTAATGACATGTTAAAAAGTTGAATTTCAATAGAAATATTCTTTTATTATTAATATTGTGACAAATTTAAACAGGATGGTATATTCTGCCCAAACCTGAACCCAAACACAAACTAAGTGCAGAGAAACTTTCCTTTCACAGGTGACCAGTTTGATTATGAGTTTACTTTTGAGTTCTTAATTCACTTTTAATTCAGTTTTTAATTCACTTCATGACGTGTGACCCAAACAAATGTCAGTTCCATTGGTGATTCACAAACACAGCCTAGAAAATAATAAACTAATCACCATTCACAGTTTATTTAAAAAAAAATATTGGGTTGTTCGAGTCTGAATGTCTCGAAGCTTCTCAGGTCAAAGCTCTGGTCAAAGGCTGCAGCTAAATTGATGATCAACACATATTTAGTTCAGTCTCTGTTTTTAACTGTGGATCTCTGTCAGACATTCCCATCTCTGTTTGGTTGATGGATCTGTTCAGCACAGATCAGATACTCTTGGGTACTAGCTTCTCAATGTGGGTCCCACAGCTGCTGAAATGGTCTGCCGTGCTTGGGTAGAGGCTTTTTGGGCGTTGGAGCCTGGCTCCAGGTCAACAGAGAGGTCATCTACGCCTCTAAACCCTGGAGGGTCCAGATGGAGAACACCACTGTCCCAGTCTAGTTTTCTGGAATATCACAACATCTGTTCCATGTTGCTGTAAAGAAAATTAGGAAATGAGGAAAATTTGAAGATGGAGCACTGAGAAAACAGCAACAAAAACAAAGTTTTACAGGAATTTCTTTATTTCTGAGGCCGTTATGTGGTTTGTTAGGTGATGCAGACGGTTCTTTCTGTGAGGTTCCTCTGTTCTACATTTCAATGATGCGAGTGAACCTTCTCTGTGGTGCTGACGTTTTCATACAGAACAAAGCGGAGACCTTCTATGTCCTGCAGGTACACGTCACAAGGGTCCTCCGTCTACGTCATTATAACCACAACCCCCCCCATGACGACACTGCAGCTGTTGACGCCTAAAACCTCAGCAGCCACAAAGGTGATCCTGCTGGGGAGTTCTTCATCAACAGCGGACTGGCCGTCCTCCTCCCATAGCTCCCCTCACTTATAGAACAGACGGCGTCTCGTGAATGTTCAAATGTTAACAAAGATGGCGGCTCAAAACTCTGTTTTTTAGCATCAATTAATAGGAGAGGACAGTGGTGGAGTTTGTCTAAAGGAAGAATAAAGAATGACTCATTGATTGGACTCGGCTTGCTGGTTCTGTTGATTTTTATTTAAATAAAGTATATGAACTTTATTGTTTCGTTACCTTTTCTGTTTTTTTCCTCTGAGGTCCTTTGATGTCTGATGAATGAAACTGAGAGTTCTGTGACCTTTTTTTTTATATCAATTCTTGTTTAAAATCAAAATAACTGAACAAAGTTTATCCTGCATCTTAACAGGAGACTTTAAAGTTCCTGCGCCCCTCTGAATGAGCTCTGGCTGATGTTTGGGTTGAGTTCCTGCAAACACAGAAAGTGGATTGTATTCTTTTTGGCTCTAAAATGCATTTATCAACACACTGTACAAATATAATCAGTCAGCATGATAAAGAAGTTCAACAATTAATATTTTTACATGGTTCTTTCATTAAAGTCTTGAAATGTCAAATTAAGGAAAATTATTTTAGAAAACTAAAAATGTAATAAAATGTTGGATTTGTTTCACAATCAGGTCTAAGTTGAAAGAACGTCTTCCTCAGCCTCTCCTGCTGCCTTCAGCAGAAACAGTCTCTGGATCAAGTGCATCCACTGCATACCTTAGCTTTTGAGTTGGAGGATTTTTACCTTTCATGTCAATCTACATGTGGGGATGTTCAATAGGTGCACAAAAGCAGATTTGTTAATTGTTTCTTATAACTCCCTTCATAGTTTTTCCAGACATAAAAAACAGTCAGGAGAAACAGATATTCACTGGAAAAAACAACAACATTGAGGCAGCGACAAAAGAGAGTTTAAATCAGAGGTGGGGAACTTCTGAACTGCTAAAGGGCCTGTGTGTCTGTATGTTTTCCTGTTATCATTGCAATACTCAAGGCTGGCTACTTGGTTCAGGTGTTTCCATCCAATTAGAACATGCCAGAGCAGGGATTTTTAAAAAAACATTTAGAAATATGTCCCTCTTTCTCCACCCCTGATTTAAACACTGGGGGGCATACAAAACACAGGTATACACAGTTAAAAATAAACATTTAGGTCAGGGGGTCGGCAACCTGTGTCTCTTTCATCCCTGTGCTGTGGGTCTCTGTGGTTTTGTAAAATGACTATTATGTTCTAAGATTGTTAGAACACAATCTTAGAATATATATATTGCAAAACCACAGAGAGCATGCATCTCTGGAGCAGCAGGTTACAGATCCCTGACCTAGAGGTTTTTTTATAGATACAGATTAAGGTCAAAATCTTCCAACTCAAAAGTCAACATGGCAAAACAAAGAGAAAAAAAAGCTGCCAATTAAAGTCCCGGACTACCCCCCAAATTATTTTGCATAGTACTCAAACAAAATCTTACAATTGTTTTTTGTGCTTTATCTTACTTTTAGCCCCCACTTTAATCTTTTCCAACTATTTTTGAAAAATATTTTTGGACTCAAACTTTCATTTGGATTTTTTTTTTTTTTTCGTAAACAATGAAGTACAAATAAAACAAACAAAGCCAAATATAAAGTTTTTAATGCAAAAATAACATTCAAAACTGAATATATTTTTTTGTTTTTTTATGTTTTGTTATTCTTTTATCTGCTACATTTTCTTATTTCTACTTCTTTAATTCATTTCATGTTTGGATTTTTTGACCCCAATTGTAGGAATAAAAAAAATACTATTTAACATAAAGTCTCTTTTTTATCCATGTCAGAAACTAAATAAAAACAGTTCTTGGAAGCTTAAAGAATTTCTAATTAGTTTTTCCCAACATTTTCTATTTTTTTTCAAAATATGTTTTGAAGCAATCTTCCTTTTTTGTAAGTGAATAAATGTGGGGAAAGAAAAAAATCTGTGAATGTGTTTAACTAAGTAGGGGCAGCCCCTAGTCCATTTTCCATAATTTATTGATAAACGCCCTGAAAAAAATGCACAGGAAAAAAAACTAATGAAATTATCAACGTTCCTGAATTAATGATGAATGGGAATAAGAAAAGGCTGGGCTCTCTGTGGAGTCAGAGAGGAGTGCTGCTTCATTATCCATGCAGTCTCATCACATCGTTTTTTGGAGCTGCAGACGGGGACTCTCCACTCGCTCCTCTTCTCACCGTCATGACCTGCCATTGGATTTCATTCAGAAAAACTCTCACCTTCCCTTTATCCCGCAACCCCATAGTTCTGCATTTTCTCTATTGCTAATTCTTTTTTCTGGCCTGTCCTGTCACCATTTCTCTTGTTGCTTTTCATCAAGGGGATTTTTGGTATCCAATTGTTCATGCTGCCTTTATTCAAATACCTGAAGCTGGAGCAAGAAACACGCTAACCAGACCGTGGAGTTACTCCTTTTTTTCCTCGAGTTCTCCCTCCTGACTGCCTCTCCAAGGATACTATCTCTGATTTTGTACATGCAGATGAAATGGGAGGAGGAGGGTTTCTTTTTTGGATTCACTGCCCCCCTTCTGCTCCTCCTCTTCTTCGTCTTCTTCTTTTCCCTAGGTGGAGCAAAAGCGGGCTGGTGAGCTGAGGCATGCTGAGCTATCATGGGCATGGGGCCTCATTAGGTAAGCACCGGCCAGGGCAGCAGGGCTTCAACCAAGCACTGATTATTCTAAGTTCCATGAGTGATTAGAAGTGTTAGCCTATCAAAGTTAAAAGTCTTTCTTATATTTTCAGTGTTCATGTCGGTACCTGTAACATTAAAATATAGAATATACATAATAGTTAACATATCTGTGTTTCATTGATCTGTAAAAGGGAGCCTTTATTTAGGGTTCAGTTTATTTGACTTATGTGCACATCGGCTTTGTTTGGATTTTTTTTATTTTTGTGTGGATTTCTGAGACTTCACAAAATAAAATGTAAAACGCAGGCCTCACATGAAAATTGACGGCATGAAGCACAACGCATGACAGACAGCAGCGACTTGCTTCAAATAATGAGGAGCCTTTTACATGATAATCTGATCTGGGATATATCCAATTACTAAATAAAACCATAGAGTGCTATCATTACAACTAATTGTGTGTGTCAGCCTGAGCATGCAGAGCTGTGAGGTCACAGGTGTAATGTTGTGTTCTGAAGTGTTGATCCCTCTTGCACACACACACCCACACTTTGCTTATGAATTGGCTGAATTGATCCCCGTATGAATTAGGTTTGTCCTCAAAGGGCTTCGTCAATACATTGACTCCTTTTATGAGGGTCATCAAATAGCCATTACTGGGCATCAGGGGGTCCCGTTTGGGGAGAGGCTGCGCAAAGTGACTGATGAGGTGGATGGGGATTGTGGCTCATCTTGGGGGCTCTGAGCTGTGGGCCTGCAGAGAATAGTGGAGAGGGAGCTTATTGAGTGCTAAATTCATCAGTCAAACAAAGTCAAATGAGATACGGTAGCCGTGCAGAAGATCTGCTGCACTTCTAAAGAATGCTGTTCACAGTCTGTGTGATGGGAAAAATGTAGGGCTATTTACTTGTGTGTTATAGGGGAACTAGCTTATCAGTCTGAAAAATAGCTAATGGAAACTGTTTTAATTCTGTTCATTTTCAAAATTCTGTTGATTTTAAATTATATAATGTAAGTGTAAATAAACAGCTTATTTTGAATTAAAAACAACAGAGAACTTTCAACTCTGATGTCAAAGTGTCAAATCCTCAATTTTGTATTTTGTCCAACAGTTATAAACACACAACATAAGGGAACGTCAATTTGTTTTTATTTAAAAATGTTAAATGAAAAAATGTAGACAGGTTTATGTCAGCTAATCAATGAGGTAAAAATTATGATATTTTGCTTTGACTCCATTCAATAACTCACTCATCTTTAAATATGGTTATGAATGCTGGGATTTTTACTACCTGTTGATCTCGATTAGCTACCTATTTCAATGTAAGGTTTGTTGTCATAAATTACATTTTTTGTATTTTAATGTACTTTAAAGACCCCCCCACACACACACAAACACACACACACACCTACACACACACGCACACACACGCACACACACACCACACATATTATATATATATAGATATACGCTAAAAAAAAAAAATTAAAAAAAACATGCTTAAGTTTAAAGCCAACAATGTGTGACAATTTTCTGTGGAAAAAAAAATTGAAGCTGTATTTACATATTTGTTTGTGATGTTCTAGCAATGCGCAACAGTATAAAAAACAGGGGGGGGGGGGAAAGAAAAGAAATCCTTGAGTATTCCCCATTGCGGCTTCCAGGTATTATGAAACAATCTTTGAAACTGAACACAGACACAGCAGCATGTAAACAAACTGCCACTGCTGTCAAACACTTCTTCAAGAAGTGTCAAAAGTTCAGACTTTTCAATTACAGCTGTTTTAATATGCATGCAGGCCTCCCCTGACTGATTAAAATGCAGCATTTTAAGTCTAATTGTTCAAGAAAACTGTGTTTTATGTTGCTGCAGTGGTAATAACTAATGATAGATGAATAAAATTTGCATACATTTCCCAGGCCAAGAGAATATCTGATCATTGTGCCACAGAGAATTGCTCTAAGTTAGGAAGTTAATTTCATTATCTCCTCCTCCTCATTTAAAGACCCCCACTTTACAATAATTGGAAAACAGAATAAAAGATTAACTTTTGACTAGATGACGGGTGTTAATAAAGTGTGATAGAACGTGAGTGTAACAGAGAGGGTACCAATTACAGCAGCCAATCTCAGCCAGGGAACCAGTGATGGTGGTGGTTCAATCTCTTCATCTGCAGTACACTGCCATCAGGGACCCACTGCACAGACCTCTGCTCCAGCTTGCAGGCTAATTGTTAATTCTTCTTAAGTCATAAGGAAAGCTATTTTATCCAGGCTTTGGAGACTAAGTGAAGTGTCAAATCAAAGCAAAAATGGAGTTTGAATGTATATGAAGCAAAAAAACAGATCACAATGACATTCTGCAGGTCAGTGGTTTAAATTATTTTTGATTTCAATTTGATACCATTATTTTAGGAATATGGCCACCATGCACTGAAGTGTTTTTAAACATGACATTTTTTAGGAGTTCTGGTGGGTGCATGCATGGACAGCAAAAAATTCCTGCCACCTGGTTCTTCCTAATTCTCTTGAGTGCCCCCCATCCTTCATCTTGTCGCTGCTTCAGTCACATTAACCACATAAATCACTCTGGCCGCTCATGTCGTTACTCATTGGCTGGTTCAGGCATCTTGAAGGACTGACAATTACAATGGAATTCTGCTTGTCTTCTCTCAATTTGAATAATGTGAAAGTGAGGGATTTGAATACATTTAGAAAACAAGAAAGTAGGATTCTAAAATTCTTGTAAAAAAATGTTGGAAAAAACATTGCAGAAAGTTTTTTTTTTTTTTTTATTGCAAATGTTGGGTCAAAAAAATCCCTCATCATTGTGGATCCCAAGAAGCTCAGTAATCCACTGGAGCCTAAGAAGAGCATGATTATTTATCACATATTACAAAGTTTCCACCAAAAACGCCAAAACAGATTGGTAGATCCACAATCAGAGAAGATTAAAACATTTAGATGCTTTGCAAAAAAAAAATACTATACTGGTTTTGCCAGCATCCTTTTTGTTTTGTCTCTTTTAGTAGTTGACCTGGAACATTATGAGTTGTGTAGACATTTCAGTTTTTGTATTTACCTACTGTTAAAAATATCCTACATATGCCTCTGTGGCAAAGTAGAGAAACCCCTTATAGTTCTATTTAGGACAAATGTAGATGTAATAGTTTCTGGTTTGCTGCAATGTCCAGAAAACAACAAACTTGTGATAAACTCCTTTACCATCATTATTTTTATAGGGCAGAAGTAACAGAATGGATTCTCTAGATTAAGTGCAAAAACAATACAAAAATGTGTACGTCCTGGCTTTTATGTCGAAAGGTTGATTGACTAATTATTAAAAGAGAAATAAATAAAATCCTCTATATTAATATACAGTAGTTTTTCTCTCTGTGTGTCAGAGCTGCTTTTTCTAACAAACATTCTAAATGTATGATTTTTAAAACCTGTTTGTGAAAATTGCTAGGTTTGTCATCGGGCCAAAAGAATATTTGTTGGGTGTTTGTAATTCTATTAACATCTGCTCCCTTACTTTCCTGATTGCACATTGATAAAGATATAGGGTGATACTCCAGTCCCCTGCAGATGCACACACACACACACACATCCTTACAATGTCAGCTACACACAATCTAGACTCATCAAATCCTGCACAGTGGATGCTTTGTTGTCGGATTCTTCTGAATAAAATCCCGTGTGCGTTTGAGTGCATTTAAGCCATTTCTGCTAGCATAAGCATGCATCACACGAGCGGGTCCTCTGAGTTGTCGTTTCTCTGGCATTCTTTGCCACTTAATCTGCCTCTGTGTTTTCAGAGCATGCTATCTTGTTTTTGAAAGCTTGCACTGCATCACAGCCCGTTGCAGTGGCGTCTCCAGATTTAATAATGGCTCGGAGGCCTGTGGTATACAGCAAACAGCTCCCGATTATACACTAAACAGCAAAATTTGCACTTATTAAACTGACACAGTTTTTGTTTTGCAGTGGCAGTGGACAGCTTTGTATTAAAAGCGTTCGGCTTCACACTAGAACAGACTCTTTTTTTTACTTCTTCATCTTCCAGATGCTGAATGCAGCTGCCATGTCACTCTTGCAAGAAAGCGTATGCGGCACAAGCGTGTTTTCTCACCTTGAAATCACACTATTTCATCATATCTACAGAGTTCCTTGAACTTTTATTTTAAAACCACTTAGAGGCTCTATTGTAGCAAAAAAGTCATTCATACACACACTCTATACGAAAGAAAAATATATTTTCTCAATCATACTTTAATTTTGTCCGTTTTTTTTTTTTCTGTAATTTGGTTTTGCAACTGTGACAACTTTACAATTTGGAAAACAGTTGAGAACAATAACAGGATTTTGAAGTACAGTAGGTGCAAAACAAACAAACATTCTGCTGTCACAAACTCATTCAACCACCTTCTGACAGATGCACAACAACCATCAATTCATTCCCTAAACCTGCTTTATCTCTTTGGGGATCCTAAGATTGCTGGAGCCTATCCTAGATACTGTTGGGCAAAGGCAGAGTACACCCTGAACAGGTTGCCAATCTATTGCAGACCAGACTCATCGAACAACCTGCTAATGAAACAAGTTATTGGACCATGAGAGAAAGCTGGAGTGCCTGGAGAAAACGTGGAGAACATTCAATTCAATTCAATTCAATGTGTAAATATGTATTCTGTATGTAGCCCAATATCACTACAATAGTTATCTCAACTGGTTTCATACCGGCAATTGTATGGTAAACATAAAATCATGAGGATCATGAACTTATAGAATTCATTAAATTTAAACTAAACAGACTAAACTAAACTGGGCATCCCTGCCCTTAGACGCCCCTTCGCGGTAATTTATGACATAATTTCAAAATTAATTTTGTAAGAATAAAATTAAAATCCAACTGCAGTCAAGAAAACACATTTAACTTCATATCCTTTTGCCTTTTGCATCACCGGCAGAAGAGCCGAAACCAAAAAGCGTGGGTTTTTGATCTAAAGTTTTTGAACAGCAGGTTCTGTGTTTGAGTCTGTTGGTCAGCTGAGGATTGTGGATTTTGTTTGTTCTGTCTTTGTAGATTTTCCTGGTATATATGCTTTAAATTGAAGAAATGTCAGGTTAACCAGGTTGTAGAAGCGTGCAAGACTGTATGTCTAGTAAAGAATGGCAACCTATCTCCCACTCTACAAAAAAATGGATTGTTCTTCACTCTGCACTCTAAATTTTTTGAAAAAGGTTTCAGCTTGTAGCTGTAGGATGAATAAGATATATAATAAATGTGCTTATAGATAATAGAAAACTATTAGAACCAGACTAAATTTTATCTTTAAATTTCTAGATTATTTTTTAAATATTCATTAAAAATGGAGGCATGATGAAAAGTTTAGGACTTGACACACTAAACCAGGGGTCTGCAACCCATGGCTCCGGAGCCACATGTGGCTCTTTCATCCTTCTGTTGTGGCTCCCTGTGACTTTGGAAAATAGTTAGTATTTTATAAAAATTCAATTTTATTTTAGTTTGTTCATTTTTCATGGCATTTCAAAGGCGCTGCTGGATCCATACGAAGCGCGTGCCACGTAAAAAACAGCTTCCTTAATGAATGAGCTCGTATTTATCGGGCGAGAACTGCAGAGCTGATAGCAGGAGGACACGCGGGGCGGCTTCAATAAACACTCCGTGTCCGGAGTGGTTTTCTGCCGGGAACTTGACGTGACGCGGGGCAGAGAGCAACTCTCTGATGACAGAGAATTTGTGCTCAGTGTTTTTAAACACGCATGTGCAGTGATGTATGTGCAGGGGTGCTCATTACGTCGATTGCGATCGACCAGTCGATCTTCAAGGACGTGAGTGTAGATCGAGACAGAGAAGATTTAAAAAAAAAGGTACTTCCTAAAAATCTACCAGCCAATCAAAATCCTCACCGAAAAGTACGGGACTTAATTGACATGCAGAATGGCCAATCGGACATCCTCTGATACATACGTCACTGCAGACGCGAGAGTTGCTCTCTGCCCCGCAGCACATCATGTCCCAGGCAGAAAACCACTCATAACAACCAAAGTGTTTATTGAAGCCGGCCCACACGTCTCCTCCTGCTATCAGCTCTGCAGTTCTCGGCCGATAAATACGAGCTCATCAAGGAAGCTGCGAGGCACGCGCTTCACACGGAGCCAGCAGCGCCAAATGCCTCATAATCTGCCATGATGCTCCCTGCATTGGACTGTTTACAGCAGAGCATGAATACGATGGTTGCTGCTTTCTGTCTTTGTAATAAAACGCTTCATCTGTTAATACTAAAGTATCTTTATGTAAACTCACTGTGTAGTTTTTAATCATCAGTACATAAACAATAATGTTCAAATAAACATGTAACTAATAAACATGACGATGAAAAGAAAGAAGTACTTTTTTTTTATCTTTTCTGGACCGTGATCTACACTCATGTCCTTGAAAAACGATCGCGATCGACGTAATGAGCACACTTAATATAATGTATACATACATAATATATATAATGATGTCAAAACAGGTTGTGGCTCCGGGTACTTTTTTTTCATTAGGGGCGGTCCCAAATGGCTCTTTGAGTAAAAAAGGTTGCCGACCCCTGCACTAAACCAATATATTTATCCTCCATGATGCAAATTGTAAACAAACAGTGTGTACTTCAACCACATTAGCCCGACCATGAATTACCTTAATTAGAAATGCCACCTCCAGCTCTTTCTATTGATTGCCCGGCATGTTAATTTAAAAGTAATGTTGGACAGCTACCCAAGAAAATCATCCCTGATTGGCTTTCTTGTGACCGTTCAATCATTAGTTGTTGAAAGAATTTCCTCTCCTTTTAACATATCTCTCTTTTTGCCCCAGCGTTTTGTATTTTTAATTTTCTTTTCCCAGTGCTTTGTTTGATGTCTTGTAACTTTTAAAGTGTTGCCAGTGGATCGGTGCCTTTATGAAGGGAATGCTTCCCTTCCAGGGTGGCAAGGGTGCATCTCCATATTAATATTTTCAATTGATGAATATGATACGCCGCTACAGTGCCTTTGATACTCCACTGCTGGGGTCCTGAGTGATGTCATAATGCTGGGACACCAGCCCTGGGCAAAACATCCCAAACCACAGCAGAGAGCAACAAACATTAGAGCCCTTTGACGTTGTCTGTGTTTAATATTACAGTACTGATTACATAGGGAGGGAGCTGGCTCACGTGTCCACCAGGGAACCCAAGTGTGTTTAAGGTCAAGCCATCCCACATCCTCTTCAGTCAACTTCAGGATCTTTGATAACTTGTTGTTTTTGACTGTACTGTTTTCAGTCGTGCCCAGGTCTTTATAATGCATGACAGCATTACATAGTTATGAACAGCTTGGCAGGCAGGTCAAGGCAGAGCAAGATCTTCCTCCACACTTGCAAAACAAACTCCATCTTCTTCAGTGTACTTCAGACCTCAAGGAGCTTTAGGAAGCTTGGTACAGATGCAAATTTACCTCCTATGAAATACTGACACTTCTGCAACTTTTAAAACCCACAAAGTTGAGTTTGGCTCAGAAATATACAAACTAATGTTACCTCACACAAAGCTGTTTGGGCAATAAAAAAAATAATAAAGAATTCTTGTTTCTTACTACAAATTGTCAGTTTTAATGTAAACCAATTACTTCAATCCATATATATATATATATATATATATATATATATATGTGTGTGTGTGTGTGTGTGTGTGTGTGTGTGTGGGTGTGTGTGTGTGTGTGTGTGTGTATTTACATGTGTATATGAAACCTATAAATCGTATGTTGGAGAGCAATGTATTTAACATAATCCAAGAACAGGAATGGACATTTTATCTGGACAGGCAAATATATAACAGAACTTATAACATGTATTGACTCAATAAGTACATGTGTTATTAAGCTTCATAAAACAAAGGAGGAATCCAGTATATTAGCACAACATATGAGCAAATATTTAGGTAACTATAGCATAAAACAACATGCTAACAAGTCAACTACACTTTTTATACCGTTTTAAATCACTAAATCCATTGAATTCTTCATCCTCTGTCGCTTTGAAACAATTCCCCCAAACCTGATATTACACTGAGCAGTGCTTCTTCTTCTGCGTTGCTGCTAGTGGTAAATACTGATAAACCCGCCTACAGCGCTCTCTAGCAGTTGTATATATTTTTGAACATCACAAATAAGTCGCAACCCTAAATCAAACTATGCAAAAAAAAGAAAAAACAAAATACTGTAGAGGATGGCAATTTATTGCACCTTGTGTATATTCTTTAAATTCTTTTTAGGAAAATCTGCTTTAACAGAAAAGGTTTAAAATGTAGCTTTTATCAATTTATGTGAGTTTTTTCAAGATAAAACACGTTTGTACAGCTCTGTGTGGGCTCTATACGAAAACACGGTGATGCACAAATTACATTCGATCTTTTACCTAATGTTATTCTAAATTTAAATTGATGCTTGGAGACAGTAAAAGATTATGTAAACTTATAAATGCTATACCTAAAACACTTTTCAAGAAGGTAACATTAGTCATTAAGGGTTCCTTGTTTATTTTAAATCTAGTACAATCCTCAACAAGTGTCTCACTCACATCCTTTGCTAGAAACTCACTAAAAAAGCCAGGAAGGAAAAATAAAAAACATCGTTGTTTTTTGTGTTTTTTTAACGTCTTCTTGTTTTCAGTACCAGCTACATTATTTTGCTTGTTGGGCAAACTAACACAGTAAAACACATTTGTTTTCTAACTTTCCAATGTTTAAAAAACCTTTGGGCTTAATGAGTCATTTTGATGAGAGTTTATTTAACTTTTATTTGCTTATGTCAACTGTACATTTAAGTCTTTGTGCACGGTTTCAAAAACATTTCTAGCATATTTTTTACTCCTTGGATGCAGATGCAAGACCTCTTTTTTCCCCCCCATTTGAAAAATTTTCCAGGTGCTGAAATGATCTAACAAAGATTTATGCCGGTGGAGGCGGGAGGAAAGAAGGAAGCTATCGAACTTGTGTCCTGGTTTCTCTACTAGATAATGATCTCTTGAAAGTGTGTGTTTTTTCCTATTCTTCCAGTAACAGTGTGTACGAGATGAAAGATAGTTCCGGGGCTAGTGCACCAGCGCACATCTGACTGAGGCAGGTGTTAGAAATGTAGATGGCTGGGAGAGACTAAAGACAATACAAATTTGAAGTGAAAACGCTACTGGCACGCCTCCTCTGTTCTTAACACGTGAAGCCCCAGGCCGATCAATTATTCATCTTATTGTGTGTGCGCGTGGCATAGTGTTAGTTCTGTAGTTGGTGAGGAGGTGTCTGTTGCACTTAAAGAGTGAGCGCCACGACGCTTGGCAGGCTCAGGTCTGTCAGCGTGCCTCTGCCTCGCTTTCTCAGTCTCACACACACACACACACACACGTGAAAAGCCCTTGTTCTGCCAGAGTCTTTTTAATGATGGGATCAGGGGCAAGAATTGGTGGCTAAAGTGCAGCTCTAGTTACTTGAAAAAAAAAATGGGAGAAAAGAAAGAGAAACATAGAGAAGTGTGGAAAAAGAAAAAGACAGGGTGGGAGAAAAAAGGGGAAGGAGGTGGTGGAAGGAAGGCGGTGGGGTGGAAGGGGTGGGTGCTTTGTACACTGGGGGTATTTTTCAAAGCAGTGCAGACTTGAAGCCATTGGGAGACTCCTTTGACTTTAATCTTGGCTGCTTCTTTGAAAATTATGACCGAGGACCACAGTTGCTTCATTAAAAGACATGTTCTGTTTCTTGTGTAGTTACAGCCAGATCTCCTTTTTTTGTGCGTGTGCTGCTGATTTCAGCTCCCCATCATCTGTGTTTCCAGCAGCCTCCTGAGCGTTTCACATGTCAAGAGCCACACATTTTGGATTGCTGAATGTAAATAGATGAGTGAGTGATAATTAGAAAGACACTGTGGACTTCCCTTCAATGCAATGCATGGTAAGTGCCAAACCACGACCAGTAAGACTGCGACGACATTTTTGGTGCGTTTTGATGGTTAGAATGGCGTACGTTTATTTATTAAATGGTCAGGTTGAGACGTTTCTTACCAAAGGCACTACTATCGCTTCATTTAAAGATCAAAGGAACAAAAAGGGAGAAAAAATGGTTGTTTTGGATGGCTAACTGAAATGACTGCACATTGAGATCAATAAAACAGAACTATTTGATACATTACTGTGACTTGAAAGAAAGCCCCCATCTTCAGTTCTGAATTTAACACAAACCTGTAAATAATATTTATCATTGCAATTCCTCAAATCACCACTGGGGGCTGGTTCTAAAATACATTGGTTTCTCACTACCTGCCCTGTTAAAACCTCAAAATCTATTAACATTTCCTCCTAAAACGTAGAATATTTTTTGGTTTGCTTTATATTGACATTACTGCTGTAACGTTATTAATTATCTATTTTGATTTTATTACAGTACCTTCTTTTTTTTCAAATGTATCAATTATTAGAGGCATATTTTTAGATTGCCATGTGGGTGGACTCAACAAAACGCTTGCTTTGCTTTGTCCAATTGCCCATTTTTGGGATATAAAACAAAAAAGTAGATGCTAAAAGTTAATGATGTCAGTGTTTTAACTTTTTGCTCCATTTCCCTTCAAACAACTGAAGGATGTAAAGTAGATAAATATGAAACATGGTATGAAATTTACAACATTTGAAAGGCTAACTCATCTGATGTTTTTAACATTTTCTTTAAGCATTTTTCTCATGATGGAGGGAAACAAGAATAAGAATAAAATTGCATTACTGAGTATTTGTTTATGCAAATTGTGGTAAATAGGCCATTAAAAATGCAGTGTGAAAAAGCTTGTAGTGCAAACAACAATCGGCAAACCACAAGCCCCCTGCCTCGCTCCATTCCGATGCATCCACTTGTAGACAAATAGATCCATTTACGTGTTAATTTCCCTAGAAAACAGATGATGGGAAAAGGGGAAAGGCCTATTTCCCACCAGCAGTCCTGCCCACAACTCAGAAGCAAATTTCTCATAAACTCCTGCCGCTCAGCAGAAACTATGTCCTAGAAAATGACATGGGTTTTTGATTTTACCTAAAAATGGCCTAATCATAATTAAAAGAGCACATAATTAAAACAGATCAAAAGATGATTGGAGTGGGACTTTAAAGATACTGCGGATGTGATTTACAAATCTTTCTCCAGCTGTCTTTTTCTGTGTGTCAAGATGCTATGGATTCCACTCCTGAATAAACAATCAGCCGGAATAGTTAACCAATGAGAAAGGGTACAGAGAATCCCTCAGAGAAGCTAGTTTTTGAAAGGAGGAGATGCAAAACAGAATTGATTTACACTAGCTATATATATTTTAAGCCAATGCAAAAATTAAAGCTGGCTTGGAGGTACGCGGAAGTAGATTGGATTAAAAAAAATACATTACTATTGGAGTTTCACTTTAATTTAGCCCAAGTTTACAAAAATAAATTCTGATTTTTATTTTATTTTATTTTTTCATGTTAAATGTACAGTTAGAGATGAAAGGGCTTTGGTTAAACAACGTGCCAGGCAAGATTCCAGGGTTTTTTAAGCACTCCTTTAATAGAGAAAAGGTCATTGGTTAATAGTTTTTTCTTTGTACAACACTTGCATACACACAGTACTACACACAAACTGGGAATATTGAAAATTGGATCTAGATGATCCAGAGGCAAAAGGAAATGAAGGTAGATAGAAGAGACTTGTGTGAAATGCCACACAAAGTGCTAATCGATGTCTTGCTG
Organism: Oryzias curvinotus; assembly: GCA_023969325.1. Classification (NCBI taxonomy): domain Eukaryota; kingdom Metazoa; phylum Chordata; class Actinopteri; order Beloniformes; family Adrianichthyidae; genus Oryzias; species Oryzias curvinotus. Next base: position 35,771,451 of record CM043706.1, read on the forward strand.
TGTTCACATACTGTGCATGCACAAATCAGGGCACAGCAAGCTGCCTCTAATGACCTGGCCCAGAACAAAACATGCAAACACACTCACACACAAGTGAATACATGGGTGACAGAGTGTACAATCAGTCCACAATCACCATATGACATACACTTAATGAAATGCACACAACAAATATAAACACATGTATAGTGTCCATTTATAGACTTCAAGCGGTAATGAATTTCACTTTGCTTCCTTACTCTCCTGTAATCCAGTCTGAGTTGTCCTCTCCTCATAAGTGCACAGCTAACCCAAACAGTGACCTGTAAATGTTTAAGGGAGTTCCAGTTGTACTGATCATGCCACAGTAGTTTCTTGAAGCCTTGGCAGCAGGAAGCATCTGTATGTATGATCCTCTGTGATGTGTATATGTTTTAAACATACTGAACATGCAGTATTCATAGCGTACCAGAGCAAGTGTCTTCTTAAAGATCTGTGTTTCTCTGTGTGAGAATGACAGAGTGAGATTGTGTCTCTGTGGGGGGAAAGAAAGTGTTGAGTTTAAACAAAATGTGGCCATTGAGGAAAACAGTATGAGAGACAATCATGACACAAAAAAGACAGAAACATTTTTAATTCAAAATTACAATATTAAATTTAAGTACTACGTTAGGCAACAAAGAATCTGTACCAACCCCATAAAACAGAAAAAACTACAAACTTTAATTCCATCTTGGACTTTCAGGTCCGGCATATTCTTCTGCACCAACTTTATCAGGTTAAGTTAGGGTGTAAAATTACTACTATCTAGTCCTTACTAGATATAAACAATAAATGATATTGCTTCATCAGTCTTGTCACTGCTTTTGGAAATGATTCTCCCAGATTGTTATGTTTTGAAGATAAAAATGTTTTTGTGCTTTTGTGTTTTACCTTTTCAAAGCTGTCGAATAACAATGGAAAAATGACTTCAGTCAAGCTGCACTGTTTTATAGAGTTTTTCCATGTTAAGAGTTTTTAAATGATATTTTGTGTTTATTACTCATAAATTTGACCTTTTAACACCAGAGCTTTAGCTCCAGTGTTTACATTATTTTGACTACCGTAACTTCTCTATTGTTTACACAATTATTGTAATTCCAGCAGATTCTGAAGCAGAGAAAAGCAGCCTTGGGCTGAAATGCAGCTGATATACACTGATCGCTTAAATGGTCAAAGAGTTATGGTAGATCAAAGAGCCTGTGTTACTTAGGTGTTGCCAGCGACATCTCTGGTGTTAAGGGGGTTAAATTCAAAATCATTTTTGTTTTGTAAGTAAAAATGCAGGTAACAATTAATATTACTCTGTATCTGCCTCTCTAAAGCAAATGTTTATTAAAGTTTAATAAAATTTGATAACATTTCATACAGACACACTTTAAAATGCCTATATCATGCAAAATCAACTTTTTTGAGCTTTTAAGTGTATTATAATATTAATCCCTCACTATAAACAACCCCAAAGCGGTATTTTGATCGATTCACGCATGAGCATTCCCCTCCAACCCTGCTCTCTGAGCACAAGCCCCTCCCAAGAGAATGATCGGGTCGAACGTGGGGGAACAGGTCCTTCCAGGAAGAGTCTGCGCTGCCAGCACCACCCCCAGGCCAACACACACACCCAGTTTCTCCACGGAGCTAGCGGGGATCAGCAAAAACGCGTTTGTTTTTTATGCACAATGTGCACATCCATCTTTGCAAAAGCTTGAATGTTGTTTGTTTTTGTGGGCGTGATGCAGACACGCTGCCAAAGCCTGATGATGTCATGAAATGGGCGGCACCCACAACTACACCTCGAGTCATCTTAATTCCGAATAGGAATGGGAGTTCGCAAAAGTAACTCAAATTTTATATTAAAAAAATTGTTGTTTTGTGTGACAAAGGTCATATGTGGTTTCATTTATATAGATATAGTTTACTCTGAAAGCAGAAAAGCATGATATAGGCCCTTTAAAGATTTCTTCATTTGTAATAAACTTTTTAGAGACAACAAATTGTCACTAAAAAAGGGACACCAGTTAGTTTGTTTTTGTTTTTTCAATTGGCCTTTAGGGGCTCTTTATTTTTCTTTTCCAGGATACATTCATAAAAAAAACTATTCTCTATTACTAACTGTTTCTGAATTATTTTTAGGCCTTCTCGACCAGTCAGTGTGTGACCTCACCAATGCGCTTTTGGAAAAACGGTCAAACATTCCTTGGAACACACTCCTTGCGGACAGCCTTCCCAGAAGAGTTGAAGCTGTAATAGTGGCAAAATGTGGACCGACATACTATTGAACTCTATGGGTTAGGAATATAATGACACTTCAACTCATGTGAGTAAAGGCAGGTGAGCCAACATTTTTGGTAATATAATGTAACAACAACTAGATTCATATGTTCCCATGTGTCGGTCTTAAGTCCAGGTAAAATCAAAAGAGCATCCACAGAAAAACTGAAGCTAAATCTCACATAATCCAGAGAATATTGGTTTGAAATGAATTTTTGGTTCACACAATGTTTTTTTTCTTCTGTTTACATCATCCTGTTCTTGTATGTTAGTTTGTGTTTGTTTTTAGTACATTTTTGAGGTAAAACACTGGAACTATTTCACAATAAAAAGTCCAATATTTTTTCTTTAGAGAATTTGATGTGGTTTGGAACATTGTAATATCATATATGACATAGATTCTGGGAATGTAGTGATTCTGATTCAATACATTTTGGTTTGCTCTGTAAAGGTTCACCATTTCAAGACCAACTTGCCCACAACAGAAAAAATCTGACTTATTTTAGTTTCTAGTTCACATTGGTAAATTTCTATATTGTACACTAAGTTGAGTTCAGGCCTTAAACTGAAACAGTTCCACAAATCTATTCAGTGTTCATCAAATGGACTCCCAAATTACAGTTTTCATACAGCGGTAATAACAGCCAAACTGTCCCTCGGCATGCGCACATGAAACAGAGATGCACAGGAGCGCTTTGATCAATCAATGCATAAACAAACCCTGATGCAGGAGCCCCACAATTGGTTGTGCGCAGATCAAACTGTGTCAAATCATCAACGTGCAAATAATAAGCTCCTGTTCTCTGAAGGGCAGCAGTCACAGCAGCACCATCAATTACACTCCAGAGTTTGTGTCTTTTTCCTTTCTATTGATCGTGAGCCGAGCGAGTCAGCCTCGGCTTTGTCTTGAACCGAGCCTTCAAACTCCACTGTTTACATTGTTATGAAGTTGAAGAAATGAATGTAGGTTGTTTTTGTGTGTTGAGTCTTAAAGAGGGTTACATTTGAAATGATAATGCTAATAGTGGGATTTGTTTATTTTTTATTTTTCTTTATTTAGGCTCAAAAGTTTCATCATGAGTCTCACATATTTAAAAAATCCTTTTTGCACACACACACACACACACATATTTTGTTTCTGTGTGTCCCGGATTGTGTGGTCATATAGGTGGAGGCTTCACAACTATGGATGAAGTTTGAAACACTTTTTTAAAGTCTGCTCCATCTTGTTAGTGCACCCTTTACGCTGCGCACAAGAGTATTACCCTCAAACAAGCCTGTCCTCTTTGTTTTAAGCTCTACTGGGACCTTCCTTGCAAGAAAATAATGTTTTGGAAGGCAAGCCAAACTAGTATGTGGGAGAGAGCATGGAATCAATAGTGTCTTCTTTTCTTACTTGATTTAAATGAGGGCTACCAGCTCTGAAGTTCCTTCTTGCCATGTTCATCTTGAAAGAATATGTGCTGGTTGCACCGACTCCAAAGCCCAGCACAGTTACCATTGGCATATTAATAATTTAATGCAAATAATCATTGAGTATGCAGTTTGTGTGTGAGTTTGAGCTGAAAGACAAAAGTAAAAAGTCAGGGCTCACATTGCATTGAGGAAAATAAAGTGAGATGTTACACAGGCCTCTTTCCAGCGTCTCCGCGGGGTGAATACTGGAATGAATCCCCCCAGGAGCCGTACCATCTCGTCAAGCTTTCTCTGATTTAGATCCTATCAGCCGTTCTCATTTCACTCCGCTGGAAAACGAGATGTCAAAGTATGATTTGACACGGTTTCTAAGAGTAAGCAAACACTGAGTTTCACACACCGTTTTAATTGTACCCACTGAATCCTCCGGCCAAATTTAATGATAAAACGGGTTTATTTCCATTTCAGGTGAGCATGGTCAGCAGGTTTTTCTCACTGTGAACTGTGCAGGCTGAATGCTGTTTGTGAAAATGTGAAGTATTGATGCCGGCTAGTTAAGGGGTTTGTGGTTATTTATTGGAAGTTTGGATTGTTACATGACACACAGAAAAAGATATTATTTTGAAGCTTCACCTCACCATGGGTGCTCTCAGGCTTTAACTCCAGCATCATTCTTTCAATCCCAACAGAGTGTCAATAATTCATGTCCAGGATTTCTTGGGACTGAGCAAACTCTTTCTCCCATATTGATGGCAAATGCATTTTATTTACACCAAGCCTTTGATGAATTAAGAAGCCTCACACTGCTCCGTACTTCATCTGTAGGCTAATTTTTGAGAAAGAAACTGAGGAATTGGTGGTGGGATTGTGTAGCCAGTAGGGCTTTGGTTGTACAAAGAGTCCCAGAGCTTCTTTCCTGAGCCTTCCTGCTTTTCATTCTTATTAGATGTTGTGCTTTTCTTTTTTATTCTTGTCCTATTCTCCCTGCGACAGGGATTTAGGGTTTGGCAATCCCACAATATTATTCTCTGCTATTGTAAAAGTAAAACTATTTCTATTTTGATTTTGTATTAGATACAAATTTACATCAAATGCTACTGAACAATTTAGATTTTTTGTACCATTTATATTTTAAATTGAAATTCAACACCAGTTTCTGAACTTTAGTCCAATTGGATCCATTTAGAAAAAAAAAAATGTTTGTTTGAAGTAAATCACTCGAATTCTTTATATAAATGTGATAAATTTGATTACATTTTTAACTTTTACTTAATGTGACTCCAAAGTAACAACCAAGAAGGCCATCTGAGTCTCAGTTTTCAGAAATAACATGGTCTGGATGTTGTCTTTTTGAAGAAGATTTTTACAAAAGATTCAAATTTCATGTTTTCAAAGAACTTAATAATAGAAAGGTCCTTGTGTTTCCTGTTCAAATTTATCAGAAAGTCAATTTTTTAAGTCAGGGTGAAAACTTCATCCCCTTGTAGTAAAAAAAAATTATAGAAATCTGAATTTAACAATTAAGAAAAGGATGAAAATCTTTGAACAAGCAGTTCAGAAGCCGTTTTTAAACCCACAAGTTGCAAATCGTTTAAAAGAAGACCAAAATGTTTTTTTTTTAAATTTGACAAGATCAGCATTATCTTGTGTCCATGTTGTGACGTTGCTTTTTTGCAAGAAGTGCAAAATGTGACAATAAGACCGATTAGGTTTGTCTTTTTCGGGGCATAAAAAACTTCTCATGAGTCACCTTTCCCCAATAAAAATGACTGAAAATGCCACTATGTGTGCTTCTGTAAGTCAGAAAGATCAAGAGGTACTCAAAATGAGTCTAGAAACATCCATAAATGGGTTTCATCACCTGCTATAACAATCAATTAAAATACAATATGCAAAGGATATGTGAGTGCATGTGCTCAGTACAATGGTGTGGCATGAATCAATGAATGCCCGTGGACATTGTCATATGAAGACATTAGCAGCAGAACTGGATTCCTTGGTGCTTTATGTGTATAATTTCCCCCTGATGGTGGTTGAGGTGATGGTGTTTGCTGTATGCGAGTGAGAGAAGGAGAGGGTGTTAAAGACCAAAAGAAGGAGAAACAGAGGAGAGAGTTGATGTGAAAGGATGAGGGAGGCTGAGACAGGAGAGCTGCCCCCAGTAATGAGGCTCTTTTATGGGCTTTAATTTGTCCCGCTCCCCAGGGAGACTGATGGATGGTTCTCTTTATTCTCACTCTTTCTTTTCCCCATCTGTGATACAGAGGATTTATTTATACCCTGATATTACCTCTCTAACAAGTGCTGCCTTGCTTACAACTAGAACTGCCTTTGCTCAAATAGATAAACAAAAAGTCAAGAAGCGTGTTGGTTAGATGACTTGTTTTCTTTTAGTGCTTCTAGGAAATCCTTTACAGTCAGAAATCCTAATTATTTTCTTTTTTTTAATAGCTCTACATTTGTAAGGAACAGGCATTCATGGGATGAGCTTCAGAGCTGGACGTGTGGGCTGTGCCCATGAAAGATTTGCAAAATTTAGATTTGAGAAAGTTAGAAACAAGACATAGTGGCCATTTAACAGCCTATGGTGGTGTGTGTAAGAAGAGCCAAACACAGCCTGAAGCTACGGACACACATGTGACGCGTATTCTTTAATAGCACATTTTAGCCCATGGTGTTCACACCGGACAAGATGGGGGGGCTTTTTCTTCTTTTTTCTACTGTTTACAAGGCCATGTCTGCCATCTACAGTTGGAAAAGGCTTGGTGTGAAATGTCAAAGCGGTGCAAATCTGGCAAATCTTGCTCCAGGCTTTTTATTTCACTGCTCCATTCCGACATATGAAAGACTTGCTGTCACATAATTCCAGCCAGGCACAATTCAAATCATCATGCAATGTTTAGAGTAAATCTTTTAAAACAGTTTATAGTATCTACTTGTTGACAGTTTTTAAAAAAATAACATTGAACGGCCATTTGAAGGCCTATCCCTGATTTTCCATGACTTAATAAAAACCGAAAAAAAAACCAACAACAATGCTCTGCAGAATACCAACTTTAAGTTGCCCTCTTACATTGAAATCCTACAGAGCAGACATCTACTACTAGACCTTGCAATAAGGCTCATCGTAACAAGTCATTGACTGGCTGCATCTGGGGACGCATCAAGCCCATAACATGCATCAAAAGTTACAGCAATAAGCTGTTTGGCAAAGGTTTGGCTTATTTTTTCATGGTCAGCTCTGTTACTCATCCTACAAATGCATGCAATTTACAAATGGGGCGCCAATAAAATAATAAATAATCTGGCTTTTCAATTGTTTAAGATGTATTTTAGTGTGGATTACTACAAAAAAATACCTACTAAACACCAAATTTAAATCGATAGGTACACATATTTTCAACAGAGAGTATTTTTGGGGGTTTATTTTTGTTCTTTCTGTAAATTGCTATAAGGTTAAAAGGAAAAAAAGAACAAATCATTTCTTGCCTTTGGGCAGTTCATTGGAAATTCTGGCTGACTGTTGCATGGTTTAACTCCAGGGAAATGAAATTAAAAAAAAAAACAACTTAAAAGTTTATCACCAGTTGGCAGTTTTGGCAAGTGATAAAAATGACCAGTTGGAGAGGCAGATTGGGGTTGACAGCCATGCAGGGATGAAAATAGCATGCTGCATACGCTTACCTTGACTGTTTCAAAGGAATCGGCAAATGTGATAGCAAGGCTGCCAGGGCCCAGAGTTCAGGGGCTTGTACCAACAGAATCTTCAAAATACAGGATCAAGTCACAACAGACATTTGCATAATCAAACAATGCTTTCAATAGTTATTTTATTTATTTAATTCCTGCATTATTTTATTACTTAAAATAGCTTTAAAAGTTACAAAAGGTAAAATTATTCTATTAAATTAGCAATATTTGTTTTCATTAGGATTCTAATTGGCAGTTGCATGTGTTGCAAACATAAATGATGAGTCCCAATAGCTTTGCATGGCTTTTTTTTCAAAGAAAAATCCATATTTTCAATCAATATTTTTAACGTCAAAGTAGTTGTGTATTATATTTGCTTTTATGTGATGAAATCAAAGGTTCACCCAGTGCTTCAACTGAGTTCACGGTTGCTAAATCTCCCCAAAAGAATCAGTCACACTAATTAATGGTGCGGTGCAGTAACTATTAAAAATATGCATGGCACATTATCCAACACCTTGCTGTATTCCTGATCTCACGCATACACACTCTTTCTGAATTTGTTTCAAGCATATGCTAAAAGAGTTACGAGTTCAACAATTATTGCAGAATCTAGGTCTTAACCAGTCAGTTCCATGGTAACAACTCTAAAGATTGACAGAGCCTGTGTGAACACATCAAATAATCCTCTAGAGCACAAATGAAGGTGTGTATTGCTTACTGCTTGTTCAAAGCCGCTGTAGAGACGATAAAATAACAGAACTTCTTTAACTAAATATAAAAACAAAATTTTTCTTCAGCTGTCTTCATTAGAGACATATTTTTACAGGCAGGCCTTTATTGTGGCAACTTTTTACAGATTTTGCTTTGAATACAGCCAATATTGTATCTTTTTAGTTTAGTTTTCATAGATTAAGTTCAGGTTTGTTTGTTTTTTCGGGCAACCTTCACATCTGGTTTCAGTTTTTAATTACCACAGCTTTTTCTGTACCAGTAAATTATTCCTCAGTTTTTAAGTTTATGTATTATGATCAAGGTCAGGCTTATTGCTTTCCATTATTTTACATTTAGCCCATTTAATGGTGAGTTTCCATCAAAAGTCTGTCTTCTGCATTGAGGTTCTCCACATCACCACTCTTGACACGAGAGAAAATATCCTTCAAGTTGAAGTGTAACCATCTCCTGTATTAACCCTTGTGCTATCCTATGAGGTCAAGATGACCATTGATGTGTTATCCCTACCATGACAAAGGTGGATAAAGGTGGAGAGGATTTCATGTTATGGACACCGGTGAAGATCACAAATCATTGAAGAAAAAGGGTCAGCACACTGTCGTGTGGGGTCCAGATGACCACACTCCCAACGTTAACGGGCCTGGGGTAGCACAAGGGTTAATACTGATGTAAAACAAAAGGAGGGAACATTGGGCAGAAAGTCCAAACCGGAATCTTCTGCCAAATCACATTTTGTGCAGGAAAGCATTTTAATATACAGCTACAATAAGACAAAGCTCTTCACAGGTCACATGACATTACAAAAAGAGGTCTTTGTGAGATTTTTCTGACTTTAGATGTGAACAAATTGTATTATGGCTTTTCCCAGTGCAAATATGTCTTGTCAAACCAATATCAGGGCGGCTACTCAGACAAACCGTTTCATGCCTTTTTTTGTCAATTATACAGAACAAATTCTGTGTTCTTTTTAATTCAAGGTGATGCTTAATGGATTCAATGGATTCAATGGATTAAATGTTACATTGTATTAATGACATATGGCATTAAAGGGTTAATGGTTCAATTTTCACTGTGATCATTAAAAGAATGTATTGGTTTAGGTTAAATAACATTATGTTATATTTTTCAAAACTGAATTATTTCACTAAATTATTCCATGTACTAATATAGTACGTGCAGTAGCACTGTAGATTCAGTTGCAATGTGTTGTTTAAATGTCCCACACCACCATCATAACAGAATACCATTCTTTACAGTCTCACATGAGGATACTTGAGAATAAATTGCTGCTTTTACCTGCTTTTACCCATCTTCCATTCGGCTTTTAAGTCACATAAATAGAACAGCAACGCAGGACAACAAGAGCATATCTCAGGGTAAACAGAGGAAAAACGCAGGTTTGCTTTCTTCCCGCTCACTGTGCACCTTAAGATGTGTGATCTTCTATTGCATGTACATACTGAGGGATGGGTGATGGTTGGGCATGCAGATTAACAAACCCCACCTTTGGGGAACTAGAGCCCCTCTCGCTTACATAATCCACTGATCTGTTTGCTTCTGGAAGAGGGCCAGCTGAGAATTGACAGGAACACTGAAGGAGAAATAAGGCAGACATCCTATGCTATCTCACTGAAGCAGTGACGACAGCCACTGTCTGCATGGATATGTGGTCTCATCAAAACTTCTGCAACATCATGAGATCCCTTGTTAGAGATTTAGACTGAGCTGCATCAAATCAGACATTTTCCCTGCCTGGTCTAGATTTATAGCCTTTTAAAATCTTTTATTAATCCTAAATTCACATTTTAATTAAATTATCCCCTTCCTGTAATTTTGAAAGAAAAAAAAAAAGCATTGAGGGCTCTTTTTCATGTCTCACCCCTCTGAGAAGCGGATTTTCCATCCAACCGCTGACCCTCCACCCGTCTGGCTGGTGACAAGGGAGGCCCACTTGCAGTGCCCCCTTTGGCAGTTCTTTTTAACTTCACAGTGTCCCGTGGTGGAGCTTGGATCCACAACAGAAAGCCATCTGCCCACTGTGATCACTTGCTAAAGTGTCTTAATTAAGCCTCATTGCCTTTGTGCTACATGCCCTCCTTCAAATGGACCATAGAAAGACCGAAGGGGATCATAAAAAAAAAAGAAAAAGAACCAGGAACAGGCTAAAATGAGAGCTGAGCTTAAATGGTGACATGTCAAATTACATACCAAAAGATAAATATAATTTTTTGTAGAAAGTGTTTGTTTTTTTTTTCTTTTTTTAAACATCCCTCTCTTGACCACTCAGACACTGTGTGGTAAACTAATGCGTGAAATTCCATTCTTGCTTTTTTTTTTTTTTTCCTTTTTAAATATACTCACTGTTGTGTATTTGTACATTTTCCTTGTTGAAGGATTGATGTAAAATAACTTCTTCAGCTCTTGAGGGTGCTTAAAAATGAGCCCACTAGCAGATATCACTGCTCTGAACAGCATGCTAGTGCTCTTCATGTTGCTTTTAAATGTAAAACTCTTTGACATAAGTTCATCAGATAGTTATGCATAGCTAAAAGTATTATTGTATTATTCTAATCCCAAAACTTAAAAATATATATTCCAAAAGCAAAATATCTTGTGACAACAAAGGGGAAATCCCTTTTAATTGCATTCTAGGACCAGTGGGCATGCTTGTGCTGAGTCCTTCTGACAGCTCATAGATTTTTCTTCATCATCAGAGCACTGGACATTAGAAATACTCCACAAATCGCCAGAAATGGTTGATTTGCTCATTTTATTTGTTAAAAAATGACCCAAAACACATATATCTTGTGGATAAGATTATGTTTTCAAGTGGGACTTTAATGCAACTTGTCATCAATGTCTATCCATCTCATATTCCCTATTCAGCCTGGTGTAAGCTTTGCTGAAGTCTATTCCAGCTTTTTCAGAGTAAAGTAGACAGACAGAAGACTAATGCTCACACTTAAGGGACAATTCAATTAAGACATCAAACATATTTTTGGACTATGGGGAGGGGAGAAGATGGAAGTGTCAGGAGGACATGCAAACTCCACACAGAAAGGACCACGTTGGAATTTGAACCAGTCAGAGGTGTGAGGTGACAGTGCTTACTAGGCCTGCACAATATACCACAAATTTATTGTTATCGCAAAATCCTGCTCTGCAATATGCATATCGCAAAAGACGGCAAATATTGCAATAAATCATAAACCTTAAATGTGTTAAAACAATCTAATGGCAGCTTGAACCATTTAACGAATCAAATAAATCCCTTTATGCATTTGACCAATCGGATGGACGCCTTCACATTGTTGACCAATCTGATGGAGGCCTATTATGTTAGATGTTTGTCACCTATATCAACGAGGGTCATTTGGAGTATAATTTTTAAACTGTTGCAATGAAATGGGAATGGTTATTTGGTTATTTTGCTGTTTGTTTATATACCGCAAATTATATCGTCATCGCAATTTTAATCTCTGATATCGCATATCGCGAGTTTTCCTCATATTGTGCAGCCCTAGTGCTTACCACTATTCCACAGTGCAACCAAACCAAAAAAAAAGTCAATGTAATTAATTCTAGACCATGTTTTTGAAAAATCATGTTACACTTGAATAAATAAACAAATAAACAACACAAAAATGCAATATTACAAACTTACCATAAAAATGGTGGCTCAATGGTAAAACATCAAAACATTACATTTAACAATCTATCTTTTCAAACCTTAAGTAAAAAATTGCAACAATTACAAAAATTCACAACTGTTATCTCTTTTCTGAGGTCACAAGAGTTGATTGATTCTTTATTTTTCAGACTCAGGAAAAAAAAAAAAACATTTAACTGCTCTTTTTTCTTCTCTTCCTCCCTCTTTATTTCCTCGACAGTCTACCCTTCCCAATCCATTACAAATGTGTGACAGGTTCCAGACGGGTTGAGAGGAGAGAACAATGTGTTGTGACCCTCAGCATCGCCCTGCAGCTCAGCGCCTGGCTCCCACTCCTGCTCCCAGCAGGCGGTGGGAGGGCCGAGCAGCCCCTCCTCTTCTCCTCCACCACCACCATCAGAATCAATCGCTCTGCGACACCATACAAACGATCCATTGAAGTCCATGCATCACAGTACAGTGCACCACCAACAATGACCAGCCATGTGTTTCAGAAGAGAGAGGGAGCCTGAGCAAGATGGAGAGTTAGTGAGGGTAAGTAAAAAAAAATGTGCTGGAGAATGACGAGGAGAGGAATGTGGTAAAGCAGAAGACATAGAGCACACGTAATATAAAATAATGTTCTGAATATTTACACAGGGAATTTAAATTATTACAATACATATAATTACTATGAGTGGGTGGAGTTATTTGCAGCTATACACAGTTGTGATTTCTAGGGTTTTTCTGGATTCATTTATCTCAGAAATATCAGGCAAGTAAAGTTGGTGGTAAAAGTGATAGAAAGCGTGTTTGAAGTTAGAAGATTGAGAAAACAAACTTTGTAAAACTATTTTTGACCTCTGTAATAAAAAGAGAATTCGGTTAATGACAATTTTTGATGAAACAAGTTACCGGGCCTATAATAATTACAATAATTGTGTCTTCAGATTTTTTTTCCTTTTTTAGCAGTTTTAGAGTTGTTTATTTATTGTTTCATTTAATTCTTAAAAATAAAAGATTTATACATGTGTGTATGTAGAACTGCACAAAAAATAGGATATTTCTGTTGTTATAGTGTTACTAGTGTGTGTCCAATGTATATCCTACTTGTGCCTAAAACAGCTACGATTAACTCCACAAAACTCCATGACCTTTTCTCAGGACAACATGGAAAAAATTAATCAATCCATGGATGGATTTATTTTAAGGTCTAGGTCAAATCGGCTGGTTAACCCTTTACCTGCTGGCTCAACCAAACAGTAAATCACATTTAGAAAACGTATTGTTAAAAACACTAATGGTATGTATTACTTCTCCAAAGTAATAAGCTGCAGAAAAAAAATTCTTATTGATATTGTCTTGGTTGGGCAAAAGTTAAAACACCTGCTTCAGTTAATTAGTGAATTGCCATTCCCAGAATGTTCCATGAATAGTATGTGGTTGGTTATGGTTTTATTTTAGTTGTCAATTTTTTTGAATACTGAAATATGTTTCCTTTTTGGTTGTGTGTTTGTTTCTGTCAACGTTTCTAAATTGTAACTTTCATTTTCACATTTATAGGATCATGCGTTGTTGTGAAGCTTCGGCGCAGTTTCAATATGGAAGATCTTCAGGGTAAGATGGGTAATATATATATATATATATATATATATATATATATATATATATATATATATATATATATATATATATATATATATATATACATACACACACATACATGTAGATCTTCGGAACCTCAAATTTCTTGCCACCTCAAAAGTATCACGCCAAGAAAGTGTGGGCACCCCTGGTCTATACAAGCAGTCTTTAAAAATAACAAACAAGTATTTTGCAAGTATGAAAAAATAAACATAACACCTTTTAAGATTCTGTCTTTATGGATGGAAGTACTAAGCATAATCTTTTTTGAAAACCTTGAAAATTGTGAGGAGTTTCAACCCCGTCCTGTTTGGATCTCAGATGCTCCGTGGTCGGCCAGTATCCTGGTGTTACTCTATTTCTCTTGGTGCTGTGTTACTCCGCAGCTCTCCAGGGATGAAAGGGCCCTCCATCAGGCTCCCCCCTTATCCTCACATCAACACACACACACTCTCCTTCACATACAAATACCACACCATGGCAAAATTGTGTTAATTTACCGAGCCAGTAGAATTAACTATATTATATCAAATAACTGCCACAGACAATTGGGCAGCCGGCTCGGTGACTTCATTTTAATTGATTTTCTTACATGCTCTGAGCTGTGGATGATTTAGTTTCCTTTTGACACTATGTTTATTAAAGGCATATTGCATAAAGGAATAAATAAATATTGTTGGTTGGATTTATATGAGCTTTGAGGGAATGCAGAGTTGTTTCCGTGTTGTAATAAGAGTCAGGCTTTCTGTGTTTGTTGTGATTAAAGTCAATATATTCCTTTGACCTTTGGGCAAAAAGGGGCACTGAATGTGCCTGTGTCTTTAAGTAAGTGTATTTTCGCACATAATTATTGTCTTTTTCTAAATAATAGACTTCTCTCAGATTGAATGTTCGAATTAGCAAAATGTAATTTCTTACATTTTTAAATGTTTGTGTTTTGTTGGAAAAAATAAGGTAAATTGACCATTTGTTTTCAGTAACCCCCCCCCCCCCCCCCCCCAAAAGTAACACAAACCCACCTGAAAGAATCATCTTTAATGTGAACACATCACAACAAGAAAGCAACGGATCCGAGTAAGCCAAAAAGAAGCTTTTTCTTTTCTTTCTTTTCTTCTTCTAGTGGAATCGCTGCAAGGAGACCCCAGGACCATTTCATCTTTAACATCCTTTACCAGCTGTCTCAGTCTTAAAGGCATGCTGTTCAGCCAACAGAAAATCCCACTAATCATCTTTTTGTGTTTCGGGGCACAATATGCTGAAACAAGCAGGGTGCAAACATACACACATGAACATATCTACATAAACACACACATGCAAACTCTGCCAGGCTGCCGCCCTCTTGTCCCTCTGCCCTAAGGGGAGAAAAAAAAGGAGCGGGTGGGGTTTGGTATAATCACTTGTTAGAGGTCTGCCTCTGTCCCCCACTCTCCTGTCTCTTCTCTGAGGAATCTGCTCTGCACCTCCCCCAATATTTCTGACCACCCCACATCCTGCTCCATTTATCTTCCTCCCCATGATTTCTACATCTCTGCTCTTTCTTTTCTAAAAACACCTCTTTGCTTTTTAGATTATTTTTGTCTGATAAATGTCACCTTTGTCTTTTCAGAATGTAAAGTTTTGTTGCAAACTCACAATAAACGTTATCATTTTCTGAACCCCCGCCCTTTGCACTGTGGTGACCAGATTGTTGTGAGTGAAAGGGCTGTCACTCAGTCGATTCTACATTACATGCTTGATGTGCAAAAGTACACAGATATGTAGCAATGCACTAATTATTGTAGGTCTGTAAAAAATAAAAAATAAATAAAAAATAAACTCATGGGAAAAGATTTTAATATGTAAAAATAGCACGTGTTGTGTTTAATTGGCAGAGTAACAAAAAAACTTGTTGAAAGAAAGAAACTTGCTGGCATTTACAGTGTTTGTGTGTCCAGGCAATTTGTGGTGTCTAAATAATTTTCAAATTTCATAAAATATCTGATAAATAGGACACTTGCAGGTTATCCTTATTTAAATAAAGTCCTGTTCATGTTAAGCCACATGTGCGCTAAAGATATGTTCACACCGGGCATGTGACATGTTTAGGAACACTGTGGCTCATATTTTGCCCATAGTGTTTACACTGGATGGTCACTATCTGATACTAGTGCATGTCCACCACATATAGTTAGAAGAGGCTTGGTGCAAAATATCAAAGCCGGCAAATCTTCTTCCGACAAAGCTTCTCCTTTTACAGCTCTATTCCGATATATGAATACGAGTCTGATATATGCAATCCAAATGTCACTGCCAAGTCCAAATCCCTTATTGGTCAAAGTTCAACCTGGTTTAACTTTCAATGCATGTTCAATGGGCGCGTGTTTGTTATCTATAGCCCAAAAATGATTGTAAAAACTGTGTTTCAGAGGGCGGAGTGACCGTGGCTTTAGACGACCATCTTTGAGACTCTAGCTTTTAATAGTATTGAACTTTTCTGAAGTAATTGTAATTTAATCTTTCTTTAACCCTTGTGCTATCTTAAATGACCCCACCCTTACATTGAGGTGTTCTCCCTACCATGACAAAGGTGGATAAAGGTGGAAAAATTTCATGTAATCCATTGAACCAGTGAAGATCACAAATCATTGACCCAAATCGTCTAGTGGGTCTAGATGACCCAACTCCCAATGGTAAAGTGCCTAGGATAGCAAAAGGGTTAAATGTTCCCAAGTAGTTACTTGTTTGTAAAACAAGACAAGCAGTTGAGGCATCAGTCAATCATTTTCTATTTCCTGCTGCTGTTAAACACTCCAGTTTAGTACTTTGTAAAAGACATCGTACTCTAGAGAGTGTGTTCTATCTTGAATTTCCCCTCCCTGTGACATTATGTGTGAATGGGTAATGCATCATTCTTCTCACTGACTAATGTTCTGGTTCATTTTGTCCTTTCTGCTTCGCTATTACCTGCTGTGCAACACTGATTAATGCCATCACAGCAAATTAGATAGCCAAGGAGTAACATGTTTATCATTACCAAGCATTACAAAAAAGTTTTTTTTTTTTTTTCGCCACAGTGTATTCAAAGTAGGACAAATATCAAACAGATGTAATGTATTGCATGTGCAGCAGAACAGCGAAAATATTAATCACAATGTAGCCAAAGATGTGGCCTCTCTTTAAAAAGGGTCATAGACAAAAGACAAGTGCTGAGGAGAAGCTAATGATGTCATTCTTTATTGTACTATCACAGGGACACTGATGTGGAAAAAACACATTTATTTTATCAAGATAAGGAGAAATACAAACTTTGACAAAGTCAATAATGATTAACTTCAAGTTTTAAGACAAGTGCTGTACCCTCGTAGCTGATACATCAAAGGCAAACATTTTCAAATGCAGCCCACCATTTATGTTGACTGAATATAGATCAATAAGAGTTATGCTCAAGGACTGTTGGTGTGGATAATGATAAGGATAATATATTATATATTATTGGACAACTAACTTTTTCTATATTTAAATCTAGGAACTGTAGTTTCAGCAATGTCACAAAAACTGCAAAAGCAAATACTTGAAGGAACACACTAAAGCTATAGTCACAGGCAACCGTATGAGGTGGACCCTTATGGGTGCTTTTGGGTTGTACAGACCTCTGGAAGGTCTCAGAAAAGAGAAGCAATTCAAGGCAGATTTTATAGCGGTGCAGGAGCAGCGCCTTTCAGCCCCCTTGAGCCTTGATGAAAATAAAGCATTGTTGGACATGTGTATCGTGAAGTATTCAGAAGTTCCACAATAATGTCTATGTCACAATTGCTCTTACAGCTAGATAAGGGCTGTCTGCGGTCCAAAAATAGACTAACTTGTACGGGCCTGCAAGGATTGCGCTCTTATCACATAAACAGCAATCACAAGCCCCTTGCGCAGTCCAAGGGTTGGGACTGAAATTTTTTGACAGCCTCAATTAATGCCTTTGATGAGTGTACAGTGTGATGTTTATAACACAGGCCACTTTTCTTTATTGGGATTTTTTTCCTTCAGGTCAGTTTGGGCAATACCACTTGCAAATTGTTTTTAATTATTTCCAGATAGTTTAGGTCTCATGTTTCTTAAGAGTGCAGTGTGAAAGAAAATTAAACCAGTGACTTTTTGCAGCAATGAACCCGAGTCTTTTGGCCCATCCAAGTGTGACAATGCCCACAACTTCAAACAGAAAAAAAGGCGTTTGTTGCTGCTAGCTTTGTTTAAAAAAATACATGTAGATTTTTACAGTTTTCTATTGATATCAGAAGCTGTTCTGTCATGTCCAAGCATGAGTAAATAAAGGGGAACTACAGGCTTGTTCCCATTAACTTTACTGATGGGTTGGAAACCTCTTGCAAATCCAAAATTATCCAAGAAGAACTTTGAATTGTTGATGGACATTTGAGTTACAACAGCAGCCTTGGGTATTGACAGAAAGAGAGCATGCAGTTGTTCTCCCATCATTTTCATCTTCATTTCACGCTGAGAAAGTATCCTGGCACTGGTATGTTCTTACCCTGTGTTCCCCCTCTCAGGCTGTATATCACATCATAAAGAATACATAACCCCCACTCCAAAATATCTAAAAAAGAAAAACCTACCCAGTCTCTGAGGCATCAGCGCCAAGCCCTGTGCACAAACTCTGAACAGAAGAAACTGAAACAAAAAAACATTCCTTGGAAAGAAGAAGAAAAAAACACAACATTGCCTGGAAAATTGAGAAACAATGCTAATAACCGTAAAATATGAATGGTGACTTGACATATTTACAAATGCGCTGAAAGGCGCTCTACTAAATGTGATAAAATGGGGAACCAGTGGTATGGAAGAAAGTGGTTGTGGGCCTCCATCTCTTACCATTAGATGTTCAGTGGAAGCTGTCAACAGAAGGCACATTTGCCTGCCAAGCTCCCTCTCTGACTGAGCTCTCTGCCTTCAGCACGCCCCAAGCTCCTCTTTGACTCAAAGGGTTCATTTCACTTCTTTTAGCCTCATTCGCATGTGGTGCTACACAAACCCCGGCTTGCTCACAGCTTTTCTCTTATGTGTGTCTGCATGAATGTGCCTCAAATTCCTCTCGTGAGTTTGTGTGTATATGTCAGTATGTGTGCATAAGTGGGTGGATATACATGGGTGTGTGTGCGCTTGAGTGTTTCCCTTTTTTTTGGTAGAAACTGACATGCATCTGTGGAAAAAAAGAGTTGATACGAGAATCATCATGGCTGCATTGAGGAACATGAAACAACAACAACGGGAGTGCATCACATGACAAGTGGATCCAAAAAAAAAGCAACGTGCTTATATGTGTTGCATTTATTTAGTAAACTTATAGTCTTTAGCACTTTCAGAGTTAATCTACAATTTCCTGGAATGTTTTTTTTTTCTTTTTTTTTTTCTGAGAATTACATCTCAGACTTCTAAACAGCAAACTTTTTTGTAGTCACAAGTTACGGTGGCCCTGAAGTGCAATTTACACCAAAAAATAACTCAACAAAAAAGTAAAAAAAAACAAAAAAAAAAACATAAAAAAAAAAACTTACATTTTAGAAATCAAAACAAAATACCAGAAACTAAAATAAAATGTAAAAAAAAATGAAACAAAATTAAAAAAAGAGAAGTTTCGGGAAAAAAACAAAAGTAACTTCCAGAATTTAAAACAAAATCTTAAAAAAATGAAATAATTAGAAAATGGAAAAAAGTAGGTAGGTTTTTTTCAAATGTGTCATCAATGTCACCATACTTTTAAAAGCTTTATGACATTGCCAACAGAGCATAATCAGTTCTCTAATATCAAAAGTCAAACGTCATCATCCCATTGGTGATGTCCACAGTACCTACCTTTTCCAGATCCTTATTTTTTACCATTTTATTTAGATTTCTGTAAATTACTTTTGTTTTCCGAAATTTATATTTACTTTTGCTTACTGTTATTTGGAATTGTCTTTCAGTTTTTGCAATTTTGTTTTGATCCCTAAATTATTATTATTACTTTTTTTATTGTTTTGGTTTTTTATTTGTCGTGATCTTTAATGTGTTGAGTGATTTTTTTTATTTGGTGTGATTTGCACTTTAGGGCTACTGTACTCAAGGCTGATCATGTTGCTGTTTCCATATGATTCAAACTGTAGTGACCACGACAAAAATCCTCATTCCACTTGTGGCTTGTTATTATTATCATTATTAGATTTTCAGATACAAACTCTGATTGTCATTTACTGCACCTACTTAAAATACATTACCACATTCATTTATAAAACTGAAGTTTTTTTTTTTTAATCAATCGGAGAAATCTTTCTATAGAGAATCATAATTCAGGTAGAGTTTTAAAATGTCTGGTTTTTTTCTTGTGGCAATGCATTTACACTTAACTATTTTTGCACCAAAAGAAAAGCTTTTTTTTTGGTATTACTGTCCAAATGCCAAATTTAAAACCGGCTACCAGGAGAAATATATATATTTTTTTTCATCTGTATACTTATAGGCTCAGAGTATTATAACACAAGGATATACCTTACGTGACAAAATATATTTTCCATCAATGCAACATAATATTTCTGCAATGCAAAAGGAGTTTCTTCTTGAAATTAAAAATTCTGTATGTTTGGTGAGAAAGCAAACATTTTGATAAATTCTTTGACTGCACAAGATAGTGGCCGTCCTCTGGATATTTTTTTTTTTTTTTTTTTTACTAGTAGCCCAAGGGTCAGACCAGTGGAGCGGAAGTTGAAGAGGGCTGTTTGAACGTAATAGGTTTTGACTGGCATGTGTTACTTGCTTCACTGCACCATTGATTGAGAGATTGTTGGCTAAATCACTGCTGGTTTCCCCTGTCTGGTATAGCCCGTGACAAGTATGGTGTGTGGTCACTTCAGCCTGGAGAGAGGAAAGAAAAAAAATGGCAGAAAGCTGGAGATGGAAATATTTAAGGATCATTAGCTGGGTGGAAGAAAACTAGAGGGGGTTTTATTAATGATTTAAACTCCAACAAAGGGATTAAAGAAAAAAAGAAACAAATCTTTGCACTTAAGTCTTTTCTCCATGGACACTTAGCATAACACCCCCCTCCCCTCTCTCTCTCCTCTTCCCCATTTCACTCCCTCTCTCCCTCCACCCTTCTTTATTCAGACATGCTTTTTACAAGTTGCTGGATGTGGCTGTGGGAGGAAGGCTGGTGTCATGGGTCAATGTCACTCAGCAAGTTGTCCGCTTGAAGGATGTGAATTCTGTAGATGAAACTTCCACATTTTGGCCAGCGTTCCCCCTGCACATGCATACGTTTGATCTCTACAATTTCCAGTCCACACGTTTTTAATGAAGGGGCTGGTATAGGCTACATGAAGTCCACAGAGGCTCAGCTAATGTGTAGCGTGAAATGTGAACTTATGGCAAAAATTCCATGTTTTGAATACTTATATAGTGAAATACCAAACCACAGGACATGTGTGACGTTTCACTGTTAAGCACTACTATTGCATGTGCAAGGGAGTTTTGTTCTGTTTTGTGGCATAAAACCTTTCTTCACTTAGTTTCTTCAGTTCTTGTCTCTAGACCGCCCTACCGCTGCACCATGGCCGCCCACCACAGACGTTGAAGCCCCTCCCATTAGGCTGAATTCCCAATCATCCCTGATTAGGCCTTTTCTTCCCCACATTCTGGCCATTTATAAAGAAAATACATATAATTATCCACATTATTCAGGAATAAATCCTTCCATCCCAAAATCCTACACACAGTAATACTGAATAATTAAATGAATATTTTGTTTTCCCCACACACTTGTTTGGTGATGTCATTTCCGCCCACTGATCCCGGTCGTGTCTTAAAACAACTGACTAGGCGTTGCCTGGGTTTAAAACTCATGGTTACGAACAAGCATATCCAGTTAAAGCATATACACAAACCAGACGAGGAGCGCTTGCTCCAAGACATAGGGTCTGGAAATGAGGTGAGTGGTTAACAATGAGTGGGTAACAATACTGCGGTGGTATGGGTGTGTGTGCATGTGGCTACATAGAGAGGAGCTCCATCATAATGTTCAAAAGTCTTGAAGAGGAAGGTTCTTCAAACTCTGTTGCTTTTGTGTCCATATGTATTGTTTGCAGGGGTAGACTTACCATAAGGCAAAGGTAGGCACTTGCCTCGAGCCTCCAACACTTTCAGGACCCCAAGTGTCTAAAATAATTTCCACACCCATCATTATTTAACACTGTCATAAAAAGAAAGGTCACTGAAATGGCAAAAGAATGTTCATATAAAGGTGTTTTTATATTCTTAAGTAGTTTTGTTGATGGACTTTTTACCCACTTGGGAAAGATAAAAAAAAAAAAAAGAAAAGCATAAGACAACCACTGCATAGGGCTGCGTGTTATTGTTTGCCTCTGACCCCAAAATTGCATGAAAATATGCTGCGAGGGCCACAAGCTCCTCTCAGCAACGGTGAGGGGAAGAGGGGTGACGGTCCCACTCACAACTTAAGGGCAAATTTCTAATGAAATACTGTCAATTTGCAAATACATCTCAGACAACAACACAGGTTTTTTATTATTTGATAAAATCGGCTTAATCATATTCATAATTATAAGTAAGAGACCACCCTAAAATCTGCACATGATGTATACAGAACATTTGTTCAGGGATAGGAAAACAAGAAGAAGCCTTTCTTCTCCTCCCTTTATTTGAAAATACAGTAGCTTGCTGTATCTGTGCCTTATATACCCCTCCACCTCTTTGGCCTTGTGAAGACCTGAGGAAGTAAACAGTGTCTTTACTGATTACAACACCTCTTTCTCTATCTGCAGGCCAAGGTGAGCTAAAACACTTTGATCTGCTATTGATTGTCTCCCTCCTTCTCGATCGTCTTCTTATACCTCGCCGCTGTTAGAGCATAGGTGAGTCAGCCAGACGCCTCCGGCACTGACGCAAAAAGCAGCAGGCACAATGCTGTGTTTCTAATGCTGACCACTGAGGTTAATTGATACCCTCTCTAAGGTGAAAAAAAGTACAACTATGTTTAAGGAAAAGCTGAGAAGCTGTTCACAGAAAAGAATGCAGATATAGTCTCAAACAAATCCCACTTGACTGTTAATCTGAAATCTTTGTTATACTAGAGCAGATCACAAAGATGGCCATGGAAAAAACAAGCTAAGCGCTCAAAATAACCAAAAACCAATTGAAAATATCGGTTCATTGGGACTGTTTTGTCACATTTGTAAGGAGCCAAATTGCAAAAATGCTGCTTAGGAACATTTGTACACTCTTTTTTGGGGTCCTCATAGGACAAATAGCTTAACTGAGTTTATAAGGACAAAAACTCCTGTCTGTTGCATTAGAGAACCGGTACATACATCAGTTAAACTTTCTCATGAATTATTATTAGTTTATATATTTAATCATCAAAATTAATAACACTTTTGTTTAGATCTAAGGTCTTCATCAATGGTCTTAATGGTCTTAAAGTCTTAAGGAAATGGTTTCAATATTTTGGACGGCATTATTCATGTGAATACCTGCTAGCATAGTTAGCAAAGCATTAAACCAATCTAATTATTCCCTCAATAAATAATTTCCTAAATACTTGTAACAGTCAACGTTTTGTTTTCATCATAACACATAAGTAAAGCCTTATATAAAAAATGCTTTATGACATTGGAAATGTATGCTTTGCTGTCAAATCACCTAGTGTGTAAAAGCGTTAGACAATCTGCCTTTCTTGTCTTTTCCTTCCAAGCGGCCAACCTTTTTTGTAGCCCTATAAAGTAACCTAGTGCAATAGTTTCTAAAGCTTTCCAAAGGTGTTTCTAAATTTTATCTATCACCCTTTTTTCATTTCTTTAGCTGACTATTTTAAGAGGCAGTTTATTCCTTTTTACTTGAAAGCTTTGTAGCAATTCTTCTGTTGATGCTGCTGTTTGTTGAAGGTTAAAAATGTATTTTTAAGAATTAAAAAGTGATTTTTTTTGGGGAAAAAAGTTCAAGTTCTTTTGTAAAGCTTTAAGAAAAAGTTGGTGAGGACCTAAACAAAAAAAAAAAAAAAAAACAAAAAATACAAGGAAATATCTAACTCTCTAAAGCCAAATATAAAACAGTTATCTCAGCTTACAATGTTTACACAATCAAAAATTTAATATTAATTACACAATGCTAGATATACACCGGGCATGTGATGTGTGTTCAGCACTGGATTGTTGCTCCCCGACAATAACACTTGTACTCTCTGTTGGAAGAGGCTAGGGGAGAGATGTTCAAGTGGTCCAAATCTCACAAATCTTGCTACAGACTTTTTCTTTCACAGCTCTATTCTGATATATGAAAGACTTGGCGACGTGCAAACGTGTGACTTTTGAAGGCAGAAGCCCGAAACATGCATATACTTGCATTTACAGTACATGCAATATTTATTGGAAGCAGCTGCTTGAATATGTGTGAGCGTAGCATGACATCTAAATTTAACAAGTCCTGTCCAGTCCTTGGAAGAGTAGCAGAAGCAGATCTATCAGAGATCTACCAAAAAGAAGCCAATAAGTAGTTAATCAAACAATGAGTTAAGGCTGATATCTATCAAAAATAGGTTTTTCTTTTTCTAGACCCTAGAGTGATGTAGCAACCTCAGATTGTTAAGTGTCGTGTTCACACACCCTTACCACCTTAATGAGTAACTGTGGAGAAAAAGTCTCCATCCGGATACTTGTTTTCACTATTTTTTTTTTTTTGCAGAATGTATGTTTCACTTCAGCTGCACATCTCTGTGTGTGAGAGGGGGGTGCAGCTGTGAGATGATGAAGTTTCAAGGAAAGGTGGATGTGCCATCCATTACAGGAGGTGGAAAGGTGCAGATAAATCACCTTATCAGCCCTGCCTTCTCCTACTGAGCTGAGGGAGCAGAGCAAGGGGAAATCCATCAACCTCCACAAATGGGACATGACTCAGTGATCACTCTGCCTCTGTATAGGCCTCTGCACATACCATGCACTGGCTTTAACATTGTGCTTTGACTCTGACCAACTTCCAACGAGGCTGGGGCGCTCGTTTATCCTTAAACAAAATTCTGTGAAGACACAACATCCAAGGCAACATGGTAATCATGCTACTATAATTAGAGAATTCCCAAAGAGAAATCATAAACACTGTCGGATTTAACAAAAGATGAATTCATTTTGAATTAGAAAAAAAACAACGTTATGGTAATGTGAAACATTAAACTCAGAGTTAAATACTGTGTATTTTGGTGAATGTGTTCACCTTTTTGTGTCCTTACAAAACAATGTGCTCAAGGTTAAAACCAATTTTGAATTACATAGAACACTGTAATTCATCATCTTACTTTTGTTTGGATGTCATTACAAAGAGCATGTCCAAAGTCCTGCAGTTGCCACTTCCAAAACTGTGACTAAATACATTATTTCCCCTGTTCTAGCAAGATTATGAAATACTTGCATCCATTAAGACAAATATATATTTCATCAGAAGATGGAAAAATCATTCCAGCACACTTGAAAAAGCCCCAACAAAGTGGTTAGCAAGCACGCATAACAGCATTCATAACTACTCCACCTGCTTTTCAGATATCTCTATAACTAATAAACCCTAAAGTTTTTTTCACACTTTCCTACAAGATTGCAGTTGGTTTAACTATTAACATGTTTTGAGTTTAAAACCTAATTCTACATTGTATCGCCCACACTGGTGATGTTTTAGAATGAACCTGTGTTCAGGCTTTTTAAATGTTTAATGTGAATCAGTGAAAAAGATCAACAATTTTAATAATTGCCTTCAATTCAAAAGATATTATAATTCATATGTAGTACTAAAATGTTCAAAAGGTATGAGTGGAGAGCTGGTTTTTCATTTTGGCAATAGTCTACCAAATCTGTCCTTTTAGTCAGAAAGTTGGACTAATCTGACTTATACATTTAATGCAATGTTTTCATTATTCTGTTTCTGGCACACATGAAGCTCAAACTGGACTGTAATAGTAATATATATACCCTAAAACTAATAGATTTGTGGCAGGTATAGCATAACAATACACAGAGAAAAGCTTGTAAAATATATCACTCTTCATGTTAAATTACCATTGTGTGTTCTTGCTAGAGAGTAAGTAGAATGTGGTTTGTTCTGCAGAGGCTAGCAAATAGCAAAACTAACTATGTCAGGCAAAATCTCACAGTGTGTGATGATAACAAATGTCCATATGAAAAGAAAAACCAGCAAAAAAGAAAAAAAACATGGTTCAGACAAAGACTACTCAAATCATGTAGCAAAGCACAGCTGTGCAGACATGCGTAACAGAAAAACATAGCTTACTGTGAGATACATGAAGTTTACATTGATATCTTTGTGTTAACAAGCAAATACAATGTAATAATAATGTGGATTTACTTTTAGATATAAACAAAAATGTTGCAGTTCTTTCATTTTAAAAATAATTCATAAAGATATTAAAATTAAAAAAAGCTTTAGAAATAAGATGTAAAGACTGTTTCTGCAATATCATTGGGGAAAAGAAAGATTTCCATCAAAACTTGCAATTTCTTAAAGGTAATTCAATTTTTTCAGCAGTGATCATTTTGCTGCTCCGTCTGACCGTAGGGAGGACTAATACATCTTGCATTTATCTATTCTTAGTGCACATCTCTGTAATTATCTTGTGATGTTTGGCATATTACCAAACGTCACATACAAACAATGAGAAATGCCGTTCTAATAATGTACTGTGAACACCTATGGATTCGCATACAAGGTTGCTAAGCAACAATTATGACAGTGACCTTTTAGATATCAGTGGGATATGCACCACAAGTTGAAGTGACTCCAGCACACAGTGCTGCACACTTGTGGAGCCACTGTGTTTACCTCGCCTCATACCCTGAACAGGCTGACAGAGTGAGCCACACATGCACAAAACAGACTTCATTCAACATCACAGGGAGGCATTAAGCACATTTTTGCCCTTGAGGAAACCAGACGACTTAGCATTTTTCCCCAGCAGCTCAGAATGTAGTACCTTGTCACCAACCCCCTTAATGTAAGAGCAGCCTATTGGTATTCAGCTGCACAGGTATCTAAGAAAGCAAAACCTTTTAAATGTCTTAACTGCTGTTTGTTCTGTCTCTAGAGGGCATGTGCTGTACACTGGGGGTTTGAGAAAAGACAAGGAGAATTGCAAATTTGTTTTTCCAACTATATGTGCTCTTTAAAGCCAGGCCTGCTGAATTGCTGGTGTATTGTGTTTGATTTAACATAAACACACACAAGGCAATATGTTTTTTGGGGGGATGGGGAGGGGGGGGTTTGTTGAAGATTTGATATGTTAACTTGTGATTAATGGCTTCTCCACAGGTGAAACATCACACAAGCAGTAGAAATCATGTATTCTGGTGTTGTTGGTTTTTGTTGTAGTAGTTGTTATTTTTCTTTTGATGAATGGTTACCGAACAGCATAAATATAACCAACCAATTTTTATATTTCACTTTGCATTGTCAAGGCAGAAGGAAATATGAAACTAGACTGCCTAGACAGTTTTTGTTGCATTGTTCTCGTCTGCATTTTGATATTATAGGTTAGGCTTAACTTCCAGTTTCTTAAATTGAAGCACTATCAAATTTCTGATGCCTTGCTTCAATTTGGCACCACAGAGAGCAGTGTCAACAAAAGCACAAGAAAGGTGCCCAGCCGGCAGGTGTAACAGAACAGGGAACCGTATCACTGTTGGTCTCTTAGGTCCTGGTTGTGCATCTGAATGCCAAATGTGTGCTTCTGTCCCCCTTTTAAGAAATCCTTTACGAGTGCTGAGACACCAGGGCCTAGGCTGTGGAGGCTGTATATTTCTATTCATAATTGATGACCCGGACCCAGACAGACAGCACACTACACATGTAATATGGATTCACTCCGGGTTTCAGATGCAGGACCCTCATCTGGACTTGACTATGAGCCATCATTGTGTGTAGAACCAAAAATGAGAGTGGCATATGTGTATGGGAGAGTGTGTCTGCATGAGCATGGCTGCGCACAATTGTGTGTAGATGATCTGGTGCTCTACAGCAGTGGTCCCTCAATCTTTTTAACGCCACGGTCGGTATGACGCCAGACAAAGTTTCCACAGACCGGTCTTTAGGATGTGGCGTACGATTATTGTAGCAAGGCTACAATAATGGTGGAACAGCAATGTAACAAGACGACCTTTGAGCTTTTATTTTGACACGCATGTCAATGTACATCACTCAGGTGTCATCATCCTCTCCCCTTCCCACACTCATGGTGCAAAAAAGAAGTACTGTCTATTAAATGTAGCTTTCTTGTTTTTTGGAAGTGGAAGGCTCCTCTTCTGACTCCTGGCTGGACGTTTTCCCCTTGGCAAAGAAACTTTCCAAAGACGTCTGTTTTTTTACTCAATTTGCTGGCTCCTTATTTTAGCGATAACCTATCACGTGACAGAGAAGAGCACCTTGGTCTGTGTCAAAAGTGACATAGATGGATATAATAGAGAATCAGGCAATTTTTCAAAATAAAACATCTTTCCGATTCTGAAATAAATAAAACGGAAAATAGCGAATGTATTCGCATTTCAGGCACCGGAAACTCGGGCAGTCTCTTTCCCCCCTAGGGCGGTAGTTAATTACTTCACCTGTTCAGCTTCCTATTTAAGTCCAGGTGTGCAGCTTTCATTCTCTTTCTTACCGCAGCGCCGCTTCGTCGCCCCACCCTCCTCCCCGGCTTCCACCTGTGGGCTCCGTTCGGGGGTTTTTACCCTAAAGTTTATGGAAGTTATCTCATGGAATTGTACGGAGCCTTATGCCAATCAAAGTTTGTGAATGCCAACTAAGATGTAAATTAAGTATGTGAAAATAAATGTATTCTACTGCAAGAGTTTTCGTATGACTGAAGTACTGTAAGTTATTTATTCTTTCTGTGCAGCCCGGTACCAAATGACCAACGGACCAGTACCGGTCCGTTGCCTGGGGGTTGGGGACCGCTGCTCTACAGTACCGCTCTGGCTTATCCTTAAGTATTAAGGATGACTCTGCATTCCATCATTTTATTACTCTTTTTTATCATGGTGTGTGTGTGTGTGTGTGTGTGTGTGTGTAGGGGAGAGGGGTTGTTTGTCATTGTTTGTCATGTCATTTGTTTTTAAATTAGATTGAATTATATGCAAAGCACTTTAAGTGACATGGGTTGGAAAAGTGCTATATTAATAAAGGTTAATTTGATTTGATTTGATTAACTCTAGCTTTGCTTTTAAATGTATTTATTTATTCATTTATCACACTTTCTGTTATTTTTCAGTTTTGCTTCTTACCAGTTGCTTTTGGACTTTTCTTGTCACTGGATCTTTAAAACAGACAGTTGATTATTGTGGATCCCAGCCTTAGCTTGTCTGTTTAATGACACTTTACTATTTTCCCCAGTTTAGATCAAGTTTGGAAGAGAATGTTCACAACTTTTTTCTTATTAAGTTAATTGAAAATATGACAGAAATAGGGACGTATGTTTCGTGGTTAGGGTCAAAGGTTATTCAGGCTCCTGTATTTGAAGAGGAAGAATTACTTTCTACAAAATTAATCTCCTGAAGTAGAACTTCAATGGGGAGTCAAACCCACTGTATCAATAAAAAATTAAAGTCAATCCAATGACCATATATGAGGTAATTGCTGCTTTTTTAACTTAAGAGCATCATAAAGGTTGAAAATGTAACCCTATTTTGGACAAAGTTTCACAAACAAAATGGCATAGTTCCCCCTGTAGACACCCTTGAATACTGCTATTCATCCCTTGAGAAGTTTAGGCACTGCAAATCTTGTTGCTTCCTCTTGTATTCAACAGATTATTAGAACTGTAAAAATGTTACACAGCAACTGCAAAGCTCTAGTAAAGCAAAGCAAATGACCTCTCTAAATAAAATAATAAATACATATAATAAATGTACATGAAATAGAAATGATTTTTAAACATATACTGTAAAAACTCACATAAACTGTAAAAACTCACATATATTTACATGATTGTATTACTTAAATGTAGAGAAATGACAGTTTGGGTGTTCAGGTAAAAATATGTCAACTTTGGTTTCTTTTTTTTTTTCTTTTTTTCTTTAAGTTTGGTATAATCTGTAGCCACTCTCATCATGCCAGACTTTTGTTTATACTTGATGTATTTTTTTAAATCTTTGTTGTTATTATTCTGGATATGCTCCAAAGTAACTCCCACAAAGAAAAGACAAAGAAAAATTAAAGCCGCAAGCGGCGTTGTATGGCTCACAGACGCAACCCGCCTTCCACGCCCAAGTCCACGCAGCACTGCTGACTTCACCGCCCTCACTGCCCTCACCGCCCACCTTTGATGAGCGTTAGTCAAAGCTGCATATGCTAATAATGCTAACTATGCTAATTATGCTAGTTATGCTAATGTGTCTAAAAGTGCTGGCATTGCGATCAGCATCATTAACTGACTCAGAAAAACACATTACCTAAAATGTTAATTATGCTAACTATGCTAGTTATGCCAACACAACTAAAATTGCTAGCTTAGCGATCAGCATCATCAATATAATTGACTCAGAAAAACATATTGCTCCATTGGTGAGAGCTATATGTCATAAGTTGATAAAAAATCCAACTTTTTTCAAAATGGCGGCTTTTCTGTTGATTTTATCTCCATAGCAACCATTTTATGTTTTAGTCGCCTCAGGATGACGAACAGATCAACGTCAGTTTGAGACGAATCGGATAAAGTAAACTTTTTGATGTCCTTAACAACAGTGGTTTTATGCTAACCACGCCCACATTCCTTATATGTCCATATCCAGTGTTTTTCTTTATGTTCAGTTTCGGACATGGATGCATGCATTCAATTTTCACTGTATTGCATTGAATTGAACTGTATTGCATGGGAGTTATAACAGTGTGCCACTTTGCTAGCTCGCCAGGCGCATGCCGTTCAAAATCTACAACTTCTAATTAAAACATTTCTTCCAGAGTAGCTTGCCATTGATTCCCAAAAAGTTTCGAGACGATCGCTGAAAATTCCAGCGACAAGTTTACGATTGAATCCAGCGGTAAAGGTGTTTTTTATAGAAAATTCAAGATGTGTGTGAAATTTCGTGAAAATCCCTGGAAATAAAGTTCATTTTTTCATTTTGTGTAACAACGCGAAATTGGCGAGATTGCAGATTTTGGCACAAAATGGCCGCCAAACCTTAGATTGTGTCGCCATCCCATAATGATTCCAAAACTTCCTTTGGATATCGCGGACAAGGGTATATTGGTTTCGTTAGTTGATTCTCAAAAAAAAAGTTCAGAGTTTGTGGACATTTTTTTGTGATGGTTTTTTGCTTACCACGCCCACATTCCTGTTCAGCGTGGGCCAGGGAATCGCATATTTCCTCTTCACGATATTCCGATAAAGAATGTGCGAGCTAGCTAAGATGGCAACGGTTGC
Organism: Oryzias curvinotus; assembly: GCA_023969325.1. NCBI lineage: Eukaryota > Metazoa > Chordata > Actinopteri > Beloniformes > Adrianichthyidae > Oryzias > Oryzias curvinotus. The sequence goes on from CM043706.1 coordinate 35,802,314, forward strand.
TAGCACACGCCGTTCAAAATCTACAACTTCTAATTCCAACATTTTGTCCAGAGTAGCTGGCCTTTGATGCCTGAAAAGTTACGAGACGACTGATGAAAATTCCAACGACGAGTTTTCGTTTGTAATTGGTGTTAATGGAGCTTTTTAGAGAAAATTACAGATGGCGGCCTTTTTCCAAGCTCAAAGGTCAACGACACTTCTGTGGTGTTTGTAGACTGGAGCTGGCAGCAAGTGTGTGCAATTGCATGAAATCACTTAAACAAAAGTGTCGTTTTCCCATATCGTGGGAAAACACAAAAATCTCCAATTGTCTGAGTTCGCCACAAAATGGCCACCAGGCCATAAGTCGTGTGGCCATCCCATAATGATTTCAAAACTTCTTTGAGATATCCTCAACACGTGTGTTTTGGTTTCTGTATTTCGAAGTACATTTTGTTCGGCCCCATCCGCAATGTTTGGCCCATTCCCTTTTTTGACGGGATCGCTGGCCGTGATGTCATCGTCTTCGGGGGGGTGACGTCGACTTTGTGGAAAATTCATTTGCAATTTATCCCAGGTGTGTGCACATTTTGGTGACTTTTCGAGCATGCGGCAGGGGTCACATTCTCGCTGAAAGGCGGAGAAGTTGTTCTAACTGCGAAAACAATATGGTCCTTGCAGTCAGTGACTGCTGCAGCGGGCCATAATTAAAGCATATCCACTGCTACCACATACAAACATCCTTTTGGAATGACAAATAAATGGTTGGGGTTCTGTGGGCTGTGTTGGACATCATCTCATTTTGGTCAACTTGATCAGGGTTTGGTCAAAGTAATTTCCTTTATTCAAGCAGGGGTTTCCCTCTTGTTTTTTTATTCATGATTGATTCAGCAGTTTAATGGACTTGTGTCACAGCCTCTGTTTCTCATAGCCCTCCCTGTCCCTATGTAAAGTTCACAAAGGGCATCGCTGCTACCTCTACGTTTCTATAGCAACATATGGCATGTCACCCTAAAATGGAGACTCCCTCTCAATTCGATGTAATGGATTTAACCTTTGTACTCCGCTGCCTCTTGAATTGACGCCTAATCAAGTGAGAAGCTATACTTGCTGCAGCCCACAGCCATGTCCACCATGCTGCAAAAAACAGCCACACAAGGATGAAAATTCACTCTTTTTTAAACATTTAAGTGTTCCATCTTTTGAGATTACAATCATAAAAAACAAATGTACAATTTGGATCCATCATTTGATGTGTCAATAATGTCTTGCTCTCCGCAGCCTCACACAGGTCGCTAATCATCTTTGTGCTGCTTCACCATTCTCCCACCAGCTTTGCTGCATTATTTATCAGCACTAATCAGGACCCCAGCTCTGGTGTGCTGGCCACCCTACCGGTAACATCACTTCCCTGACCTGACCCTGCTTTTCTCCCTACAGCATTCCTGTGTGTTTATGCCCGCTCATTAGGCCCAGCTATGCTAGGCCAGGGCCTGCTGCCTACGCTGGAGCTGGGGGAGCTTTTTAACATGCTCTAACCAAACCCAGGCTCCCCTCAAGTGAGATACAGAGAGCAGCTACGTGCTAATATCAAACAACAGGAAAATCTGTAGCAAGTATACATACTGTAGAGTGGTTTACTCGCAGACATGGCCTGTGAGGACCTGCGATCAGGCTCCATTATTGTTGTAATTAGCGTGCCTCAGCGGGGCCAGGGCTTCCGAACACTGTGCCTCGACCTGCTTGCCTTTCAGTCTGTTTACAGTCAGCAAAGGCAACAGGAAAAGGGCACGGGGCTGGCCACACGGCGTGATGCCTCTGCTGAGCTCCAGCAGCAACACAGCTGTTTATTCATTTGAAGTGCAGACACAAACAAGTTTTCCCATCTCTGCTGTCCAGAGCCGCACAAATGTTAATTCGATAAGCAGCGCAAACAAAAAGGCAAGCCAGTGGCTAAAAAAAGGTGCAGTTTTCTATTCAACTTGTCCAAAATTTGATGTCAGGATAAACTTGAACTGAATATCTACACTGCGACAGACTGGCGACCTGTCCAGGATGTCCCCCTGCCTTCACCCACGAGTGGCTGGTATAGGCTCCAGCAGCCCCGTGTCCCTGAAAGGGACAAACGGGTTTAGAAGATGAATAAATGAGTGAATATCCACATTTGTGTCACCTTCTGCTCTCCTCCAAGTGGCACAGACTGGAAGCTCCAATATAAAATCTTGCTGTATCATGTTGTGCGGGATTTCTGGCACCAAGTCTCTTTACAAACTACTCTTTAACATCTACCTTCAACCTTTCAGCAGTTGCCCACATTCTTCCCCATCTAAATCTAATCTTTACAGCTCCATCATCAAGAGGGCATCCCCCTGGTGCAACACCCATCCCCTGATCACCAATTAGCAAGGTCGCTCCCTTCGCCAAAGCAGACGCTCGTGTGGAAGAGCACAGACAGGCAAAAGGTAGAGAGAGGCTCTCAGGGCAATGTGAGGTGGAGGTCCCATGAAGGACACGGATCCCTGGGTGGCTAAGCGATGAGCAGGCGAGCGTGAAGGGCTCAGGAAGGCCTTTCCCACAGAATATCAGTCTTTTAGTCTGCTGCTGATGCACTGCTAAAGGCGCCGCATCCAATCAGGCACTGCTTATATAAGAGTTTTTGTTTTTGACACAGCTTTTCCACTGAGGTCACCTCGATTTTTGCTTCATTCTGTCCTTATGTAGACATCATAGTTTATATTTTATTTGTTTTTTTTATTAGTACTTTAGGTCATCAATTATATTTTTATGTATGCAATAGTATTATCATTTCTGCTGAATAAAACAGACATTTTCTTTGTATAAACATTAAGCAAATTCAACCCTGCCTTTAAGTGGCTTCGATTTGTTTTGTGCTGGGGTTTTTTTCCACTTAATTCCCTCTCTTGTTGCTTCTGATCGAGGATGGTGTGCAGCAGTGTGGTAATGAAGCTTGTTTGGAGTTTGCCGACGGGAACTGAGGTCTTGCACGCCTCTGAGAGGCAAAGAGGCGTGTGCTATCGATCTGGGATTGTTTCCTTGAACCCACCTGCCTGAACGTGGTGTGCGCTTCTCACTGCACTACAGCTCACTTGGCTGTTGTCTAATGTGCTGTTATGAGAAGCATCAAGTGAGCAGCACCCATGTGGGTTCCTGCGTGAGCTCTCATTTTAATACTCTACCTTTGTCTTGAATTTACCTCAAATAATTAGGGCAATGTGGAATCAACCCTCATTTTTATAGTTTTACGATTTTGGGGGGGAATAAAAAAAGTATGTGTGAAAAAATATGAGATTAGATTGAAAGTTTAATTACGGTAGACAAAGATTTTGTGACAAAAGCTTCAGTTTTGAGGTTTGGTATTATAGACATCTTTACATCCGTATAAATGAGCAAAGTAAAAAAGTAGAAGTATCACACCACATCTACTGTTATGAATGTAACATTAGTGTGACTGAAGTGTTTTTGCATAAGGCCTTGTAATGTAAATTCTTGCACGCTGTGTTCATGTATGCATGAGACAGAGGGATTTAAAGGGCTGAAGCGCCATCTGCTGGACACAAAGTGTATGCTTTCTGTTGGAGTACCTTTCGAACTGGTGGTCTTTTCTGTGGCAGATACGACAGCTGTATAAAAAAATCGTATTCTTTTTTTATTATTTTGTTAAATAATGTAAAATAAAAGCACACATTTCCCTAAAAAGTTTGTTTTCAACAGGCTTTTTTAGGGAAGAAATAATAAAATTACATATTATTTATCTTGCTTTTTTATGGACAATTCTAAAGTAAAGTAAAATAAAATAATAGGAAATTAAATAGTTCATACAGTTAAGTTGTCCTCAAAATATTGCAAATAATAATATTTTTGTAAATTTGTCACAATTTTTATAAATTCTTTTTCAGAATACAGAGTACTTCTGTGCTTCAAATCCCATCTATCATCACAGTTCAGCACACGTTCAAATGAAAGGTGTCATGTTTTTGCATCCCAGCAAACACCAGATTACATTTGTTTGTGAAAGCATGTGTCCACTCCTTTCCCTGGAACTCATGGTACACAAAAGTCCTACTTGCAGTAATGCGTTTTGAAAAGCCTCTCTCTGTTCCTGTCCTCCCTAATTGCCGCTGTCAGGCCACTTTTCATTGGCTTGTTTCACAGTCTGATTGGATAAGTCAGTCCTGCTGGAGACAGGAGAGAAATACATATAAAAGTGAAATGAAGAAGAAGAAAAAGTCAAAAGAGATGCGGGTTGTAAGGAGGTGGTGAGCTGCTTAAAAATGATTAACTGCCAAGCAGAATACAGGTTGCTCTCCCTCTTTTTTTTCTACATAAGTAGTTGTCTTTCACTCCGTATCTCAGCAAACAATCACTGATCAGAGGTGTGTAAGCAGGTAGAGGGGGAGGGCCTCTAATGCAACATGACAAAAGTGCTACTTTGATATTGCTGATATCATTACCCTCGTTAGGAGGTAAATGCCACTGATAAGATAGAATGGGGAACTAGAAGGCCTGCTTTTAAGTGAAGGGAGGAGTGTGATGTTTAAGTAAAGAGAAGAATGCAAAAAGCCATTTACTTCATTCCCTTTTATCCTGTCCTCCTCACTAAAGCTCCAATCTCTCAATGTCTAATTTACTTATTTAAAGCAGTCTATTTTAATAATTTTTAACATTTTTTCCAATTACTTTCAACTAGTGGAATGTGTGATCTGGCTTGTGTGTTTCTTGCTCTGCCTGTTGGTGTGTACACGCTGGAGCGTGCACGCACGCGCATTTTGTGTGTCAGTGGTACCTGTGTCTCAGTCGAAAGTAAGTAACTTCAGAAGTCAAGTGTGTCGTGTCGCTAGGATCCTCTTTGTGGTGACAACAGTGATTAATAATGGAAAGCAGATGTTGGCATCTTGATCTGAAAATTTCATGAAACTTCGCTAACGTGATTAAAGTGTATGTCTTCCTCAAGTCACTTCAAGTCTTTTAACTCCTCTCCCAGGGGAGTGGCAACAAATCATGGTTGAGACAACATGTCATCACAAAGGATCTCATGCATGTCAGGGACAAGCTCTCGGCTTTACCCTGGAAAATTTTCACCCATTTTTCTTCAACTGAAATTGAGGAATATTGGAAAAGAAAACTATATGTATTGGAATTACATTACTTTCTTACAATATGACTCATTTTTTAATTCAGAAATTCTACTATGTCATTCTTTTTAAATAAAAATAAATAGGTTATTTTTTAAAAACTTGTATTTAAAATTCTTTGCAGGGATTTCAACCCAGGACTGGTTGTCTTGGTGCAAAAATGTCTTTTTCTGTGAGGGAGCTGCACTGATTCATATTTCAGAGGCATTTACTGGCTTTTCTATTTTATGTGCTTCGAAAGATTTTGGGGGGATTATTCTGTTTATCTTTTATTGGGATGGATAAATGCATTTGCAGCTTTGGCTCTGCAACGTTTATTTATATCCCGAGATGCATTTAAAAGCACAGGGGGCTGTCACAAGGAGATGGCTTTGCTCACTTTGGATTGCGGGGTGCAAATGTATGAAAAAAGCCTCCAGCTGGAGTTTCAGGGTGGAAGTGCCCAGAAGTGGCAGCAGGAGTATGAGATTGCCTAAATGTTTTTTTTCCAAACATTAGTTTAAAAGTCACTGTGATGTTTTAGCCGTTCTGAATATTTTTTTCTTTTTATCTTTTCCACTGGATGCACTTTTCCCCAAATTCCTCTCCTTGTTTTCCTGTCTTGTTGCCTGAAAAGTCCAGAAATGAGACACCTCAGCTGTAGTGCACTGATATAATTAAGCATTTTTTATTTGAAAAGAAGTAGGTGAATTATTAAAGCGTTGGTCTACTGTATATGCTTAATAAAAGATCATTTTTAGGCAAAAAAATAATTAAAATAAATTACTGTACCTTAATTTGTCAAATTTTTAACCAAAATCCTAATATTTTATTTTACCGTCCTTACTGGTACAGCAGGTCATTCCTCTGCAAAATACATTGAAAAACTTTACCCAAAATAAGAAAGCGATCCGAGAGTGACTGTGTTGCATATTATTTCATCACAATAAATATTGACACTGTTGGATCTTGTTCTGAGGGGAAAGCACAGTTGAAAGTGGTAACATCATTTCTGTGAGGTGTCCCAATCCAGCGTGACACAGAATCCGCGAGCCAGAAAACTTTAAAAGAGAATCTAAAGACTTGACTCATTTTCAGTCTTTTGTAAACAGGAATAAAGCATCTGAACTAGATTTCATACTGAAACTCTGACTTTTTTCCTTCTTTTTGTGAACCCCGCCAACCAGAAAATAAAAGGCATGCAGTCTAACTGTCCGTACTGACAGCTGAACACATTCCATCTGACAGAGCAATGATTTCTGAACATTTCCTCTGAATTCAGGTTGCCTCCGAAATTATAACAAGTGCAATTTTTGAGCCGAGCAGGAGCACTTCTGCTGAGTCAAAATTTTCCGCAATCATTTCTCTTGGTTCTTTAAATCCACTGTATTTGGGCACTAAAGAGCAAGTACAATAAAGAGCATAAAAGAATGTGTATAAATGAATATGAAAAGCAATTTTCATTTCAGCAAGCCTGCGATAGCTGTTTTCACATTCCATCTCATTTTGGTGTTTTCTCTCATACCTTTCTCGTTCTTCCCCGAGGCCATAAAACAGAACTTTTACATATATTACCTTTTGATTAATAGAGCTGTATTCATTATTCTGCCCCATTGCTAATTAGAAAATGCACCCTGCTAATGATATACAGTTGGAATAATACTTGCCCACGAGGCACGCTATCACATCAGATTTCATTTGCTCCTGGTATGAGCCTTTGTGCACAGATCCAGGTCTGCCTCCGTCTTCCCGGCTCGACCATCAGCCAGAGTCACGGCCAGCACTGGGTGTCATTGTTTTCGCTCTGGCATAATGAGGCCTGTTTTCTCTGGGGAGTTGTCGCCGTGGGTTGATGAGGTGTGTAAGCGCTGACTCTATCTTAATCAGGGAACCTGTTAATGCGGGGTGGTGGCGGTGTGGAGGGGGGGTCTTCGTTGTTATCTCCTTGTACTGAGTGTGGCTGCTTTCTTCCTCATTTCATCATCCTCCTTTTTAATTGTTTTCTCTTTTTTCTGCTTGTAGGTGAAAAATGCAACAACACCATATCGGTCTGGCCAATCACATATGGTTGGCAAAGGCAATATTTTTGCCCCGTGACGTACTCCTGTGTGGCTCTCCCAGGTGCAGACAGCTCTGTACTAATGCAGGCCAACTCCCCTGGCCTCACCTCAACTGTGCTAATGGCTGTTGGAGTGAGAGGGTAGAAAAGAAGGAAAACATCTTGATGATGAGGTAACACCAGCTCTGGAGTCAACACATTGTATGGCACTTGGCCTTTCAGCCAACAAACCCAATAACACACAATTTTTAATAGAAATGTCTCTAAATGTCTCATTTGCTCCAACGGGACTGTCAGGACTGTTAATTGATTTCAATTACAGAACAGCAATTTGGATTTGTTATTTTCATGTCAGTCATTTAAAGTGAGCTGCTCTAAAAATATATATGCATTGTAGTTTATAGAGCCTAAAGCTTGTTCAATCTGCTTCTATCAAGCGTTTCAGCATTTATTTTGAGTCTAACAGATCATCAAGCATTTCCAGTGGTCTTTTATTATATTGTTCTGCTTCTAGCCAAAATAAAAAACGATTGTTGTTCTCTAGGACAAGAGTAAGCCCGCCTCTGCTTCCCATCATCCATCTGTTTACACTCTCTCCAGCTTTGTTACAGCTCTTTACAGCCTAGCATTACGGTTACAGTTTTGAGCCCGATGTCAGCTCAGTCCAGAAAAACAAAGACGTATTTGTCTGCAAGTGGATCCATCCGAATGGAGAGGAGGAGGGAGCTTGTGACGCACTGACTATCAAACATTTCTTCATCTGCAACGAATTAAATAAAGAAATACTCAGAAATGCAATTTTCTTTTTTTTTTTCATTTATGTTCTCCATCATAAGAAAAATGCCATAAGAACATGTCAAGAACGGCAAAACAAGATTTTCAGAAAAAGTGGGTTTAAAGGTTGAGCTAACATTTTAGGTATTTTCTTCATCCTGAGGTCTTTGACTTTTTGTCTTTTTTGTCACTCTTTGCTAAATCCTATAAACTAAATATTAAACATTTCACTTATCTTTAAGCATTTGTCCAGCATAAATGATCAACTAAATTAGCAAAACTATGAGAAATCCATAGAAGTATTTGATGAAGTGATAGAATCCCATCACTTAGCAGTTCCCCCGTCTCTATGAGACCACCTGTAATGGGTGTCCATGGACTGCCACCTTGTTATGGTTGGTGAGCTTGCGTGTCTCAATGACCTGGATAGCTATGCTGGCTGGAGCTTTGTGCTCCTGGTAGGGTCTCCCATGCCAGACAGATCAAAGGATAGAGCTAGACTAAGAGCCGTCAACTGGCCCTCCAGGTTGGGGGTTTGGCACAGCGCTAACCTTTATGACAAATTAGGTGTTTTTTTTACTACTCAAAAATGAACCAATAACTAACTTTTTCAGAATTTTATAGTAAACTAGCTTTACACCATGTGGGCTTTCCATTGGCTATGCGTTCCACAAACATCCATGATGCTGATCTGAAGCTAACATACCAAAATTGAGATGTTTGTCCAAAAGGAAGCAACACTGCGTCTAAAACAATTTGTCTTAAGTTTTATTTGCCCCTGAGACAAGAGTGCTGAAAAGGCTAAAGTGGAGGGAGTCCACAAGGTAGAGGAGGTGAAGGCTGCTCTTTGGAGCCTGCAGAGAGAACAGGCCGAAGGTTATTAACAAAAAAAAAAAAAACTTGGAGTGTACCAGTGAGTTGTTTTACCTACCTTTAGCTCAGAGGTCAGCATTTTCCAAGATTACTACTTCTTATTTTCTCTTTTCCACTCTCTCCAAGCCCCATTAAAGCCCAGCACACAGCCATTAGAGATCAACAACCCATACTGTGGTAATAGCACCATCATATAGCTCCAGGGTCTTCTAGCCTACCGCCTCTGTTCCGTGTTGCACAGTCCTGCAGCCAAAGTTCTTACCGAGGTTAAATAGGTCAGGCTACACCCCTGCTCTATGCTATTTCCACAATTTTAGGATCCAACAATAAAGATGACAAGATGTTTTGTTGATCTTCTTTAGGGAAATTGTGTTTACTTCCAATTTTTTTAAAAGAAATAATTGTTTAATCACAATTCTGAAATTTGTGTAACTTTCCAGGAAATCTTTTCTCTTTATGGAGATTTTTTAAAAACTGTGGCTGGTGAAGGCTTGTTTAAAAAGTTAGATTAAGAACATACAACAGCATCTTTGGGTTTTACACGGCTAATTGGATATATATGTAAACGCTTCTGATCCACTTGAGAGTTGATACACTTTACATAATTTACACCACTCTCTTGGCTTTTGTATTATTCTGACCATTGTTCAGTTTGGGAAAGAAGGAATTCTGACATAAGGAGACCAGCCAGGAACAAGCACACATGCAGAACTTAGTTGAAATAAAGTGCTTCAGGTTTTGATAGATACCCCTAAAAGCTTTTTGGAAGGAAAGCTTTTTGAAATATGTACAGTCCGGAGTGAGACACCAACAATATTGTGCATACGTTTTTGGGAACAAGTTTTTTGTAACATCAAACCACATTTGATTTCATTCAGGAAGACACAGGATGAGAAATTGAAGTGTCAAACTTTTAAGCCTTTTTAATACCAGAGACACGCTCTTTGACATACTGTGAATGTTTGACTGCTGGTAATATTTGACTCTGAATGTTTGCGAAAGCATTTTAGTGTTGTAAAGCGCTGCATATCATTGCAATGCTGCTTTTTTCTGCTTCAGAAAAAGCTAAAATTACATAGAATTATGTTAAAAACTTGCTATGTGTCTCTACCCTATCTCATTGGCACTTTACAGACTTCATTCTTTTATTGTGTTGCAGTCGAAGTACCTTCAGTATCTTTAGTAACAGCATTTTAGCAAAAACTAAAACATTTTTCTTTCCATTTCTGCTTTTTTAGAACTTCAAATAAAAAACAAAAGGGTTTATTTTCAGTACCAGCACAGTACAATGTGCATTTCAGAAATGTGAATTCCACTACTTCCATTCAATTTATTACAACTGTTTTTTAAGTTAAGACCTTTTTTTTCCATGTGGGAACGCATTACTGATTTATTTTAGCTTGAAATGTGTAAACGATGTACGTTTAAGAAATATTGTTTTTTATTGTTTAAATAATTTCTCATGAAAGTTGAAAGTATTACTGAATTTGTGAAAATGTTATTTTTCTCTCTTATATGAAATATTTTGGACACATCTTCAACACATAGCAGACACTATCTGTAAGTAATACATACTGCAACTTAGTGCAGAAAATCTAGCACTATTTTAACAGTACATAAAGTAAGTTTCAAATCCTTGTGCCTCATCATCAAATGATCAAAATGCTAAAAATGTGTACGTCTGTGTGATTCCTAACAGAAGTTTCTGCACATGAGGCATTTTACTAAAGCAAGTTTATGAAGACACATTTTAAAAGGGCATGCAAATCATAACATTGCAAAAGGAATTCTGTTGATACAGACCAGCTTTATTTACTTTTTAAAATAGCTAATCTCTTCTTGATCTGGTTGAATAATTTATGTTTTGAAATTTGTTAATGTTTACACAGTGTTGCAATTTGTATTTCTGTTGTATTAGTTTTAGTCATGATAAATGGCCTTTAGCTGTGCTGTACAAAGATGGATCAAATCTTTGGATATGCAAATAACCATTTTAAAATGTTAACATCAAGCCTGCAGTGCTTTTTTTGTTTTATTGTTTATTTAGGTGAATTAAGTCATTTAATTGTTGTAACACTGTACGTCTTTAAACCACATTCAGTGTATTTCTGAGCTGGAATGTGCTAATTTTTCTTTTCTTTTCTTTTAGCGCTTTTATTTAGATTTTCACCTCACCCTGATCAGATATCCTAGTTTTTAAGAGTCTTCGCATGAAGGCCAAGCTTAAACTTCTAAAAAGTTGAGTTGAAGGTGTAGATGAGTCTGCTGGCAAGCATTTGTAGGACAGCATGTCTATTACAAAATTATGAGTAAAAAGTTCCTCCAGGTCCTCTATAGCCCCAAAGAACCTCATTACCCAGCATCCTTGGCTTTGAACACATCTCCCAAACCAGAAGATGACACAATCTCCATGGCTGAGCCTTGTCAAGCAAAGGTTCTGTTGCAGATCCCTTTTTTTTCCTCCCTCTGTCCCGATCACTTATAGGAGGCACTGTGAAACCCCACTTCCTAACAGTGTTGGTTTAAAGACAACGCTGGCAAAGTGACAGCCAAAAGAAACGGCAACTGCCACCGCTGACATATTCCCCATCCTTTTGGCGTGTCATCCCCCTTCTTCTGGACACCTGATTGATTCTGACAGCCTATATTGGGTATTTCATACGAAAGAGAATTTTGTGATTAAATCTTAATAAGTTGGAATTTCTCTCAGTGCTTTTATTACAGGCCCCCAGTTTTGAACATTTTTCAAAGTAACACGCCCAAATTCCACTGTTTGCAATGAATTAATAATACAGTCTTGTCACTGAAGTATCATGCATTCTTTAATCAGGCCTTGCGTCGGAAACAGAGCCTTCTTGAAAGGTATTTCTTTATGATCAGAACAATTAGAAAGTTAGCAGGAAAAACAAAAGAGCTCTACAAAAAGCCACACACTCGTACAGTATATGCAGCACGCATGTCAGAAATGGAAGAAGACCCCTGGGTGGACTACTTTCTTGTAGTTCTTATCTGAGTTATGTTGAGACTGGCTTACATCTATCATGACAGGAGGTTTGAAAAGACCAGGGCCAGAGGCTGTGTGAAGAGCAGACACAGAAGAACACATCCGAGCGCCTTTGTTCCATGAACTCCAAATGCTTGCCAAGTTGGAAAATAAACATCCCGAAGTTTAGCTCACCCTTTCTTTGTACAGCCGAGTCTTTATTCAACGTTGCTCTTGTTGCTGAGGACACAAATTTGTGCTTTGGTACTTTGCAATGTTTGGTCTCCTTTGAGCTGCACTGCGTGGAGGCTTGACATACATCTCCTGTTTGCTTCTGTCTCCTACCTGAACCCCTCTGAGGGGGGGGTTTATGGCTGCCTTCACAACACAAGAAGGGAGCAGGCTGCATTTCATCATCTCAGATCATGATCCCGCTCACCAACTGCTTCTTGGGAGAATAAAGAACAGCATATAACAGTGAAATCTCAGCAAAGCAAAAACATCCTCCAGTACTTGACATTGTAAAATCTCCTTGGGATTTGAATCACCTGTTGGGTTAAGGCTGAGCAAAAATAATCTGACACTTGGGTTTATTTCTTTCTTTTTTTTTACCAAAGGAGTGTTGGGGGCTTTATGGACAAGTTGACTTTATGTCACTTTGGAGTTTTCTTTGTATTTTCCCACAGTCTTGCATGTTCTGTTCTGTCCCCTCTGCTCCTCAGCAGAAAGCAGAACATTTGGTGCCCCTTAATAAGTCATTTCGCCATCATTCCCACTCAGGAACGTGCAACAGAGAGGAAGAATTTCAGGTAAAAGCCTGTCTAATTAGTTCCCATCAAAAATGTAATTCTCTTATGGACTTATGCCGCAAGGCCAGAGTAGCCAAAAGCGAAGATACCTGGTGGTAAAAAAAAAAGGATAATAAATGAAAAAGATATTCTAACCTGGAGCAATAAGTACATTTATATGCTTGACATGAATCTGCCATCAATGTTGGGTCGAATTCTAATTTAATTTCTGAGATGTATGTGTAATTTCACCATTAATATGAATGTTACTAGCCTAAATATTTTACACTTCTCATGTATATTGTGAGTATCTCATATATCCTTCAACAGTGTATTAATTAATAAACTCCTTTTCGATACTTTCTTTTTTGCTAGAAAACTTCTGAAAGGGCCATGCAGGTAGAACGATGTAGTCGGAGGAGCCAGAACACAGTTGCCTCATTAACATCGCGCCTTCATTAGGAAGACGCTTTTTTCCTGTCATCTTTTTCACGTTGTGCCAATGTTACAAGGCCTTTAAGGTAATTAATTAAGAATTAATTAACCAAATTAATTCGTTCGTGGGAGAGGTTGTTCTGTAGTGAGGCCAGTCAGTTTGGATTTGGGCCCTGATGGGTGAGGCCCTTTACAAGCCGATATTGTTTCTTGTTTCTGACAGTGCCAGCCCCCCGTCTAAAAGCCCTAGCAAGTGCCATTTGTCTCCGGGTTAACAGAAACACAAGATATAGGGCGGGTTGAATAATTTAAGCTCCCACAACACATGCACTTTTGCTTTTCAAGCATGAGTTATAATTTAATTAGAAACTTCTGGTGCGTTGCTGGCTATTTAAATATTAAAATCCTCCGCCGATCACGTTGGATTAGCCATCCCTGTGAAATTCCCTGAGATGTCAGTTGTTGCCATTCTGTCTCCCTCTCTGTCTCTTTCTTCTCACTCTTGCCACTTTCTTGTTTTTTTTCGTCTGCGTCTTCTGAACCCCAAACTTACACATTACGAGTTAGTTCCTCAATCGGAGACAAGGGAGTCATTGTGGAACTTTGGAAGTGTTATTGGGAGCCGCTGTGAACTCTGACTGATGAGTCAAATGAAAGGAGCTTTTCTGACAAGTCTTTACAGTGACGGTGGCCCTCAGGTGCAAGTGACAACAACAAATCATTAAACGCAAATGTGGACTAAAGATCACCGCAACATGAAAAAAGCAAAGCAAATCATAAAATAAAAAAAATTTAAAAAATTCCAGAAATCTAATTGAAATGTTAAAAAATTAAAAACAATCAGAAACCAGAACTTGTAGGTATTATGGGACATTGCTGATTGGATGATGACATTTGAGTTATTTTAAATGTGTCTTCAATGTCCACACACTAATAACATTTGTATTATTAGTACAGAGCATATCTAAAATCACTTCATGACAAACAACTTGAATGGGCAAACGTCATCATCCAACCAGCTATGTCCCATAGCACTTACCTTTTCCGGTCTCTTCTTTTGATTCATTTATAAACATTTCATTTGGATTTCTGGAAAGTATTTCTCTTTCTGAAAGGTTTCATTTTTGTTCCGTCTAATTTTGGGGAAATTGTGTTTTTTCTAAAACTTTTGTTTTGTTTTCTAAAATGTCATGTTTTTTATTGTTTCTTTTTCTTTTTTAATTGTTGTAGTGATCTTTAATATGTTTTTTTGATGAGTAATTTCGGTGTTATTTGCACTTCAGGGCCACTGTAGACCTGATTCAATTACGCTCCTTATTTGGAATAATGAAAACAAAGGGGGTTAGTGTGGATGTAAAGTGGATTTTGTCTTAGTTTGAGTCCCATTTTGCTAGTTTTTACATTTTTAAATGTAATCTCTAAGGTTTTTTAGAGCTTTCTTGAATTTTCTGGTGTTTTTTTTTAAAGCTTCACACTTGTTATTTAGTTACACTTTTTGCTTTTTGTCATTTTTCTATATCTAAAGCTCTATTTGAACCCAGCCTTGGTTCTCCAGTTTTTTAATCCTCCTGGTCTTTCAGCTAAACCCTGCCCTACTTGCTTCCAATGTGGTTATTCAACCAGACCTTCAGTAAGAGTTTTGTCAACTGTCGCTGGGCTTTCTTTCTACAGGTCACAAGGTCTATAGCTGGTTTTTTTTATATATATATACACAAAAGTGTTTTTCCTGACCTGTTACAGTATCGTTTTTATTGTTTTTTTTTTCTTTTTGCATTTTGACTTGTCTGTTAAAGCGTCTAAACAGGTGTTCCTGTCTGCTCACAGTATGCTCTGCTTCCTCAAACTCTAGGAGGAGCCTGAGCAGCTCCGGCGCGGCATGTCAATCAGGCAGCCCTGCAGACGGCCTCTCAGGCCCCCCCATTGTGTGCGGTCCTGTTCTTTGCCTGTCTCGTCCCATCATCCCACATTCCTTTTATCTCCTTCCCTGTTCCTCCTGCAGCCCATCAATCATCAGCATCGCCAGTTCTCACAGAAACGAATCGCACTTTCATACCAGGCATCTGCTGCACAATTAGATAAAACTCTAATCCTAATAAACATGTTCTGCCTAATGTGGAGCATACATTTGTAGGTTTTATTTAAAAATGTAACACTTTTTAAGACACAAGTAGCAGAAAATATGAAAGTATCAGAATCCACTTGTGCAATAGTAATACATCGCTGTAGATTACTAAAATATCCATATAAATATCACATTGAACTTCAGATTTATTTTGACTTTTGTTAGGAAACCAAATCTTTTAAAGTAGAGAGACATGTACCTATTATGTGGAAAAACAGTAGAATTGTCTTTTCCTACACAGCCAGTCAGGTATCTGTCCTTTGCACTGCTCTTGAATACATTTGGGTGAAACATTAGGTGAGGGGTCATATTGTTAATTACATAACTTAAGTATGTCTTTTTTTTTTTTAGAATGTGTCTCATCAAACAGTAAAACTTCTTGATGCCTTCATCCATGTCTCTGAACAGATCTCAGAAGATGTGCTATTTATTATATAACTTACTTTTTTAGCTACTGTTATTATGTTTAAGACCTGTGGAGGCCACCTATCATCTAGATTTGCTAAATAACATGAATATGTAAACACTTACTTCAGTTGACAATTCATTACTTAAATGGGGGACTGCCGTGCTAGAGAAAGTATTTTGGATTTAGAGCTATTCCCATCTTTAATAAAATCCCCCATTTATAGTGAGTGTATCTGTTGCTCTTCAGTTCACACTGCAGATCAACCTTTGGGTCAAAGTCTTTCATTAATGCAGGGGGGAAAAATGGAAAGAGTCTCACGATTAATACCATCGCAAAGAGGGCCATTTAATTATTAACTCCACGCTACATTTGAGGAATGCTCATCAGGCATGAGATTTAAAAGAAGCTAATGTTTCACTATCAAACCATTTCACCCTATCTTTTAAACAGACGTATGTGCAGCGGAGGCTATCACTTTCTGCGATAGGCGCTGAAAATGTGCCAGCTTTCCTCTCATCGGGCAAGAAGTCCTGGTTTGTCTTGAGGGGCAGAGTGTCTTCTTGTGACTGGCCATTGGTTTTAAGTGGCTTGTGCATTTTTCATGGGAAAGTGGTCGGTGGGAATGTCTTGTCACTCTATTAAGGCTATTTAAATGGTAGCGGTCATAAAAAGAAGCAGGCACTGAAATATTCATTTGATATTGCAACACACTCGTGAGTTAATTAAGGAAAGAGCTATGCGTCTCCGATGGGACGTCTTTCATTGTATCCAAAAGAAAAAGGATGAGTTGACTGACTGCAGCGCTGGGGTTTCCCGTGTGTGTGTGTGAACGAGGGGCCAAACAGGAAATATTGTCATATTATACTATTTATGGGATGTTGTTAAGAATGTTTTCTTATAAATTGACAGAGTTATGTCATATATTGTTATTTTTGTTTGGTTCATGAAACTGCAACAGATCCATATTTATGCAAGCCATTGACTCTTTCAGGTTTTTGACCCGGAGGAAACTAAAGTTGTTCGGAGGAATTTATTATCATGTAAGAAAACTTAACTATCAAATTTGACTGTTTATTTGCCAAAATACAAATCTTTTGTCTTGATGTAATAACTTCCAAAATTTAAGACTATGCTTTTAAACCCATCAGTTTGACTTTTTTAAACTACTATTGAGTCCAATTACAAATTATCAACCAAAACAAATGTTTTAGCTATATGATATCAGCCAATTAAAGACTATAGTATTTTGTTCTGCCCTACACATATAAGCATGTTTGAATAAAATATTATGCTGTAATTTCTATAATGTTCCCTTGTATTTTTCCACCCATAAAGCTGTTAAAGTGTCATTCTGCTTCCTTCCCACTTCTTCCTTTTGGGCCCTTTATTGCTTCTCCACCATTTCTCTCTTTCTCTGTAGGACAGGCTAGCGATTATATACCGCATCTTCCATCTTGGAGCTTATTAACCTTTTTGTTGGAATATCTGGAGCATAAAGACCTCATTAAATATTTACATATGCTCTAACCACAATGAAAAATTAAGAAACCCAAAGTTTTATTAACCTGTAGTAATATAATGTCTACTTTTGGACAGAAAAAAAGGGATTTTTTTTTTCCACATTAAAGCCTTTCGTAGTGCATAATAATGTATGGTAAGAAGGCCCCCCTTGCATAGATTATTTCCGCTTTAATATAACATTAGGTTTCCCTAAACTAGCTTTATCATAGAATTATGTTTTTAATACAAGGTGTGGAGTGGAGGGTATGAGAGAGATGCCTGCAGAAATAAAGCATCGGGACAATCCTTAATTATCCATGCCTTTGTGTGTTGAGCCGTACGTGGGCACTTCAGAAAAATTCATATGCTCATATTCCATGAATATGTTAGAAGCTGTCGCACAAGTGCCATTCCCGGTTAGGTACGCTGACCTCAGTGCCTCTATAGGTGTAGTTGATATGATAAACAAAAAATCGTCAAAGAGGGAACAAGTGGCTTTCAATTATTCAAACACACATTTAAGTGATGCTGCATAATTCTAACTATCATCAACTCATGTTGCAATCCTGGGTTTTAAACAAGCTACACCTAATCGCTCGCATGTACCAGCCAAAGCTCAGAGTTTCTTCTCTTTTTGTGCGCTCCCGTCTCTTCCCTGCTTGAAACCAGCCTACCTGCAGGCTCTTATGGGAATTATAATGGTATTTTTAAATTAAAAAATCATTTTATCATCAGTAACAAGGCCAAGAAATTTTCTAAATAAGTAATTGGGTAATATTTTAGATCATACTAAATCAGAAAATTTCATTGAAGCTATTAAAATAAAATAAAACGAATAGACAAAAATGCAAGAAAATATATATTGATATCAAACCCATTCTATACATATAATCATAAATTGATTTCTAATTAAAGAATACATAAATATACACACATTCCTAGAACACTGAATACATGAAATATATTATTTTATATATATATATATATGTATATATATATGTATATATATATATATATATATATATATATATATATATATATATATATATATATATATATATATATATATATATATATATATATATATATGCATAATCCTACCCCCACTATGTTCTATTAATGTCATACAATACAAAAAACATGATATCTATATTTGAGTGTAACCTGACTTTAATGTGATGATGATACATTTATTTTAAAAAACATAGAATTACATTGTTTAAGGTAGTATAGATATAAGACCTATTTTTGGCATTGTACTAGATTTCTTTAGCATTTTTTTGCTGCCTATGCCTTTAAAAAAGTGCAGATTATTGTCATAAATTACATTCACAATCACATACATTTGCAATGTAAAGTATATTTACAGCTTTAAATGTTGTTGTTCTGAGCCATCCCGGTTTTCCAAAGAACTGAACTTTACTTTTTAATGTTATAAAGATAAAAAAAAAAAGTGCAGCTAAAATAATAAAAGAGCGAAAATCAAAGCAAGAAGCCAACAAGCGGCAGAAGTGGACCAAAAAAGTAAATGAAAAAGATGGAAAAGAGAACTGCAATTACAGCGCATGATGAAAAGCTTGCAGAAACAATCCGGGAGAGAGAAACATGGAAAGTGAACGATGAGATGTGACGGAGAGCTGTAAGTTGTAGGTGTTAAACTTTGATGCCTCTGGTGAGCGAAGCAGTAAAGTAGAGTACAGTGGGGTCTGTGAGCTGCAGTAATAGAGTGAGGACCTATAAAGGCCAACAGAGGGGAGGGAATGCGGGGCGTGGGAGGGATGATGTGAAAGACACAGGCAAGCCATACGTAGTCTGAGACAGACAGGGTGCGTTAGGAGGGGTGCAGATAGTTAGATAGTGAGCGAAACAAGAAGGTTATCCATGATTTAAAACCTGTGGGGCTGGGAGATGAGCCTCACCAGTTCAAGCTGCTGTGATTGCTGGCTGGTGCTGGATGAAGCTGGGGCCTTTCAGCTCATTTCATCATGAAGCTCCTAATGAGGCCTGAGCAGTCTCCCAGAGCAAGAGGGCTCCACTCTGAGTGAGAGTACTGAGGGGCATTGGCTTCTGCCAACAAATACCATCAACTCCTGGGTGTTGGAGGAGAGAGTAGCTATAGTGAGGGTGGAGGTACGGGGGGGAGGGGGGGGGGGTGATGGTGGGTGTTGCTCCAGGGTGAGCTGGCAGAGGCATTTTGTCCAGAGGCTGTGTGAAAAGGTCAGTGCCTGTGAGGAGTACCCACAGGCCCGTGCTGCAGGGCGTCTGGAGGGAGAGTTGTTTTTGTTCAAACACGAAGTGGCAGGTTAAGAAGAGCACGTCCATTAAAAATATTTCTACTGTTGCTCATAGGAGCAGAAGGATAAGTTTGTTTGGAATTTTAAAAAAGCCAAATGTCTTTAACAATTACCCTCTTCACTGTTTTTATTTGTTTTTTTTTTGTTATTTTTTTTTTGTACTTACTGGTGTGATTCTAAATTACATCCATACAAATGTAGTAAGCTGTAGGAGGGTTTAGCTAATGAGGGCAAAATCTTGGGGGTGTAAAGAACAGCAGTGGAGCCGGATGGCAAAAAGGGTGGGGCAGCAGGCTGTTGGAGCGAGCTGCCCGCTCACCCCGGCTCTGGCCTTTGTGCAGAGTTAATGATGTAACTAATATGTTCTTTAAAGACCACACTGTGATTCATGGCTTTCATTAGCCCTGTGTGCCAGGGTGTCTTTCTGCCTCACTCTCGTTTCTTTTCTGTCGCCGTTTTAATGATGGCCTGGAGACGAGGTGGCACGCTTGACCCTTAATCATAGGAGGCTGGGGTGAGTGAGAGGTTGTGATGAGATGGGAGGTTTTGGGGGAAAGCAGGGGGTCAGAAGGAGGAAGAAGTCAGATGGTTTTTCTTCATAATTCAGCTCCCTGGGGCTGCAAAGGCAAGAAGCTCCTTCTTCGGCAGCACATTGTGTTCTGCAGCAAATTATTTCAAAAGAAAACACACTCGTGTGAGGTTTTTTCCCAGATACATATATAGCAGTAACAAACTGTCATCCTTATTATTTAAAAAAATACTTAGGCTAACATACATTTGCTTTTGAACATTTCAAAACACTTTACCTGACTTGGAAACATAGGATTACTTCAAACTATTTGACACTGGCAATGATTTAAAACCTTGTTTTCAAGACATTTTACCAGATTTAAAGTTGTTTTAACTTCTGTGCTCTGGACCTTTTCAAGATTTTTTTCAAAATCAGAGTGAGTGAAAATGAGTGACAATAATTTTGCCCCATATTCTTGACAGTAGAAAAACTTTTCCCACCTAAAGTGACGGTTTTGTTAATTAAAGAGTTTTAGTTCTTTTGCCACATTGTCCTGCATCTGGGTCATCCTGATACCCCTTGACAGACTAGGAAAATTCAAAAGAATTGAGAATTTTTACACCAAACAGCAATAAACAGAGTTTATTGTGATTTTTATCTGGCCAGAATCTTGATTAAAAAAACTTTTAGATCCTTAATTGAGTCTGTGTAAAACAATGAAAGCAAAGTTGAGTGTGTAATCAGAGTATCAGTTAAATTGATCTGATTTACTGCTTAACATTTCTGATCAGTACAATACCAATAAATCCTGTTGATGTCTAACAGAGTTGCAGGTAAAAACATAGTTTCTCTTTATTTTTCATTGTGCTATAATGCTGATCATGGGAAATTAAACTGCACCTCTAAACATAAAGGCACAGCAACTTTTCACTTTGTTTTAGATTGTAAATGTTCTTCAGATGCTGTGTTTTTTAGTATAATTTACAACGCAGGGATTTTTACATGAAATTGCACCTCATTGTCTGAAGAATTTCCCCTCTGGTCAGTAGTTTTCTTGAGTTTTTATAAACAAATGCTTAAACAAGATGCATAGTATGCTAGATAAAACAGCATAAATCGGTCGTCATACACCCTGTTGAATGTTTTAGACAAACAGCTTGGCAACTTTGTTCAATAAAACGTCTGATTTTTAGAAGTTTATCTTGTATATTCTCTAGTCACATTTATACTACACAAAATGAAAAAGAGAAAGGCAAAATATGCCAGATGTTTACACCGTTAGAAATTTTCCTCAATAGCCCTTTGAGTGGCAGTCCAACTTCCACATCCCACTGCTCTCCTTTCCTTCTGACACCCAGGTCTCCACCATAGACTCTCTGTTAATTCAATCTCATTATTTTTCCAAACATGATCGAACTGTGTGGCTCTCGCTCAATCAGAGGTTGGCCTAACCCCTTGATCTCTGGCAAATAGGGCCCGGTTGTGAGGGGCTCTTCACACCATTCAGTGCACACAAAAGGCTGTGACCCAAATTGCAGAGGATTTAAGCCCTAATCTGTCTACTCTGAGGAAAAAATTGATGATTTGGATGAGAACCAGAGGAAAAATAGTGGAAGAAGGAAAAAAAAAAAAAAAGAAAAGGTGGTGATTTTATAGGATTGGCAGGGGGGTGAGAAGAATTAGGAGCATACTCCCAGTTGTGAAAACACCTGCTCTTCATCATTCTAGGTCCTTGACTGGTTTTGTGTTTATGTGTGGGTGAACTTGGAGGTGGTGGTAGGTGGGCAGGAACTTCCAGGGCCTCCTTTACATTTTTAAAAAGCTGCTTTTGCTGCATCTCCTACAATCACAGAAATTGTAAATAATTGACAGTATCCCCAGCATCAGTGGTCTAAGACAACACCACCCCAACACACGCAGACATGAGTGGCTATACCTGCCAAATCCACTAGTACGTGTGTAAACAACTGCAATTCTCTGCAAAGCAAGCACAAGTACACCATGTCTCTGTGTAATTTATCATTTATTTATCCTCATCCCAACAAAGAATCGCTGGTGAGAAATGCACTGTTTGCCCCTAATGAAAATACACACTCAGACAAAATGACCACTGATACACATACACACACACACACAGAAAACAACTGTCAAAGTTAAAGTTTTAATATCGTCATGTAGATGACACCTGATAAAATTTATATATATATATATATATATATATATATATATATATATATATATATATATATATATATATATATATATATATATCCATGTATATTTTTAGAATGTACATTCAACTGGAACCCCTCCAGAAAACAATTTTAAAAGATGACCAATTTTTTTACAAATATTTATATTTTTACTACATATTTTTATTTAAAATCAACTATAGGTAAGCTTTTGCAGTGGATTGGCTTGTATATTACCCACAAAAAAAGAGACTTCTGATCCAACTAAAGGTTTTATTAGGATTATGGGGGGTTTTTGTGTTTATTTATTTTACCCATACATTTATTCTGGTCCAACATGGTGTCAGAATAGGATACAACAGAAATATTATTTCATTTCATTCATATATTTCGTTTCATTTAATTTCTTAGTTAGATCATAGTGGTAGGTTTAAGGGATGTCATCTGGACTTGGTTTTTAAAGTTTTTAAAGCTCTTACCCAAAAGGCTTTGTCAATTCTGCCCCTTAAACCTATTGCTATGTTGGAATCAACCTGAATGAATGAGAGTCTTCATAGACATATTTCTTAGTTAGCTATTCAGTTATGTTTGTCATTGCTTCAAATTAGAATAACCAGTGAAACTCTCAAAAATAGTAAAAGAATATTTTTTTTAAATGTTCAAATAAAAGTGGATGTTAAGTTGAATTTAAATGCTCACATTTTAAAGTGGAACGTAAATTAAAGGATACAATACCAGACCTGGCAGCAGTTTTTACAGTTTTTATCGCAAATTCAACATTTTTAAAAGCATACTGTCTCCTTACCTTGTTAGGAAATTATGTCAGCTCTGCAATGATATTCAAAATTAATGTGTTCTAACCACTTACAGTTTTTTGGAGTCATTTTTACTGCAGAATTTGCACATTTTTGTCATTGAGCATACCACAGATGGAGGTGACTAATCAGTTCAAAAAACATCCATATCAGTTTGTTTGGCATTATTCAAGACTACCGATAATCCACATTTCTCATGATAACTGGTCTTTTATTGAAAAAACCCACACAAATAACAGAAAGGTGCTGCATAAAGGCACCCAAAAAAAGCACTCTGCTTCATTTGGCAAAACTGAAAGAATAGAGGTTTTTGAAACTGTGAAAACACGATGGCTTTAAAAAGCTTAATATTTTGTAAGGAATTTTACTCCTAGTTGCACCATTTCCTAATTTTATTTTTTATAGTGCATCATTTAAAACCTGTCCAGGGACCTCTTGCTATAACATGCATTGTTCCTGAACTAATTAAAAACATAAATATTTCTTTTAAGATTGATATTTTTAAATACTTTACATAAATAGTGCAACATATTGTAGTTTTTCATAAGCAAAATTAATGAGCAAAGAACATTAAAACACTAAGCTATTGTACTAAAAGGTACATTTTTGAAGTAAGGGTTAGTAAAGTTAAGATTTTAAATGTGTCACCTGCAGACATCACTTATTTGAATGTTTCTGTTGTTTTCAGGTGATCTTAAGTGGGATCCCAGGAAATAGCAGGTAAAACACTAAAGGCTTGCAACAATTTCTGCATTGAGCTGTATTTGTTTAACAGTCTCATCCAAAGTTCAAAGCGGCGAGATGTTAATGAAGATCCCCATGTACAAAGAAAAGCTTATGTAAATGTTACCTCTCCAGATGTTCTGCAGCTCTCAGAGCCTGAACATTGACTAGCCTTAAGCTGCACACTAGCGGTTAACATTTAGACAAACCTTTGTACCTTCGAGTGCCTGTGGGGTCTATCTGATCATCGCAGCCCTAAAATCAATATCTGCTGCTAATGAAGTTTAGCCACACATTTTAATGAAGGACCCAATTTGCATTTAAAAGTAGAAAGAGGAGAAATGGGTTAATTTTTCTCTGTATCTTATAGGTTTGGTTTTTGCCCTAACATTTGTCTGGAATTCCTTTTTTAATTGGGTACTATGCACATATTCTTACTGCATGTCAGAAAAATTATAACGGATGCATGCATTCTGTATGTGGAGTGTCTAAACACAAATAGGAATTTAATAAAGTAGGTCTAATAGAAGCATCTAAATTATTGTTATGAAAATTCTAAAAATCACCTTAATAAAACAATAACAATGTTATTTAACAAGCAGAGGATAAAACAAGAACTTTGATCTTTAAACAACATAGTAAAAGTCCTTGTTACCATATTTTGCTTTTATATTTATTTTTATTTTCAAAGAGAAACATTTTACTGATGACTTTATTCATCTGTTGTGTTTCACAATTTTTTACACTAAAAAAATTTACTGTGTATATAAAAAGGTAAGCATTTAATGTTGAACATCTACATCTGGTATACTGGAATCTAGAAAGCTATTATTAATTTATGTTTTTTTATGAGTAATTTTTCTTTCGTTAATACTTTAGCTTACTAAATTGAGATGAAGTCGTAACAAGTCGAGTTTTGATTTTGTGTTGATGTAGGAGGCTGATTTTTTACATAAAATGGCATGATACCACAAAAGATGGAATATTCAGCTTTTATATTAAACCTGATTGTCATGAGAATCAGAGCACTAGCTGGACTAGTCAATTTCTTCTTTGTTCTCCCTTTTGGTCAGTGATATGTTCAGACAAAACAGGCCAATCCAGGCTGTACAGTCTGATTTTCTATTGTCTGTCTGTGGTTTTGTCTCCCTCGAGTTGAAACAAACAAATAGAACATTTAATAATCAATCAGACTGTTGACATCGCCTCCATCCTGTCTGCGTTCCACGTCCGTTCATCAGTAGCGCAAGCTTTACGCAGGAGTTCTATTTCCAGTCAGCTGATGCATCAATTTCACTGAAAAAAGCAGAGAAACCGGAAAAAGGTCCAGGTTTCAAAACAAAAAGTTCTATTTTGCTTTAAAAAATAAAACTTCACAAGACTTAATTTCATATTTACGATGACGTGCTCACACAATTATGTATGTAAAGACCACAGATAACACCACCATGGATGACGAAAGTTTAATTGTGGAGTTTCAAAAACGTCAAATATGACACAAAACATGTATTTTACATGGACTCAGGAAACAGAGGACGTGGGGTTTGATTCTTTAAGTGCCGGATGAGCGAAGAGAACGTGACGAACTACTTGACACTGGGGTGACAGGATAAACCACTCCTCCGGGATCCAAGGGGGAAGGGGGACACACCGGAGACACAACAGAGTCAATGTAAATTAACTAACAGTCGTGAGACGGTCCTCACCCACACAACTGAGACGCACCACAGACAGACCAGTGTTAATTCGGGTAAGGTGCAGTCCTGGAGTCGACCTAAATGCAGATTCTTCTATATTTTTATTTCATCTAAACATAGTCTATCAGAAGATTTTACAATAGAAGTGTCCTAAGACAGAAGTGGACTATGGCAAGGTACTTTGTGTAAAGTATTTTCTGGTGTTTTGTCTGTTTTATATAAGCCTTATTATTACAGACTCGAGGTCCAAACATATAAAAGACTTAATGATAAAAAAATGAAGACAACTACGTTGACAACAACGTTTTGACACTTTCCTATGTAAAATTGTTAGCAATAGTCCTACGGTAAAGATGGAAGATCTCAATCTTGTATGTTTGTGCACTTTTGACTTGATTGTTTATACTTTAAAGGCTCTTTGAGTTTTAATTTAATGTATTAGTTTTAGTTTTGTTTTTTATTCCCATGTGCTACCATTTCTAATTTCTTTTTAGATGGTTCTTATCAAGATTCTTTATATTGAAGAGTCAATTCATCCTTCATATGAGCCTGCTGAATGCCTTTCGGGTCACGAGGCAATGTTGGGCAATAGTGGGGTACAGCCCGAACAGGTCGCCAGCCTGTTATAGGGCCACATACACAAACATACATGTTTACACCTAGAGACAATTTAGAGATCACAATTAATCTATGAAGCATATTTTTAGACTACGGGGTGAAATCGGAGTGCCCGGGGAAAACCCGCACATGAACAAGGATAACATGCAAACTCCACACAGAAAGAGCTGAGACAGAATTCCGATCAAGGCCTTCTCACTGTGAGGAGTGAAGGCCAATCAAATGAATTTCTATGGTTACAGGTAACCATTAACTCGTTGCCAAAGTAACTTTTTTCCTTATTATCTTGACCAATTATAACACGTGTATGAAATTATCTATTTAAGTCCCAGTTCCGCCCCATGCTTATCCTTGCTTATGAAAGCAAACCCGCTTATTTTGTGTAAATATCAATAAAGCAGACTCTTCTGTGTTCCACACTTGAGACCTTTGCAACAATTTTCACGCCCTCCCCTGCCGGCAAAGTGTGCCACAGGAAGGCAACTTTGCCTCAAGCAAGACTAAAGTGAGCATCAGAGTAAACCAGTTGTTTACTCTGTTTGAACTGCTGTATCTCACCCATGGGAGACAGGCTGCTTCAACTTTAAAATTTTAACTTTGAACTTGTGACAAAGAGCTGGATGAACAACAGTGTCACTTTCTTTTTGCCATTTTCCACCATGTTTTCTTGTTGCATTCTTTTCTGTGTCCCTTTTTTCCACCAGCCCACTGCTACCACTGCCAATCTTCCATCGCTTTGCACGGCTCTCAAATTATTTATTGACTCTTTGAAAGTTTTAGCGAGCAGTAAATTGATGCTGACACATAAACTACATTATGTTTTTCACTTCTTTTTTATAAGCTAACAGCGCCGCTCATCACTCTTTAATTGCACAGCAGCTGGGGACACAGATGTGCACAGATAGAGGAGCAGGGTGGTGAGATGAGTGGGAGCAGTGTGGGAATTAAACACAGCAGAGCGGAGAATTGTGTAACTTAGTTAAGTGATGAGGCAAAGGCCCTAAGTGACCCAGCAGAGTAAGCTAAGTGACTTCGCACTAAGGCA
This sequence comes from Oryzias curvinotus, assembly GCA_023969325.1. Classification (NCBI taxonomy): domain Eukaryota; kingdom Metazoa; phylum Chordata; class Actinopteri; order Beloniformes; family Adrianichthyidae; genus Oryzias; species Oryzias curvinotus. The sequence continues at coordinate 35,829,263 of CM043706.1, forward strand.
AATACGAGTGTCTTATTTTACTTTTGCTCAAATGTACAGTTTATACACCTGATAGTTGCCCTTTTTTAGAGTTCCCAAGACAATTATCTTTTGGCTAATAAGATTAAACGCACAGTTTACGTAGTATTAAACTTAACCAATTAACACTTTCTTGGTTAACATACGTCATATTATACCATGGTCCGCTTGAATACTCGATTCTGATTGGCTGCTGGGTATGCGTTAAAACTTAATAACCGCACGGTGAAAGAAGAAGTTCCGGTCAGCTAGCTTAAATGTTTTGTATCACTGCGCCGGCTTCTTTAAAACATCTTTTGCATCATAATTTGGACAAAAACAAGCGGTAAGAGGTGAAGTTTCTCTTTGAAATGATGCTTTATTCAACCTATCGGGACGATCAGCATATATATATCGCCGAATCTTGACTGCAGCGGTGGTGCTGCGCGACGCGGACGCGTCGGACGGTTCAGGCTTCCACGTCGTGCGTTAAAAAGTAATAACCGCACACTTCGTCGGCCATTAACCCTTACATATTTTATATTTTATATATTTAATATATTTTTTCTTTAATCTGTAATCCGATCATTGGTAATAAACAGGGAAGAACTAAAAGTAAATAGATTTTTTAATACTATTCAAAATATTAACTTCATAACATTATTATTGTCTAATAATTATATATTTCAGGCAAAAAGACAGTTTTGCACGAAGACAAAACACAAAATGATACGGATATGATGTTTTCATACATATAAAGAGTTCATACATTGACTGAATGAGATAAGAAAATGATTAAACAGATTTATGGCATCAAACACACTCCTAATGTTTAAGAAAATTATGCCAAATCTTCATGGAACAAATAAAATGCAGAATATAAAAGAATATATAGTAAAAGTTTGACAGAAATCGAAAAAATTCAAGTGTAAGACGTAAATTAAGGGGGGACAAATTTAAAATTCCTGATGAGATGATTTGAAAAAAGTATACCTATTGAAATGGTCAAAGAGATGGAGTAGTTCTTTTAGGATTTTCAGGTGTTCTTTAGTAATGAGGTCAACAGTTTGCTTCTACAGTACTTTTCTATTTTGTGACTGTTACACTCTGGTCGTTTAGCTCCTGTTTGATTTATGTATATATTTTAGACAGTAGCCACCAACCAAGGTTGATGATCTTTCATAAAGTGACTAACACTCTTGGAGTCCCAGAATCTGTGTATTTGTGAGTTTTCTTTTGCTGTCATCTTAACTTTTCTCTCTGCCGAGCTCCTGTGGTCTACTGAGGGGCTGTAACCTGTAAGTAATCAGTTGATCATTTTTGATAACCAGCTTGCAGCTTCAAGTCATTACTTATTCATTTTTGGCTTATCATACTTATTAGCTTTGAAATAGCATTGCAGAACCTATTTACTCACTTACTTACTATTCATTTAAACATAAGCTTAAAGTACCACTCCAGTTGTCTTTTGATCTATTGTAAAAGTGTTCCCAATGGTTTTTTAATAATAATTATGCTGTTTTTATCCAAAATCAAAGAACCTGTGTTGTTTTATAGGACATAGTTTCTGCAGAGCAGCAGGAGTTCATTAGAAATTCACTTGTAGGCGGGACTGCTGGCGCAGAGTAAGTCTACCTTCATTTCATTTCCCATCATCCCTTTGTTTACACTCTCTCTTGCTAGCTTACAGCCCCTCACTCAACCTAATATTGCTGATTTAAAAAGAAATAGTGAGCAATATTTAAGCTATCCAGCCGTACAGTTTTGAGCCAGATTCCAACCTCGTACATGGATTTATTTATCTGCAAGAGAACATATCAGAATGGAGCGGAGCAGGGAGCTTTCTTGCCACCGCTACAAGGTTTATCCAACTAAATTATTTTTGTCTACTCCTGATTGTGAGTTGAGTTTTTAGCTGTTTTTCTGAAGTGTCACTAGAGCAATGGGCCACATGTGAACACAGGAGACTGGCTCAATGCCGTTTGATAAATCCAGGCACGTGCAAAAAGCCAGAATTCCCTGCTGAGATTTAAAAAAGGGCCTGTCACAGATGCTGAACAGCAGTAAAATGAAAGAAAGAGGAAAAGCTTTGAATCATTGAATAATCATCATGAGCAAAATATTTTTTTTAAATCAGGTAGAAATTTCTGAAGCAATCATATCAAAAGATTTAAGAGTTTGATTGAGACTGAAAACCTGAAAACCTCTCTCCACTCTCCCTCTTCCTGCTTTTTTAAACTATGTAGATGGACAGACAGAATAGAGAGAAGTGCAAAGTAAGGAGAAGAGATTGCAGTGCTTAACCTGCTTGTGTTTCTATGAGAGAACTGCATCCCAGTCATTGGATAAGGTAGACTAGGTGACTCAACAAGCTAATTAAGACAGCTGGTAGCCTTGAGAGCTGATACTGTAAAAGAAAAAGTCTACTTATAACCAATGAAAGAACACACTAAGCCTGTTTACATGTCCACAAAAATTGGATAACTGGGAGATATCAGATTTATGCTAATTGATAAAATACTGTGCATCCATCCATTTTCCAGACTTGCTTTGTCTCTTTGGGGGCCACAGGAATGCTGGATCTTGTCCCGGCCACTGTTGAGCAAAGGCAGGTTTTAGTCTGCCAATTGCAGAGCCATACAGAAACACCACACACACACACTCAAACCACACCAACTGACCTATGCAGCTTCAGTGGGATGAAGCCCGAGTCCCCGTAGAAAACCTATGCATGTACAGGAATAGGACTGTCGACTATTAAAAACCGTAGACGCTAATTTGGTATTGTGGACGAGTCATTAATTTATTTGTTGCCATTTTCGTTTTATGAACGCGCATACAGCCAGTTGGGTTCACATCGGACAAGTGCCAGACACGCAGGTAGTGACAGGGAAAAAACTCTTCTTCTTTTGTGTATCTACTGTTTGTTAGTGCTTGTCCACCACCTACAATAGGAACAGGTTCAGTGCGCAAAGTCAAAGCAGTGTAAATCCTGAAAATCTTGCTCCAGACCTTTTGTTTTCACAGCTCAATTTCTAAAATGTCCATCTTGGAGTCATTTTAATCAGACCGGACACAAACTGCAAGTAGGGTTCGTACTTTCGTGTTTGGAAGCGGACGGCACCCACATGTCAGTACTAAATCCAAGTCCCTGATTGGTCACAGTGCTGCGTTGCTGCGATTTAGCATGAAAATGTTCAACCGGTTGAACTGTCAATGCGCGATCTGAGCACTTCATGTGTATGTGGAGCTCGAGAGCAGACTTAATAACTTTCGTTGCGACACTCGATCACGGGCGTTCCGGACACGGAACCCTGAAATTCTGGTCTGTGCCATTGACTGTTGACTGGGGAGGAGCCAGTGCACACCAGAGATGGCTGCAACACTTACACAGACCATTTTTTCATGACCTCTGTCAATGGTTGAAGAGGATGACTTTAAAGACATGATTGGGGTGCTGCACCCTGGATACCACCTTAGTCACTTTTGCAAACTAATGGAGAAAAATTCTTGTTTTCAGACACACTAACCACTCACATCTCTCTTATAGTTTTATAGTTTTGAGTTTTTCGGTGTGAATTAGAGCCAAACCTTCACTTGCTTCACTTCTGTATTTTAGCTGTAGCGCCACGCCCCCAGAATCTCAGTAATGACAAATTGCTAGCTTTCCATAAAGGACCTTGGATTGTCCTGTCTATGTGTTAGTTGAAAAACCAAAAAAATCTAAGAACTCTGATAAGGGTCAGATATTTGATGAGCGTCTTCTGTTTGTCCCTGTTCTGTTGATCTACCATAACATCAACCGCCTCACATCATTCCCACATACAGCTACACCAATGCAGAACAAGGATCTGTTAAGGACTTTGACTAATTAAGTATTTTTGGAATCTCATCTTATTGCCCTTTTATGCACGTTATTTCCATCTTTGGCCAATTGTTTTTCTGCTGTCAGGAAAAGGCCATCAGTACCCAATAGCTCCTTTTCAAACAGATTTTAAACTTTATCAAATGCACACAAAAAATTACATGTTGTGTTATTTATTTTCATGATAGTGTTACCAGTCTTATAGCTATTAGTATTGTTTTTGTATGTGCAGTTAATCCCCAAAGAAAACAGCTTACTTTTCTATTCTCTTTGAGTTTAATAGACACATAGCATGGACTGAATGGTGTCAGTCTGGGGACGTGTAGAGCAGAACAGAAGCAAGATCCAAGCTACAAAAGATTATTGATTGGAAGAAAAGGCAAAATGTTTTCGTTCCAGATGAGGCAGAGGTTCTTCTAACCGTGTCCTTGATCGAGGCTGCTGTGCAGTTGATGTACATGCCTCTGAGGAATTTCAGCATGATGCACTCATGTGTCTTAAAACATGTCAATACACATCTCAGCAGTCATATTACGAGTCAAAAAACACGTGTTCTCAAGAGAAATGTGCAGAGAAAAACATCAAGTTTTATTTGACACTCCTAAAACGCACACAACCGGATGCATAGTACCACGACGACGAGAATGTTAAGATCATACAATGTCACTCCTTTACTAATGTGAAAATAAGGAAATGAAAGACATCAAAGCTGGACCAAAAATGTGTCAAAGTTTGTTTGGGTGTTTGCGTGTGTGTTTGTGACACGACGAGACTCCCTTTTTACCATCTTGTCACTTCTTCTTCTTTTCAACCTCCGTACCCCTCCAACAGGCAGAAAATAAATAAGTAATACCCAATATCATCATATGTGATTGAAGAGGCTCTGAAAATGTGGAGCGGAGAGCATCGCCCGATGAAGTGAAGTGTTGAAAAGACTGATTATTTTTGCTTCACTGAGGTCTTATTTTTCAAAGTGCCACTAAAAGCATGAGAGACTTATGTCACTTTGCACTGGTAGGACAGAGGAGCTGAAGGGTGATTTGATAAAAGATGAAAGGAGCGCAGTGACACCACATACTGGGTTTTTTCCCACTCCGATTTCCCTTCTTCTGAAAATCTTAATACTTCAAGTGACTCCAATCATACTTTCCATGAGGCAGTGCGATATTTATGGCCAAGAGCCCATAAGCTAAAGCTAATATTATGAGCTTCCACAGTGCCATCCATATTGTTTTACCTCCTTTCGCCTGCGGTGTGGAATAAATAAAAGTGCCTGCCGCTGTATGGTTGCACTGGCAGTCTCCACTTTCAAAGCAGGTTGGAAGAGCTGCAGAGAACGGAGCGACGGGATGGAGCGCCGGCTGTCACTTTAGGTTGGGTAATTTTTGATGTCCACGTCAAGGCCCTGACAAGGGGGAATGTGGCCAGCTTGTACATTAGAGTGGGGCTCAGTGGCAGCGCAGCACTGGGGACAGGTAGTAATGCAGTCCCAGAGAGTGCTGCTCATCTGCTCACACTGTGTACTTGTCTGGCGCCACACAAGAATGGCCCCTGTCGTCCTGGCTCCACTCCCCCATCCCTCTGTAGAAATGACTTTAGTCAGTGAGGGAAGAATCCATTTACAATGTGTGCTTTATAACATCTCCTTGACAATGCAGTAGTGGATTAGAGACATTTGTGATGAATGTTTTATAAAGACTTTTTCTCCCGCCAACCCCCCTCTTCTATATTTCTTTTCCATGTGTAGAAGCTTTCTGGCTCCTGGCACGCCACATGCACGTGTCTGTTCCAATGTCAGCGTGGATAGAGAGAGGAGATCGCGATGGGTGCTTACAAAAAAAAAAAAAAAAAAGAAAGAAAGAAAGAGGGAGAATGACACAGAGTCGTCAGAGTGGGGCATTAAAATTTATCCACAAGTTACAATGGCAGCGTGAAACTTCCCTTTGAAAATGAACGTCACTTGTCCTCTCAGTCAGCCACACTCTTCACAACCACGACAAGCGCTCTCTGTCCTCATCAAATCTTCACCGCAGTTTTGACATTTATTCTGTTCATTTGCATAGCCATATAACTCACTTTGAGCAAAGCATTCTCTTTTCCCCAACTTTAAAATGCAGCTTTAAAATTAATGCAAGCCCAAAGGAAATATAGAGATACCCCCCCCCCCCAGGAAAAAAAAAATTCACATGATGGTGTTCTTACTTTATTCTCCTTGAAAAGCGATTTTGTTCGTACTTGTCGGCTTGTCGGGCACGGTGGACGTGGACGTGCTGCAGCACAATAACAAACAGGGACATGGTTGTCTGGCCTCGGCAGCCCGGCTGTCTGCTTAGAAAGTTCTAGTCCTGATCAAGCCAGCAGCCTTTTAAGGACAAACTTCTATTAAACACTTAGAGAAAAGAGGAAACTCCTCAAATCTGGGACACTTTAGGCTACTCAAAGATACTTCGTTAGAAATGTGTTGTAACTCTTAAAAAGCGAATAAAACTTTATTTTGAATAAAAAGAAACATTCAAAGAAATCTTCATAATTATTCTCATATCAACTACACATAATATAAACGATTTTGTTATTTTTCTTGTTTTGCCTATGCCGTCTACTCTTTCCTATTTTTTCTCAGTTCAACTCACCTGCATGCCCCACATTGTACATTTAGAAGGGACATCAGAAGCGCTGGAATCTGGGAAGGGAGTCAATGCAAATGCAGCATGAAAAAAAAAAAAGTATTAAAAATTGATCACCTTTCCATTTGAATTCAAGGTAGGCATCACTCTCCATAAGCAGGCCTGTCTCTTCAAATCAGGGGAACTGTCACTTTTGTGACTGCCTGTTTACAAAATATGAGACTGAAAATGAGACCTGCTCCCTGCGGACAAGCTCCTTGTATAAACATAAATAATGAATATTCACTAAATTATTTCTGCCCTTTAATAATGTACAACTTTGACGAAATTCATGAAACAGGAGAATCTCACTAAAAGTAGATAATGCAGTGGCACAATAGGGGTTAGAGTGTCGCAAACGGTAGACAGGAACGGGACAGGTTAGTGGCCCTCGTGACCCTCAGCTCATAGCTGTATGCACTTTACTGCTAAAACCATTCAGAATATTCAGTTTCCCTGTTGTATAAACTGATGAGTAAATGATGAATTAACTTGTCCTTTGGTTTTTGTTTTGTTTTTAAAGTCTGTTAAATTGAACTGTGTTTAACAATGTAATAGAAGGCTCCATTACATCCGTGCTCCCTCTAGGAAGCAACTGAAGTGTGGAATAGTCAAAGTGAGCCTGGGTATCTTCTGGTAATAAATGGGATGTAAAGTTGATGAATGGTTCGCCATGAAGAACCTTGCGCCAAAACTAAAGCTGTAATTAGTCTTAATTGGCTAATTAGGTCAAATTGGAGGATGGCATAACTGTAATTACATTACTTCATTTGCATTAGTGCAAAAATGAGTGGTAAAGACAAAGCTGCTTAGGATTTATAAAAATGAAATGAATGAATACCTGTTGTTCGGTTGCCTGATGTCACATCTTATTAAACTTAAGCAGCTTTCTTTCTTGTTTGTTTGTTTGTTTGTTTTTTGGGCTTCTGACTTTTTTTTCCTCTAATAAAACCCTGAGTGAAGGAGTTTTGTCCTCCAATCTGTTGATTCCCAGCCTGCATAGATGGATCGGACCTCCCCTCTAGTTTCAGGTAGTTGAGCAAGACAGGAACTTTCTTTCCTCCTCACACCTCCTTCTCTCTCTGACACACCAACACAAACTCACACAGTGTATTAACGCAGCTCAGCTCAAGGTGCTCAGACTCTCTGCTAATAACACCATCTAGAATTCACGCCCTCCAAATAGGTTAATGTGTTTTTGCCCAGAGGGCCCTATCTACCTCAACAGGAGAACTCTCTCTGCACTCCTATTAAGCCAGAAGACTGCCGCCTATTAGCTGTTTTGGGGCTTGAAGTGAGAAGGTGAGTACAGACACAGATTTTGTGTTTGTGTGTGCAAGCTTGTCTGCCTCTGGACCACAGAGCTACTCTGAAGGTGTCACAACCTGAGCTGCACGCTGCACTGTGTTAACTGGTGCAGGAGAACAATGTTTTGGCCCTTGACAGCTTGTTAAAGACTTGACTGTGCTGTCTACAGGGTTGTGTAAAAACACACTGCGATGGAGCGCTTGTTTTTAAGCACACATACACTCACAAGACTGCCAGAGCAGAGAGAAATGCAGGAATGAAATGTATGGGGAAAGAAGCAAAAAACTTATGATACAAAAAAGTAATAGTTCTTTAATTTATATGTGGATTTCTGATCGTTTTTCTTAATATCTTGTTTTTTTCTTAATAAATTACTGTTGTATTTGTAAATTTTATATTAACTTTAACTAATTAAATTTTTAAGTAAACTCAAATTCAATAAAATTTTTTAATCATTTCCAAATTGAAAATAAATAGGCCGTAATCTCTATGTAATTCATATCACAGGCAAAAATGCCGACCACACGTAGTTTTTATTTTCTTTTTGAAATGTTCTTAAATTGCCTAAAGCGCAAAGAAATGCATTTCTTTAAAAAAAAAAAAAAAAAAAAGAGGGGGGGGTTCCTGAATAGGTTTAGAATTTTATTTTGTGCTTTTTAAAACATTAAGTACCTTGTCAGATAATGCTACAACTTCAAATGATGTTATTCTCTCAGAAAACATTTTTTAAAATGGGCCAGGCTAAAACTTTAAATAGATTCTAATTTGCAGAAGCAAAACCTTCAATTGTAAATTTCATAAATTACCTTTTAGAAGTCATGCTGTTTTGGCTTATTATCCATAGTTGTCTTGAATATAAGAAGTTATGAATGGCAGGAATACTGACATTCACAGCTAAGAAAATATCTAACCGTGTAAGAAATTTGATTGATTTGTTTTGCAATCTTTTTTAATAAGAACTATAAGAAATAAAAAAACTGTACAAACTCAGATATGGACGGAAACAAAATCATCTTTTTTTTTCTAAACTGTAAATATCATATTTGGTACAGAAATAACAGATCGCAGGGAATCTTTAGCCTCCTGTGAAGACCAAAGAACCAAAATTAATCAGTAACAAGTAACTTCAATTTCCTCCCCTTGTCTTCTTTTTATTTCTCTTCAGCTCTGAAGCTTTTCCAACTAACAGAAACCTCGTCAACAGATTAAAGTCCTTTGCAAAGTATAGTTTGTCAAAAAACAAGTCGTCTGATTTGAAGGATCTTATTTATTCAAGTAAAGAAAAGTCAGAACATCAGCTTCTCACTGGTGATCATATTTAATGTCTGTTTTAGCCGCCAAAACATATTTTTGTTTTAAATAAGTAGAATGTACTTAAAGTGATTAAATATCTACTTTTAAAGCCACAAGATGGAATTTGGGATGCAAGTTCAAGAGAAGTTGTATGTGATTTTGGCTTTATTTGTCAGCCCCAGATTCTTTTTATCTGTAATTTCCACTGCTGCTTCTCATCAAACACACAGTTGTCAATGTTTCAAATAACAACAATGGTTTCATTCTTGTTTTGTTTTTTTTAAGCGTTCCTTTTCTTCATCTACTCTTATCAACTTTGACTTTGTTTTGTTGTGTTGGTTCACAGAGATTCTCATTAACAGAAAGCATAAAATGTTTAGAGTCAGCCTGACCCCTAGTGGCCATGCAGACCACCAACTCCTGCACAGCGTCTCCACTTGCTTTTTGGTCACATCTAAAGCCACAATAGAAAAACGTCTATAAAACTTGTATACGTTTTGTTCAAATGAATTAATCATCTGTTTGGATGTTGTGATTGGATTTCGCAAACACATGTCCTGAATTTCTGTGCAGAAAGTATTGAAGGAGAAATGCCTAAGGCCTCCATCCCTGGTCTGTCTCTATGAAAATACATCTGTATTTAAGCAGACTGAGCCATTATTCATAATGATACATGTCAAAATCAATATAAAAACTGTGCATAAATGTTGAGCCAGATTGCGCTCAATTCACACAACTGTGTTTTAGCTAGTCTGGATGCGAAAACAATAATACAAACACTAAATATGAATTAGCGTGTGAATCATCCTCATGCATGGAACACACTATTTGATTAATTCCATAAATGAATGACTGCACGTCCGCAGTGAAATAGATCTGGCCAACTTGGAGACAGCAGAACTAATTAAATGGATAAAAAATATCTACAGCCTTCTTGGACTATGTAAAATTAATAGTAGACCAAAGAACTTGCCTCAGAGCCCCTTCATTCACTCTGAAACTCTTTTGTCTGCATTGTGCTGAACTTTGAAGGGGAGATGAGGCTACATTTTCGTGGTAGTGAATTTATATTTTTGAGCTTTGTGATGCAGTAAAGTTTTTATTTTATTTAATTTTGTGCATTTATCTGCAAATGGTGTTAAGGTGTGTGCAATGATTCCATTTATGTGTGACTGTGAAAGTCTATTTGACCTAAACATCAAAAAGCTTAATTGCTCAAGCTGTATTTTTTTTAAGTAGAAAAAAGGAGGAGGGGTGGAAAATATTTACTACTTCTTTACTTTTCTAATTATTTGGGGACTTAAATTGTAAAAAATGAGCAATCACTGCCAAGATTTTCTATGAAATGATCATTTTTACACTAGGTTTTCAACCAAAATCAAACAAGACCAAAAAGAAGTTATGTTTTCTCAGTGTGAAATACTTGGAATAATAGAGGAAAAGAAGGAAACAGACAGTCTGCTGGCAACTGTTGTGTAGTTTGGCTTTATCAGGTACAAGATAATGCTGAAAAACCCCAGCCGTCCAAACAACAGTGGAGAGTTTCCTGATCTCCATGCAGATTCTGGCATCTTTGCTTAGGACCTGATCCTTACACTTGAAGAGAAAATAAACTACATTACTGATCATCTAAAAATAAAAATAGCATACTTCTTATAATAAAACAGGACATGATAGAAATCAATACAAAAAAAAAACCCAGATGCTAATATTTTCTTTTTATTTTCTTCAAATTTAAAAAATCAAGAATACACAGCAGGTAAACTAGAAAAAAGCTGTTTTAATCGGTAAAGTTGGTCAAACTGAGATCAACAAAAACAGTTAAAATTATAACTTTCAAAAGAAAAAATAAAAGTAACTTTTAAAAATAACATTTAACTTGGCATTTAAAACTATTTCGGACCCTTTGCTGTTTCCGTAGATAATTTAAACAGAAACAAGACAGACTGAATTCTAAAGACAAACCAGCATCTAAGTAAAAGAAACATTTTTCAGCCGTAACAGTTAAATATAGTATGAAGAGTGAAGTATATTTCATAATAGTCACTTTGTATCCAACTGTTCACTCAGACCCAGATCTACTGGACAATGACACAGCTGACATCTAGAGCCACCCTCCCTCACTTCTATAAATATGACAAACTGGGTCAGGCCTGCTTCATTTCAGTCTAGGACAGCAGGGTTTGCTTGTTTTTTTTACCCCAAATTCAAGCTAAGTTGCATTAATTAGAGATAAGCTGATTAAAACCATGACCAAAAAAACACTTTTGTTTTGAAAAAAAAAAATGTGCGCACATGTTTGTGTGGACAGTGGTTGCATGCAGTGTTTATGAAGATTCACAACTGTATGAAAAGGTGTTTGCTTATTAAAATCCAGCCGTTGTGCGTTCATATTCATATGACATTGACAATGATACACATCAAGCAACTTTTGTTCTTCAGTCTGTTGTTGTCACCCGTTTTACTTTTTTTTTTTTTTAACTGTTTTTAGTTTTTCTGTGACTCCCCTTTTTTACATGTAGGAACTCAAATCCTGCAGATGAAGACAGTTTTATTGTCTTCAGATAATGCTAGTCTGCCCACCACCACCTCAGCATGAAGAAATATTTGTATGCAATCTCATGAAAACATGCTCAGTGATGGAGAGTTTTGTTTAAGTTTGGTGCATGTGATGCTTTGTGCACACTGACTTTTATTATTTGGTCTTTTTTATGTCTACAGTGACCTGGAGAGACCTGAAAGACGCTTTAAATTACATGTATTATTAATAATGCTGGCGGAAAGATGAAGAGTGATGTCCAAGCAGCATCAGCAAGTGGATCAAAACATGATTTATTATCTGGTGCAGAGTGTGAGTGTTGCATCTGAGAATTTTATCATCCATTGATCTAAATGGTTTTATGTTTGATTTAACAATTAAATAAAACCTTGTGACAAAGCCGGAGTTCATGTATTAGAGATGTGCAAAGATACGAGCCCATTCATTCTAAAGTCCTTTTTAAGTGAAGGTGGAGCTTGGCTGCATAAAAACCTGTCATAAAGTCCATAGATGTACTGTGTGAAATCTATACAAAGAGAAGCTTAAGCCCAGAATATGCCGTACATGTTTCCATAAAAGCCATTACAGTTTAGCTTGGTGAATAGCACCTGAAGCTGTGTCCTCGCTGCAGGAGACCAACTCCAACTGCAACAAATAGCCTTTATCAATATGCCTTCAAAGTGTTGCCAATTAGGCTAATTGACCTGATCAGGCAAAACAAGAAAAGGGCACAACCTTTCTCCCGCTAAGAATACCGGTTCAATGACCCAATAAGAAAACCACCTTTGGGACCATTTGTGCACATGTCTCTGCAAATAAACAAAAATAACAGTTGGACAAAATTAAAGAAAAAAAAAAGAAAGAAACGACAACAAGGAAATGCTTTCGTAAAAGTAGGTTTTTCAAATTAATAACCAATAATTCTGACAGTTTCCAATGAGGATTTTGCACATTTGGCCAAACAAAGGTTACGGCCCAGTCCAAAGTTTCGACTCATCCAAAATTGAGTTACTACAACAATCTTCGGGACTACTCGTACCATTTATTTTTTGTCTATTTGGTTGCAGTGATTGGTCTGATTCATGGAAAATCTATCCTGCCTGTAGAGACTTCCCACATCCCCGTTACCTGGACCTGAGAATGGTATTGCTGTGAGCGCAAAACATCACCAAGATAATCATGTTGTCAAGGTTCTATCAGTATCTGAATTTTAACAAATATGTCTCAAACAAGATGAAAAAGGGGTCTGTCTGGTCTGTTGTTAAAGTTGAGTGTTGACTTGAAATGTCGGCCAATGAGACAATCTAGATACAAAACAAAACACCAAAATATGACTTTCGTTTCATTTTATTCAGCATGACTGGTCGAAGTCACAATGCAATGTTTAAAAATAGATGTGAATCTGACAGAATGTGTGAACACCACCATCCACTGTGCCTGCATCAGCATATGTGATCTCTGGATGTGAAATGTAAAGGAGTGTTTCAAGTGGAACCCAGGAAGGAGGGGAAATTAACCTGCCGTTGCGTTGTGGATCTGGTACAAATAGGTTGCTGTGTGTGTGCTTATAGCACAGCCAACAAGTGATCAATCTAAAAAATGAAAGAGCAGATGTAGACTTTCAATAGTCTCTCTGCAACACAAAGTTACAGGTTGCCTAAGAAACATCCGCATCAAAAGTGAGCAGACTTTCCCCAACTCACATTGGGTAAGTTTGGTCAGTTGGTTTAGCTTAACAACAAACTCCAAAACATTTAATTTGCTGTGGTTTGGTTTTACACTCTGCAATTCTTGAGAGGGAACCAAAGAATGAACTGAAGTGGACTTTCCCCTCCTAAAGACTCAAAGCTGCTCATTTAGGGAAGTGTTTCCTGAAAAAATCAGAAACTAAATACATAATTGATTAAAGTTCAAATAGGCATACATCTAATTATTTTGTTGCTGTTGTTGCTCATTGAGAGCAAAAATACTGCTACATGGCCAGGTTGGTCTTGAACATTGACTGTGTATGAGATCTGGACCAAGTGAGAGTGACGTGATCCATAGGAAATGGATCCATGGATCAGCTCCAACGAAATAAGGTGAGTTCAGTCGCCATCCTGCAGCTAGAAGTCGTAAGTAAGCAGTGATGGCTCCGAATTGGTTTGAGTCATCATTTCTATGGCAACCACTCTCCCTAATCATGAGTGAGCTTGTTGGAAATCCACACCCCTACCACTTGAAAGCGAGTTTGGGTGAATCTGTCAATCAAAAACGTAATAACTTGCACTACAGCAAAAATATCATGAAAAAAAAATAAGATTGGCAAGAACATGTTACAAAAGATGGTACAGATTGCAAGGGGGAGAAGTCAGACAGTCCAGTTCTCATATACAGTCAACTCGGTCAAATACTGAGCACTTAATACATTTTGAAATATAACTGTAGTTAACGCAATTCACCACCAGAGGGAACGCTTGACAGCATCTCAGCTGCACATTTTAAAGCAGTGGCAAACCCTGCCAACTCGCCTGGCCTTGACCATGCACTTGGGAAGCCATCATTTATTTTTGGAGCCTTAGGCTGCGATGCTGCTACGAGACTGGCAGAGAGTGAGGAGGGGAAGAAAACGCAGGCAGAGGGGTTAGCAGAAGCAACCCGCACCATCACCAGTGACACAAAAAGCATTGTCCTGATTTAATGGCTGTGAAGTCTTGCCTCCCTCTGGTCCAAAGTGCTGCTGACGCTTAATTAGGACAAACATCCATTCAACGACACACATTAAAGCCCACGCATGCACAGGCGCACTTCAGGCGCAGCCCTGCCAGGTTTCTTAAGCAGCTGAGAGGAAAGACGTTTCAATCAAACTCTACCGTCACTGGAGATGAGTTATTAAGACAGAACAGCTTTCTACTGTAGCCTCACACAACATATTCACTCTTTGTCTAATATGGGGGGCCATAAAATTGTCTCCGGGTTTTTAATGCGAACAGTTAAATCTCTTATGAGTCATCAGGAGGAATCAGAGCGACCCATGGTGTGTGATTCATGAGCGCATAGGGAGATGTTTCTGTAATGATAAGATTTAACTAAGATTTAACTTAACGACAGAATTTCTGTTATTTTAATAAGTTCCCTGACTTTTAAGATCCAGCAGCATTTCTCACATTTATATAGAGGCTACTAATTAAACACATTTGTATTGATTCTAATTTATTTTGATGTTGTTTTCTTTTTTTAATGGTCTGGCCAAGATCATTGACTGCCTTGTTTAAATGTAGACACAGAGGACAGTTTAAATGCTGACTGCATTAAAACGAAACAGGTTGTTGGCAGTCTTTAAATGCAGCACCCAGATGAGGCTGTGTCTCCTTAGCACAAGTTTCTGATTATTTTCCATGTTAAAATAGATGGAAACGATGCATGAAAATTACTCTTTGCTCAGACACGACCTCATGTGTAAGCACCCACTGCTCAATACAAGTAAATGTCAAAATGTTTTCTTTCATAGTTTCACAGCCAAATGTATTCTAATGCTCTTCCCTATTATGTGGAAATGCATATTTCTTAATTATTCATCTTAAGGCATTGAAGCACCCCAGTCTTCTAAATTTTTTATTCCTGCTCAGCTTCAAACAGGAAAGCTTTGAATGAGGAACCCAGTTTTTGGGGTGTGGGAATTGCTGCAGGGTGAAGCTGAGAGGATTTTTACTCTCAGGGCTCCTCTCTCTCCCTCTTTTTATTACAGCAAAGCAAAAGTACAAATCCAGGTCAATTTAAAGAAGGAGTGAGACGGCTGAGAGGAAGTCACCACCAATATCTGCCACAAGATGGCATAAAGAGACTAAAAGGCAATTGGAATATGAAAATCCACAGGGTCATATAGTGAATGGATGACTGCAGCCTCTCTTTACCATCAATTTGAAGGTTATATGGGCTTTTCTGAAGATTATCACATCACTTGTCGGAGCAAACACCCCAAAAAGCATGATGTAAGACTGTGTTTCATGTTTCAGCTTTTGTGCTCAGTTAAAAGCCCTTTCCTATCAGCTCTCATCATAAAAGTCTTCAGCTTGACTCTTCTTTCAAGGCTCAACTTTACATGTGTATTGCCTGTAAAAGCTGGCCCTTCGCTTCCACACGCCCTTTCCATCAGGAGCGTCTGTGAGTGTGTCACAGACGCTCATCACTTCATCACTTTCCCGGGCGGTCATTAAAAACTCTCAAAGTGACACGCCCACATAAAAAGCATCAGCCGCCAACCTGAGCGGAGTCACTTTAATTTTAATGGCCTCTTGTTTCCGCACTGCACGGCATAGAAAATTATACCTTCTTCATCTTCCTCTTAATATGTCATGACACGTAGCTTCTTCACGTGCTGCACATTACTTCTTTATCTGTCCCGGACACGTGCACCTAATATAGACCTAACCCCAGCCAGAGCCTGAAAGGCTGTAACTGTGTTTATGGCTGCGCCCTGACTCGGACGCTGGCCACGGGCCAGCTTGTGTTTGTGCTCAAAGAGTGTTCTTGTGATCGGTAAATGGATGTTTGTGTGTAGCTGAGTGTGTGAGGCTCTATGTGACCCCCACCACCACCCTGATGGTGTGATGGGCCCAAGTCATAACTCTTCTGCTGGGCTTTACCCTTGAACAATATCACAGACAGTCTGAGTGCAGCGAGTCAAACTGCAAAGCTCCCCTCTATAACTCTGGACACACAAGCTGAAAAGACCTCTCACACACACATATAGATAGAATTTTTCTGTGTGTTTCTTACACACTGAAATGGTCACAAACACAAGGAAAATACTGCTCCGTGGTGAAGACCTGGTGGGATTTCTCGCTTTTGTGGAATTCAACGGACTTCCACTTTCAGGCTCGGTTTCAGTCAATGAAAATGTTGATTTCAGTGCGGCTTTACCATCAATTTTAAAAATCATCAATAAAATCTTATTATATTCAATAGGTTCATTGAGCACAACCATGAGTCAAAGTTATAGGATCCATGTTAAAAAATGTTACTTCTACGATTTTCCTTATTTCTTAAGATTGTTCATTTTCAGCCACCAGCTGACTTTTTGAAGATGTTTTTAAGAAGAAAAAGTATGAAATTGCAAAGATAGGGCTGCATGGTGATGTAGTGGGTTAGCACTCAAGGCTCACAATAAGAAGGCACTGGTTCAAATCCCAGCTGGGTCCTTCCTGTGTAGAGTTTGCAGATCCTAATTGTGAATATGTGTCCAAATTATCATCATTGATCGGTGATTCAAAATTCTCCCGTAGGCGTAAATGTGAGTGTGCGATATTGTGTAGCTCTGTGTCACACATTTGCCCGACAACAGCTGGGGTAGGCTCCAGCAACCACGTGGCTCCAGGGTTGCTGGATGAATGTGAACATAGTGTAAATAAAATTGAATTTGAGCTCAATTATTTTAAGCTACATTTTATAATCTTTAGAGAAAGACCTACCTCACTTGAGACCACAATTAGAGAGTTTTCTTCTTAGAGAGTTTTCTTCTTTCTCTTTTCTGTTGTATTTAGTTCAGATCACCTTCACAATCATTTTTTTTTTTTTTCATGAAGACAGCATGAGAATATGAGGATCCTGACATGTAAGTCCTGAACCCTCCCTAATTATAACAATTAATTTGACACATTAAAAAAAAGTGTTTTTATTTTATGTCAAAAATAAAATTTTAACTAAAAAATGAACCACTAAAACAATGTGAAATCTCTGACAAAAGCCCGTTAGGAGCAGAAGTCCTGAAAATATTCACCCAGTGACACAGCCACCGCCTGTGGATCAATCGACTCAAAACAGCAACAGCCAAACTGATTCATTACCATTATTTCCATTTTGGGTGCTTTCCAACAACACTTCACACCACCTTCCATGGCAGACAAATTGGCAATCAGAACAGCAATGTAATGGGGGCTAATTGCCTGAGTGTAGGGTTACTGTGTACTCCATGCAAATGTGCTGCCCATTGTTGTGTGACTTGGCTGACAAAGACTCCTCTAAAAACAACTCCTCTACGTCAGATTTGTTAATTGTTGTTCACAAGCTCTAATGAGCTCGTCCTAAAAATTTTAGCCTTTATACAAGAGAAGCCGGGCAACCACTGCTGTTATTTCCCCCTTAAACTTAAAAAAAAAAAGTCTAAATGCCCTTGAATTTGTATTAAAAGATAATGTATAATTTAGAAAGCTCAAACTCAGAATTGTTTTCCCTTTTAGAGTTTAGCAGTGCTATCCCATACCACGTAGTTAAAATCAATTCACATCTAATAAATGTTTACAAAAAGTCTGCAAGTATTTCCTTCAGTTTTCTTGTGCCAGATTGAAACCAAAACCACCAAAATGTAGACTTTGCATGTCTCAAAGCAGCTTCTGCATCACACATATGCAATTAATTGCAGATCAAAACATGACAAATGTGAGAAAATGTCAATAAATAATCGTTTGGATAAAAACCTAGATTTCTTTACAAAACAGGAATTGTTTTTCTATAAACACTGAGATTCCTGTTAACTTTTTTAAGTGTTTGTTCACAGAAAAATTATTACAGTTATTACAATCTGTATTCACTCAAAACCCTGATAATTTTTTCAAAATTGTTTTTATTCTTTTATTTTTTATGTTCTTAAGGGATTTTATTTTTATTGGTAACAGTATGAAAATAAATTCTACAAATAGTGAGCTGCATCCTCTGACCTGATTGTGTTTGTTTTGTTTATATTTAAATTACACTTCAGTAAGGGGTTTTCTGAAATTTACTCATATTTTTCATGTTATTATTATTGATAGTGTAGTGGGTGCCCGTTTAGCTCATGCTGGTTTGCGGCGCCCTCCATCTGTGAAACCAGGGTTTGAATCCGGGTGCTACGTTCTTCTACCTATGTTTAGGTCTCAAGCCCGGTTCTTATGCTTTCGGAAGTGCATCGGCGTTTTACCAAGTTTACCATGCAACTCGTTTGCTGTGGCGACCCCTGATGGGAAGAGCCAAAAGAGAAACATTATTGTTAGTGTATTGCTTTAGTATTGTAAGGCCTATTTTATTTTATATTTTAATTTTTTGTGTTGTCTATGCTGCTTTTGTCTCATAATTGTGTTTTGTCTACACATGCACATCAAGTTTTTAGTGAAATGCATGACTTAGATGTATTTTGATGTGTTGGTAGGAATAAAAGTTGCATAAAAAAGGTCTTGTAAAGGTCTCTTAATTGGTCCCTAAATTCTATCACCAGTCAGACCTATATTCTTCAACTCAAGTTTTACCATAAATCTACATTTTTTTAAACATAAAATTATATTTTTTACTTAAAACCCTTTTAAAACAATTGTATCTTCAATAAACAGAAAGGTACTTTAAGGTTTAGATGAGTTGGTGGAGTTCATCAGAATCTTTAGCCTTTTTCTTCTTTGAAAAATTCCCATCAGAACACGAACAAAGCATTTTGGGCCTGTCACAGCCAATAACACAATACAGTTAACTTTAGTAAGCAAGTGTGTTTCCAAAATAGACTCCACTGTTATGGGACAGCTGCAGTCTTTTGTATTTGAGGTTCAAGGACTCACATGGAGCGAATCCTTCCTCCTTCCTTAGTCTTAGCAAGTCTAACACTGCGTTGAGATTTCAACAGCATAAGACTGGAATCATGCCGCTCTCCAGCCTCCAGAGGAGCACCTAGTTACCCTCCTCTAACCTCACCATTTGCATCAAGCTGCCATTTGGAGCCAAGAAAAATCACAGAAGGCTCTGTCCATGCTGGGAATAGAAACGCTTTCAGATAAGTGGGTCAAAGGTCACGATTCTGGCCAAGGTTGACTGTCCTCGGGGGCCAAATAAAGAGCCAGCAGTTGCAGAGCAACACAGGCTAGCCCAGGCCCTCACACTCAATTAGGATCAAAAGAACCATCCAACGTGAACCGGGATTAAGGCTTTTGGAGAATCAGTTGAGGAATTGACAACCTGGTAGCAAATGCAACTCTTTCCTTATATCATCACAGAGAATTGTTCGTTTTTCCTGTTCAATTCAGGCTCCAAATGATTGTTATTACTCTGAAAGAAGTTTGTTTATTCTACTTAAACCTAATGGGACCATAACCCAGCCGCCAGACTGAGGTCAACCTAAAGACATGACAGTCTGCCAGGGAAAGGTCAATGGTGCTCAAGTTCACATTCACAGACAAGAGAACATGCTCCACAAAAAAAAAAAAAATTAAATAAACAGGGGGTGCACTATTACAAAGCAGCTTTAACAATTGTTCATCCTGTTTCCTTCAATATTTGATCCGATAGATCCCAGTTTTAATTAGTCGGGCAGATTTTAGGGACAAGATTGTTAAAATTATGTATATATATTTTTTAATTTTCCGTTGCATTTAATCCAGAGGAAAAAGTATTCTTAACAGATCTGAATCATTTAAAGACCCACTCCGATGCTAATTCATTGTGCTTTTGGTTGTTTTTAACCTGTTCTTATGTCATTTTTCTCATTATTGAGGAAATATATAAAGAAAATTAAGCTTAAAATTGTATTTCTGAGTATTTTTTACTCTAATCATTAGGAATTAGTAGCACACAAAAAAAATGCTGTTGGATAAAGTTTGTAGTTGTGATGTAGAAGCTACAACGGCAAGCTTCCTGTTCCCATCTATCCTAGTTCATCCACTTGTAGACAGCTAGATCGATGTACCTCTTCGTTTTCCTTGTCTGAACTGGCATCTGGCTCCAACTGTACGACTGGATAGCTCTGATATTGCTCGCCCTTTTTTGTTGCACCGTTAATTTTAGGTTGGGGTTATTAGAAGCCTTAAGCTAGCTGGAGAGAAGGTAAACAAACGGATGATGGAAAGTTGAGGCAGGCTTACTCTGTGTCAACAGTCCCACTCACACCTCAGGGGACAATTCTCCCCTGACTCCTGCTGCTCTGCAGAAACTATGTCCTAGAAAACGACAAGGTTTTGATTTTAGCCACCAAAGAAAACATCATAATCACAACTAAGAGACAGCTGGGAACGCTTTTACAATAGATCAAAAGATCATCAGAGTGAGACGTTAAAAATAAATAGTCTCTTTGCAGGGATTTAAAAAAGGAAATAACCAAACATTTCATGAAACAAACATTCACAGATTTTCCTCCAGTCCTTGTCATCACTGATCCCCAGTGGAAATGCTAGACAGTCATGCTGCAGTCATCCCTCAGGGTCAGATGCTACTCTGTTTTCCTCTCCCTCCTTCCCTGTGCCATCTCTGCTGTAGTTTTGTGGCTCTGACAGGTGGTGGTGCTGGAGGACTTCTTCCCCCCTCATCTTTTTTTCCCCCTCCACACATAACAAGGCCATCACCTATTCGATCCTCCTTTGTCCTCTCCCTTCCATCACTCACCTCCCGTATGTCAACAATGAGCCACTGCAGCATCCAGCTTAGCCCTCCTATGATAGGCTGAGTGCAGACCAGGGCGCCGACACAAACAAGCCCGGACAAAGTAGGAAAGGGAAAAATAGCCATGTAGACTAAAAGGGGCCAATCACCATTTAGCCTTTTCTCTGTGATGTAATAGAACAAATCCAGCGACTGCAAAGGATTCGTGTGTGCTAAAATAAGGACCAATACATCAAAATGCAAGATGAAGCGTCTGCATCCTTTCAGAATTGCATATTTTTAAGGCAGCACGTGGTTAAGTCATATAATTGCCATGAGGTCATGATGTCCCTAAATGATATTAATTGGCTTTCTGTTGAGGCCACACACCCAGCAGCTCATTTATGTTTTCAGTGGGTAAATATTTGTCAGTATGAAGGCTCACTAGGTGCTGTAATGATTCCTTGCGTTCCTTGCACACAAAGCTTCACTGTGTACAGATCTCTCTGTGCCTGTCTGCCTTTGCGTCTGTCTGTGTAGCAGCTCAATGCCCCCACCACTCCATATTTTCCCTTCAACCGCAGCACGCCAGAGTTTGATCAATAATGTGTCCTTCATTCTCAAGTCAGGCCTGACCTTGGCAGCCTTTTGTCTCATTCTAGGGGCCAGAGTGCGCATGTACAGGTTGGAGAACAAGGCTTTTCAAAAACTGAAATTTGACCATTTGAGGTAAACAAACTGCCTTAACAATAGTCTTCTCATCAAGAAACAGGCAAAGCACATATTTATAGACTTCTTACCTCAGAGTATTGAGATGACCGTTTTAAACTCGTTTGTTGAGGCCAAGCAGAATAGCAGAAAACTTATTTTCTTGGTAACTTATTTTTCACCAACTTTCAGAGGCTACAGCAGAGAAGCCAAACAGAACAAAGGAACGCTATCAACAGTTGGTGATGAAAGTGCTCTGCATGTTTGAAGGCATAAAAAGGCTTTAAAATGGAGACTGCTGCAGAGGCCAGTGGGAGTCGCTCTGACAGGTCCGCTTCCATGTTAATGTGGTCTGACACAGCCTGCAGGTGGCACCATTTATAGATTACTCCTGCAGTCACATGTCGTTCATTTCTATGCATTTGCATTACCTGCAGCTCCTTTCACAAAGAATGTCTGGAATAGTGCAATGAAATGAGCAACAGGTTACTTTAGCCTGGAAAGACAGTGTGGGACATATATTCATTTGAGATATTAGCAGAATGAAACTAATAGTATACAGGAGAGCTGCAGGATTACATTATTAATTTTCCAATTTAAAAAGCTCAATATTATTACTGGACAATTTGCATTTTTTAAACTGTGAGCAAGAAATCAAAGATGATATCCAAGTATGAAACCATGTGTACACAAATGCACTAAAAGTGCATTAAAATCTATTTAAAAAAAACAGCACACTATATGGAATATTGTTATATAATTCTCGTTTTTTTACCCCAAGGCTGCAGAGAAGCTGCTCCAAGGAAAAGTAGATCAACTTAGAGAGTTGATCTATTCCAGTCTGAATAGACAGACAGCACAACAGAGTTCTAAAAGAGACATGAAACTTCATCCTTGAGTGAGCATCAATATTCTTTTGTAAATTCTGAAGAATAAACATACTTCTTTATACTGCCTGGACAAAGTTCACATCATGCAGAATCTTTAAACAATTTGCTTTATTATAGAAATGATTTTCACAAAACAAGAAAACCAAAATAAAAATGCATTAACTTTAAAACTTACAAAAAGAAAAAAAAACATCCTGCAGTTTTACCATTTTAAGAACTGAAAACTTCCACATTTACTAGTATTGAACAAAACTAAAATATTTTAAACAAAAGGCGATATCCATCACACCTTCCTCTTCTGGGTGCTGATGTACAGAACTGTGTGGGGAAAAGAGCAGGAAAGGGAGCAAAGTTAGTTATTACCTTTGAAAAAAATTGAAGAGACTTATTTTAAAGTAAAAAAATTAGATCAAAGGAAAAAAAAAACTGTTTAAAGCGTAAAAAGCCTATTCTACTTCCAATGGGTGATTAGTAGGGGTGTTAGAAAAAAAATCATTTAGATATATCACAATATTTCATTTGGCAATACTGGCATCGATTCAAAATGCTGTCATGATGATATTTAATTATTTTTGAGCGTCCTTCAACGTCTGACTCATTTCCACTTAAACCTCCGACCGCTAGTTGGCAGCAGAGCACACTGAGCCTCTTTGAGCAGCTCTACATCACACAAAACAGGAAGACCTCAGCTAGAGGCAGCTTGTTCTGTTATGAGACATGAACTACTTAGTTTTCACTTACTGAACCAGAACTCTGTCACGTTGCTGCCAGTAACATATCAAATGCAGATTGCTGTACTTTTTAGCGGGCTCAGATTAGAACAAGTGAAGCAGCTTCACAGCGGCTAATGCACGGCGCATCGACCAAAATGCTGTCGGCAAAGCGGGCCAAAGTTCTGCAGCAACAGATTCTAGTTTAGCGACCTGATGGACCAGAGTGATGTGTACAACGGTCTAAAAAAAGGCTGAGATTGTGGCGATGACCTTTACTTCTGCGATGAGAAAGCGCAGCTGCAGCTGCAGTGCAGACTGTGATGTAAAGAAAGCATCTTCACCACATTAGAGCAACTTTCCTTCACCCTGTCATGCTGCCTCATCATCACACTTCATTGTTTCTGGAAAGAATTGGTGGTTTTTTCCTCTTTTATTTTTGAAACACCATTCAGGCTCCTCAACCATTTAAAAGAACTGGAGAAGCTAAATTAAGCAATATTGAAAATAGCACTTTATTCCTCAATCATACTTTTAGAACCTTATTGGTTAATGCTCATTCTATTTTTTTTTTCCTATACTGAAAAATATTTTGCTGTAGAAATCAGACAATGTTGATGACTGTTCCCTTTCTATATTTTATGTTACCAAAATAAAAGCACTAGGAATTCACTTGGGTAAAAGCAACTTATATATGAGATACAGTTGCAGTGCTTAACATCGTGATCATTAAATAAACCGAATTTGACAATTTTATTACAAAGACAGACATTTTGACATTAAGTCAGATTTTTTTTCTAAGTCATACTTAAAAAAAAAAGAAAGAAAATGTGCTCCGGTACAATATCGGGATATGCCTCGTATTGCCAGACTCTTGCCAGTACACACCCCTGGTGCTTAGGCCTTCTCTCTGCAGATGAAGTAGTAACATTGGCATTGCCCTTAAATAACTTCTTGGATTTTTGTGATGCCCAAACATAAAAAGAATAAAGTGTGTTCCTTTAAATGAAAGGGCAAAAGAGAAAAAGCTTTCATAATTGTGTAAGGTTTCCTTGATTGTGTTGAGTCAGAATATGCTAGCTCTCCATTAGTGGTGAACATTTAAAAAAAAAAAATTGTTTTCAAATATTCCCCAAACACAGATTTTATGTACCTAAAGATGAAATCTCACAGCAGATGGTAGAAATTTATGAAAGAATTTACATTTTTAAAGGTAAAGTGCAATTATTTACTGCAGTTTTAGAAATGCAATTTGCAGATGTATCCAAAGTCTTTTTTTTAATCTATTTTCCATATGTTAAACAAGAAAACATAGAAAAACTGGGAAGGTGATAGTTTTACCTTTTACGACCCGAGCTAATATTTGAGATAACCCTCTACACACAGTCACAGGGCCCCAGTTAAGCAGAATTAACAACTGTGGTAATATAAATGTGATGTTCACACATGTGGACATCAGGTCTTAAGAGATTAAAAACATTTTAGCCGGTCCATTTTATTCGTTTGCCTCCTAAATAATCTGCATCTGATCGTTTTTGTGCCACACCTATAGATCATCCTGCTTTGTACTGCCTTAAACTTTAAAGAGTTGTTTCATTGATGTCCATTTGGTTAAACCAATATTAAAACAATCATGCGCTTAAAATTGTTAAGATTAATTTCTCTCCCTTCTACTTAAAGTTTTGAAGCTTTCCTATTACCATATTTGCATGCATCAGACATATCGCTGTATTGAAAAAATAAATTACAACTATGATGAATTGGTCCAATATCATTAACTAATGATTTTGGGTTATTTCACTGACTGCATACCTACTATTCAGTGTAAAGTCAAAACAAATATAATCTAAAGGCATGCCCCCCTTGCAGAAGGCTTAATCAGTATTTTTATTGTAAAGATGTAACCTCTTACCATTGTTTCCTCTCAGAAAGGCATCCCCATACTTGTTCTTGAGCTGCCCATTAACATACTCTTCTGTCTGTTCAATGGCGATGTTCATGTAACCATCCAGACAGGCCAGAACACCTACATAAATGATAGCAAACATGAACAGTTTTGGTTAAGTCTCATCATTCCTTAACAGACATTTAGAAATAAACAAAGAACCGTGCGGCTGCTGAGGCACGCCAGGTGTTTTACCTCTGTAATCCACACCAGAATTTAGTTTGACCACCACTGGTCTACCAATTATCTGCTTAAGGAAGTCACTCGGCGTTTGCTTTCTCATACTCATCTTGCTTGATCTGAAAAATAAAGGTTTTTAATTTTATGTTTTAGTTTCTTATGCTAGCATCCTCCTCGGCCATGATTAGTTTTGTAATAGCGTGGATTTAATACATAAAACGGTTTAATTTCCGCTACGATACCACATGAAATTGCCCAATTTTATTTTTTATTTCAACCAAGAACTGAACTAACGAAATAAACATCAATGAGCAAATTAAATCACTGAGCAAGTGGGGGACGTTAGCTGCTACTGCTAGCAAGCGTAGCTAACCATCTAGCTAGTGACGGAGTAACTGTCTAAATGTCTGTAGAGATAATGCCGGAGGTTCTTTAAGATTTTAAACAATTGTATCTGCAATGTTAATAAGCTAAACTCATGTTTGCTTTAGAAGCAGAAGTTAATGGCTTGGTTTACATTCCACTCACCTTCTATTACGTCTAGCAAACGACTGCTTTCAACTATACCCGCGAACTAGCCAATCATATACGCGCAGTCTACGGTAGCCGGCCGTTGTCAAAAAATACCGAAAACGCATCAGGTAACAACCGCGATAAGTTTAGAGAATTTGATAATAATAATAATGATAAAAACAATAATAATAATAATAACAATAATAATAATAATAATAATAATAAAAATAATAATAATAATAATAACAACAATAATAATGAACAGTAATGATGATGATGATGATTATGATGATGACAATATTAGTAGTAGTAGTAGTAATAATAATAATAATAATAATAATAATAATAATAATAATAATAATAATAATAATAATAATAATAGAACCGTTTTCAAACCATTGAATTCTTAACTAGCTTTTTTCTAAAGCAGGACACGTGTCAACACATTACATTCTAATTTTAGTCCTGTAAAATACAAAAGTTCAAAAACCTTTTTTTTTTTTATTGATGTCAACATTGATTGGATCAATTCACTATTTTTGGATCCCAGAACTGAAGAGTTTAGCATATTACGTTTTTGCTGCATGTTGCACCAGTTGCTATTCTTCGGCAAAGAGAGCAATAAGTAGTAAAGACTGTTTATAGGCAATGTTAGGACTTGGAATAACGCAATCAGAGGAAGTTATTATGGAGATCTGAAATGTCAAGTCACATCCCTGTTTCATCTGAAAATACATTTAGCTGCTTTTAGGCAATCGATAAAGGCTTGAATCTGCAGACTAAACCTGTTAGAGGGGCAATGTCGCAATCTAAACTGGGTGTTCTATAGTGTCAGCAATTGAAAAGTGGAAAAAAAACAAGTTAGCAGTTGATAGAGCTCACTTATGTTTGAAAGCTGAGAAGACCATGAACAGAATATTGTGTAGAACACCAGGAGAAATCCAAAAGCTGGATCCATTCTTTTGTCAGGATGCTTTTAACATTTATTCGTATAGTTTGGATTTAAACAAGTCCTAAACTGTGTCAGAGATACACAACTCACAAAGGGCAGAGTAAAGCATTTGATTAATTATCGTTAGCTGCAGTAAAAGCAAGACAAGTTAAAATTTGGAACAGTAGAAAACCTTATCAGCCAGCAAAACAACGGCAAGAACGCAACACAAAAATGTACCGCTTTTGATACGGTAGATCACCAGATTTTATTAGACAGACTTAGGAGTCTAGTGGGTCTCTCTGGAAATGTTCTTAAGGGGTTTTACTCTTACCTTACAGATCGACACTTTTATGTAAGTATGGATACGTGCTCTTCAGGAATCCATGAAATAAGTTGTGGGGTTCCCCAAGGATCGATTTTAGGACCAATACTTTTTAATTTGTATATGTTGCCTCTTGGGGAGGTCATCAGGAGACATGGCGTTGACTTTCACAGCTATGCTGATGATACACAGCTTTACATCGCTGTGTCTCCTGGTGACCTTGAACCTATTAACACTCTTTTAAACTGTATTTTAGATATTAAGTCATGGATGGCAGAAAACTTCTTGCAGCTCAACCAGGACAAAACTGAAGTTTTAATCATCGGTTCTGAAGACAAGAGAGAGATGATTTTACCACATCTTCATAATTTTAAACCTTCTCCATGTGTGAGAAACCTGGGCGTACTTTTTGACTCTGAGCTAGATTTTATCCCACACATTAAAAATGTCGTTAAGACAGGATTTTATCATCTTAAAAACATTGCCAGAGTCCGCCCGTTCCTCTCTCTTGCCAGCACAGAGGTGCTAATGCATGCTTTTATTTTCAGTCGTTTAGATTATTGTAATGCCCTGCTCTCTGGTTTACCCAAAAAGTCTATTTTAAATCTACAGCTATTGCAGAACTCAGCGGCACGAGTTCTGACGAGGACCAGAGGGCGGGAACACATTACACCGGTTTTAAAATCGCTGCATTGGCTCCCTGTGCGTTTCAGGATTGATTTTAAAGTTCTTTTAATGGTTTATAAATGTTTTTATGGTCTTGGACCTTCTTATTTGAATGATATTCTTTTAAAATATGAGCCCTCGCGGACCCTGAGGTCCTCCAGTGCTGGCCTCTTAGTTGTTCCTAAAGTGAGGACCAAAACTTATGGTGAGGCTTCGTTTTGCCATTATGGTCCTCGTCTGTGGAACAGCCTGCCGGAGAGCCTCAGGGCCGAAGAGACTGTAGAGGTTTTTAAGAAGAGGCTCAAGACCCACCTTTTTAATTTAGCTTTTAATTGATTTTGACTGCTAAATTATTCTATTAGTTTTATTATAGGCTATTTTATGTATTTCATTTCATTTTATGCATCTTATTCCCAGTTTTATTTTATTTTTATTTTTTTTATTTTTTAATAAATCTTATAATTTTAGAATCTTATAATGATTTTAGCCCCAGTGTTTCTTGTGGGAGTCTTTTCTGCCAGGGTTGCCGGCTTGCCCGGTGGCTGTTGCTGCAGTTCCTGCCCTTGCTGGGGCGGCTGGGGTTTAATTTTGCAGCCTCACGGCTGTGAAGTGGACCCCGGTGCTGTCCCGGTCTGGGTTGGCGCTGTGCGATGCTGTGCTGGGCTGGAACCTGTAGAACAGATTCCCAATACCGTTTCCTCACAGCAAGCAACCAAGCTGGAATTGTTTGCAATTTTTAATTTATTTATTTATATTCTAATTTTAAACAATTTTCCAGTCATGTGAAGAAGGCAGAGTGGGAAGGTGATGGTTTTTACGTAATTGCTGAGTTTAAGTTAAGCGCTTTGAGTGCCGAAATGCATGATAAGCGCTATTTTATAAACAAAGTTTGATTTGATTTGATTTGAAAAGATTATGGAACAAGCAGAACATGCAAAGAACTGCACTCAGTTGAGGTTAAAGCACTTAATGTTTTACACTTTCTGATTGTGACAGTGTACTTGTGAAACCTTATCAGACAAGAAAAATAAAAACGCTAAGATTAAGCATTTGCTGTTCATCTAAGAAGTTTAAGTAGTTACGAAGTTTATACGGAGAACATTTTGAGTAAGTTCAGTGATGAGCAATCAAAACCACTACTTTATTGTTTGTGATGTTCTCACTGGAATGGCTATGAATAAAAACATCAAGGAAAGTTTAAAGTAATATCTAACATACAAAGTTTATATATGAAATATGGCGATGCGTTTTTGGACAAAGAACTCCTGCTTTTGCTTGTCATGAAGATCAGCAATCTTGAAACTCTAAAAATCATTTCTACAGGCATAAAACAAAGTGGTGGTAAGATATCAGAGCCAGATTTTTTTTTTTTTTTTTTTATTTTATTCACAATGTCCCCTTTTTGGGTGCAAAGTATACTATGAGTAAAAAGGTTTATCTTTTTTTTGTGAAGACAAATTAAGTAATCAGCTTCCTGTCAAGCTTAGATTTATCCCTGGATTGTTTTAGCCAAACAATGGCTTAAAACATTTTTGCTTTAAAATAATACTATCAACCTGGCAAACATATTTTGAATCTTAAAGAAAACATTTAAAGCAAAAATATTTTCACTATGAATTTTAATTAATTTTTATTGTACATCACCTTACTAAAATCACACAACTTTAGCCCCTTCAAAAAAGTCAACACAGTCAGTTCTATTGGATTCTGGGAAGCATTATTAGGGACCAAAGGAACAACGTCAACTTTTTTTGGTCTTGGTTATGGGGCTCTGTTACTTTGTTTGTGAGTGCAGTTTTCATACTAACCCTTTTAAACTTCCTCTCATTAAAGTCCTGTGGCAGCTAGACAATGGGCCACATTTATATCACTAGTTAAGGCTTGAACGGTAAACAAACAGAAGGGAACACTGCTGGAATGTTGCCATGTAAAAAGTATTGTCATTTGCTCATCATCTAAAATGTAGTTTCTAATTTTTCATCACAGATTTTCCAGTAAATCAAATGAAAATCGAAGCTCTTTTTAAATTGCATACTCTAAGTTTGTTTCATAGAATCAACTGTATGCTCGTGTTTGTTGAAATTAGCTTTGCTGCAAAATCATATACCGGTACATGTTTTGTTCTCCTGAGTCAGTGAAATGTATGAAACGATGGGAGGATTTGCTGGGGAAAGGTGAGGTCAAGAGAGAAAGAAAGAGAAAAAAGAAAAGCAAAGGAAAAGAAGGGGGATTGTGAAAGGGGTAATCATAAAGTACTTCTTGTGTGTCTAGACAGGTTGCTTGTTAGCAGGGCATGGATAGCCCTGTGGAGGCTAGAGGTTAATTTGGTATCTGCTGCTGTGTTAAACTAAGGTCAGTACTACAAGTCCTTAAGTCATAAACAAGAGTGGTTAAGAGCCATGTATACACCTAGGCACCAGTTAATGAATATTCAATAAGTTACACCCCCCCCCCCATTGGTTCTCCTTTTCCTTTGTTACTACTTGCTTTGGGGGGACATTTTTGGAAATAAAATAAAAGGGTTATATCTTTGGTTTTCAAAATCATTCTTGTTGTGCATGATTTTAATATTAACAAAGTACAAAAAGAGGATTTTTACCCATTTTCACCCCTGACACACACTTCAGTCCTTGAACGAAACCAATCTAAGATTGTTTCTTGCAAATATCTTCCACCAAAACATTTGTGGAAATAATGTGGAAAAACACGTGTTGTGCTTTTCATGCAGTACAAATTGCAAATTGCTATTATTTGAAAGGAATATCTTATACATGTTTAAAAAATTAAAGCCAGGCTTCTGTGCTTCCTGAAGCATACCATATACTATATATATATATATATATATATATATATATATATATATATAGATATATATATATATATATATATATATATATATCTATATATATATATATATATATATATATATATATATATATATATATATATATATATATATATATATATATATATATATATATATATATATATATATTCAGAAGCTGACAGAGACTCAAAGTGGTACAATGAGAAAGCAAGTGCCTAAGAGATACAGCCAGATGCCCATACCTGCAGCACTGGAAACTGCCAAACAAAGGCTCCTAGCCTTGAGTAGCCGCCTAAAGAGGTACACAAGAGACAATGAAGCCAGACGGATAAACAGGCTGTTCGCAACTCAACCTGCGAAAGTGTACGCTCAGTGGCAGGGTCAAAACAGCCGAGCAGACCCACCAAGGCTAGAAACTGAACAGTACTGGAAAAGTATGGGAGAAAGAGAGCACATAACAGCAATGCCCAGTGGCAGGTCTCTCTGAGAGAAGAACATAGCAACCTCCCTGAACAGAATCCAGTAACCATCACAGTGGCAGACATCCAAAAAAGAGTCTCAGGTATGAAGAACTGGACAGCACCGGGCCCTGACATGATACATGGCTACTGGCTAAAGAAGCTTACCACACTCCACGAGCGCCTGGCAGCACAAATAAACCAGCTGCTAAGTGATGGGACTCACCCCGAATGGCTAACAGAAGGGCGAACGATCCTGATTCAGAAAGATCCCTCAAAGGGTGCAGTCCCATCCAACTACCGGCCAATAACCTGTCTCTCCACAACATGGAAGCTCATGTCAGGCATCATTGCAACAAAGATAAATAGGCACATGGATCAATACATGAGCAACACACAGAAGGACATTGGTAGAGAGTCCAGAGGAGCCAAACACCAACTCCTGGTTGACAGAACAGTCGCTCAAGACTGCAAGTCACGACACACCAACCTGTGCACAGTCTGGATTGATTACAAGAAAGCCTATGACTCAATGCCACACACTTGGATCACTGAATGCTTGGAGCTGTACAACATCAACAGGACTCTAAGAGCCTTCATAGGAAACTCAATGAAGCTGTGGAAAACCACCCTTGAAGCCAATGGCAAGCCACTTGCACAAGTGTCCATCAAATGTGGGATATACCAAGGTGATGCTCTGTCCCCACTGCTGTTCTGCATAGGTCTGAACCCCCTCAGCCAAATAATAAGCAAGACTGGCTATGGATACCGACTCAGAAACGGGGCCAACATCAGTCACCTCCTCTACATGGATGACATCAAGCTATATGCTAAGAGCGAGCGTGACATTGACTCCCTGATCCACACCACCAGGATCTATAGAATTGACATTGGGATGTCATTCGGGCTCGAGAAATGCAGCCGGATGGTGACAAAGAGAGGCAAGGTAGTCCACACAGGAGGGGTCTCGATCCCAGAAGAAACAATAGCAGACATTGAGGACAGTTCCAAGTACCTTGGAATTCCACAGGCAAATGGCAACCTGGAGCAGGCAACAAGGAAAGCGGCAACAGCTAAATACCTCCAACGGGTAAGGCAAGTCCTGAGAAGCCAGCTCAATGGCAAAAATAAGACACGGGCAATAAACAGCTACGCACTGCCAGTTATCAGATACCCTGCAGGAATATGACTCAATAAAGAGAAAGCAAGTGCCTAAGAGATACAGCCAGATGCCCATACCTGAAGCACTGGAAACTGCCAAACAAAGGCTCAATATAATATATATATATGTATATATATATTTATATATATTATATGTAAACGTACACTCACCTGACACTTTATTAGGTACACCTTGTTGGTACCTGGTTGGACCCCCTTTTGCCCCCAGAACTGGCTTAATTTTTTGTGACATAGATTCAACAAGGTACTGGAAACATTCCTCTATATTGACATGACAGCATCACGCAGTTGCTGCAGATTTTCTTCCATTGTCTAATTTTGGTGAGCTTGTGCAAATTGTAGCCTCAGTTTCCTGTTCTTAGCTGACAGGAGTGGGAACCGGTGTGGTCTTCTGCTGCTGTAGCTCATCTGCCTCAAGGTTGGACGTGCTGTGCGTTCAGAGATGCTTTTATACAGACTTCGGTTGTAACCAGTGGTTATTTGAGTTCCTGTTGCCTTTCTATCATCTGGTCATTCTCCTCTGACCTCTGGAATCAACAAGGCATTTCTGCCCACAGAACTGCTGCTCTACTGGATTATTTTCTCTTTTTGGACCATTCTCTGTAAACCCTAAAGATGTTTGTGGGTGAAAATTCCAGTAGATCAGCAGTTTCTGAAATACTCTGACCAGCCCATCTGGCACCAACAACCATGCCACATTCAAAATCACTTCACTCACCTTTCTACCCCATTGTGATGTTCGTTTTGAACTGCAGCAGATCGTCTTGACCCTCTCTACATGCCTAAATGCATTGAACTGCTGCCATGTGAATGATAAGAAATTTGAGTTAACAAGCAGTTTTTCTCAGTCGCTCTGGTGCATTTGTCACACCAGAATTAAACTTTGCACAATAGCTAGTACAACCTCCACAACATTTAGTGATTTGTGTATGACCTCGTGACAGTTTCATGTTCTTTTTGTTTAATGGCTTTGCTTTTGAACATGAAGCAAATGAGTAAGTGCAAATATCTGCAAAGCGACCACTTTTGACTTACTTGTCATCAATATTTACTTGCTTTTATCAAATCTGTCAAAAGCCAATTTGGACATACAAAACAGAATACCTATGGACTTTATGGGGTCTTTATGGGGACGTAATCCCTGAGAATGAAAGGGATAAGGCTGGTGACAACCTGACAAAGTATGTAGTAGTTTGGGATAGTGTGAGCTTCCACTACTTTGCTGTGGTTGGGCAGTGCTTTGCAACACCTAACAGAATGCTTGTAGAGTACATTTCTCCCAACTCTCTATTTCTTGATCCAATTGAAGAGGTTTTCTCTTCCTGAAGGTGGAAGGTATACAACTGGCGTCCACATATCCAAATGACCCTGGTAGCAGCCATGGATGTAGTTTGTGATGACTTCACAGCAGTGTTCTGTAGAGGGTGGATTTCCTGAGTGCTACCCCACTGATTTTGTGATAATTTTACTGGATTGATGATAGAGATGTTTCAATTTTATGAATATATTAAAAAGATTAGCACATCCAAGGCATGTAACACTGGAACAATATGTGTTTTTTGTTTGATGATTAACCCCATTCTCTGAGAAAACTTTTTGCTTTGTAAATAATATAAATATAAATATGTATATAAATTTTTTAATCGAATATTTGTTTATAAGCAATTTTATTTGTTATTAGCAAGCTTTCTTTTTGCTGACCATGTTCCTTTTATTTCTATTGTATACTGTAATTGAAATATTTGGAAAGATAACATTAGCTATTGATTCTGATTATCTCCTAGATTATGTGTTTTGTACTTTGATGTTCTGTTCAATAAAGTCGAGAAAAAAAAGAAAAGAAAATTCCTTAGTGCAATCACAGAACTTGTATTTTCTGTGATGTAGAAGAAAATATGTGACCAGACAGACATGAGCATCTAGTTGTCCATGATCGCTTTAGAGCACTCTCTGCTTTACAGTATTCACTGAACCAAAGAGTTTATTTTTTGTTGTAAATGTGTTTTTCTAGGTGCACAATGATGTGAACATTTGCAAATATACATTATAAATTGCGTCCTCCATGTCTTCATTTTTATTTAATTCTAGTTTTTTAAAATGCCATGCATGGCATATACAGTTTTTCTCAGTCGCTTTAGTACAATTCTCAGATCAGAATTGGAGTTTGCAAATACCTGTGTGCATTTCTCAAAACAATTTGTACAAACAGCAAAACACTATGGATTTCTTGCAAAAGCCTGTAACTTGCTAAAAATCTTTAGTTCATCTCTCAAAACTAAGTCTTTATGTCATTGAACATGTCAGTGCCATCAGAATGTCAAGTCCTTGTGTCATTGACCACGAACAAGACAGTCAAATTACTTAGTCATGTTGTCAGTATAACTTAGAGGGAGGTTCTGATGTAAACTATGGCTAAAGTAAAATGTAAGTTACACCTTTTTTGTTTGATTGCAAGAGACTGGACAAGATTCACATTTACACTTTTATTGTTCATATTGTAATTTGTTGACAGACCATGTCATACCAACATAGAAAAAACCCACTGCAAACAGTAACACAAAGAAAAAGGGGAAAAAACAGATAGGACAATATTCTGTACAACAGTACAGGCAGTGCAGTAGGAATTGGTGTGGTCTTCCTACACCTCTTGTCATTCCTGTATGTTAGGCAACAAATTCTCATCCACATCACAGCGAATATAATGGAGATGTATAGAAATATGTTTGTCACATAATGACAACTTGGTCAACCATTTTGCAGTTAATGACTTATACGATGAACTAATGACTAGGTGTTTTGAGGAGTAAGACTATTGCACAGTGAACTATATAATACATTTTGAGCAACATGACATAAACAATTGATAATGTAGCAAAGAGCAGAGAATTGTACATAATCATTTGCATGGATGTACCAAAGCAATTGCAGTTTGTTCAAAGAAGTGAGAAACTGCTTATATGACGTGCACAAGTGACATCATGATGTGAATATTGAACAAATATTTTTGGGAATTTCATTTTGATCTGAAAATTGTACTAAAGCGACTGAGAAAAACTGTAAGTCTGTATTTCCTTTACATGACATTGGGAAGCACAATGAAAACATGTTCAAACCTTTTGACTTGATTGTTCGAAGATTCTAGAGTCATAACTTGGCATTTTGACAACACTGACACTTTCATTGAGATAAAAACAATAGAACAATAGATAGAACGATAGACAGACAGACAGACAGACAGACAGACAGACAGACAGACAGACAGACAGACAGACAGACAGACAGATAGATAGATAGATAGATAGATAGATAGATAGATAGATAGATAGATAGATAGATAGATAGATAGATAGATAGATAGATAGATAGATAGATAGATAGATAGATAGATAGATAGATAGATAGATAGA
This sequence comes from Oryzias curvinotus, assembly GCA_023969325.1. Classification (NCBI taxonomy): domain Eukaryota; kingdom Metazoa; phylum Chordata; class Actinopteri; order Beloniformes; family Adrianichthyidae; genus Oryzias; species Oryzias curvinotus. The sequence goes on from CM043706.1 coordinate 35,865,018, forward strand.
TAGATAGATAGATAGATAGATAGATAGATAGATAGATAGAATTTTTGTCTGACTCAAAATCTTGACATCCAGACTGAAAATGTGTATATTGCTGTAACCAGAAGAATAGACCCTCATAACAGGCAACCTCAAGAGGGTTAATTGTAATCACTAACACTTTTGTCTAAAATCATAGCTAATGTCACAGACCTATTAAGCATGAAGTATGTGTCAATGATGGCTATACATTTAGCAGCTTTAACATTGTTTGAAAGGAAACTGTGTGGGAGTACACATCTAGATGGCCACGCTTTTTTGTGCAAAATCATAGAAAACATATTAGAGGAATGACTATACATTTGAATTAAATCTGTCTGTTCAGTAAGGACAGGTCAGGCAGGTATGTCGGCAATGTCATCAACATTCAGACAAGCCTCTTCACTTACAGGGAGCGTATTTGAAAGAGGAAGGTTATTGGGAAAGGAGATGTTATTGTAGGTGGGAAATAGGCAACTAGGCAGAGGCAAGGGCTTTAGGTGAAAGGGAATAAAGGGAAGGGTGAGCATCCTTCTCGTATCCTAAAGCAATATTCAGGGTGTGGGGGAAGGGGAGAATTTTGGACTTCATTGACCCTTCTGAGACCAGGTTTTTTCTTGAGGTCATGCTGGATATGGAGAAGATAATGGAAAAGCTTGAGGGAGTTTCCACAAAAAAAGAAAAAAAAAACTGATTGGTAGATAGAGTGGCCCTGCTCTTCTGTCTGTGTAATCCCTTACTGTATGGAGGTAATAGCTTGGAAGTAATAGGAAACCTTTCTGCCATCGAAAGAGGTCTGGAAAGCTTAGTTGCATGATTTTATGCTTGGATCTGTTGCCTGTGTTGCACAGAGGGTTAGTTTAAATGGTTTACTTGTTCAGAGCTCTTACCACTTTTTCAGTCCCTTTCTTTTGTTCCTTTTTACAACAATAGAGGCCTTTTCAAACAGGTGGTCTGATCTTCACACCCACAATAACAGATCTGAATGCTGTCATCTTTGTAGGCAACTGCTTGCTGTGAAAATCTATATGCACTGGTAAGTTGCCCACAGAGTGCAACCAGTGTCCCTGCAGTCTAGGTTTTGCTCCTTATTATTTCCATGCCAATGACACATCGCTGAGCTTCCACTTAATAACTTTGCCATGAGCACTGACAGCTGACAGTGGTTGGCCGACCTGGGGGTCTCACAGTGAGAGGGAGTTGGTGCAAGGCAGACCAGGTGGGACGTAATCACTACTTGTAATTTGGAGAAAATTTACAGAGCTGTTCACAGTCAAGATGAAAAGCCTCCTCGTGTTCCATCTCCTCACAGCCACCAAGCTCCACTGCTTCTGAAAAGAGAGGCTCTGAGAACCAATTCTGCCTGGTTGGCATCCCCCAGAGGCGTTAGTCTTGAGACCATCTCAAATCAGCTACCGCCCTGGAGCCTTGTTCGTTCCCCAAGGAGTGGCACAGCAGCCAGACAGTCCAGCACTGTATGGAACCAGGCGCAGCCAGCCACACAACTCTCCTGAGATCCTCCTTAGAAGAAAAGAAGCTTCACATATATTACGCAACAAATTCGCCTTGTATCTGCCCGCTTGTCCATCTCCCAATTGATGTGGCCCTATCTCCTCCCAGTACACTGTATTTCATCAATCCACAGCAAAGAGGGAAGCTTTTTAGAGCTGGATACATCAGAAAAGGAACAATGATTTTCATTGATATACAAGCCACTATTGGCAGGCATTGAAAAAGCATCTGCTGAAATATTTGTCCGTTTATTTTATAGTCTAAATGACAGTCAATTTCATGAGAAAATTTGACTCGAGCTATGAGCAGATTGCCCAGTTTGATCACTTTGTCACATAATGCCATCCCACCAAGTTGTCAAAGAGACACTGTAGTGGTTTTGCTTGATAGATGGTGAATGGTGCTTATACAAGGAGCCACTCCAGTGCGCCCATAAATATGCATCGTGACATTTGGAACAAAGCCGCTCGTCCTCTCTTTCCTGATGAGCTCTGCCTGCATACTGTAACATATTGCCATACTGTCACACCTTGTGTTTCATGGCCAATCTCTCTGTTCATCAACTTGGCAGATAACCTCTAGATGTTGACAAATGATATGGGGAATGGCATTAGGGCTCTGTTCTATGCAAAGCCAGAAAGCAGTTTTCCAACAGTGATGCTCACACAAATGGTTAATAATTGATGCTTGTAAGTTTATGATATATAGGATGGACCTGTATATAGGAATTTTAAAAGGAGGCCATGCCACTGCAAGTTTACAATCTTGCTTTCCTTGAGAGCTTAGAAAAAAAGTCAATCTATTTCCCCTTTTCACCAACAACAGGTTAGAGGTGAGGACATGTTTTCACAGAGCATGCAGAACAGCACTTTCTGCCCACTGTAGCACTGAGAACGTATCTGGCCAATTTCTCCCAACGCTTCCTTTGCTTTACAGGGGAATAAATATCCAAGACAGCCAGAAGCAGTTCCTTTCAAATCCCACACACACATATATATCTCACTCCCTTCCATGTTTTTTTCCTTTCTCTCCCCCCGTCATTTGACCAGCAGTGCTTCCTGCCACCGAGGACCTGTGACTCAACAGCCGGGATATAGCAATGTTCTTTTTGCTCATCCTCTTGAATATTCATGGCAATAAGATAACTGAAGCTGAGTCTCTTCCATCTTGTATCCATCTGCAATTTTATAAAAAAAGGAGAAGTGTATACTCGCATGTTTGGGGGGTTTACAGGATAGTGCTAGATATCTGAGTGGGTAGAATGCGGGTGGCAGGCCCTGTTTTACACTAATTTCTTTATCCCTTTCACAGGAGTGCCATGTTACAAGAGAATTCCTGAGGCGAGCCAATGGCCCGATAAATCTGCCGGAGCCTCTCTCAATTTGTCTCCATGGAATGTTAGCTGGCAAGTGCCCAGACACTGAGAACCTCGTCTTACAATGCGCCAATCTAACAGACGAGATCTCATGCTGGAGCTACAGTACAAGGACTGGCGTGGATAAATTGCCACGTGCCTTATCTATGTCTCTTTATGTCTAACTGTCTGAGGTCTCGCACCTCCGAAGGCCACATTCTCACAGACCCAGCAGTTAACCTAAACGGCTGAGTGGGTGACAATGATAAAATGAAGGTGTCACCACAGAGGAACCTGTGATATGACACAGATGCTGTGTCAACCAGTTTCACTCCATATGACCTGCAGTGTGAACAGAAATCGCTCCGTTTGGTGTCGTTCATCACTGCATGCTGCAGTCTCCCACATAGCTCGGTCCAGGTGGCGGAATGGCAGAGTGGGAGAACAGACCATGTTTGTGTGAAGATGCAACAACTATCGCTCTGTTTTTCGCTCTTTCTTTCTCCCATCCCTCCCTCTCTTTCCTTCCCCTCTCCTTGTTCAAACAGACTGCTGTAGCACTCTTTGTGCTCTACTTGAAGGTTGTAGGTTAGCAAACAGGATGACTCCCCACCTGTACCCTAAATGAGTCATGATCCATCTATTTACTAATCTATTTATGTGCATTAAGCTTCAGAAAATGTAGATAAGCACATACAGAATGAAAAAAGGAACATTTTAACATAGGGAAATTGTTTTTTTATTAATCTAATTGTCAAACGTGTATGATTAATTTACCCAGTAAAAATTGGTGCAAATTTGTGGCATGTAAGAACTTTATAAAGTTGAGTTAAAGGAGGATATAGACCCTCTTGGGCCTTTTTCCCCGCAGTGTTGATGCGACATGATCATGACTGCATGATTTCAACCCAGAGGCTAAAGCTAAAAAAAACAACGCATTACATTTTTTCAATTTCCAGACAAAAACTATTGCTTTTTTTGTCAATACATTTCACAAAATCTTGCAAACAGCACAAGACTTTTTGGTTTATTATTAGCTGCTTTAATAAATGAATAAATATTAGATCGCATTGTATGTTTTATATTGTGAACCTCACTGGACCTTGCTAAAACACAAACCCGTATTATAACCCATCCCTCACCATGCTTTGCAACTGGTATGCAGTGTTTTTTGCATTTAAGCTGTTTGATTTTCATTTGACATAAAATAGTTACCTTTGTGTGTTGTGACTGTATTTTTAAATGTATTTGTCCAAAAAAAGTTAATTTAGAAGTCATTAGCTGAATTCACATGCATATTTGTAGACTTTGGTCTTGGTGCTGCGTGCTTTAAAAAAGCTAAACAAGCTACGTTTTTTCAGTCTTTCAGACTTTTAGCATGGAACTGAGGTCAAAGCCTAACTTATTGGCCTTGGATTTCTCCCAATTTATATGAGGACTGCAGTAGTCTGACAACGAGGTAAACTTGTTAAGATGTTCATTTCAGGGAAGACTAGCATCTGTCTTACTATGATTTTCATATTGTATGCAATAATCTCTTGTGCTGCTCAAAGATGAACTCCAAAGTTTTTTCAAAATTACCCTAAATGTTGTGATTCTCACAAAAGTTCTTTTGAAATAAATCCTCTTCTATGCTTAAATATGCTTCCAATACTTTAATTTTGTGAAGTGAGGTTACACTTGCTGATGATAGATTTGGCAAACAGTAATTGCGTACTAGTTGTGTTAATTTCTATAAAAGTATTGGACGTGTACACAGTTTTTTTTGACACTTTTTGATTTGATTTTAAATGAATTAGAGAAATCTTGTGACAACACCCTATATGAGGGACACTTTGCTGGTGGATTAAACCCATACTTGGCTTCTGAAGAACTTCTTTATAGCTTAAGATGTTGGAAACCAACTTTCAAGATTGTGTTCAATATGGACTTGACATCATTGTGCAACAGCAACATGTTTATCATCCAACTATGCTGTGAGGTAAATCTCCTTATAGAGCATGTGTGAACAAGACCTCAGTCATTTCCCATGCTGAATGAGGTTGCTGTATATACTGAAAGAATATATTGTTGTTTTCCAAACTATGATCATTATTCATAAATGGCATTCATCCATTTTCTTCTGCTCATCTGGGGTAGGGTCATGGGGGCAGATGCTCAGACATTTCTCTGCCAAGCCACTTCCTCCAACTCCTTTAAGGGAGTCCTGAGGCATTCCCAGGCCAGCCAAGAGATGTGGTCTCGCCAGCGTGTCCGGGTTTTTCCCCGGCTTTTCTGCAGGTGAGAAATGCCCCAAACACTTCCCCCAGGGCGGTGTCCAGGAGGCATCTGAACCAGATGCCCTAACTGCCTCAGCTGTCTCCTCTCGATTGGAAGGACCAGCAGCTCTACTCTGAGCTTCCTCTGGGTGACAAAGATGCTCAGCCACCCTGTGGAGGAAAGTTTTGGCCACATGTACCCGGGACCTTGCTTTTTTAAAATGACCCAGAGCTCACGAATGTAGTGTTGTAACAAAGGTTGACAGGTAAATTGAGGGATTGACTTTTTGGTTCAACTCCCTTTGCACTACGGTGGACTGGTACAGTGACCGCAGAAAAGTGAACACCATGCCAATCCAGTTGTTGATCTCCCACTGCGATCTTTCCTCACTCATGAATAAGTCCCCAAGAAACTTAAACTCTTCCAGTAACTGAGACAGTAGCTTTTCACATCTACATGGCATGCATATTCCAAAGAAAGAACATACAGTGGTCACTCGTTCATCATAGGAGTAACATTCTCAAAAAAGAAACAGAATAGGAGAGATTTTCAGAGTAGGATTCCTACACATATCCAGCCGAAATAGCTCAGTTGGGAGAGCGTTAGACTGAAGATCTGAAGGTCCCTGGTTCGATCCCGGGTTTCGGCAACACAGTGTGAATCAGGCATGTCTGGTCATTTTTTCAGGCGGCACAGCTAGTCTGCAGCTCACCGTTTTCCCCCGGGGGATGGGTCAAAATGCGGAGAAGAATTTCCCCATTGTTGGATAAATAAAGTATCAATAGATGTTCACAGGCTGTAAAATCCCTCACTGCACACTACACTTTTTACTCAGACAGACATGAATAATTTCACACTTTTCTCTCTTGTTTAAAGTGTCACATTTCAAATCTTCCAGTATTATAGAATGAAAAAAAGATATGCTTGCAATCTACGATTTGTATAGATTTGGAAAGTTGTCTGCAGTCTCTGCAGGAGACACTGCAGCAAGTAGATTGATTGACAATGGTCTACAGCCAATCAGGACGCAAATCACAATGCACAGTTTAAAATACGGATGCAAAGTCACACTGAAAAAAATTTGTGAAACAGCGAGACAGTGCAAGGCAATGGACGACTGTACTCACCATTAGCTAACTGAATTTTTAAAAATTGTTTTGATCCTTTGTAGCAGCAGAAAAATACCAATTTCTAAATATTTTATACCAGCATCCAATTATGACATGATACAACTTTCACTTTTGACAAGTCATTCAAGCTAGGAAAATGTTTGCTGTCTTGTTCCAACACTAACCACGATATGCTTGGTCAAAAAGAAAAAGTAATTCTGCAGTTAAAGGCATGAAGGTTATTAGCTTACAGTGGAACATTAGTCCACTGGAAGCTGGCATCAGAAGCTGAGGACACTGGCCATAAATGGACAGACATCTCCGGCAACAGCCCCGAGGTAGGCTTTGGCATTTTAATCATGCTTAATTGGAATCAAAGTGTGTGCCAAAATGAGGCAAAAAATCAAACCTGTCATAAGCACCACCATTTAAGATATTTCTCTGCATGCTTTGGGTGTAACAGGAGGTTATCTGACTTATAATTGTCTTTTTCCCATCACAAACCAATCTACAAACTCTGCTAGGGGATAAACAAAGTATTTTTATCCATGCTTCTCATTGTTTATCCTTCCTTTTTTCAGATCATTCTCTGTAAACTCTAGAAATGGTTGTAGATAAAAATCCAAGTGGATCACATTTTCTGAGAAAAACTCAGACCAACCAGTCTGGTAAAAATATAAATAAATACATTTAAATTCCCCTCTTTCCCATTCAGATGTGTGGTTTGAACCTATTTAAAATTAAACATCGCTTTGCGGTGAACATACATCATCCAACAGATGTGTACAAAATAAAAAATCCAGTGTAAACAACCCTATCATACACAACTCTGAAAGTTCAACAGACCCAGCCGCACAAATGTATTTAAAGGGTTCATGGTAGTGCATGACAGTTGGCATGGCTGTATTAAAAAAAGCATGTGCCAAGTAGAGCTGCCAGTGCTCAGCATGGCCGGTTTTAATATTTTAATATGCTACATTACAACATTATGGGCTTGATAGCCTTTCTGGGGTCCAGACAATTGTCTGCAAATGAACAAGATTACATGACAAGCCCTGAATGACAGAGCTTCCCACTGTTGCCTGCCCCAGCCAGTTATCTGATGGTAGCCTAGCAACAGATCCGTGACCTGGCTTTGACCTGCACCCGATAAGGTCAACACCTGAAGGCTCCCTCATTGGAGGGTAAGCTGAGCGAGAGGCGGAGCCTGGAGATGTGGGGAGACAAAAGACTCACACAGGGACGGCAGCCTTTTCTGCATAGGGTTGCTTGCAAAACTGCTTGAAGTAAAGCAGATCTTGTCACAGGCGTTTGCTTTTATGCTTCAAATGAAAGACGGTTGGCGTGAAGAAACTACAGAAAACATAAATTATCCAGAAAAAATCCCCCCCGCTCTAGATATGCCTTTTCATAATCTGAGGCTTTGTGGCAAGAAATAAAAGCAGCACATCATGCAGGACATGCTAAAAGTAAAAAGTAATCAAATAGAGTAGCCTTTGCTTTGGATTTTTCTCTTCTGTGTCGTGTGTGTGCCCGCATACAAAACCAACTTAATATAGAGACAGAGATATGAAAGTTTATTCAAATTGAATTAGAGGCAACATTACATTAAGTCGCTGTAAAAAACAGTGAGCCAAAGTTGTTACCAACTTAGAAGCCCACTTGAATCCAGCTGCAGAGATCTTTAAACAAAAACGCATAAAGAAGCATCTAAGTTCTGGTGGTGGGTACAGAAGAATGAAAAAAAAAAAACATCTTAAGAAAATGCATAGAAAAGCACTGCAGTGACATGTTACAGTAAATCAACATATGTGTTTTTAGTGGAATTCAAATTCACAAGGACAAAAAAGGAAGGCAGAGCAGAATGGTGGACACAGAGAATCACACTCCTGTAGTAATTGTTTTTGCTCATCTTGCAATAAAAAGTGATTTAGAAGCAGGTAGCAGATAATATCTTTGTGCTTGGAAACGTTTCCTTTAAACCTGAACTGTAAAGCAATCCCACATGCAAACCGCTTGAATTGACAGGGAAAATTATTTTTAGAAGCACAAAGATTGTGTTACTGATCAGCTTTACAGTTCCATTTGCTTATGTTTTTTTAAGTAAATTTTTACCGTAGGACTACATTTCAAATGCTTACACGTCGTTGATTATCACATTCAGATAGTCTGCAGAAGGATCATTCAGTCCTTTTAAGTTTAGCACCAAAATAACTTTTGTCTCTGAGTCAAAGGACCTTCATTTCCCTTCTGAGTCATTTTGCAAGACCTCTGCCCCAGTTCACCCTGGGCAACTTAGGCTCCTCCTTTGTGAGTGTGAGTGTGTGTTCACGATTGTGTGTTTGTACTGTCTCCTTACTGTGGGGAAACTGTTAAAGGTCAAAGGGCAGGAAGTTGGCCACCTGCCTCTGTCATACTGGTAGAAACAGTTGAGCAGAGACAGTTCGTGGTAGCAGGAGACATGACACAGACCGAGAACGCACACTGATGTATGTGTGTATTCCTTTGCCTGACAGTTCAATAAACAAGCTCAGATGGACTGTAACAACAAACAGACTCAAAATACATCATTGTCTTTAGACATCATTTCCCCTAAAATAATCTGCTTTTTCTAACCTTTTGTCAATGAAAAGGTATTTATCTTGCAAACGTTCATTTATCTGATCTCTTGGCAGGATGCTTGATAAAAGTTAACAACAATATGCTTTTGAGTTCCTTGAGGAGGCTGCAGAAATACCTCCATACAAGGATCCCTCAATTGGTATTTGCTAGAGGCGACAACCTTGCTTGCACCCTGCATAAATGTGCCAACCAAGGACAGGAGCGTGGAAGGCCAGAGGGCAAAAAGGGAGTGAACCACCTGCTTCTGTCAGACTGTCAGGATGAAGGCGGATGAGTGCAAATAGGGTGAGGTGTGTATGTGTGAGTGTTGGGTTGTGGACATTGTGTAGGAGTGGGACAGTTGGCACGGAGGACAGCACTGGCACAGGCCACCCCAGGATTTATCACTCAGCGACAGTCACGGCTGGGCAGTGGACAGATGTTTCTGTTTACCCGAGGGCAACATCTGACTGGTCGAGCTTAACGTTACCACAACCAGCCAGTGGACCACACAGGACAAGGCAATCAAGGATGAGAAGAGAAAAACTAGAAGAAGCACGCTTCAGGAGACTCATCAGCAAGCTTGCTTATTTCTTTAATTCTAATAAAGCAACTCATTGTACCGCTCATAGAAACCTACTTGATGTAAATCCATATGCAGCAAAAATGCATTCTTGCTCAAGCAGCTCACATTTAGATATGTCAATCCAGCTATCTTCCCTGGTGCACTGTGAAATAACCTTTAGGTTCAACCTTGAGTGAGGTCATGTCACTGTTGCCATGGCTACTATCAGCAGACTGCCCTGTTGCTAGCATTACCTCACCTGCCTGGCATTGTCAGGGTCAGAGAACAAGCTGTGACCTCCCAAAGGTGACCAAACTCACAAAGGAACAAAAAACACCACCAGGATAAACAACACCAACCTTCTATAGCTTATTTGGCATTACTGTAAATATTTTGTGTAGACAGTTGTGTGAAGAGTTTGTCAGCCTTATGAAATGTGTTTAATCAAAAACACAGTTTGCCATTGCTGACTAATTGTTATATGTGGTAATAATAGGCCAACTATGTTCAAAGTATGAGATCTTAGAAAAAAGAGTAATTCCAAATGTGTAACAATGTATCTGTGATATACATGCAAGCATTTGGAGCAATTTAAATATAATGTCTTTCATGAAAATTATGTAATTTAACTGTGTATACCAAACTTGAGAACTGCTTTTCTCAAGGTAGTTGAAGAATCCTACAAAAACCATGTAGCAAGTGTTAGTCAAACCAACCCCTGAAGAAAAAGTTATCTTAAACATTTTGATTTTTATTTTTTATTTTCTCACAACAGCTCATGCTCTTTCTGGTCAGACCATCTGCCAACAGACAGTCCACGACAGGTGCAGGTGAGAAACACAGCTGTTTGCACAACCACAATGACAAAAGCCAACTAAAACAGCAACATAAATCATTGTAATATTCAGTATCACAGCCAAACATTACTCTCTCCACTACTGAAAAGCCTGTTAGGGATGTCTTAATTATTTCATGCAGGAGATGCAATAATAAATCGCTCTTTGCTATTTGTGGAACATGTTTGTCCACTCTTCTCCTGATAGGCCCCATTTAATCATGTTGTTCTGTTTCCTAATTAGCAGAAATGCAAAGTGTCTTTGTCACCTGTGGACAGCCAAGAGGGCTAATTTGGGCTTTTCACTAATTGCCACGGTAACGAGCCTCCTGCGCCTCCACTGGGGGTGGGTGGAAGGCATGGCAGGAGGAGGACTCGAGCATGAAAGGATAGAGGGATGAAGACACAGCTCTCCTCACACACGGCCGAGGTGTGAAAGAACGCGGCAGGCCAACAGAACGCAGCCTGGAGGAGTCCAACAGCAGGGAGTGGGGGACAGCCTGGGCTGTGAAAAAGCCCCAACACCCAGCTCAGGGGGAGGAGGACTCGGCTCTGGCCAGTTTCACTCTTGCAAAATTAACATGGAAATGGCTAAATTAGTTTAGAGGATTTTTTGGAAAGATTTCTAACACTGACACCTAATTTCTGTTACCTACTTTTATATTTTTTCCTTCGGGGAATTTAAAACGTCCCGTTCTATTCCATTACTTCCACACACTACTTTAATAGGAGAAAAAAAGTCCTTTGATTGACAATTAAAATGACTCAGTAGATAGTTTTAAAATAATAAAATGAGGTGTATGAAACCTGTGTGTGTCCCATGTGACTAGAAGGAGGTACACTTGAATAAAACCACATCCTGGAAAGACAGTGATAATTGTCTCTGGGAAGAAGTAGTGTTATTGCTTTTCCTTTTTTTATGTTACATGTTTTATATGATTTTCTTAATTAAAACCAAATATATCTCTGAAGATCTATCAGGGGAGTAGTGCAAATAATAAACCGAAATCCCACATGTGTTGGTTGTACAATGAATGCAGACATACAACAATAGTGTTAAAATTGCCTAATGATCATCTTTAGTACTTATGAGCAAAATTGCTTAATTTGCTTCAGTTAAGCATCCGAATAGTCCACAGTGGACAATACACGTGATGGGAACGAAAAAACATCTAGCCATCATTACAATACAATGTTTGGAAACACGGAATTTTGCAAAGACGTGACCATACAGTGCGGTAGAATCTTCAAATGTTCCATTTGTCTCATTTTTATGTGTAAGAACCGCAGTGGGATGGACTTTATGAAACTGAAATGTGAATGGATTTGCCATTAATTCTTGTTTACTTGTACTCATGTTTAATTAACACTTGATTATCTTGCGAGAAATACAAGGAATCTGGAAAACTTTATCTGATAAATATCTATCCCTGAGTAACACAGATATACAGGTTGAAAATTTTTTAGCTAAAGATGTCCTGGATCGATTTTAGGTCAGTGAATCAGATCATTCAAAATACATCAATATCAACTCTATATATACATATATATATAATTTGTAATCAAATTTCTGATATATACATCTGCTCTGCTGCTTAACGTCCTTAGATTTATTTTCTTTTTAGCGATGTACCCTGAAAGCTTGGGGGCACCTTGTCCGTGCGCTGTTCTCGGGGGCGAGCTCCTTTAGTGTATGTGCGTGCGCGCCACAGTGTGTGCGAATGTGTTTGTGTGCGTGTGTGTGTAAGGGAGAGCGTTAGCGGGCTGCTGTGTGTCTGTGTGAGCGCGCGCGCGCGCTTGCGACTGTGCGCGCGCGTGTCTGCTCTGCTGTTGCTGCCCTTTGATCCCTGCATTAGTGTTAGTTAGGGGCTCGGAGACACACTTGCACCGAGAGCAGCCATAGTCAAGACACGGCAACAACAACAGCGGCACCTCCTCCGCCCGTGTTCCCATTCCCCAACAATACACTTAAAACCGAGCAAAGCCAGGTGCACGACCAAGTCCCTGCCATCACTGGCGCCTCCAGTCTCAATGGGAAAAACCTTTTTTCTTCTAATCCCCAAACAAGGACGAGAATGTGATTAAATACGGAGGAAAATGCCAAGGAGGAAGCAGGAGCAGCCCAAGCGCCTGCCTTCACGTAAGTCGTTGACTCGATTCGTTCAATTTTAAGGGCTCTCCGTGTGTTTTGCGCAGTAGTTTAGGGTTATAGAGGTGAAACAGACAAAAGACTCGGCGTAGGTTATTTCTCCCTTTTTAGGTCCGAGCGAGGCAGCCATGTTGTTGGCGATGGGTTAACATTAGCAAAGGCTGCGAGGAGATAAACGATACGTGGCTTTAATAAGAGTATAATCGATAAAGGTCCGGTTCTGTAAAAGGTTGCGGTCAGTTGGCGTATGTGTCGGCTGTGTGTGCGGTTAATGGACGAGCGTTTTCGGTTTATGTGCTCGCCTCCGCTTGGTCGCTTTTCGGGTAGAAAGGGGAGGATCTGGGAGTCTGGCCGCAATAAAACGAAGGGTCAGGCGGATCAGACGAGCCAGACTCAGGCTACCCATACCCCAGTGCTCCGAGTTAGCTATGGCGCTAGGTAGCAACTTCATTTCCTCGGCTATTAAACGTCCAACTTTTGCCTCAGTTTTGCAGCTCAAAGTCGCTGAAATTGGTGCGCGCGCTTGTTTTGTCGTCGACTTTTGAAAAAGTGTAGCAATATTTCTGTCCTCCCCCCCGCCGTTTTCTTGTCAATATGTTTTTTCTACCCCTCCCAGTCTACACGAAGGCTATGTCAGAGCCATGGTCGGTCACCTGAAGTTCAGGGTTTTTCCCCCCTTCTCTCTCTTTGCAGCCATTCATTGCAGACAGACTACGATCAATAACGCGGTTGGAAAAAGGAAACGACTTGAAGCTCCACCACGCTACTCGCAATCACGCAGTGCCGCATCACACATCTATTTAACTTCGCGAGCAGTTTAATTTAGGGGGAAGTTGCTTTAGTTTTCTGCATTTGACCCTCGATATCCTCGATATTGAGCTTTAATGGGGGCCAGATAAAGCTGCAGTGGCACACTACGTCCACTGGAGGATTCCTTACAATGATTATTAGTGACAAATATCTTATCTCAATATATTGTTTCCTCTAAATTCTTAGTAAAAAGCTCTGTTAGTTACAGTGCTTTGTAAACGTAATGAATGATTTTACTGCTCAGTGACTGAATCCATCAAGGTTTGGTGCGTCTCCTCATGTCACGGTGCAGCCGGAGGTCAGCATCACTACTAATCTTGACATTTTTTGCTGGTTCTCTAGATGAACTTGAGGTAAACTTGTTGGTTTAAAAAATGTAGTGGTTAATAACAGAGGTACAAAAAGTGGTAGTGAGTGTTTCTGTGTGTGTTTCTGTGTGTGTGATTGGCAGTGGGTCAACTGTGCTGCATAAGAAGTAGAGAAACTGAGTGGATGAGCAGGGTTTGATTTATGGTAATAATAACCCATTGTAGTTTTTTTTTAATTGGGGCAATGCATCCATGCTCTTTTTATGATGCTCGTAACAAAAAAAAAGTTAGTTTGTGTTGCAATCTCATTGCCTTTTTCCTCACCTGCTTAATCCCTTTTAGGTTAGATGTGGTTGCTGGAGCCTATCCCAGTTACTGTCGGGCAAAGTGAGGGTGAAACCGGGAGTCACCTGTCTGTTGCAAGGCATTATTAAAGGAAATTATAAAATAAAGTGCTGATAGATTTGCTCCCACTATCCAACTTTTAAACTTGAGTTGCAATTATTTTTTACTTATTTTTTTTCATTTTACTATGTGCGGCTCACTGATTACAAAAAGCCCAAAACTTCAAACTGTGGCAATTTATTAGGTGTAAATGTTTTTACATCACTTTTTGACATTGAAATGTACATGCGATTTTCTTACATTCTGGGACCCCCCCCCATGAATGGATAAATTAATAATAATCTATGTACTAAAGCTCCAAAGTATTTTACAATCATCAAAAAAAGAAAATCCATAAAATTTGAAATAAGCAAAAAAAAGAAAAAAATACAAAGTAGCAAAAAGTTTTGAGATTAAATTTAAAAACATGTTTTTAGTGCATGGTAAGCAATATATTTTGTTGTACTTAATGAAATATTGGCAGTTATTATTCTATAAATTATTGTATTTTAAATAAAAGTAATATTTTTAAAACTACCTTGCAATTAAACTAGTAATAGGAGTCTAGTAAAAAAATATATTTTATGATCAAATTACACATTCTATAAAAAATGAAATGTTACAGCTTACAGTAAGATTTAATTAGGGTGTTAATGTTTTTTTTTTAACTAATCCAGCTGGTGTTTTAAATCCCATAAGTGCTAATGTCAGTCTTAATAAAAAAAAACCCAAAAGGGCTAATCAATTATCTGGTTTAGGAATGACAGTCCAAGACACATTTGAAACAAGTCCTTTAACCTTTCTTTTTATCACTGTATAAAACATTATAAGAACACAATCTCTTTAAAAGGAGTGGCTGTGCATGTGTGTGCATGGTTTGAAGCTCTTTTCTCTCTTTTATGAATTTAGGAGTTGTTTCCCCTCTCAGTTATCAAACTGTCACGGAATTTATGAATTTGTCAGAAGAGTTCTTCACTTTGTTTTGGATCTTCTTACTCTAGAATGGAAGTGTCACCTCTTGCCAGCTTCTGTCAGTCTGTGTGTTTTCATTATGCAGCCAACAACACCCTGGTGGTGTGCCAGCCAGCATGCACAATATCAAGCTTCAAATCTCTTCATCTGTGGTGAAAAAGGGCAAGCTAATACACTGGCTTTAATGCTTGAGGTGTTTTATCTTAGCAAGGACCCAGATATATGGGTCTTGTTTCCTTGTGTGCACTTGGCTATTGTCTATAGCACAGGCTGTTTAAAAAGGGACTATTCTTTAAGTGTGTAAGCATGGCACGCACATGTCACAGTGAATACACAGCCCCCTGTGTGCGTGCATGTCGGTTTTTGTGTGTCTGAGGGTACATAATCTGGCTATGGAGGTCACACTACAGTATGGCGCCTTCATTCTGACAAGCAAACATGACCTTTGGTGCCACAATGAAAACTGCCATTCTTTTTGACCTTGCACCGCACTATTGTTTAAGTAATTTTGATGCCTTATTACTTACTTTTAAAAGCTAGGTATTGTTGAAGTGATTGTTTTCTCTTCCTTGTCTTTTTAAATTTTGTGACGAAAAGTTGAGTCTGTGAGGAGGTCCTAGTGCTCTTTGTTATAGTCCAAGCAAGAAGGTACAAGTGGTTGTGGTTTATATTAATCATTGAGTTCTCCTTAACACCTCGTCTAGTGTCAGGATTATCTGTTGGAGGAGCACAAAGTTTGAGGAGCACTCATATTCTTTGCTCTCTTCTCCTGATTATATATACTTACAATGAAGAGATGCCAACAGTTGTGGACTTAATTTCTTTCCTTTTTTTTTTTGTCAGTCAATAACCGACTAACTGGACAGCTCCCCGTCTTACTGTAATGGTGGATCGCTGGCTACCATCCACTTGCTATGATTATAATGACCTTGGTAGGACTGGGGCTTAAAAACATTGGATTACGGGGAAATGAAAATGATAGGAGGTTTCCATTTCACTCTTGGCATAAAGTCTTTAGGTACTTTCTGCCAAGAACCCCCCCCCCAACACATACACACACCCCTCTACTCTAAAACACAACTGTCATGCTTCTCATATCCCCCCGAAGCTTGATGAGGGTAAGGGTTACTGGTAGTGTTGGGTGAACAGATAAACAAACGCTACACCAGCTGGAGGTTGGGAATAATATGTATTTTACATCTTGAATGTTTTTTTTTTTTTTACCACAAGAACAATCAGATACATCTAACAGACACAATCTAGTAACTGTCATTTGAGTTTAACTTAATGAGTGAACGGTTAGTTAGACTGGTTTTTATGGGGGTTTTTACACCAATGTAGTATAGCTTAAAGACAAGGATCAATATGTAGACACAAATTTCACCTGTATGTGCTATTTTAAAGTGTGAAGCATATAGACGGGAGTGTTATGTAAAATAATTTTAGGCTTTGGCAATGTCCGAATTCCCTCCCTGCTCCCTATCCACTAAAAAACTATACAGTGTAGGGCTGTCTTGTGCCTTGGATTTGAAAAGCGGGGCAGTAAAAACCTAATGAATATGAACATTTTACTTTTTATCAATCCACTGTGTTCTGATAAAGAAAATGTGGATGTTTTATAAGTTTAAATAGAAACACACACTTTTCACTTGAAAAACTTTCTGAAACGCAACGCATTGTGGTCTATATTTCCCTGTCTAGTGAGCATTGATGCACACTGTTTTTTCGCAGAAACTTCTAGGTGATTTCTAGGATTTTGGAATTGTAAATTCAGACAGCTGTTCAAAATGTGGAACGGATTTAATAGTGCACAAAGTAGTGAGTAGTGAAAGTGTTTGGACACAACCTTTGTCTTACATTGGAAACCTTCATAAAAATTACTTACCATCTTCACCTTACTGTAAAAATATTTTTGAAAATTATTTTGGAACTCATTTGTCACTAACATTTTAAGCTTTTTAAGTTTGTGTGTTTGACATAACTGAAATAAATGTCTCTTTCTAACATCTTTATTATTTTGTTATGTGTATTGTTAATTGTATGTTTGAATAACATCAAGGAGTTGCAGTCTTATTCATAGAAAAGCACACTGTGACCCTTGATGGTAAATATTCTTTGGTCTTACTTCCCAGAGGGATTCATTTTTAGTCCGTGCTTAAATAGAAAAAACAAAAAAAACTTAGTTCTTTGTTAACTTTTGCATCAATGTTCACTAAACTAGCTCAAAGAAAATGTACTAATTTGTAAAAGGTAACCCTTGACACCTGCAATTTTTTTTAGCTGTAAAAAAATCCCTAATGTTTTTGCTTTCATGTAGATGTTAAATTATGATAATTTTGGAGCTAAAGTGGTTGATGTATATTTGTATAAATAGATGTCAAGAGGTAAAAAAAAATATGCAAAAACAAATCAAACATTTGGGAGAGAGGTTGCAGGGGACAATAACCGATAAAGCATGAGAGAAATACAAGATGTAGAAAACAGGGTAACGGGTGTGTCGTAAAAATGAATATTATAAGGATTTAAGCCAATTTGTATTTTTGAATAATGATGTGTATATATTAAACTTGGTATAGAAACTGGGAAGTTGATCTTTTAAAGCAGTGGTCCCCAACCTTTTTGTCACCGTGGACCGGTACAGCGCAAGACATGTTTACCGCGGACCGGGGGGGGGGGGGGGGGGGGGGGGGGGGGGGGGGGGGTTGTTGAGGTGCAGCGCAGGACACATTTATTTATTTTCCTCGGGGTTTATCACCTGATGTTTGGTGTCGCGACTTCGACGTGCGTTAAGTGTGACAGATGTAAAGGAGAGAATCCGGTCACTTTTCAAAATAAAACGTTTTTTACGAAAAAAAAAAAAAAAAAAGGAAATTATTTTTTCTTTCTGTGCGTCCCGGTGCCAAATTTTCCCGCGGCCCAGTACCGCTCCGCGGCCCGGTGCCAAGTGTCCCGCGGCCCGGTACCGGTCCGCGGCCCGGTGGTTGGGGACCACTGTTTTAAAGGGTTTTCATTTCAGTCTTCCAGGTTCCTTATGGGGGAAGAAAATAATGGTTTTGCTGGAAAAATCTATTTTTTAAACAGTTTTTCAGAGCCGTAAATTGCAGTGGGATAAATGTTTTTACAACTTAGGTTTAAAAAAAAAGTGCCCAGGCCAATTTATTATTAGTGTAAGACTGACTGTCTCAGAAAAAAGAAGCTCAAAGAGTTCATTGATAATGGCCCTCTCTACATCCAACCAGCCATTCTTTCCATTCTGTTTAGAGTTGCTATCGCTTTACAAAACCCAGTTTTTTACTGTATCTGTGTCAGAAATAATGACTCGGCACTAACCACATTAAATTAAAATGACTAAAAAAGGGCATACATTTTCATTATTCAATCATTCTTTCTTGATAAACAGTCTCATACAATCCTGTAATCGTTTACTGTAGCTGTCTTTTGCAGCAACTATTGCTGACAACGCGTTTCAAATTTTACCCAAGAGCACTAGTAAATTGTTAATATTTTGATTTATAAAGGTCATTTTGCAAAATATGGAACTTGAACAAGGGGTATTTAGTTGATCAAGTGATGCCACAGTCTAAAGACAACGCCCTCTGGAGGCCAGAAAATGACACTTGTCCCATGGCAAGAAGGTTAAAAATTGCCTTACTTGAAAAAATATTGTTGAAATCACATTGGAAGCTCTCATTTTAGAGCAGTCAGGGCAATACTTTGTTATATTACATTTTGTCTGAGACAAAAATACTTTAGAGAGAAAGTGGTTGTCGATTTCTGCGATTAAACTGGAGGATGTGCCTGGAGTGAGTAGGCAGGTTATCAAAATACACTTGTATTTCCTGGTAACAAGCTCAAATGTAGCCTATTTTACATATCTTGTTTGACAATTTTATCATCATAATGATATAATTTTTGGATTTTTACCACTGCAATGTACCAAAACCATGTAAACAAAGATGTAAAAACAGGCAGTTGGTGGGGTCTCTTTTAAAATGAAGGAGTTGCTTACCTAACATTTAAAAATAGGAGATTTTTATGCAATTTTGTAAAAATGCATCTACAATATTGGCTACAGTGGTCCTGAAATTGGTGGTATGTGTTTAACAACTAGGGTTAAGGAGTAGCTCTTACATTTTCTTTTAGATGGAACATTCAACTATTTAGATTAAAAGAAATTGCAATAATTTTTGTGAACTTTTATTTTGCGAACTGTCAGTGGAACTCTGGATGGACCATGGCTGTTTGAAGATATTGGAATAGTTCCACAAGTCCTGTAACTAGTTTAAAAGAACAAAAAGTGTTTCTTTTTGTGTCTTTTTTACTTTCATTTTTGAGAGGTAGAACAAAAGCACTGAAACAGCGTATCAACTTTTGCTGTTCTGTGGCAGAAAGTGCATTGTATGCAGTCGTGTTGGAGCATTGTTTTTCTTTTTAGGTAACGCCATGTCTTGTGACTGACAGCTATTAATAATGTGTCATCAAAACAGGGACTGGTGCCTACAGTGCCTATGTGCAGTTAAAATTACATTTTTTGGGCCTCTAAGTCAACAGATGTTAATTTAGTCTGTTTAAAGTGACGAAGTTGCACCATTTCTGAGAATATTTGCTTACTGCAAACATAGTTTATATTTTGTTTACCCAATTATACAGTTTTTCTATCTTCTATTATATGCATTGTTGGTTGCAAAACTTTGATAAAAGGTGCTTTGTAAACTCAGTTAGGAACCTTATGGAATTGTCATAAAGTGCAGCAACAGCGTAGAGCATAAACTATGCAAGGACAGATGCACTGATGGAATTGCTGCACGTCTGCCAGAAGCATTTAGAAGTTGTCAGGAGGCCTGTGGACAAGGCTAAGATTATTATAAAATTATATACAACCGGCCTGGCTGTGATTAACTCGTTTGTGAAATTTAAGGATCAAGTTAAAGGGCTCCTATTTATTAGTTTTGATAATCATGGAAAGTTATGGTAAATTAATTAGCATATATTTTGACTATTAACATTGAAAATTAAGGACAGCTTTAAAAAGAAATATGCAACTTGTCATCAGATATGATGGTAAAGAGAAAAAAAACCTTAATTGGCCTAAATTTAACTTTGAACCTGCCAGCTTTATGTCTAAACAGAGAATTAATTCAAGAGTTAATTAAAGGCCATTGTAACTTCGGGATGTGCAAAGGAGCATGAAGCACCTGCATATCATCAAATTTATAGCATTAAGTATGGCTTCAGAGAAGTACTAGATGTTATTGTATGTAAGCAACATATCGTTTCCATTCAGTTAGGTCTGCTTTTAACTCATTGATCTTAACTTTGACTCAATAAACGGTCATTGATGTCAAATATTTATGCTGCATTTACACCAGACATGATTCGCACGTAGAATTTGCGCCTGCAGCCCCTCTTTTGATGCGCATCAATTTTACTGCTCAACGCCTGCCTTTGACTTCCCAGCTGCAGAGCAACAGCCAACATTATTCTGGACTTTATTTGTTGCCACATCATGGAAAACATGGATGATGTTGAGGGAGTAGCTTGGGTTTATATGTTTTGGAGAGCTCTACAGAGGCACTGGCAAGGACATTACCATGTCTGGGTTCACCAGATCCCGGTACAGTGTACTCCCCTCCTGCAGCGGGAGCTACGCTTGGGTTACGGCCATTTTAAACGTTACTTCCATCTATCTGTGGCCCAGGGTCCGCTACGACAGCACCTACAGCGGCTCTCCATCTGCCAGGCAGCCAACTGCGGGCGGGCCAGCATAGCGAGCACTGCCTGCAGTTGGCTGCTAGCTCTGCCGGACCCAGGGCAGCTCGCTAAGCTGTCCACCTGGCGGCTGGCTAATGTAACGGGTTCGATTACACCAGCTCCATGGGCTCTGTGACAGGCCTGCGACCTGTCCAGGGTGTATTCCGCCTTTTCCCAACAGTAACAGGGGAAGTATCTAGCAAGAAAGAAAATAGATTGAAGTTCTGGACGAGAATCACCACCATGAGCAGCCATATTCGATTTTTTTCTTTCCACCCTTTGATCGAATCACTAAAAATGTCATGTGCCAAAAGCTGAGTCCCTGATTGGTTGACGTGCCACGTCAACCTCACTGCGCCCGACGCCCAAATCACGCGACAGGACCTCAGATCGTGTCTGTAAATTAAATTAACATTAAAAATTGACACACAAATTGTGTCCAGTGTGAGTTCAGCATAAGATCTCTGCAGTGTTAACCATACATTTTTCCCACTATGCTATTTGTTGAACCTATGTACATCTTAGAAATTTTAGAATTTCTTAACTTTAGCTCACCAAAACAAAGGTTTTTGAACACTTAACACAAATATTTTTTTTTGTTAGTCGTTTTAAATTGTTCATATGTTTATTAACAAGTAAGAAAACATGAATGTTGTCAGTTCTTTCTTGAAACTTTTTATGCAATGGCTGCATTAATTAGCGGTAATGCAGAGATTTGACTTCTTGTTTTTTCAAATATTCAACTTACTAGCAGTGTGCTAGCATCTCCAGAGCCCTAAAAGTCCACAAGTCCCCTCACTTGAGCTTCAACTCCTTTGCAATACAAAGTCGGGCGTTAGAAGTCATCCTAAAACCTCCAGTACAGTACCTGCCTGAATGTTTGGTCACATTCAGAACCCCTCCTGTGTGGAATGGAAGTGCCTCTGTCTCAGTAACGATTTTTTCCTGTGTTGACAAGTCACAACATGGAGATCTACAGCTCAGAGAGCAGCCCTTTGGCTACACAGAGCCCTGCTTGCACTGAGTAATAGCAATCTCACAGGAGTAGCAGGCTTTCAGCTGGCAGCAGTTCATACGGAACAGCTCGCCGGTGCAGCTGGGAAAGACAGAGCAGAGAGGGAGAGAGGAACTGGTGGTGGTAGCAGTGGAGATGGAGAGAGGGAGGAAATGGAGAGGAAGAGCTGTTAAGAGCTTTGGGCGGTTTCTCTGTTGTTGTATCACACAAGTGCATCCAGGCCCTGTAGGACAAGCCTTTAACAGGCATGAGGGATGGTGAGCATGAGAAGAGTGGAGGAGGCGGCAGCGGAGGAGGTAGTGGTCTGGGGAGCTGAAGCAGGCCGGTCGTGCCAGACGCCTGCTTTAAACAGGGATGTGATTTATTGTTTGCTTCTGTATCACGTATCACTCCTAAAAAGAAACAAAATTACATTAAGATGAAGAACTTAAAAAAAGAAAATCCGAAATGAAATAGCATCTCTTGGGAACCAATTCCTAAGCACGCTGAACACCATTAAGTACCGTTTGAAATTGGGATAATTTTGGCACAAGATGAAATCTACATTTATTTATTAATCTTTTTAAACTGTTATTGTTTTTTTTTACCCTTCACACAAATACACCACTTTAGTGTATTAAACATTGACTCTTCAATAAGATACTTCTGAAACATTCTAATTCAATGTAGGTCATCAGTGTGTGTGCAATTGCTAGGAGGCTGGCCAACACGTTGATCTTCACGGCCCTTGCTGAACACACTGCACGGTACAGTGTTATGAGATGACCTCACTTCCTGTGTGGGTAGAGGAGGGCAAGAGGCCTCTTATACACACATGCACACACATTCCCTTCTGAATCACAGCCTGGCTTCTGTTAGCCTTTAGTGCACTAGCCAGGCTTCCAACCCCCCCATCTCTCCTTACAGTGTAAAAGTGTTTCCACATTGCACATTTAGGCAGTCAAGAGCAAAGCAGGGGCTAATGTCCTCAACTAGCTGGCCAAACAGCAGCCCATCTAGAGCTTTTTGGGACCCAGGATCAGCTCAGTTGAGAGATTAAAAGTATAGCGAAGACACGGGGGCTGCTACAGACGCAGCATTGTAGGGCTATAAGGCAGTGACAGCTCTCTAGGGAAACAATATATCACCTCTAAAAGGGGAGTGGAAGCGTTTGGCAGCAGGACAAAAAATCCTGGGAAGTTAAAATCATTGATGTGATGTCATCTCCAAAGAAGCTATTGTCTGTGGATTGTGATGTTATTTATGATGCCTAAGGTACAGGTGAGCATCTTGACTAATTCCGTGCTCTATACAGACTGTGCCCTCGCTTTTACATTGGGGTCATTGTTGGTTCTTGAAAAGACAGATTTGTTATTGGCATTATTGTTTACCAAGGACTCGATTTAATCTTTTTAATTTTTATTAGATTAGTGACACACTTGATATGTCTTGGTGACACTCTCTTTAAAGCCAAAAAGTATGGATAGGACATATTGAAAGTGTAGGCTCCGGAAGACTAAATCAATGAAGGAATGCATATATAATCAAGCTGTTGAATAGTTGTATAAAGAAATAAATGAAATATACTGCATTTGTCAGTTCCTTCTTTCACCAACAATTGTTGTGAATGGAGGCCATGCTGGTTCAGATTGCTGTCATTAATCTCATAAACTCTGCAGGGGAGTGGTAAGCAACAGGTGTATTTCCCGCAAAAAGCTTTGTTAGATGATTTTAAATCCTCCTGGAAAAAACAATGCAAAAACTCAATTTGGCACGCACTACCAAGCATGCTCATTGGCCAGGAGTAGCCACTGCTTCCTACACATGCCAAGCTTTTTCTACTGTTGTTGTTTATTTCTGGTCTTCTTTGATCCTCCCTGACCCTGCTCTTCTCAAAGTTTTGTCCACTTGCCTTTTACTTATTAAACTGCCCTCTTCATTGATTTTGACAGCATTTATGTGTTGATACGGCTGTGTAATTGTTTGGAAAGTCTGCTTTGCCGTTTGCTTGTAGCATGCAGTCGCTTTTCCATTGTCAGTGTTTTGACCTTGCTGTACCTGCCAGCCAGAAATGAGATCATCAGAAGAGAAGACAAGAAGCTGACATCTCTTCTCCACCTACCCGTGGCTTTAAGTGATGGTTGTCATAGCAATCATTATGCCACAGAACAGACTCAGTGGGTGAAGGATGGCTTTGAATACAGCAGCCTCAGGTCACAACCTAGTTATGACAGAACCACATAGACCTGTGAGGGTTGGTTGCAGTGCACATTCTTCACTGAGTAAATAGCTCCATGCATGGTGCATAAAACATAGTAAATTCCTGGTTAAGATTTAAATTGCCAGTCTTCTTTTTATTCCATGAAAGCAGGGAAATGGATATTGGTTTAGATGAGAGGGTAAGGTCAGCATAGGATTGATAAAAGTCCCAGTTGAGGAGCAGGAACTCTTTTTCTTTGTTCCTACAACTCTTGGAGAAGGTTTCATGCCTATTTTCTGTGTTTGCACAGAAGAAACTGCAGGCAAGGGTGTTTTAAAGTAGACCTGTCTTTCCACAAAGATTGAGAAAGAAAGAGGTTTGATTGTTCTAAGAAACTGAACTATGTGTTTGTCTAAAAGTAAGTTTCTAGAAATATAAATAAAACAGGAATTTAATTGAAATTTAATTGAAATTGAAATTTCATAGCTAAATTTAATTTATTTGTTTATCTGAGCAGATGTGGACATCCCTTATCTCTTTACGTGGAGCTGGTGGTTGCATCCGCTTTGTGCATTGTGGAAACACAGAGCCCATAAACCTCAGAGAACCTTGTTTGGTCCAAATGTGCCTACTGCCTCTCATTCCCATCAGCTGTCCCAGCTACCATTTAACATGGAGATTGGAAATGGAATAAGCTCTCCCACCATTCTCCCTGGACCTGCATGTCAATTAGGTTAGCGGTGAGCATTTCCTGCTGTGCTGCTGAGTTTCTTCTTCTTTCTATCTCATTTCCTTTTTTTTCCGTCTTTTTTTCATTTAATAGCATAAACTGCTTCTCTTTTCCAGGGGAAGGGACCAGGACCCATCTTTGGTTATTGTCCCTGTCATAATTGACAGACTGAAATCAGGCTGAGCCAGCACCGCCCTCAATGCTTTTGCCAAAGAAATACCTCTGTTACAAAATACACCCATCATTTTGAGTTTTTTTTTTTTCCCTCTGTGTTTGGTCCTTCTCCCTTATCCGATCCTCTTCCCTGCTGTTCTTTCTGAGTGCCTCTAATAGATGCTGTCTGTTCTGCACTGGTACACGTTCCATTTAAATACATAAGTGCACGTACAGAACTGTCTTTGCCCCAACTCTCATTGGACCCTCACTGTATATTCCTGGCGTTTGTGGCTGGTTTAGAGCCTAGTGTCCCTTTTTGCCAGCTGGTTGATTTACAAACAATACATGAAGGTTGTACACACCCACTATCCATCCTCCTACTCTCATACTGTCCTCCCTAGAAACACATTTCTTCTATGAGGGGCTTCAGAATGGCTGAAAAGTTTGCAGCACAGCGATAGCTGATTTTCTTTACACTATATTAAGGACGTAGGCCATCTTTTTCAGAAAATAGAGCAGCATCCATATCTCTGTAAATTTGTAGAATCTCGTGAGCCAGCAAGAAAATCTGTACAAACGATTTGGTTTGCCAGTTGGCAAACATTTGTAAATATAAACAAAAAAACATTTTAGTGCTGTTTTAGCTGTATTATAAAACCATATATGTTTATGAATTAAGGTCAATGAACCCTTTTACAATGGCAATCTGTAGAAAACATCCAACAACATAATCCCAGGGGACTAATGTGGAACAATAACTGGACACCAGCATTTTTTTAAGATAAAAATCTGTCGCATTTACTGAAGCTTATTTCTTTTATGCGGGATAATTTAAAGTGCTCTGCATGTTTTTGTATGTATTCGGTTTCCAAAAGCAGAATCTAAAACATATGTACTTCATCGGGTTTAACTAAATTGTCGAAGTCTCCATGAAAATTAAAAAAACTTTCCCCCAAAAAAACAAAATGAAAAAACTTATAACCCCTAGACTTTACATTAGCGTCTTTTGACAAAGCAAACTTACCATTTTCCCCCCCCACCTTTTGACTCTTAAGTTTGGTTTCATTTTGCAAACATTTCTAAAGATTGCTACCACATACACTGGTTTACAAAATGTAAATTATAAACCTTATCATGTGTAAATTATTTGGTAATTATTCTAAACCAGTTATTTGTAATTGAAAAGACCTTTCACCAGCATTCACCTCATTGCCCCTTGTATTTGATCCAAATTAAAGGACTTCATGTGTGCTTTTAGTTTGCTTAAAGAAATGGTTCTGCTGAAGTGAGTTTGGGAAATTCTTAGTTCAGAGCCTTTGTTCTTTGTCATCCAAAATGAATCTCAACACCATCTCACACTAGTTTAACAAATAACAAGCAAATAACTATCTTTAAAAGAGGAGTTTTCTTTTAAAAGCCTAAAGTTATTCTCTGAAATTTGTTTTTGTTTTAACATCAGAAGTCTGAGTTATGAAAAGAGTGTGGTGTGTTAGAGATCAGGTAATTATTGATATGCTGTAATTATACTTTTTAATTTTCTCATCTTGTTTCACTTTTGTCACGCTGGTATTCTTGGAGCTGCAGCTCTGCCCTCTACTCTGAACTTTCACCTTGAGAGCATCAGCGCAGCTCAGGCAGATTATTTGGTACCACCTTGTGGCCACAGATGCGCTCTGTGCATCTCTACATTTGCTTTCATGTTTTGTTGCAAAACCCATTATACGCATTATAACTGAAACAATTTAGAACATCCTTTGTGATGGGGAGCTTTTCATGCAAAATTGCCTCTCTACTCTGTGTTCCCCATAAAAAGGTAAAGAAACCCAACTATGGGTGCTTTTGGAAGGGTACTTTTAGTGAATCCAGCTGACTAAAATTTGGACTCAAACCTAGATCACAAAGAACACCATTTATTTGCCATCTGCCATCATGTTCAGAGAAATTTGCTTTAAAATTTTTGAATGGAAAGTTGATATTTTTTAAAGTGATTTATTGTTATTAAAATACAGAACCATTATTTATTATAGTATTGAATAAATAACAGCTTTCTATTTTATTGTCTATTTAAAATAGTTGTCATTTTTCCCTTTTATGTCATACAACATTAAGCTTAGGGAAAATAGCTTCTGATAAAACAATAAATGAGTTTTGCAATTTCTGATATATATATATATATTTTTTGGTTAACAAATGAAAGCTATAAGCAACTGGATGGCTAGGTTGGTTAAGTGCAGGACTGGCACACAGGAAATCAAGGTTTGATTCCCAGTCATCCAGTGTGGATCCTTTGGCAAGACCCTTCACACTACTGCTTAGCTATGTAACCTGTGTAAGTTTGGACCCCCCTGTGCCGGCCCCTAGCCCAGATAAAATACAGGGTTGTTGGCAACAGTGCTATTTTATTTTAAGTATTAAAAAAGTATCTGTTTTCAATATTGGTGAGGGACACATCATAGCTAGTGATGACTTCCAGAAAAACTCGCCTGCAGTGCCCAAAAAAGACCTATCCAAATAAAGACTATCACAATGGCAGTTTTCTTTCACTGGGCCCAATTTCTTGACAAACTAAATAGTTGACTTAACAAGCAATATTAACGATTTTCTTTCACTAAGAGCCAAAACATGCATAAAAAATAACTACATTCGTCTTCACCTTTATTTGCTCTATTTAAATAAGTCAGTTGTCTTTCATTGGACCAGAAAAAGCTCACAAAACTTCCATTTATTTTTTTTATTGCAGTTTATTTCCCTTCTAAAAGGAACACAAGATTTTGTGTCTAGTAATCCTAAGAGACCATCTTTAATTTTTTTTTGTACAGGAGAAGTTACTTAGCAGAAAGGTTAAGATTTTATGGTTAAATACAGCAGCAAGCGGGAAGAATACTGTCCTTTGCAGATGCTTTGTAATGTTATTCTCTACATTTTCTGATTGTAGAGTAAAATAAAATTAAACGACTAATACAAATTCATATGAATTCAATGACCTTTTTTCAAAATCCTGCTAAAGCTCACTGTTGCTCTTTCAACACTTTCTCTTAAATAAGTTTCACAGGTTTTTGGTGTCATCGTTTGTAGGTTCCCTGTTCTCAGTTGTTTAGACCTTGAAGAGTAACTTTATTAAGAAATGTGTGTGCTTAACATGTGTAATTAAAGAAGGAACTGTGGCAACACGACTGAATTCTCTGGTTCTTCTGAATCTCTCTAAGAAATGGCATTTTGTTAAATGAATGTTTTAATGAGTTCAACATTTGATAAACTACAAACACTCAAAGCACGGAAATTGATTAATTTTCCCAAATATTAACAGTGAGGATGATCTTTGTTTATAGATCCAACTCTTTTATTTTCTAAATAGTTTGTCCCAAACAACTTATTTTCTTTTATGATAAACAACTTCCCTAGCCCAGAATGTAGAGACCACATCTTAAAATGTGATGGCCTGTTTTTCAAGTCTAGCAGGGAAGTGCAATATTTTGCAGTCTTTGCATAAAAAGAGTATTTGGTGGGTATATGCCCGTAAAACAACAATATTTTCTTTCACTTATCAATGCTTTCCAATGAGGGGAAGGGAGTTCACTGCAGTTTTGATTTTTCTTTATCAACCTGTTTATGAAATGATGTTTGGATTAAACAAAAGGCTGCATCTACAAGCTTAACCTTGAAAATCTGTGATAGTATAGTGCAGTCATTAAAAAAGTAAAACACTATTTACTGAAATGTGGATCGGTAGACAAAGGCTGACTTGGCAGGTTCTTTTGCAATCAATGTTTATTCATTTGAAATCAATTTTAGTCTATTAACTGCAGGCTTGCATTAAAAAGTTATTTCTAGTGGTTGGCAAGTAAGTGTGGCTGGGTTTTGGTTTGATTTTGACTATAATGTCACTAGCTTTGTTATATAAATGTGTTAAGAATAATTTTTTTAGTAGTGCTCTACATCAACTTTAGTGCTACTTGGCATTCGCTGATGTCAGCTATAATAAAGTTTGGAACACAGACCTGTCAAATATAGAAATTCATTTGTAAGACATTTCATTGTAGGAGAAACAAGAATCAGCTGCTTTACTCGGTTAAGAGGGAAGTTTCATGGAATGGTGCGTTACACAATGTAAATTTTTGGCATGAAGTGCTTTCTTCAAAGAAACATATTTTAACACCAGAATAGTTTTTGGTATTTACCTAAAATTGTTACATGAATTTGGTTAATTACTCCTTTATGGGATCAACAAAGTTCAGTTCATGACATTTCATGTTAAAGCTCGCAATGTTGCAACTACGCTGCACTTATAAAATGTACATATTTACTTAATTCTTTAAAGACTTCTAGTCTAAAGTGCTAAATATTTTGGGCCGCTAGTCACCCCACCCAACCCATATATTTGTTTAATTTATTTGTTTTTGACATGATATACTAAAAGCTGAATGGAAAAATAAGATGGAGGGTAAAGTGCACTTCTTCTGCTTTGAGGAATTCCGGAGGTCTCGTGCTCTTGGTTGTCTCATTCTCTTCCAAGAACACTTCTCCTTCCTGTTTCACCTCTGGCATGCCGCCCAAAGTACCCACAAACCACGAAGGCCAAGGCCGAAAATACACACATGGTAATTTGCACTACATTTCAATATGACTCAAGCACCAGTATATATAGCCCTGCTGCTTGAACCCTGATCCTTTCTAAAAGTATCTCCCCTCTCTATGGCGGCCATAAGATTACCTCTGTGTAGTGTTGTCACAGACAAACAGAGGTAGGGCAGAAAGAAAGTTAGAACTGTGAAAATGTCACAGCTAAATACTGAAATGTCTAACATAAACCCTGAACAGTATTGGTGAAGTTTGTTTTTCCGCTGGAGCTAAGGTATGTTATCGAAACTAAACACATTGAGCATATTTGATTTGTTTCATTTGATACTTAAGCTCAAACAAGTTTTTACTTCATTGAAATTTGTGAAAATAATTATAAATACTAGAATAAAAGTATTTCAACTGTGCAGTGTTCAAGTTTCGCGGTCCCTATGTTTTTGGGGAATTTTGCATGTCTTTTTTTTTTTTCTTTTACACTGTATTGTACTCTGCTTCCCAATTGGCTGTAGACTGTTGTTAGTCAATCTTCTCCATGTCATGTCCCTTATGATGTATCCAGCTCGCCAGATCTAAATAAACCTTCGATTGCAAGCAGTTTTCTTTTATTTCTTCTTCTTCTTTGAGGGCTGTACAGTGGTTAGAGCTCTTTCTTTACAGCAAGAAGGCCGCACTTCAAGTCCTGGGTTGGGGACCTGAATCAGCTATGGGGGACCTTTCTGTGTAGTGTTTGCATCTTCTTCACATTTTCTCTGAGGAATCCGGCTCCCTCCCACTATCTAAAAACATGCTTCATAGGTTAACTAGTTGCTTTAAATTGTCCCTATGTGTGAATGTGGCTGTGTGTCAGACTGTCCAGAGTTTACCCTGCCTTCGCCCATGGGTGGCTGGGATAGGCTCTGGCAGCCCTGTAACCCTGAAAGGGAGAAAATAGATTCTGAAGATGAATGAATATTTTTCTTTGAACCAAATTGGTTCAATTTTTCTGTGAAGGATTTGAACTATGAGAATATTTATAGGAGAAGGAAATGTTAGAAAATGATAGTCTGTCTTTAGAAATGTGTATAAAGTGTGTAGAAGGACATTTACAGCTTTAAAACATCTAAAATAATTGCAAACAAATTAAGTTGACGACTTTGACAAATTTCACCTATCACCTATGTTATTTTTGAAACATAACTCCAGCAATATCAGTACATCTTTTTTCGTGGGTATTTATCTAGACCAGTGTTTTTCAACCAGTGGTGTGCAGCGGCACTACTAGTGTGCCGTGGGAGATGGTCAAGTGTGCCGTGGGAAATTGCCCTCATTAACTGATCTAAAAACATTTCCCATCTCCAGGATTTCAGCTCTGTGTTCATCCAAACAAGCCCTGATAAAACACTGAGTAGTTAGGAATATGAAAGATCATTAAATACTTTTTTCTTTGTGTTTATTTATTTTGTTAAAGACATTTTGATAAGAATGACGGTACTGCGATTCAGTAGCAGCTCCGGCTGTATTTGGGAAAAGTCCTGCCCCTTTAACTGTCTCCACCAATCATTCTTGGGGGGCTTAATCACATGCCATCAGTCTGACCAATCAGAAGTGGTTAAAGTCTTCACTTCCTTGTCCCGATTTAGCTCAAAAAGTCGCTCAGTTCTAACAAAAATACCAGCTAAAGCTCGTTTTTAGCGGTGGAGCTTTCCACAGAATCCGGTGTCAGACCGTGAAACAAGTGAACAAAACCATGAAGCTCTGAAAAGCAATCTCCGGCCGTTTTATGCACTACATCTCCCATGATGCATTGGGGTAAAGCGACAGCGCACAAGGAGATCTGTTGTTAAATGTCTTATAACCAACGAACACACCTCAAACTGTTTTTAAATCTTCTAACTTTACTTTTATTACATCTTTTAGAAAAAAAAAACAGCTGCAGCTTCCAGCTTTTTCTGCCACAATCATCTCAAAAATGCACGTGAGATTGTGGAGGGACTGTAGATCAATACAGACTATGAGTTTCTCCTTTTTTGTCTTTCTTTTTACTTTTTTTTTGGATGCTGGTGTGCCGCAGGTTTTTTTTTAAGGTTAAAGTGTGCCGTGGCTCAAAAAAGGTTGAAAAACACTGATCTAGACTAGTTGATGATGATGGGTTTTT
The DNA here is from genome assembly GCA_023969325.1 of Oryzias curvinotus. Classification (NCBI taxonomy): domain Eukaryota; kingdom Metazoa; phylum Chordata; class Actinopteri; order Beloniformes; family Adrianichthyidae; genus Oryzias; species Oryzias curvinotus. The sequence goes on from CM043706.1 coordinate 35,896,434, forward strand.
TTGTGCTGAACAACAGACCACCAGACTTATTGCCTAATTGATCGTGGGCTTCGAAACTTTGAATGCTATCACGCTTTATGAGATTCCAATACAATACATTTATTTTAAAAAATGATTGTCTGAGGTTTGTTTTTGTGACCAGTAATAGGATAAAAAAAATTAACATTACATACATTTTATTCATTAACTGTGCTCCTCAATATATTTAATATTTGCAGTTTTTGCTTTTTGAGAGAGAACTTGGACGCAAAGGGAGAACTCCATCTAAAAGGGACAAAACGAGTATCAGATTATGCAAAAGCGATCCAATTAATGGAATTATTTTCACCCCTTGAAAGATTTGGTCATTTGCTTCGACCAGACTCTGCCAGTGGTGCATCTTTCCCACCATATTGTCCAGGAAGAACTTAATAAGGCAGTCTTGACCGCTGGGTGTGCTCATTAGCATAGCCCGCGGCCCTGGCAAGCCATGGTAAGGCTCAGTCGGACACTTAATTACTACTAAAGCTCCTTCCTCTCTACTTCCATACTCACTTCTTTCCTTCTTCTGTCCTTACCCTCTGCTGAACCTCCTTAACCCACCCATAAAGATGCACACATGCGCTCAGTGCCCTTAGCAGGAAAAAGAGGCTAATCATTTTGGTGATGTAAATGTGATGACTCAAGGCTGGGTGTGTTGTGGCAGTATTTTAAGTTGTCTTACTTTGTAGGGCTTTGCGGTCAGCAATCTTTGTGATTTTAGTGAGTATCTGACCTGCTCTACCTCTTTCTCTATTTCTGGGTCTCTCTCTCTCATTCTTATATTAGCTCATGGGCATGACTCTCCTTTTGACATCTGCACAGTATTGATGCACCTCATCCAACCTTAATCGGCTAATGGCTTCTTCTTCTTGTCTGCCCAGCCAAATCAACCCCTCCTTTCCTTGGCCTTGCCTCTATCAGTCCCTTCCTTCCTTTGCCTTGTTGTCTCTTACTCTCTCCATGCCTGGGGTCAGCCATGCCAATTTTCAAGCCTGTCTAAGCAATACAGAAGCTTTGAATGTGTTTTTTAGCAGTCTCACACAAGTCATGTAGTGGGGACCTTATGACCTACCTTTGCTCCAATTTTTCTCCTCTCAAATTGCTTCTTTAAGCTTTGTCATTTCTTTTATGGAAAGATATTTTATGTGATACGTTTGGATTTGTGTAAATCCCGATGATAAGTTTATGTTTATACATGTATATGCATAATACAACTGACATCCAAGTGACCTAAAAAAAAGTGGCACTTTTGTCAAGTTAAGCATGAAGGTTTGACTTGCTTAATTAATTTGTAGACTGCAGTTTCTTAGTGCCTTCTATTCTTTTAAACTAACCTTACCTAATCTTTTATACCTGCTTGCCTATAGGGGTCACCACATCCAATCATCTGCCTCCATCCAACCCTATCCTTTGCATCCTCCTCACTTACTCCAACTACCCTAATCTTCACCTTTATTTGGTCTTCCTTTAGGGCTCTTTCCTATTAGCTCCAACCTTGGTGTCCTTTTACCACCAGAATCACTGTCTCTGTTCTGAATGTCTTTAAATTATCTCTGGCATCCCTGCATTTATCTCCAAACCTCTAACCTGAGCTGTCCCTCTGATGTTTTGATACCTGATCCTATCCATCCTAGTCACTCCAAAGGATAATTAAGAGATAGGTTAAGTACACGACATACAAACTAAGTTATGCTTTCTCTTTTTGTCACAACAAAAAACACGGTATCGGTTTTCATCCATGTTGGGGCTTGTCAGAAATATGACTTTTAGTACTTGTTTTATTTTTATTTATATATTAACAGAAAAAAACTGCCCCTTTCACCCTTCCAAGAGTGGTTTCTCACCCAAGCTCGGGTCCTCTACCAGAGGCCTGGGAGCTTGAGGGTCCTGCGCAGTATCTTAGCTGTTCCTAGCACTGTGCTTTTCTGGACTGAGAGGTCTGAGTTATATATGTGGTGTGTGTATGTGTGTGTGTATATATGTATATATTCTCTATCATAGAAGAAGACCCATCTGCTGGTGGAATAAAATAATGTGTGTGTGTGAGTGATAATGTATCCAGACCACTGAGCACCCTGCAGCTGTTTGTCTCAACATGCAAGTCATCCCTGCCATTATACCATTAAACGTTCTCTTTTAAGTAGCAGATGGAAGCTGCATAATCCTGAAACTTTGTCTCAGCTCAGGTTTAGGAGTTCTTTCAATACATCTAACAACTGTATCCAACTGCCATTGTGTGACAATGACAATTCAGTAGAAAGAATATTTGAAAGACATCAGTTAAGTCTTTTCTACATGCAACTGCACATATTCCAGAAATTGAAGTACAGATAACAGCAGTTTTGAGATCAAATAAACAGTTTTTGGTGGGGTTAGGTGGCAGTACAAAACCTTGGAAATTGTAATTTTGTCCGTAGAGGCGGTTCACTTTGACATTAAAGACGTGAAAGTGTTCATCTTTGAGAAACTGCACTCATCGTGTAGCCTTGAGTTTTAGCCTTATTCACTGTTTTACCTGTTAGGTATGAGGGAATCTTGTATTCAAGAAAGTTCAGTGTTAAAGCTGAAACCTTGGGTCAGCAATCTAGTGATTTCCTTCTAACCACATTATAGCCATTAGTGGCTCTCGTTGCTTTTCACATGTCATATGAAAATAGGTCAAGTTTTTCCCTGTGTGACTCACCAGCTCTTTCTTCTTTTGTTTTATTCTTATTAACCTTAAAAATGTATTCAAGAGGAAAAATGGCTTCAAGGATCATGAGAAACTTGGTTCTCATTGAGTGCATTTTGGTGTTTTCTTTAATGCGGATAACAATAGTATAAGGAAAGATTCGCAAAAATGTTCCCATCAGTTTTAATTGATCTGTAATATTACTATTAAGGGAAATATTACAAGAGGCTGATTTAGAAAGCGTTACACATTAGGAGTTATGATGTTAATATTTTAGATGCCACTACAAAGCAAAAAACAAAATTTTGACTTGTACATTACTAAAAGATGTGAGGCTATGTCTCGTTAAAAAACTCTGACACTTAATCTAATTGTTCTGCCTTTATGCTTTTGCAATTAATCTATTTTTAATGCATTTAATTTTGTTAAGAAGTTGTATAATAAGTAAATAATAGAGACTTCCGGCATTATGAGAAAGCTGTAATCAGACCCTCGACTTTAATGATCCCTTAGTATAATCTATATCATTTGTTTTTATTTTATTTATGCTTCTTATTACTACGCTTAAGTAAGAAGCATAAATCTGCTAAACAATGACATCTAAGTGTAATTCCTATATGATATCAATCATTTTGGGTTATGATTTTGCTGGCCAGAAATCAGCTAATTTATAAAAAACATATCAGGTTGCTTGGCAACCCTTTCTTAGTTTGCCTATAAAAAGAGATCAAATGGAGCAGGTCTAGCAGAGGTCAGGGCCATCAAGGTGAAGATCTTTTTCAAAGTGTGTATGTTTGTTTCAGTGATGTTTTAATTTATTTCTTCATTTTCTCTCCATTTTTGTACTTCATGATTTCTTGGTCAGACAGTTCTCTGCCAGTTCTTTTGGATTAGATGTTCGGTAGGGTTGTGTACAGTAAATGCAGAAATAATGTCAGTTTTGACTTTATTTCACCCAGGCTTGGTGCTATACACTTACATTCTTTGGAAAGGTTTGTTAATACATATCTGGAATATTCACTTTTCTTTGTTCGCCCTTGTCTGGCAAGCTGTAATGTTTAGCTTATGAATATTGATACATGAAGTGTATATTAATGACCCTTGGTGACCTTAACCCTATCCTTATTGGCTCCCTGGTGGTATCTGCAGACTCATGAATATTAATCTAGTTCTGTAACCTCCATTACCCTAATCTTTGCTGTCTAGCCTCCCAGAAGGACCCGTTGTCATGGTAACCTCTTTACGAGGCTCTTCCAGACCAATGGTGGGAAAAAGTAGTTAAAAACGGACAGAAAACTAAATTAAACAAAATATTTTGTATGTGCCAGATGGAAAGCTGCCATTGTACCAGAAAATTTGCCTGGCAGTAACTTTTAGAGGTGTCTGTTGAGCAATGCAAACTTGAACATTTAGGATTTTTTTAACCATCATGTTGCAATGTCTTTATATTGTGTCTCTTAGAAGTTGGGTTATCAGGGTCCCTTCCCTTTTTACAGAACGAAGTTTCCTCTTAAATAACTATGGGATACAAGAACTCAGTCACTTGCTGAGTGACTACCACTCTTCCAGTCCCAAAATGACCAACAATCAATAGTTAATTTCATTAAAATAATATATTAAACTGCACAGTAAAAGAACAAAAAAGTACACAGAATTAACCTAGACTTCAAATGTAAAATAATGGGGAAATAAGTTCAGGCTGAAAAAGGTTGCTCAGCCAGTTCGCCTTCAAATAAATACACAATTATTTAATGTACATCTTGCACCACACAAAGTCCCTAGGTCAGTAACCTGGTACCAACTGAAAATAATGGATGGGAAGGTTATAGAGAGAATAATGAACACTTGCAAGTCTTGGTCACACATACGACTTGCTTCATAACTATTGTTCTTGATTAAATGGTCTGACTTTTCCTTTTTCTTACAGATGTGGACGGCAATGAGGACGGTGGGCCCAATGGTGGTGTTGAGGAAGAGGATGGCTGGTTTGGGAATGCCTCTGACACACGCTCAGAGTCTTCATCTTTTGGAGACACCCAGGATGAGCTTCTTCTCCATAGGGGCCTGTCTCCTGATGAGCAGGCTGAAGTCAGTGTTGGGTCTGGGGACCACGATACTTGTGGAGGTGAAGGCTCTATGGGTTGCCCCACACCTGTTCATCGTGCCTCTTTGGAACTTCTTGGCTTGGATGGGGGTGCATTCTCGGCCCAAGACACACTCTCTTCAGTAGTATCATCACTTTATGGTGAGGCAGCCTCCCGAGCTCTTGGGAAACCTCTTAGTAGCAATCTGCGCCGCCTCCTAGAGGCTGGGTCTCTCAAACTTGACACTGGCGAAGTCCTTGGTCGATCATCTAGAGGAAGTGCAGGGGGAGAGTCCCCCCCAATTGCATTAGCACCATCTTTGACCCTCTCCCCATCATCTCATCATGCCCAACAGCTAAGTGCTCTTGCCCGAAAACTGGCCAATAATAACAATAGTGGTTCTGCCTCACCAGCCTCCTTGGCACCCTCAGTCACAAACATTAAGCAGGAGCCCCTTGACCCATTTAACTCTGTCACCCCCAGCAATGGCAGTGGCTTTGTGTGGGCAGGTGTGACAGATAAGTGGCCTCCAGCCACTTGCTCCAACCCCTGTGGTTCCAGCCTGTCTCCAGATTCTGCAATCCAAAAGTTAAAAGCAGCAGCCAATGCTGTGCTTCAAGACAAGAACGCTGTTGCTTCGTCTTCGACAACATCTTCCTCCTCCACCTCTGCCTCATCTGCAGTGCCCACCTTGGGCGGGGGTAATCGAGGAGACGATATGGTGCGCTTTGATGCCTTCAACTCTCCGTTTAGCCCACAGTCAGCTAGCTCTACCCTGGCTGCACTTTCCAAGAAAGTCAGTGAGAGGAGCCAAGCTTCATCAACAGCCAGTGCTGCCTCTGACCACCAGGCCTCAGCAAATTCCTTTCTTTCTCTTGTGTCAATGACGTCCTCTGCTGCCTTGCTCAAGGAGGTGGCAGCAAGGGCAGCGGGAAACCTGCTGGCAGAAAAGAAAGAAGGATCTCCCCTGGCAGCCGCGGGGGTCCTCCAAGAGGACGCAAAGCCCCTGCTGGATATGAACCGGAAAGCACCGACGCCATCTACACCCAACCAGAATCTAGAGTTGCTGCTGCCTTCCACTCCAAAGGGCAGGGGCAAACCAAACAACCAAGCAGGTGATCTAAATGCATTTTACAGAAATGTTATATGCATATCCCTCATTATTATCAAATGATTTTTTAGATAATGGTTGCACCTGCAATGATAACCACCTGGCATGGCTTTAGTGCATTTTTAGAGCAGTTAGCATACAGTTGTAAAGGACATTGTTGAACAGCTCTAGCTCAAAGGGCAGCAATTAAATTGAGCTTGTTTATTTGGAAAGATGAGAAAATGGTATGCTAAATTATTTGACAAGCAATTTATTAATTAGAATCAATTGCACTTGACTGCAATAGAAAAAAGATATATTTTTGCATTACTTCTCACAGTATTTCCATCAGAAAAACAACTCTGAACTTCCATGACATGTTTTCTCCAGTTTTGTAATAGTTTTGTTTTCACCTCAGTGGCGCTGAAGTAGCAAGTTGTGCAGCTTCGGCTTAACTGTCAGCCGAGCAGAGAGCATAACCGAGAGAAAACAGCCCTGGCTGGCCTTCTAGTCTGGGAAATGGTCTGTGGGCTCAACGGGGGGTTCCGACTGAGACCTCACTGCCTTCCCAAACCATCTCGTTTGTGCTCAGATGTGAGCGCTGCCAAAAAGGGGCCGTCAGTGTGTGCACAGCACAGCGGGGAGCCCTGGAGTCCATATCCATCTCAGTAGCCTCCTCCTGGCTTCAGCCCCCCTAAACAGAGCCCTCTGCACTGATCAGCACAATAGACTTAAGGCCAAACACATCATAGTTTCCACTGACTGGAGACAGATGCGTCCACGCACACTTTTCCATTTTTCACTATGTTTCTCCGTCTCACTGTTATACTTGCAAATGGCCATGCAGCACAAAATGCAAGTATGTGCAGATATGTGAACATGTAACCACAACAAAGGTAAACACAAAGATTTCATTGTATCACAGGGACACGGCTTTACTCTTACTGAGCATGTGTAAGGGAGAACCAAATGCTTTCCAAGAGATTGATGTGCTCTTTTGAGGGATTGTGTCGCAACCCCGCCAAACCTAAAATGGCTGGATCAAATTGACTTCAGACAGATGAGGCAGTCGATGTAATATTCTGTGATCTGCATGCTAAAGAGGGGGGTCTGCTGTAGCCCAGCGTGCTGTCAAGGTCGAGCAACGCTGTAAAAATGCAGGTAGTTGTTTGGTTGCCAGACTGAAAAATCTGACCTTGATTATTGACTACCATGTCCTGTTTTATTGTCATGCCTCTAGTTAGAATATAAAAGTGTCATATACCATATTCTGCACTCTGCATATTTATAGCTTCCTTTTTTTTATGACGTGCTTGTAAAAGAAAAAAAACTAACTGGGGCGTTTGAAGAAATGTTAGAAACTTGCACAAACCGTTTTTATTTTTGCTTTACACACCTTAACTTGGAGTAGGCAAGGCCCTTCTGCATCTCTGCTAGGCTTGGAGAGGTTGGGCCGCAGATGGCGGTTTATTGTTGCAAATAGGCAGTTTCGAGGTTTTACACCTCAGGTCAATGAATGGCTGAGCACAGTAATTTTACCAAACACTGATTACCAGATGTTTTTCAAGGAACAGCACTGGAATACTTATGAAGCCATCCTGACAGCCCCTTGTAGAATTTGTAATGCAATCATGCCTCTTTCTAATAAGACCAATTAAACAGTAATGAACACCGGATATGAATCCAACAACAATAATCGAGATACTAAAACGTGCCTGAATTCTTTCATTTACTTTTCTACTGGTTAAAGGTGGCATTTTCTTTCATAGGTTTCATTGTGGTCATCTGTTTTTCTTAACTAAGGTTTAGTTTATATGTAAAGGATGTTTTTCTTTTTTTCAACGGTACAGATGTATTTCTGGAAAACTTGGGTGACAGTTCTGAAACTTACAGAATGTCTTTGTTAATGTTTAACAGTGTTCTTTGGTTCCCTCAAGGCTCTCCTGAGGATGGTGGGAAGCCATTCCAGTGTCCGGTGTGCGGACTGGTCATCAAACGCAAGAGCTACTGGAAGAGACATATGGTCATTCACACAGGCTTGAAAAGCCATCAGTGTCCACTGTGTCCCTTCCGTTGTGCTCGCAAAGACAATCTCAAGTCTCACATGAAGGTTTGACACTTTTACTCCTTTAAATTTGATCCAAAACACTTCCTGAGGCTTATGCTGCGTGCACACAAAATAATTTGCATTGTCAAATTCATGTTGGATGCCTCTCTTTTGACGCGCATCAAATTCCATGCTCAAAGCTTGATCAAAAATGTGTTCATAAACCTGACGCTCCAGACACGTATGGGAGGAGCTAAGTGTTTTTGCCTTATTGTTACATGGAAGCATTGATTTTATTTCTCCTTAACAACGCATGGAACACACAGATGATGTTGAGTGATCAGGTTTATTTATTTTGAAGAGCTCTACAAAAGCATCAGAGAATACATCTCCAGTGTCTGGGTTCATGAGATCCCTCAGAGACTCACTCAGTAAGGTGAGCTTCACCATCTACTGCAGGAGCTGCGTCTGAATGGCAGCCGCTTTGAGTGGTACTTCCATCTCTCTGTGATCCAGTGTGATGACATGCTGTTCCGTTTTAGTCAGAGGAGGACACAAGAAAAAAAAGAATAGAATTAGAGTACCTTTTTACTATTGTCTAAACGGAAAAAATTCAGAAGAGAAATGATCGGAATCTCCTTAATGTTTGTTTTAGACTCCACCTGCTGATCGGGTCATCATCATGTCACAGGCCAAAGCTGAGTCCCTGATTTGTTGGCGCGATGCGTCTTCTTTGCCAAAGTTCAGATACTTGAAATCTGGAAGCGCCATAATGCCCAAATCGCATTGCGACGCCCAAAATGCGCTGCTGCCAGGCCGATGCGCCACACCCCACGCACCCACGCAACTTTAAAGTTGTACTGGAGTTCCACTGTAGCTGCTGTAATATGGTTGCAAACACTTCGTTTCTAACTCTTAAACCTGTGCTTCCATTGCAGGTACATCAGCACCAGGACCGGGGCGAGACATTTCAATGTGAACTTTGTCCCTTTACCTCCTCCCGACACTTCAGCCTCAAGCTTCATATGCGGTGCCACCAGCACTTCCCCCGCATGGACGTCAAGGTGAAAGAGGAGCTTACCACTGACACTGAGGGCGAGGGCTCCCTGTTGGGTGACAGTGGTTCCACAGACCCAAGAGCCACGCAAGTGTCACCCCTGACCTCGGACACCCGGCAGGCGACGTCCTCTCCTGTCGAAGCCTCTGGCAATCATGTCCATATCAAGGAGGAGCCGCAGGAACGAGACCTGTCCGTGCTGTCCCCCTTTAGCATGTGCAGGGACCGTCCCAGCAGCAGTGCAAACTCTCTGGAAATACCCGGGGTTGGAGTTGGTGTCAGATCAAGTCCAAGTGGTCCAACCACCGCCTCTCTCTTCAGCCCCGACATCACTACCAAAACAGCCACTGACCTGCTTATGAAGCTATCAGGTAAAAAAAAGATTTTTATACAAGTGAAATATTTTCAGTGCTTTTGATTTCGTTTTTCCATTTTTTTTTGTTTTACCTACCATAATGCAAGTTAAAAACTATAACTCCAAGGTTTAGCTTAGCAAATTATAATAAATGGAAATGTTTTGTATTACGTAGGAAAAACTAAAGAGAGACCAAAAATATTTGTCAGTTAAAAGACCTGGAAGACATATCAGTACTAAAGCACTAAGAGAAAAGTGATGACTAAAAATAGAACAGAACATTTTCAATTGCTTGAACAGACTAATGTCATTTTAATACAGAAAGAACATAAATAAACAGAACCTCTTAATAATCTGTAGTTAATTTAACAGTTTTCTTATGAGTTGCATTTTTATTAGAATTATTTTAACATTTTTCTTGTCTAGAGTGAGAATACAGTCTTGCTGATGTAGTTATTCTAAAATTTTCTGTACTCAATAATAATATGATGGCACTAAAACACTAAATATTAGTTAAATAGAGAATATAAACCGCACCACATTCTATCTATGACATAGCTGCCTAACTGTTTTTGATGTGAACAAAATTGCACGTGCCTTTTGTTTCTGCATGGGCTCGGTCAAAACCTGCTTCCAAATATTTCCCATGGGTATGATAAAGAAGTGGGTCATGGATTTTTCCCAAACTATAATTACTTCAGAAGCGCCTCATGATTTCCAGCTAAGAAACACAACGAGGGCTCTGTTAAAAGTTTTCTTCTTTGCTTTTGAGGGAAAATAATCTCAATCTCTTACATAACTGATTTGTCTCACCTTTACTTACTGTTGCCCTATTAATGTTTGTACCTTTTCAAGTACTTACATTCATTAGGATGATTATAATCATCCGATTGTTATGTTCACCTTTAGCGGTTGACACACTCTCTTGCTGAAGCTCAGTTCATGGAGGGTAGCACTGAGCCCAGACCGACCACAACAGTTCTATGGCGTCTTTCTTCTGTCATGTTGTTTTGCTTGATAGAAATGTGTTCTTACAAGCTGATTGCAAAGAACATTTGCATAATTTAGTCAGGGCTTAACAAAAGATACAGCCGCAATAGTTTCCATTGTTTCTCATGTAAAAATGTTTGCATATGTGACCAAAAAACTAATACGAATGCAGAAGCCTTTTAGATTATGCCATAGTTTGTGTACAAATTTATTTGTAGCTTATAGAGGAATTCTTAAACATCTAATTCTGTATGTGCAAATGTGATGCAGTAAGTTAAATACAAAATAGTACAGTGTGTACGTTATCTACTGTATGAATAAGCTTGACTTGTAAAGTAGCTTAAAAATGTCTGCCTCTTATCATCATAACGTAAACTACAGTGTACACATGTTAATATAATTCACTTTGTCAGCACTGTGCCATAAATCTTTGAGGACAATGACAAGAAGAGCCTTAAAATAGAGCTCTAACAACTTTTTTTGAAATATCTTTTTTATCATCAAAGCATATTTTCAATTCCCTGCTGTTTCATGATAAACTCGTTTGATTTGCGTTATGCAAATCCTATATTTGTAGAACGCTGATCCGTTTTTTGTGTGCGTGTGCAACCAGGAAGACCAAAAAGAGACCCTTTGCCCTCATGCTTTCTTTCAGTAGATAATGCTGTTACAACTCAATCTCACTCCTGAATTGTAAGAAAGATGTTGCTGATAATGTTCAAAACAGCAGCTGCACTGTAATATATATATATATATATATATTTTATTTTACCACTGAAGAGGTGCGATGGGGAAAAAAAGATGGAATCCAGGCATGTTTAATGGGAGGAAGGAGTAGATTAAAGTTAGCGCACACACCCACACACACACAGGTAGACCCCGCCCCCTCCACCAGTCACCAGCCCACCGTTGATTGACATACACTGTGGTCCCGCAACTGGCAGAACGAGGGGGGGCGCAGGCCACCCGCAGCGTGTCGTGAACGTAATCTTCCCTCCCCAAGTCCGCATCTATTTTGTTTAGGGATCTCTGATATGGAGCAGCAGGAAGTCAAGGATAAACTTCAGACAGGGAAACTGAAAAGGCAAACGCGCACCGCCGCGGTTGCAGTATTTCTCCGCGTAATGAAGCGAGTGCTTATCATCCAGATCTCTCTGTCACTCTCTCTGTCTGGCCTCTTCTTCTGTGTTCCAGCGTTATTTCATTGATCAAATGCATTTGTCATGTAGGGATGAACCTATGCTCAGCGCTTCCAGCGGAACTCTATGCCACAACAGAGAGCTTATACGCGCGCGGCTGCAGCGACCACTCTCTGTTCGAAAGAAAAAAAACTTTCATGATCATAAAAATATGTAGATTATTTTACCTTTAAGAAATCTGGCGATTTTTTTCTGCCAAAAATACTATGGGATACATTGAAATTTCGGGTTTGCTTCGGGCTCAGTCCTGCAAATCAACTTAATTGGTCGGGTTCGGTCCGAGTTCGGCTTTAATGCCAGCGGGCCTGTGTCGGGTCGGGCCGGATTTTTTAGGCCCGATCTTACCTCTAGCGGAAGGGGTAGATTAACGTTAACTCTTTAAAAAGCTGTCACCTCCATCTGTTTTGCTGCTGTCCTACAGCTTCAGGGTAGTAATTGAATGTTGGATTATTATTTTTTTAATTGTTTACACGGTTTATAAACGGCTCATGATAGCTGCCGGTTTCCCCCTTCTCTGCTGTCAGCCTCTGATTATCTCCTCTGAAACAGTTGGAGTTTAAATGATTTGCTCAGGGGCACTTCAACAATAGTTGAAGGATTTGCTTTCTCCATCCACATTGTGCTGCTTGTTTGGGACCTGACAACGCATAACCTCTAGATATTTTCCCGCTGCCAACAAATCCCATCATCAGTTTGGAGGTGTTATTCTTCCTGACAATTGGGAGCAAATCTTATTCCTGGAGATACTATTGGGGGGGGAGGTATAAACAGAAAGTCTTTGGATAAACAAATAGAATTAAAGCTTTATTTTTTAAAGTATAAAAACATGCTCAAATGTGAAGATCAATTTTAAAAAACTTCTTCACTTATGAAAAGTGAATTTGCAAAAGAGGTCATGTGTTATATCCTCAAATTAACTTGCCTTTTAACACGTGAAAAACGCTTTGCGAATATGCTGTTGTCAGGTATGCAAGGTCTCCCCATGTTTAGATGGTTCTTACAATGTTGCAATTCATGAAAGGATGAGCTTGAAGATAGCGGCAAGATTGATGGGGGGAGGTTGATCGGGGTCAAGCGCCAGGGTCGAGGCTACAACTGCCACTCTCCCACTTAATGCTGTGTAATTAGATTGAAATCTTGAGCAAGGATGGAAGTGGGGGGGGGGATCCTGGCAACATTAGATTAATTAAAAATGTATGCATAATTCATAATTAAAAAGGAATTCGTAATTTGAAATGATTAGCGCCCTGAGCGCCATCCCGTGACCCTGCCAAGATGCGCGGGGACTGGGCCGGCTTAGTTAACTCCCTCACATTCTCGCACGTTCTGGCTCCACATGGATGCCCTCCGAGTGCCAGTCACACTTCTCTCTCAGACTGCACAATTGAGCACAGGCAACTCCCAGAGGAGCCGCGCGGGCTACTTCCAAGTCCGGTGTGAAGTGGCGGACATCTTAGTCAGGACATCGCTCAAGAGGAAGGAAGAACATTAGAAAAAGACAGGGGATGATGTTGAGCTGGAATGCATGACTACAGCCTCTTATGAATAGTGGTGCTTTGATCCCAAACTTTCTTTTGGTTGGGGATGTGGAGTCACAGGAAAAGGGTCTAAGTACTGAGTCGTGGACACCGAAAATGGTATGAAGCACGAGAGACGCAGAGGGGATGAAGTTCCTCCTGGGACCTGTAGAGTCAAACCCAAATTGAGATTGTACATGAACATCTCATCGCTCCTGCTTTCCCTCTGCTGCTTCAGTGCTGCTAGGTAGGGAGTTGTGTCAAAAGCTCCAAAGGGAATTGGAAACAAAACAAAAAACAGCGACAGCAGCTGAGTGAGACAGAGTAAGACGCCAAAAAGGGGCTGCGTTGAGTTCCCCAGGCATTTGGAAAACGGTGAACTCTTCCTGACCTCTGACATAATAAGCCTATCATTTTTGGGAGCTGCTCTGGTTTCTATCGAGTGCTAGACGGAAACTCTATGGGGTGTTTTTTATCCTCGTAAACTGACACAACCGTCAGCGATCCACGTTTTGATTGAGAGATGAAAGCCACCGAGCCTCTTTGAAATGCACAGGCCCTGCCCTGTGCCCAGCCAACCCTGAGTTAATAATGACACTGGGCACTGCACACCCTCCCAAACGCCACCCCCACCCCTGCTGCTGTGACACAGGCACAGGGAGCTTGACCCCAACTGGGTGTGAATAATTGGCATGCAGGGGATTGTGGGAGGTGTTGCGTCTGTCACGATGTTTCTGCAGTTGTCTTATTTATCGTTCTTCCTGGGAGAATATCTTTCATAAAGCACTTTGATTTATGAACATGGAGGGAAACTGGAATTTCAATGTTGTAGGCGAAAGAACACACGTATACTTTTTTAAATGTCATTGTTTTTAGCATTTCTTTGTGCCCTAAAAACATTATTTTGATCTGTTAAAGGCAAATGTAATCACCAAACCTCTCAAAAAGTAACATTATGGTAAAGTCTTTTTGAAGCCTGGTTTGGTCCAAAGATTTTTATCTGTAAACATCGAGATTGAATGTGATATGTCCTTTGCTTCCCAGCTCAGCATGAGCGGACACAGGCAAGCCTTTTGTGAGTGACCTCTGGTCCATACATCCCCACTGCAGCCATCAGTATCACTGTCCAGTGTGTAGCACACTGTCAGCTATTGTTGGTTCTCAACCTTCCCCATGAAGCCCTGTGGTTTTTTTTTTTTCCTCTTCTTCTCTCTGAAAACGGCAGCCAATTGTCAGAGGGGGAGCAGGCTGGCGTGACAGAGGTGGAAAGCTAATGAAGTTATTTGACGGCAGCCCTGGCCGCAGAGCTAGAGGTGAGGTGGAGTGGACAAGCGCCTGGCAGTGAGACGGATGAGGCGCAAGAGAAAAGAGCAGCGAAGGGGAGAGAAACAAGCAACAGTATGGCGATGAAAGTGGCGCCGGTGGCAGGTGTCAGAAGGGTGTGATAACATGGGGACAAACTGATAGCGTCGGTCGCCGCGATGTCGGAGCAGCCTCGCCGAATCATGCACAGAGAGTTTGGTTAGCACATAACCGCACTGCCAGGAAGCTCACAGAACAGAAGCTCAGTCACCCAGAGATGCCCATCACCGCTGCAGATCTGTGCTCAAGTCACAACACGATCTGCCAGGGACACAATGCTACTGTGACTGTGAAACTTTGACAGACAAAAGGCCAATGTGTAAAGTTAGTGTTGTTCTCTGGGATTGTTCTTGAGCCACCAGAATGTCAAAAGAAAATCTTGGCCACCGAAGGAGACGGGCGATGGGCACAGGAAAAAATGGAGAAACGTCGAGCATGTCTCTGTTAGCAGCTTATCAGCAGCTCAGTTGGAATTTTCAAGTATGCGTACTGTTGCACTTGCAGCACAAGTAAAGAAAGAAACAACAATTTGTGTGGCCTCTTGGTTATTTGCGCATGTAGACATGTATTTCCGAGGCCCTGACCAAGTGCGGTGTCCCTGTCTGATCCAACATGGCCCAACATGCTTCTAATTAGAGGACGTCCTTCCAGGTGCTGACCAGGTTATACTTAGCTTACCCGCTGACATCAGACAGCGTGACATTTCCAGCTGGTGCTGTGTTCGACCCTGCGCAACTGCCCCAGAACTTGAAGGTCACTAGCCCTCCGTTCCCTCCACCTTAGCTTCCTGTCCTCTCCTTTGCTAAACATTGTCTTCCTTTCGCCCCATTTAATAGCACCTTTACCTTGATGGGATGGCGGACAAACGTGGCATCTTTTAGGCGGTCAGAACTCCAGAACCTGTCCCCTTTCCGTGCCCTCTATCCCCTATACTGCAGTTTTTTTTGTTTTTTTTTGGGCCACAGATCATCATTAATCAAAAGGAGCAGAAGCAGTCGAGATTGATGGCGTGGGCAGGGGGCAGCAGGCCTGTGGTGGTTAGAGATGTTAGGTGTCATGGTAGGGTAAGGAGCAGAGCAGTTCTCTGCTGGGGCCAGAGAAGACAGGACAGCAGTCTGCTCAAGACTGATGGCCTGTCTCATACTTCTATACATGCCTGTTTGTGTGCTGGGTGGGGTCATGTGCTCATCTAAATGCTCACTTTGTGGCCGTCAGGAAGTGTACAGATTTTTTACTATGGGTTTCATGCCTGTTTGAAATCTAAGGGTCAAAGTCTTTGTCAAATCTGTCAAGTAACAAATCGCGTATATTGTTAGGAAAAAAATTATAAACCTCCACGCTTTTCTATTATTGCAAACAAATATATCACTGATATAAGGAGAGTAATGAAAAATCATGAAACCAGTTGGAGGTAAGAAAAATGAAGAAAAAAAATGCTGGAACTTTGTGCTAAAAAATTACTTCGGAAAAAAAACAGAGAAATACAATTTTTAAAAGAAGAGAATAGTAAATGCTAACTACACAGTAGTTAGTAATTATTAATAATAGTACTAAAATTAGGTAAAATCCCATTTAAAAAAGCAATTTCCTAAACATAGATAGGTACAAAAATTTAACAACTATTGAAACAGGGCCAGGTGGTAGATTATTTAAAAAAAACTTTAATATTTACCATACATAAAAAATTATTTTGGATGTTTTTAAATGTAAAATGAAATCTGATAAATATGAAATGTCAAACCATTTAAGACATTCCAAAATGTGTTTTCCAATAAAAAAAAAAAAAGAATGAAGAATTTGCTTTTTTCATACAATCTACTTATATAATTATCCTTACATAAATAGGTTTTTAGATGATTAAATTGTAATTCAAGGACCCCCCCCCCCCATAAAAAAGACATTGTAAAAAAACATTTAATGTCAGTCATTGGTGTGTAGTCGTAAACCTTGTTATGCTTCCTGTGTCACAAGTAGATCTCTTCATGCGCAGAGGTGATGAGTAATTTAAGACCATATTTATACATTGTTGTTCATTTTTGAAAATAATTCTTAAATACACTCACCAATGTAAGCTAAACCTCGATTCCTTTCTTGTAGAACAGCTAGAAAAAAAACATATGAAATATTCTGATAAACACAAGAAGCTCTTGCCCAGCTGTTCTTTTCTTGGCCACTATTGGAAGTTTCTCTATGTCTAATTAATTATTCATCCAAGGCGAGTTGCATGTGGCCCACTTTCTTCATTCATTTTATTTTATTGATGTGCCACTAATTTACATTTTTTTCTGAGGATGACTTTTGAGCAAAGCTCCTGATTTGTTTTATAAAAAAATCATATTCTTACCTAAAAACCACAGAGATGCCAGATGAGAGTTGGTGATGATTGATGTTGCTCTAAAACAAATGATTTCATATCGTCATGTTTAAATCACGTAGGAATTCCCTTAGAAGTAAATACTACTTTAGAAACCAGATTTAACGTTCAATAGATTAGCAAAGGTGCAGCAAACAGAAAACAATGACAGGTGTTGGTTTGAAGGAATGGGAACATTTGGGAACAGTTAGCTGCTAAGTGAAGAACGGAATAGCTGGCATATGCTGTATTAGGCCTCAGTGGGTAAATTAGCATGCAGTGGACTAATAAAGAAATTCCCATGGAATTGCTCCATTTTACCAGCAAAACTTAGAAATCCTATAATTTGTCAGTTTTCAATTTAATAAGCAGTTTTAGCATGTGTAGGTTTGGTCTTCGATTCACATATTAGTTATAATCAACACTAGTTTTTCCATCAAACATGGATGTTGTGCATAGAGTTTCATAGTTTCAGCAGTTTCTTTGGACATTTTTTTGCATCTTTCACTGACCTAGCAAGCCATATTTGGACATCTTTGGTTTTATTTTGCTCATCCTTAGATTTATGAGAAGTTCCATTTATTAGAAATGTATTAGGGAAATTCCCTCTCCGTTGGCATGGACCAACCCCCCCCCACCCAAGAGCTCTCCGTTTACATAATCTCCTGCTAGTTTACAGCTCCTCACACCCCCAAGCTAACAATACCGGTGCAACAAAAAGGACGATATTGAACCTTGCTTTGTGTACTGGTGCACAGTCATGTTGGGAGAAGAAAGGCCCACTCCAAACTGTTCCCACAAGGTTGGGAGCATGGAATTGTCCAAAATGTTTTGGTATCCTGAAGCATTCAAAGTTCCTTTCACTGGAACTAAAGAACAACCCCACACCATAATTCCTTCTCCACCAAAATTCACAGTCTGCACAATTCAGTCTGAAATGTACAGTTCTCCTGGGAACCTCCAAACCCAGACTAGTCCATCAGATTGCCGGATGGTAAGTACTATGGTACTTTTTGGTAACATAGTGTATGTCCTCTATAAAAAAAAAAAAATCCCACAAGAACATGTTAAACATGATTTTCATAACTGTTTGTCTTTAATATTCTATTGTTTTTTTCTGTGTTCCTGCAGCAGCTAACCAGAGAGAAACACTCCAGTCTCCATTCCATCTGAAGGAAGAACCAAAAGCCGAGGAGGCACCAAGTCCGAGACCACCCTCGCAGTCTCACAACCAGGCTCAACCAAGCTTTCCTGCTTCCTTCTGCCAGGACGGGGCTGCAGCAGCCACAGAGCGGCCAGGGTCACTGAAAACAAGAGAAGGAAGCCCCATCCCTAAAAATAGCATGCTTAGCCAGGATATCAACGTGAAGGTGGCTTCTGAGCTCCTAATAAAGCTTTCAGGTAATGGTTTAAATTTATATAAGTTTTGTGCAACGGTAAACATGGGCTTGGAAAAATATTCTGACTTTCTTTGCTAAATTTGTAATTTTTGTATTTATATAGAAAGCTCTTCAAACATGGGATATAGCTTTTCTAAGAAAAACAAAAGAAGAATTGTGCATTTGTATATTTAAGTGGAAGACTTAAAGTATTCTGAATTGCAGAAATATTTACTTTACAGTTTACTGATAGGTAAACTGGAGCTTTTCCATTTCGCTCTACACTGCCAAACAATAACCTTAGACACTCAGGGTTTTCCTGTCATTTTTTTTCTTTCCAATTTCTTGCAGAGAGGGTTAACCTATGGCCTTTTCTGTATTGTGTTTGATTGTATTTTTCAATTCAGATTTAACATACACATTCTGTTGCAGATGGTCTAACATACAACAGCGTATAGTATTAGGTTGACGTCTTAGCGAAATTTAACAGTGAAGTTAATGTTTAGTTTTTCATTTTTTTTTTTTTTTTTTAATCAAATTCAACATTGAAACACCAGGTTAAGTTCAAGTGTGTCATGTGTTGATCCACCGTGGGCTGCTGGAGAGCATGTTTCATGTAGTCAAGAATGAAAAAGGCTGAAGTACAGTGTGTGTCATAGTACACTAATGTTCTTTTTCTCTCTTTATGGAATTGTTAACATCAATGCCATAGTACTTCATTTTCAAAAATAACTCTTGGCTGTGACAGCTGGCTAGTTGGACTACTTATTTGACAAATAAGGATGAATTAGACACCTGTCTTTGTGTCGGCACTATATGCTACAACTGCGTTATTAAAATGCACTTTGTCGTAGGTTTGGGGCGAATGTGCATCCGCGGCACTGAAAAACTCAACGCAAATGGCAATCTGATATTGGTGCAGTGGGGCGGTGCTCCGTCTATGGCTCTTCGTGCTGTGCCAGCATGAGCATGCTTGACAGACACCTCACACACCGTTTGCTATTGTTCTCTCTGGGTGGACTGGTGTTCACAGTGACTCATGCTGGCTGGTAGCTCTGTGGTAGTACACGTGTGCTGCTCCACTGCCTGCCCCCAGGTCACATTTTTCTCTGTGTGTGTGCATTTGTGTGTGTTTGAGGAAGGTAGAAGAGACATATATTCCTAATGCAAAACACTGACTTATGAGGATGGGGGTGATATTGATAGAATGCTGAGGAAAACATGAAACCCTGTTTTTTAATCATGTCTGTGGTTTTTCATGCTCTGCTTTTTTGCTCCATCAATCCCCCCCACTTGTTTTTTTTTTTTTTTTTGTGCCAGTTTTTTTGGTGCTAAAGCAGCATGGCGAGTATTTACCCCCCTCCTATTACTTACATTAGCTCTGCTGGTTTGACCCAGGTTTGGGAAAGATGCTGCAGCGTTCATTCGTCCTGCAGCTCCCTCTGCCCCCTCAAACACTCATCTGAGTGCAGTGCCGTCCATTGCCATGGCAACAATGGGGGCGTTGGATTGAGAGGGCTGTCTGGAGTGACAGCCTTGACAAGAGTCTGGACCCTGAAATGACCCTAGAAGGGAGGGGTGGGGGTGGGGGGGCAATAGGGAGGGGGGGGGGGTAGAAGCAGGAAAGGTCAAAGCCGTTATAGTCATGTGTGATTACAGTCATGAGGTTCAAGGGCACGACACTATAACCTTTCAAAGTCCTCTGTTAAAGGTTAGCCACAGTTAGAGTTCTTGTATGGGGAAAAGAAAGAGCTTACATTTATTTTTTATTTTTATTTTTTTTTGCATTTTAGTCAGTGTCATTGTTAATTTTCTAATATGGAAATACAGCAAACTGAAACAGAAAAGCAAAATCTGCTTCTCATCGTCAACCATGCTGCTTCAACCCTGCTGTCGGACAGTAGGAGCAAGAAGGGTTGTCATAATTATGCCCATTGTGCTGTAACATGGGTTGCATCAGCCCTTTAACTAGGTCACTACCACCCCCCCCCCCCCCCCACACACACACACACACACACTACCACCCCCTATCACCACCTCTCCCTCCACTTCCCTCCTTCTTATCAAACATTTGTTGGTGGTGTTGTGCCGCCTTGCAAGTCCTGCCTCCCCCACATCTGTTTTAAACCAGGCTGCTGGTGTCTGGGGGCTAATTACGCCGGGCTAAATAGTCCCTGGCGCCAGCAGCTAACGTGTCCTAGCAGATGGGCATTGGTGTTGCAGGGCAAGGGGAACATGGCGTCACAGGAAGAGAGGGTGGGGGAGGGGTGCAGGTCCCTAGGTGGTGCCCTGGCAGACTGGCATCGTGCGGGTAACAGCCGTGCTACCCACTCACCATCCAGCCACCCTTCTATAGGTGTGAAATCACACTTTGTACTCACTTAACTCCCCTTTAGATAGCCTGGTTTAGGTCCTTTACATTATGGTTAACAAATCTGAAGCAGATCAAGCATGAAATCAAAGTAACATTTTTAAATGATGACATGCTTTTTAGAGCTTAATATCTTGAAAATCTGCTCGATGTGCACAGTCAACACAAGCAAACTAGCGTCACTCTTCCACTGATTTACATTCACATGTAGACCTAAAAGAATCCGTGTAGTGTGTTAATCCATAACCTTGGCAGAAAAGTTCATGAATGCACTTAAATTTGTTATTCTGTATATTTCTACCCCACTATGTGCTGTATAGCTTTAAAAAAGCACTTAAAGCACTTACCAACATTGTACCCGCAATTTTAAACTGGCACTTACAATTCATTACGGTGTTCACAAATGCCTTATGTGTATTGTTTTACTATAGGGAGAAATTAAGCCCATTTGCTTCCTCTTTTTGCCAGTCCTGCATTTGTTTATTTGCATCTGTTTCAGTAAAATAAAAATAATTGACCATCCTTAAATAATTCTTATTTTCCTGGTGGATGATATGCCATTTATGCAGCACTGCTCATCACGCCACACACCATTTAAGCAGCCCAACATTCTAATTCACAACTTTGCCATCATTGTGCGGAATTACCTCATGTTAAGCTCTGCACTGCTCTGACAGTGTCCTCTCCATGACCCCTCAGATTGGCCGCTCGCTGACCTCTCTTACTCCTGCCGGAGTCTGTACCTTCTGTCTCGCTTGCTCTTCATCACTTCCTGTGATGAAAAAAGATGCAAACAAACTTTCTATCTGTGCGTTTCATTATGTTCGCTTTCAGGGCATGAAGGTTAGTATGATACACTTATAGTGCAAAATCAATTGCCCTTTTTTCCCTTGCCTTTTTTATGGGGTTGAGGTTATATGACGAACCATCAACTGCCTTACATTGACTCTAAGTTTGGTGTCATTTTTTGTTTGCTTTGCGTTGGTCTACTTGATAAGGGCAGTGTGTGTCTCCTTATGGGAGGTTTATCAATCACACTGCTCCAGAGTCAGATGTAGCTGCAGTTTGGTACCGTTGGAAGGCTTAACCACTAAGTGGTAGCTGGTCCAGGATCAATTGTAGCAGCAGCTGTCTGTGAAGTCTGCAGGCAAGGCTGCTGTGGCTCCCACATGACATGCAGCCTCCACACTGCAGCCTTTGAAGCGCATGAACTCTTCACCCCTGTCTGAGCAGGTCGACTAGAGAGCAGCAGAATAGAGAGATTGAGAGTAAGGGATGGGGGCTGGGATGGAGAGAGATGTGGAATAACAGAGCAGGGAGAGGGAAAGACCAGGATAACGGGAGGGGGAGAGGTGGAGAGTTGTCATTTAAGCTCTGGCCAACTCTCATCCTCCTGTCCTCCCCCAGCTCCTCTTTCTCATTCTGCTGTCTTCTTTTCCATCTTACCCTCGGGTGATCTTTTTCTAGCACTCCGGCAATTCTTTCCTTATCTTTGCTCTTCCTCTTCGTCTGTCCTCCGTCTTCCTCACAGCTTGTCATTTCAAGAACTTGTTTCACTTATTCAGAGTAGTACAATTTTTTATTTTCTGCAGTGCATCACTAAATATGTGGGGTAGGTTTATTGAAACCTGAGCATATCTATAATGGGATGAACCTGGATTTTTTTTTTTAGCAACTTTTGGTTGTCGGATCATTATGCAACTTTGTCTCATTCAACCTAAATATAACCTTACATCCTGATGTGTTACAGGAAACTGAAACAAAAACATGAATGCATTCCACCAAATTGTTAAGAAGTATACCGTTCTTGCCAATTTTCCTAACAGAATTGGTATTGACCATTTGAAGCTTATTTTTGGGCCAAACTCACTGAACAACCAAGCTAACTTTAGATTTTTCTTGAACAACCTGAGCAACATAGCGGTACATTTTGGGAATAGGCTTAATTTTTAATTTAAGAAAATCCTGAACTTCCCCTAAAAACAAGAAAACAAATAATGATGATACAATGTTCTGGCACAAATATCTCTTTTTGATATTAATGAACAAGATAAAACTAGTTTGACTTTATTGATTTGTATTTATTAGCTTGTTTCAATGGTGTGAGTTAGGATGTCAGACAAACTTTCAATAATTGTTTTGATGCAAGACAAAATACAATAAATAGAAATCTAATAATAAGTATGACAAATACCTAGTCCATTGAAGTATTGTGGGAACCGGGGATGAAGCAATTCTCAGTTTAAAACAGAGCTATATGTTACACCGTTTAACTCAATCAGAAAGATAATTATTCCATTCCTATTGCATACCAGTATGTTTACATTGAAAGTGTCAAACATGTTATGCCAAATTTAAGAGAGATTTATGATTCATTGTTTTCTTACATTACACACGGCTTAGTATAAGTCAAATGAAAGGTTTTTATTCATTTTACTTGCCTCCTGGCAAATTTAAAAAACGATTTTTCAGAATTTTAATTTTGTTGATTATTGTTTTGTAATACACAAGTCATACAGCGAAAAAAACAATGACTCAAAAACCAAGGTTTGAACCAAATTGTGGGAAAAGTTGCGTCCCAAGTAGGAACAGTTCAGATAGTATCCAAAGAAAAGTCAACTTTAAATGGGTTGGACTTCGGAAGTGGGTTTTAAAAGTGATTTTAGAAGGAACTGGAGCAGCTAAAGAAGCCAAGGAACCAAACATTATTTTAAAGAGAAAGCATCTTATAACAACACACGCAGTGCAAGCTTCTTTATATTAAGCAGATTATGCGACCTTATGGCAGCAGATGTATCACAGAGGAGGCCTCTGCTCTTTAGTGGGTGACACGTGCAGAACCAGACAGACAGACTGGGGGGCTACTTTTCTGTGGCTTCAGAACATCAGGTCATGACCCTATCAAAAAAAAACAAAAACAGCTATTGTTAAAGTTTAAATCTCACTTTTCTTTTCTATCTAACAGGTGAACTTCTTTACTGCACTGCTTTTGTTTGGGTTTTTTGTAACCAGGTCTCTCTGTAAGGAAGCTAAGATGTTTCTCCAGCTTCTGGGAGCTCAAGTTCATTCAGCCTTTTAGCACATCGAGATGTGTTTTTCTTTTTTTGTAGAACAGCAGCTTTCTCTGCCTCTGTCGCTAGGGTGGCGATCCACCGATGGAAGCCGCCGTGTCCCCTGATTGACCCTTACAGTGCAGTGAACAAGCTCCACCCCTTCACCCTTCTCTCACTCCGCTGCTCCATCAGCCTCTCCTAGGTTACTCGGCCAACTCATGCCACCTGATTAAGGGATTAGTGGGCCTGATGGTTGTCAGTTCCCCCACCCCCATGCTGGTTACTACCAATAAACCAGGCACCTGGCTCTCAGATGGGGTACAAGTGGGTGGTTAGCGTGGATTCATAAATAAAAGCACAATCCTATATATTAAGGAGATTCTTTTATGTCTAATAAATCTTATTTTTTTTTTCCAGAGTAATTTCACAGATGAGTGACGAACAGACAAAGAAGGGTGGCACAGTCGCAGCGTTTCGGTCATACCCCCCCCCCCCCCCCTCCTGCTTGTCTAACCTCCTTCTGACCCTCCCCCTGCTCCCCATGCCCTGCCAAGTTCATATACTCCCTAATCACCGCGAGACGTAATGTCAGCCACACTGTATTAGCCACACTGCCTTGTGTTTGCGGTGCTCCTGTTTGTCGTCACACCGAGACTCTGGCTTCTGCCATCACGCTGGTCAGACATCAGCTGAAGATGTCCCGACTATTGCTTCCTCCTTTAGCCTCTGGTCTTTTGTTTCCTTTATGTTACGTTATACAGCTCTACAGAAGGATTTCCTCAAATCAAAGTCTCAGAAATGTAGTCACTGAGACTCTTTCGGAAGAAAACATCTCTTTTTTTTTTTACAATACCGTAGTTTTTAGGATTTATACTGCGGTTTACAGTTTTTGTTTAACATCCACAGACAGAATGAGATGACGTTTTGGTGCAGATGAGTCTGGGACATTCCTAACAGCTGTCGTCTCTTGAATATTTTTAGCTCACTTACTATTTGAACTTGTAAGAGAAGTAAGCCAATGACTGTTTTTCACACTGTCTACTGTTGTCGGTGTGTTAAAAAAAAAATCAATTTTCATACGGTCAAACAGATTTTTCTTTTACCCCTATGGATGCATCAAAGTGTTTTCGCTACCTTTTAATGTCTGCTTCAGTGAACACACATAAGCTGCTGGAGCCATCATCCAAGAAACATCATGACCTCCCAGTAACCTCCTGCTCTAGAAACCTCCCAGATAAACCTTGCTCATCCTCTCTTTCTGTTTTTTTCTGCCTGGATTTTGAAATTTGACATTTTCGTCAACCCTTAAAGAACCTAAAGATGCTTAATTTAGTTGTCAGTGGGAATTTAGCTTGCAAAATCTTTTAGGTTTTTATTGGAGTGATTAAACCCACAGGAGAAATGTATTCATTAAAATCTCAGTAAAGATTCCCAAAAGTTAAAAAACATTTTTTTTTTCTTTTGAACTCACTTAAAATATAAATATGACATTTGGTAAAACGGATTTAAAATAAATAGAGTACATATATTTTAAAAGAAATTCAGAGAAAGAAAAAAAAGCTAACAAAACACTTGTTAATTGTTCTGAATCTTTTCGAGTCTGGGTTATGTGGATTAAAGTAAACATTTTACCGAGCATCATAAAAATGTCAATAATTAATAAACTGCAGTACATGTAGGAGCGGACTCCTCCGTCTCTGCGCCCTTCACCTCTCCAGTATCTTTGCACACGTCCCGAATTAAACAATCTTTGGTTCTTTTACATTTAGTTACATTTATTATGTTTGCCCATGATGGACATTGTCAAAAGACCATGTTGCTCTCAAGGGCAAGGTGTCTTCATGATTACGCTACGGTGACTGCATTAAACATCTGCACCCAAACACACCGCACAAACAAATGACACGCCCACTGTGTCTGCCGATAAACAAAACATAACACAGTTTTTAAATAAACCTATGCTGTTAAACAACAAATAAATCAAAGTAGTCAAGATTCATCAAAATATATCCCACTGGCACCGACAGTACGAAAGCCGCTAACATCCTACTTTTTTGTCCATTTTCTCGTGATAACATCATCTACCTGTCTTTTTATTTTTTTCTCTTGATAATATCTATTTCTACAAGATAGTATTTCCCATCAGCATGAGAACACTGAATATCCTCTGCTTGTAGACACGCCCATGCAGTGCTGCCGGGCCAAACTTCTCAACTGACCATGGCTGATGTGGACTTTGTTTGTGACAAACAAAATGCACACAAGTTAAACCACAATTAAAGTCATCAATTATTAATAGATCAGTTGTTTTGGTGTTTGACATTTTCTCCAATGATCAACTTTGTTTTGCTGCGGATTGTAGAAAAAGGAAAAAAGTATATTCTTCGTTATTTCATTATCACAAGATAATGAAATTTGTCATTTGTGATAAAGACATCTACTACTTTATTATCATGAGAATTAAAAAAAGTTGTTTTCCCTTGATAATGTGATAGTAGACATATTGTTATCACAAGAAAACATAGCAAGGTAGGCCATTCGTGGATTACTTACATCTACATATTTTGTTTATCTGTTTGCTTTTAAATAAGTTTAAATAAAGCGTTGAATTTATAGTAGTGCTTTTACATTATATGTGTTCATTTAATGTTTAATGAGCTCCTTTAAGATATGCTCTGATTTCATAAATCTATATTAATATGTAAGGTGCATCTCTTACATAATATTTTTCACGATACTAGGAAATCTTTGCATGTAATTAGATATATATTTATGCATAATAACTACCAAAACATTCTTTACTGCACCTACATACTGGGCAATGTTTACCTAACAGGGACAAAGCAGCTTGTCTGGACTATCTATAGCAAATGCATCTTGGGGACAGCAGTGGTTTTCCTGGGATACACTCTTTCACCCATTCAAGTGAACAAGTGCTCTACCAAGTAGAGCAGAAAAACCTGTAATTAATTGTTATTATGATTTAGTATATGAGACCTCACACCAAAAAGAAGCCAGTGGGTGTAAAAAGCTACTACTGCCTGAAAATGCACCACACAGTTCAATCAACCTTAGCACAAAATTAACACCATAATGTCAATATGAACATTTACCAGTGATGGAGTGACTCTTTTTTTTAAATTTTTTTACAAGAATTGCAAATAGAGGTAGCACTACTACAACGATTGAATTTAGAATCCTAAACAAACAACCCAAATTAATTGTGTGTTGAAGTAAAGGGAGTAAAGAGGGCAATAATACATAATGCAGGGAGATAAAAAATATGATGCACACATTTGTCTTTCTTACCCAAAGTGCCCTTTAATCTTTGCTTCCTTATGCAACAGCTGATTACCTATTTGTCCTCAAACTGTAATTTAAATAAAAGCATCTGAGAGGATTAGAGGGGAACTCACTCTGATTAGATAGGTGAACAAAAGCAACTACAACTCAACCGAAACTTCACTTTTTAAATGTTTACATACAGAGAATAAAAAAAAAATCGTACTTAAAATACTTATTTTGTTATTTTTTAGCAATCACTGTATGTCATAACAATACAACTGTTATCATCTTTTACAATTCTTTGTGTTAAATGAAGTGCACTTCTTTGATTAGACTGTACATGTCCCCTTTTTCAGAGAACAACAAGGATGCCCAGTACCAGAAGGTGAAGGTGAAGGTGAAGGCGGAGCCCATGGAGGTGGACCCACCCCCTGCGGAACTCACCTCGCCTGGATCTCACCTGCTCCCCTTCAGCACTTTAGGGGCGAGCGAGAAGAATGAGCCAATGAGCAGCCTTCCTGAAACGCTGGCCTGTAACCAGAAAGATCTCTTCTCCCAAGACATATCAGTCAAGATGGCATCTGAACTGCTGTTCAAACTATCAGGTTTGTTTTCCTGAGACGCCTGCATCTACGACAGACACCGCACTGGGATAGCACCACGCCTCCTTATGTTTGTTAAAGCACTATACCTTAACACGGAAAGCTTTAACCACTTTGTAATAGTGAACCACAAAAGCAACATATTTTCATCCTCCTGCAGCATTTACCTGTAAGTGAGGCAGCAGACAGCTGTGTCTATGGCTCGATTCAAACATAGCTTTAAGGTGGATGTATTGTTCCCTAGAGGGGAGTACATAAGTGTTTGTAAGTGCGTGATGGTGTATGCATGTGTTCAGGCTGTATGTTCATCCAGCAGCCGATTTGCTTCACTAAAATACCACACAGACAAACAGGCTTGTGTCAAACTGCTTTTTTTTTTTTTTTTTTGCTTCTTCTCTTGTTCCCGCATATCTTCACAAATTCACACATTGACAGTTTTTCTTTCCCACACTGTCTTCTGCGCACACCTTTACACACTCGCACAAGGCCCCACGGGTAGTGGTGTCTCCGCAAATGCCCCTTCTTCCCTCCTCCCTCGCTCTGTTCTCTCATTCTCTCTTCTCTCCCTAGACTCGTTTTCAGACATGCCAGCTCAAGCACACTTGGCTGCACATGCTCTTCCCCTTCCCTTCCCCTCCCTCCCTTTACATTTTTCCTTTGCGGCATCTCCATGGTAACGTGGAAAGAGACCTCTGTCCTTGGCGAGCACTGTGACAGAGTGGGGTGTTTTGGGTACGGGGGGTAGCGGCAACGGTGGCATGTGGTGCGGGGCAAAGTATAAGGCGAATGGAGAGGGCAGTAGGGGCGCACAATATGCCCACCCAAGGAGCCCAGGGCATCGCTGGCCTAGCGTCAGCGACAATCACTCCCTTTAGAACGTGTTTGAATGCGAAGGGAGGTTTGAACAGAGAGTGCTGCTGTCACACAATGAGCAATCAATATGAATTACCCAGAGCAGTAGGACCTCAGAGACACATCAGCAGCAAGGTCGCTGTGAACACTGAGATGATTGCAGCTTTGAAATTCACTTCAGTAGATCGCCTTGAAACTCACACATACGGCTTCACCACGTTCTTGAGTAGTGCTTCGTGCTACTGAACAACGACTACTCGGAATCTGCGCTCCAGTTGTGACTGAGTTCTACCGTTTTCTTACTTTATCTAATACTAGAAGATTACTTCCAGCGACATGGTCAAACTGTGATGTTGCAGGAACCCTAATCTAAAACGAGTATCTTAAACATTTAATTTAAACATTTAAAGTCTGTTCGTGAAACCCTCCACCTCATTTCATCCACCTCTCACATGCTTTTATATTACATAAAATGGTAAAGCTTGTACTGACTGGTTGATGGTTTTCAGTATTTATAATCACTTATTACGTTTAATTGGTAAAAAACAAAAAAGGCAAACGTTTTGAAAATTTGGCAGTAGGGAGAGTGAAAACCAGAATACCAGCCAGCCACAGTTCAGTAGACAGGTACATCTAATGTTTGTTCTATACACAAGGTCTTTTAGCATCCTACAAGGTGCCTCTTTTTCACCTTTTCATTCAGAACTTGTTATTATATACATCAAGTGCTGTTCCTCAGTCATACATGCGTGAATGGAAGGAATGGTTGCTGTGTGGGTTCAGTTCCTTGCATTTTCAAACCTGTAAGGAAGCTGTAGATCAGAACATCAACCTTTCACTAGAAGGACCTACGGCATTCTACTTAAGGTCCAGGCTGGATAAACCTAATAATAATAATAATTCAAAAGTAATTCGGTTTAGCGTTTGACAAGTGCATTTTCTTCTGAATAGATTTGTTTAAATTCACATTTACTGGCTAATAAAGGTTTTCTATGCATTTGTTTTCTATTTTAAAGGTAGATACCTGCTGTTAAAAAGTATATTCATAACCGTTGAAGTAATGAGACTTCTTTTTTTTCCTGGTTACTTTGACACATCTTTTGAGCGTTTAGCTGACTAAGTTGAGAAGTTACTTCAGACTCGTATTCAAAGGATTTCATTTTACCATACAGACATACAGCTGTCCTTCTAAAAAGTCTGTTGTTGAGTTCAAAGATCGAGTTGTTCAATCACTTGAAGAGAAGAACGGATTGTTTATCTTTGCACATGTTTTGAAATGTTTGAAAACATTGAAATTGTGAAAAAAATGTATGCATTTTACCCCATTGACTGTCCATGAGAACTGGACTGAATGACATCCCCACCTCATGTTCCAAATAGGAAGTGTCCACTGGCTCCAAGAAGCTAAAATCCTATAGACTTCTATCGAGAAATACATTTTACTTAGTCGTTATTTTTGTCAGAATAACTATTCTTGCACTGCTATCTTTTTTTTTACCGTGTTCTTTCTGACTCTAATTGTTTTTCCTGGTATTTTATTCTGTAGAGCAAGTTATCTGGTTTGTAAACTGGCCAATCAGGTGCCTCAATAAAAACATTTGGTCTCACATCGAACGTTTAAAACGTTTGATTGACAGATTCTCCTAAACCCATTTTACCTGGTAGAGTTGTGGACATCCTACAAGCTCACTCCTGATTGGGGAGAGTGGTTGTCATAGAAACGATGACTCAGACAGATTAAGACCGATCACTGCTTTCTGACATTGTCTTGCTCCAACATGTCCCGGTCCATATTGCCAAAAAATGACGATTGAATTGACTTAATTATGCCAGGGATGATGTCACACTCACTCTGTCCTGTTCTGTTATACAGTCAATGATTTTAACTGTAATTAAAGGTTCTCTCTACCCATCAGCCCCCACTGTGAAACATCAAGGAAGTGGGTTTAGCTAACTTGTTATAGAGACATTGTGATGTTCACCACATGCCAACGTATTACTGACAGTAGTTCACTGGATTTTTATTGTTGTTTTTCCAGAAAAGGTCAGTAAAGCCAACAACCACAAAGACAGTAACATGGTGGGAATACACAGGTAAGGGCCCTGTATACTTTGAAAAGTTTCTAACTGTAGTTTTTAATCAGCATCTTTACAATCAGTGAAGCTTCTTGGTTTGAGTACATGAGAGTTCCCCGTGTCTCCGTTTCAGTCCGTTCCTGGACGAGTGCTTCAGACAATCACCCTTTAACTCTCGCTCCAAGAGCTCCTCCCCCGCAGAGGCCAGCTCCTCTACCAGGGTACTTTTTCACGGTAAGGCTCGTCTTTGCACACACAAATATTACTGAGCTCTGATATATGCTGAGGCACAAAGACAATAATGATGCTCCTGTTGTGTTTTTCCTGGTTGGTTAAGAGAAAATGTTGATAAATATTTGTCTTTTTTGTGACAGTGATTATACAGTTTTTAGGTTAATATCTTGACAAAAGAATTCGCCAAATGGATTTAATGTTGTTTAAAACTACATTTGAAAGGACACACCAGGAAACACTTCAACAAATATTGGAGCTTGGAAAAAAGTAATTCAGAATAGATTCTAATAGAGAAGTCAGCAGGCAGTGCAGTGGTTGTGGGAGCTGTCCTGTCGCACATTAAACCTCAGCGTGGAGTTCACATGTTCTCCCTGTTCAGGCGTGGGTTTGTTCAGTGCACCCGCTTCCTCCCACAGTGTAAAACACGCACATTAGACTGATTGGAGAATGGAAACGATTCATATGAGACTGTGTGAGCTTGCCAGGTTGTGCGTCTTTGTTAGCCTATGTCATGAACAGACCATGCCTTGGTCACCCAGTGTCAGCTGGTTAAAAAGTTAAATGAAGTTATTTACAATTACTAAAAAAAATAAGTTTAAAAATTATGCAACAAAACAATACCGGTACTAGAAATAATGACTTCTGTGGAGGTTTCTGTAAAAATTGGCAAAAATTCTAAGTCAGAGTAGTTTTGTGTGTTTACAAATGCTGCTTCTACAATTAATGTGAATTCCCTGATTATATGACTTAAATCAAAGTACCACATATTTATTCATTTCCTTCTACTTTCCTTAAAATCTCACATATTCCCCAAACCTGCAGGCTCTGCTCAGGGCGTCCCCTTGTCTCACACTCATCCCTGGCATCCCAGAACTTCCCTTCATGCCTCTTTGACAGTTTCAGATCAGAGGTTAATTAGCTTGTGCCAGCTTTGCCTCTCCCTCTGCCAGTTAATAAAAACCTGATTGGCTTCTCTGTGTCAAGAGTGCCCTAAAAGATAATTCACCCAGGTCTTTCTCTAGTGTGTTTAAGCTTCACATCCAACCTCTGCCACTTTTTTCCTCTTTTGCTTATCTTTTGTTATACTCGCTCGTTTGTGTCACTGTTGATGCTTATTTTTTTTTCTTCTTACTGTTCATTTTTCCCCCCCTTGCTTCTTTTATCATCACCTGAACTAAATGTGGTGCAGCTCTGAGCGACACAATGGTCAAATGGGTCCAATTAGCACTTACAAGTGGAGTTAAAATAGATGAATAAAGTTAACCCCACTGCCATTATGAGAGCACAAAATCTGTTTTAATGTAAGAGGAGTATTACTACAAGTGAACAGTTCAGCTTGTCTAATTGCAAATTTTTAGAACTGTTTCTAAATATTTGTAGGTTTACTAGAAACGAGAAAAAAAAAATGCTTTTATTGTTTGTCTTTTTTATTTGTTTCTGGGTTGTTGTTTTTTTTATTTAGCAAGAAAAGAATAGTGCATCAGGAATTAGTGTGATTTGAGTTTTTCAGCCTTTGTTCCATATTTAAACCATGCTTTATTTTCATCTTTCTCTCCATCTCCTTCACTCTGAACAGTCGTAATTTAAAAATGTAAGCACCTCAAAAACGCCAGACACGTTAATTTCTTTTAGTCATAAGAGTGTGTCTGCTGGGTCGCGCCTTCTAGTCACTCCTACGTTAAGAAGCAGTAGCAGCGGAAAACTTCCCTGCTGTGCGTCCTGATGTTGTCTGAGCCCAGAAAGAGGACTTGAACACACCGCAAAGACAGCAACGACCCACGAACGCATCTACAAGAAATGTGCTGGCACAGGAAGCTCTAACTTTGTAGAGTACGAGAAGTACCTCAGTCTGCATGTCAGTCAGGCTTTTGGCACATGAAGTGCTACATTTTAGTCGAAATACTTGCTGTTTCAACTTATTTAACGTAGAGTCTCTATATCAGCCTTTTTCCAACTTTTGTCTTCTAATTTTCTTTTTACATTTCAACTTTACTTTTAGCATTCTATCCATTCATCCATTTTTGTAACCCGCTTTATCCCTTTCTGAGTCACGGGGTCGCTAGAGCCTGTCCCGGCTGCTATTGCTAGTATCTCATTTAATTTATGCTTTTTAAATTAGCATTCTTGCAAATTTTTCAACTAGTGTGGCTTTTTACAGAGGGAGCGATTATATTAGCAATATTCAACATTCTTCAGGTTTATTTGACTATTCCAGCAATAGTAAGCAAGAAGTTTTCGATACTTATCAAATCAGACATTTTTCTCACAGAAAAAGGTCATGTTTTTAAATATTGTCCAGTGTTTGGGAGAATATGTTTGGTTGTATTTTCTGCTTTACTTTTTGTCCCCTAAAGCAGTTGGGCTGTCATCCAAACTTACTTGCTAGTCAGACTATTTTCATCAAGTTTAAGGGGAAAAACCCTCAAAGATACAAAGTTTAAACTGAATACCTAAAAGGACTTTATGGGAAAAAAAAGAGCTGCTGAGCCAGATTCATGCTAATTCGGGTCAGGTTAATCCACAGAGCAGGGAGACCACACTCACTTTCAGTTTTTTTAGCATGCCTCTGGAAGTTGTTTCTTCGTCTGCATGAATGTTGTGTGTGGAACCGCAAATGCTCGTTCCTTTCAACTCTTTTACATAGTTTGCATGTCAGTTTTGCTGCACAACAGTTTAGTTTGCAGATATTTAGTCTTCCCCCAGTCTTTTCCTTTACATCACCCCCTAAATAATATTTAGGATAAATCTCAAAGCAGCAGCAAAGATGCAGAGCAGAAATATGGTCACCAGCTGATTTAAGTTCAATATTGACACCATCACATTTTTGACTTTTTGAATAATGCCCTATTTTTAATTAAATAAAAAACTGAAGAATTTAAAGAAATTTCCATTTAAATCAAAACTAATTTTTTTTATTTATTCCCTTTTAGTTTTTATTTCTTCTGACAAAAACTCTGTTAATAAAGAACACTTTAAATACCTACTTGTATGTTGGTTTGGGCTCTCCTCAAATGTGCCTCATCTCACGTTAGAACTTGCACAGATCTTGCTGCGATAATTAAAAACAATTGCACACTTATCTTACTAGTTTGCATTTAAAGGGCAAAGATCCAATTAAGCATGTTCGACAGAATCAGGATGAATGCTCAAGGTTGTGTGAGTCAGTGCAACAACAGCTGAATGTCTCCTCTCACCGCCATCTGTTCTGTAATGCCAGAAAACAGGATTTTCTTTCCCCTATAAAGGTATTCAGCCCCTCCAAATACCACATCAATCCACTGTGCGGGGAAGTCATTTAAGAATCCTTCTCCCTTTCCATTGTTTGTACTTAGACAAGGTTTGGTCAAGGTCAGCGTGTGCAGCCTGAACAAATATACTGTAGACACTAAATAAAAGTCTTGCCTTTGTTTATAAAAGTTGTTGAGCACTGCGATGAAATGAAATGCAGGTTTTCCCCTTTTGAATGACCCCGTTCTCTGTTCAATTGCTGAGTTTTAATTGAAAGCACCTGTAAATGCTCCGTCTCCTTCTTTGACTTGTTTTGTCAGAAGGGAGGGCGGACAGCAGGGAGAACGACAGTGGTGCCGTACAATTAAGTCTTCAGACAAAAAGACTGCTGCTGCAGGCACTTAACATGAAGAATGCATTTAGTCAGCATCCCACCTGCAGGCCAGATAAGGAACATCTTACAAATGCGAGCAAGCTGAAGCCAGACCTGTCATTGGCAAATGAACATAGTGAGTGCTTCAACTGCTTTACTGAAATTCATTCTTAATTCTTTTCTTTATTCATATCTGTGAGGTCTGAAACAATAATACACAAATATTTTAATGGACTATTTAGCTTCTGGATTTATGACATTTTAAAAGATAATATGCAGTGATATGGTTTAAAGACCCACTTTGTTTTTGGTGTTTTGAACATGTTCTTGTGGCATTTCTCTCATGATGGAGGACATATATAAAAGACTTTAAGATGCCTTTCTGATTTTTTTCTTTATTTAAATTGTTGTGAATCTGCGGAAGAGGATTAGGGCCATGGAGAAAAAAAATAAAAGGTCACAGAAAATTCTGACTTTAATCTCAGAATTCTGACTTTAATCTCAGAATTCTGACTTTAAAGTCAGAATTCTGACTTTAATCTCAGAATTCTGACTTTAATCTCAGAATTCTGACTTTATTCTCAGAATTCTGACTTTATTCTCAGAATTCTGACTTTAATCTCAGAATTCTGACTTTATTCTCAGAATTCTGACTTTAATCTCAGAATTCTGACTTTAATCTCAGAATTCTGACTTTAATCTCAGAATTCTGAGATTAAAGTCAGAATTCTGAGAATAAAGTCAGAATTCTGACTTTAAAGTCAGAATTCTGAGATTAAAGTCAGAATTCTGAGAATAAAGTCAGAATTCTGAGATTAAAGTCAGAATTCTGAGAATAAAGTCAGAATTCTGAGATTAAAGTCAGAATTCTGAGAATAAAGTCAGAATTCTGACTTTAAAGTCAGAATTCTGAGATTAAAGTCAGAATTCTGAGATTAAAGTCAGAATTTTCTGTGACCTTTTATTTTTTTTCTCCATGGCCCTAATCCTCTTCCGTATGAATCAGTAGCAGGCAAAAATAACATTAAAAAAAGATTGTATTTGTTACATAGAATCTACAAACGGCGGGCCACAAACTCACAAGTGCATCCATTTGTAGGAAAAAAGACCCATGTAGGTCTTTGTTTTTCTTGTCTGAGCTGACATCTGGCTCGAAACTGTATGCCTGGATAGCTCCAAAATTGCTCGCCATTTTTGTTGCACCGCTACAAAAATGGGAGAGCATGTAAACAGAGAGCTCTCAGTTATGGGTGACGCGACCATCACTCCACAAAGACTATGTCCTAGAAAACTACACGCGTATTTTGATTTTTGGTTATTTATAAAAATCATGCTTTGTGCATTATTCATAGGACCAAAAATCCCACTATTATATAATCCTAATTTAGTGCTGGCAGATCATGTCACACTCTTCATTTTTTACTGAAAAACTGCTTTTACATTACATGATTTGGGGATCAAAAAGTGGCTCAGATTATTAACAGATTAGTGAGGAAATATCTAAAGTCCCACTTCAATCATCTTTTGATGTATTTTAGAAGTGTTCCTAGTGATCTTTACTCATAATTATGCCATTTTTAGCTAAAATAAAAATAAAAACCTGTAACTTGCTAGGACATTGTTTCTGCAGAGCGGCAGTAGTTCAATAGAGGGTTGCCTCTGAGTTATGGGTGGGACTGATGATTTGGAGAAAGCCCTCTCCTACTTCCACATGCTCTCCCACAACTTAACATCACCAATGCAACAAAAATTGCTAGCAATATTGGAGCTATCCAGTCGTACAGTTTTGAGCCAGATACCAGCTCGGATTAGGAAAGACGTCAATGGATCTATTTGGATGGATCGAAAGGGAGCGGAAAAAGGAGCTTGTGGCGATCCAAATCTTTTTTTGCATCTTTATAATAAAATACTCAAAACTGCAGATTTAATCTAAATTGTCTTTATATGTCCTCCATCCTTAGAAAAATGTCACAAGAACATCTTAAAAAAACACAAAAAAAAAAAAAGATTTTCACTGAAGTGGATCTTTAAAGAAATATAAAAAAAAACTTCAATCCCACCATTTTTCTCTACTCACTTTGTTCAAGCAATAGGTTTCTAGGGCATCACTGGGAAAAGGCAGGAAGCACCCTGGAAAGTTTGTCTGTCAATGTCAATCACATAGTCTCTCTCCTAATACCAATTTAGAGTCTCCAAATGACCTCAGAAATCTTTTTGGAGTTTGGAAGAACGGCATAGTGACCAGAGAGAACCTACACATGCAAACTCCAGGCAGAAGCCGCCCCCCCCCCCCCCCCCTGTAGGGATCCAAACCAAACCAGTATCTTCCCTTCTGTAAAGTAACCATCTAGCCCAAAAAACTCTTTTTGGAGTGGTGCTATTTTTAAGCCTCTTTGAATATCAAATGAGATTTTAGTCATTGCAGCGCGTTTGGTCCACACGCAGCCAGCTGGACTATGGTGTCATCGGTCAGTGGTGTGTGTGGCTCATCCCAGTCTGTGTGTGCCTCAGACTCTGAGAAGGACGACGGGGAGCCAGGAAACGGGATCTCCCAGTGGCGGCTGCACGAGCAGCTCTTCCCCTGTCCTGTGTGCGGCAAGGTGTTTGGTAGACAACAGACCCTGTCCAGACATCTGTCTTTACACACAGGTAAACAACCACATCAACACACATCTGCATGCGCGGGAAATGTTTACTTCTTGGCCAATGTATATACATAGTGCTTATGTTTGTGTTTGCACCGGCCCCAGTAAATAAATAAAGTTGACCGGACTAGATTACCCCTCCTTTAAAGAGATTACCGCCATGATTAGTCCCACTGGGAAAACTGCCCGTCTAATTACCCCGTTAGAAGGATGCCTCTCACAGCGTCAATACACACACAGACACACACTCACAAGCGCTTGCAGTTATGATGCTGCTATAACTGTTACCTTTTCTCTCACGTTTAAAGACAAGCTCCTCCCTCGTGACCTGATTATTTAAAATTTTCATTCCAAATTTTTAACCCCATCACAATCTGCCGTCATCCTTCTCTGTCCTTTTTGGCTCCAGAACAAACTGTCTGCGCAACAAATAAAGACAATAACCTCTGGACTGGAAATTAACAGCATTCCTGAGATTCTAGCCTAGTTCACCCAATGCACAAATAAGAGACTTGTGTACCAAATGCCCTCGCACAATGGGACATGCTCTCACATTTAGCAACACACACACACCATCTGAGAGTGTTGGCTGTGAACAGCTTGGCCAAACCACAGAGAGCAGAAGAGGGGGCATATGTCAGTGTGATGGTCTTTTTGGTTTCCCCGGTGACATAAAGGTTGCCTGGCTTCATGTCCTTGGGGCAAATGGTGTATGTGTTCGCACATGTGTGTTTGAAGGGGGAGGAAGGGAGGGGGCGCATCAGAGAAGATGTGTTGTTCTGATCATTTGGTTTTGTTTTTTTTTGGGTGGGGGCAATGTGGAGAAAAAAAAAAAAAGTATGCCTTTGACTCTAAACTTTTTCCACAAAAGGACAGTACTAAAAACTTACTACAATTAGGTCATTCTACTCTTTAGATGAACAGAATTTAAACTTTAGTAGCTTGTTTTACTTTTGACAAATAGAAGCACAACTGCATGAAGCACTGCCCTCGTCAATGCGCGTTAAAGCGGCCACCTCCAATTAAAAGCCTATGTAGATTCCTGTTTTGGGCTTCCGTATTGAAAACTCATGTTCACGTGTAGCTATGCAAGTTTTTGCCACCAAAATGCACGTTAAAAGTTAACCAGTTGAACTTTGACCAATCGGGGACTCGGATTTGGGAATGAATGTATGGATTTGTTTTAGCTGGTGAACCCAGACACATTTGTTATTGGAATAAGATTAAACCAAGGCCACTCTCCTGAAATCCATATTTGCCATCGCAAGGATTCTAGCAATGAACCAAAGTGTTTCCATTTCGTGCCCAAAATGCGAGATTTGTACTGCTTCGTTATTTCTCAATTAGCCTCTACCTGCTGTTGGTCGCAGAAGTGCTACTAATAAGTAGAAAAACAAAAGTGGTGTTCACACGTGTCCAGTGTGAACACGATGAGCTAAATGAGCATATCAAATATCTGGTGTGTACGTAACTTCAGACTTATTCTACTTTTTCATATTTTGAAAACTTTGCAACACTACTCTCTGAGCAATCATTTAACAGTTTAAAAGCTCTGAAGTTAGCTTCATCCTCGACACCCCCCATTCTTTTCTTTTTCAGCCATTCTGTGGTAGATGTCCATGTTGAACGGTCCAACAGATAACCAAGTGAATCCGTTTTAACAGACGCCCTCACATTTGGTTGTGGAAAGTACGGAGAAGTTCACGTTCTCCGATTTGACTCCAACGCTGGAGGGTGTTCCATGGCGACAAAACAAAGCCCCCTCCACTAAGTTTAACAGTTAGAATTCGGCGTTAGTGCCAAATTGGTGTTAAGCTCTCGCCAAATGTGAAGAAAGGCATTGTGGCCAAAAATCTGCACTTCTGCTTTTGTTTGTCCAAATGACATCGTTCTGGACAAACACACCAACTTCCTGAGAAAGCGAACGTTTGTTCTTGGAAATCGTGTAAATTTTGTTTTATTTCACTCCGTTTGTTCTCAGCCTGATAGACAAAAACCTGCATTTCTCTAAGATGATGGCTGCTCATCCATTCTGTGATCCTGAAAAATGGGTTTTAACTCTTTTACAGTGTTGTGCCATCTCCAGTAAATTATTTTCTCTTCCTCCCCCACCAAAAAAGGACGATTTGAAGCAGGCTACAGCGATGACGTGTTACAGTAGTTAACTTAAACAAACCAAACAAAACATCAACATCATCTGTGTTGGCGTACGCAGGAACCAGGGTCTTCTGTGCGTGGGTGTCATTGTGTTTCTGTTGTATTGTTGTTGTTTCTCACAGAAGAGAGGAAGTACAAGTGTCATCTGTGTCCGTACGCAGCCAAGTGCAGGGCTAACCTCAATCAACACCTGACCATCCATTCTGTCAAGCTGGTCAACACAGACGCCGAGCAAATCGTCAGCGCCGTTACAGCGGAGTCTGCTGAACGCAAGAACTACCCTTACTACTACAGGTGACCATCTAGAGACAAACAGCCCTCGCCGATATTCCTGTTTTATTCCCTTTTATTATATGTTTGTGTTAAAAAGATCAAATTTTGTACACCATACATCTATACCTAACACTTTCTTTATTTACAGTAGCTAATCCTGCACCAGTGCCTCAAATATTTAAAATGCTAATTTAAGTTGATATTTTATAGTCAATACAAACTGTACAAATGATACATTTTTCTCTGTGAAGAAGCGTTCGGTGGGACTTGTCAGTTAATGCAGAGATGAGTGAATGTTGTTTTTTTCTATCCTCGTTCTCACAGTCTTCCTCCCTTCTCCTCTCGTTTCTCTGTCCAGCTGCCATGTGTGCGGCTTCCAGACGGAGCTGAACGCGCAGTTCGTCAGCCACATGTCGCTCCATGTGGACAAGGAGCAGTGGATGTTCTCCCTTTGCTGCAGCACCTGCGACTACATCTGCATGGAGGAGAGCGACATGAAGAGCCACATCAGCGCTGGACATGCAGGTAGCCACGCCGTGTTTTTGACAGAAAGCAGTTTGGCTCTGTGCCATCACATTAAGTGGAAAATGTGGAGACTCGCTGTGATTTTGTCACTAGAAAACTTAAAGAAAAATAAAGATACAGATAAATACATTCAGAAACGATGGCTAAGTAGATAACTGAAACACAGAAACCTGGCGAAGCTTTTGAACAAATTCTAATGGGTTAATGCAGCTTAGTTATACAACCAGTCAATTGAGCTTAAACATTGTCTTCTGCGATAAAGTATACAGTTTAATTGTGTCATAGAGACTTCATAAGCTCACAGTTCAGAGGATAGCAGAGCTGTATCT
This sequence comes from Oryzias curvinotus, assembly GCA_023969325.1. Taxonomy (NCBI): domain Eukaryota; kingdom Metazoa; phylum Chordata; class Actinopteri; order Beloniformes; family Adrianichthyidae; genus Oryzias; species Oryzias curvinotus. The sequence continues at coordinate 35,936,562 of CM043706.1, forward strand.
AACCAGTGATCCTCTAATCGACTCTCTTTAGACTTTTGAATCTGCTGGACAATAGAAACAGTTTTGATTTTGAAAATAAAAAATAAAAAGCTTCATTCTGTTTATTGCTGGCATTTGCTTCTTACTAAAACTCACTTTTGTTTCCTTTTTCATCTTGCTGCATTGTAAGCCCAACCCAGACAGTTGAGGGCTCTTTCTTAGACCACGGTGGCCTTGTTTGTCTGATAAGGTTGGCCCTTATCGTGCCTGAAGGGAGAAAAATCAATAGGCATTGGGGGTCCTTTAGAGACAAATTCAGTTTATGATGCCACTGTGGCCATCCTTAAAGTTTCTTGGCCTTGTCTTGCATTATCTCTGCCTCACACAAGATGTAAAAGAAATGTTAAAAGAGTCCAGCTCTGGACCGACCGATCCTGATCTTCAGCAAATACCGCCCTGCTTGTTTTCCAGCCACCTCTGGCCTTGCACTGTTTATTACCCGAATCACACGATTACAGGTACTGAACACACCTGATCCAAGTAATCAGCAGCAAGTATGGAAGAAAAGCTACAAAAAAACAAACAAAGAAAAACCTATGGTGATAGATTACGAGTAACTTGAACCATCCTGGTCCGGACTGTAATCTTCTTGGATGTAACCAGGGGAAAACCTGTGCTTCTTGTAAGGATTTAAATACATTTGACAGTCACATTTAATGACTAATGATGCCAGAAAAACCATAAAATGCTGCTTATCCACTAACAAATGAAAAATACAGAGGTGAGAAGGTTTTGGAAGTAAAATTAACCCTCAATGAAACACTGATCCCAGGGGCTACCATTTGCTTTTATTTTTTTTTCCAGTTTTTCCTAGAATGTCACCGGGAAGTCTTTGTCGAAGGTGTTCTTAACTGAAGTCCCATTAAGCGCAGAAATGCATCTTTTTTTCCGTGCCTAAAACCTTTTTCTAGAGCTGCTGGAAAGCCCATGCTGCGCGGGGCCCGTGTTTGTCCGCATTTGATTGAAGGCAATTATGAGCCTGCCATTACAGAATCATTTCCTCGTGCGGGAAAGCATATGCCCTGCATGTCCCCACCTGGATATGAGTCTCACTTTTATGTGTGTGTGTGCGCCGCTGCATTAAAAAGGGAGGTCAGGCGTTTCAGCAGGCTTTTCTCCCTCTGTTGACTCCCTTCAGAGCGAATGCCCTTTGTTGAGCTGTGCCTCCAGATACCCGCGCCATTTTAGCTTCTTCAGCCATGACCTGGGCTCCTCGGCCCTCCCTCCCTCCTGCCTCCTCCCCTTCTTATTCCCTCTCTCTTAACAGTGAATTGTGGACTTAGAGGAGAATCAATAAAAGCACGCTGAATCTTGATTGGACTGTCAGAGTTCCTCACTTGAGGCTGCCTGCTATTATTCTGCTTCTGTGCGTGCATGATCAAAAATGTGGGGCTAAACAGAAATAGAGTTTACCTGCTAATTAAATATTGTTTCATTTTGGTGAAAATGGTACCGTTTTTCTTCATTTCTTTTCTGAAGAATTAACTGTTTTTTCAACTCTCTGCCTCTTTGTGCCCAGCTTTAAATTCAAGAAGTCCCCTCAGCGAGACCAAGAGCACCTCGTCGTCGCTCTCGGCCCTCAGTGATTCGCTCAACAGCTCGGAGGGCGGAGACATCACCCACGGTAATGAAGAACTCAAAAGTCTGCTGGCTCCGCCCTCCTCCGCAGGCAACCAGGCTGGCTCTGGAAGTCATCTGGGTTCAGGAACTGAAGACAAGTCAGACAAAGGCAAGTGAACTGAGAACTGTTGGAAGCAAGATGCTTTTCATCATTTGAAAACATGTGCATTCCAGTTTTATTTTCTTATAAAATATTCTAATCAGGGTTGCATTGCCACAGTGAGACACTAAGTGAAAAACGTGGTTCTCAAATCCATGAAGACTATAAAAAAATGTTGAAAAACAAACATAGAATGTGCAATATGACCTGCATGATGTTATAAACTTAAAATATCTGCAGTAAAGCATCTGCTTTTAAGCCTGAATTAGGTTAAGTTTAAATGTATTTGTAGAATAGATTTTTTATTCATTGGTTGCTTTAAGTTTTATTTATTTATTTATTCATTCAGCTTGATTGACTCAATCCTTTAACACAGGAGATGTCACCTAAAAAACACGCTCTTTGACGTATAGCAACTCTTCAACCGTTAATGCATTTTTTACGAATCAGTTGATTCTGACATGGAGAAAATTGACTTTCCATATCTGCTTTGCACGTTTCACCACTAACAAGGTGTTTCATCATGGCGCAAAAGGTGGGCTTTTTCCCCCGCTTTAGAATCAGCTAGAATTACATGAATCGGGTAAACGGTTGGAGAGTTGTCAAAGCCGTGCTGTGCAGGTTGGATCATCAGGCCAAAACAGCTGCACCACCCATGTGGAGTTAACGTCAAGAGAGTCCTCTAACGCAGTGTTTTTCAACCAGTGTGCCGCGGCACACTAGTGTGCCGTGGGAGATGGTCAAGTGTGCCGTGGGAAATTGCCCTCATTAACTGATCTAACAACATTTACCATCTCCAGGATATCAGCTCTTTGTTCATCCAAACAGGCCCTGATAAAACACTAAGTAGTTAGGAATATGAAAGATCGTAAAATACTTTTTTCTTTTTGTTTATTTGATTCTATTAAAAACATTTTGATAAGGATGACGATACCGCGATTTAGCCGCAGCTTCAGTGGTTTTCGGTAAAAGTCCCGCCCCTTTAACTGTCTCGACCAATCATTCTTGGATTTCCTAATCACATGTCATCCGTCTGACCAATCAGGAGTGGTTAAAGTCATCACTTCCTTGTTTAGATTTAACTCATAAAGTCTATCAGTTCTAACAAAAATACCAGCTAAAGCTCGTCTTTAGCGGTGTAGCTTTCCACAGAATCCGGTATCAGACCGTGGAACAAGAGAACAAAACCATGAAGCTCAGAGACGTGAGTCTTTCTGCGTTCGGCGGATTATTGAACTACATCTCCCAGGATGCATTGAGTTAAAAACAATAGCGCGAGCGTCTCTCTGTGCGCACGAGTCTCTTCTCTTAACATCTTGAAACCACAACTAACACAAATCAAACAGTTTTAAATCTTTTAACTTACCTTTAATTACATCTTTTAGAAAAAAAAACAGCTGCAGCTTCCAGCTTTTTCTGTCACAATGATCACAAAAATGCATGTGAGATCATGGAGGGACTTTAGATCAATACAGACTGAGTTTCTCCTCTTTTTTTTTAATTTTTGAATGCTGGTGTGCCGCGGGATTTTTGTCAAGGTTAAAGTGTGCCGTGGCTCAAAAAAGGTTGAAAAACACTGCTCTAACGTACACTCTGCCCTTTTTCGTTCCCTCCAGGTTTTGAGTGCGTCTTCTGCAATTTTGTGTGCAAGACGCGTAGCATGTACGAGCGGCATCTCCAGATCCACCTCATCACACGAATGTTTGAATGTGACGTTTGCCACAAGTTCCTCAAGACGCCCGAGCAGCTGCTGGAGCACAAGAAGTGCCACACGGTCCCTTCAGGAGGGCTCAAGTAAGGAAAGCAAGTACAGGCAGAGGTTCCTAACTCCACCGGTCCTTCCTCTCACCCATCCTTTCAGTTCCAGAAGCAACAGCACAGCAGTACATATACATCTACACCTACACCGGGGCCAGCATATTGAAATGCAGACGTGTTTTTGTTGTTGTTACTAGAAAGTTGTCAAATAAACTGGGAGCTGTTAGTATCTGCTCCTACAGCGTCAGGTGTAAAGTGGGATTTCATAGACAGTAGCCCATATGTGCGGTCAAATCGGAGCTATTCTTAGCGACGGGGCTTCAATCAGTTATCCTTACTTTTATGTTCATTATCTGCTGCCAGCGAATAAAACGACACAAGATGTAGTTCTGCTGCTCAACAGCTTCTCTTGGCAAAGGAGAACTTATTAGTCCGCGGGTCTGCAGAGGCTTTTGTGAGCAGAAGGGACAGTGGGAACGAGATGGAAATGGGCTACCCCGAGGGGTCTGTTGTTTCTCTGCCCACAACTATTAGCAATGCCAAAGAGAGATATCTGAGCAAATCTGCAGTCCAGAAAGTTCTTTTACCCCCTCTCAGATGAACCCAGAGAACAGCATATAATATAGCTGATTTTCAACAAAAAAAAAACAGTGGTACATCGAGAGCCACCTGTTCTCATCGTAATCCTGCTGGATGTGAGTGTTTCTGGTCCGCTACACCTGAACCAGCAGCAAGTGGGAGAGGGTTACGCCTGATTTACACTGGTCCATCTGCGGCCCGTCTCCCTTGTGTTGCGTGGAAAGTCCGTCTCACGACAATAACTTAGTTTAAATTGCCTCCATTGCGTCTCCGGTCCATTCTCATAACATCCCCTCCCCCTGGCTTGTGTGAGTGGTTCGTCCTGCCAACCCCATGTCCAGTAGTTCATCCCACTGTCCCTGCTCATGGCCGTCTATCCTCGTGGCTGCTTTGTCAACAGATCTCAGTCTTTTTCCTAATCATTTTGTGTAAAATGCGGTCTTTTTAACATCCAAAGCTTGACAATCAGGCCCCACGCCCTCTCCTTCTTCTCTGAGTCCCATCGTAAAATGCGTGCTTTGTGTCCGAAATTATGTTAAGGTTTCGTACTTCCAAAATGAAACTGTCCTCGTCCATGGCAGGCGTCATGCAGGCGATGTCAAAGTTCCGATTGATTAATGACTATTATTTGTGTCAATGCAACGGAGACGCACCGCAAACGGACCAATGGAAACCATGCTTTAGCTGGAAGACGAGCAGGGTGGTAGCTCCCAAATCATAGGGCTGGAGACCACTGATAATAAAATGGGTTGGCCCAAATAAAAGCTAGACAAGACAGACTTGAAGCCCACTGTTGTTTTGTGATACCATTCTGGACCATTTGAGCTTAAACAGAGTCTGTACCCACTCCAGAAACATTTAGACATTGGAAAACCCTACACACACACTCAGAGGGAATTGGAAACATTTTTAACAAACAAACCACAGACATTTTGTCAGGGTTATATTTAATGGATACAAGTCATGTTTATTTTTATTGTTTTTGTTTCGTTTAAAAGTCCTTCACATACCTCCAGTCGTTGCATGCAGAGAGCCATTCAACACCATTATGACTGCCGCCTCATCATGTCATGAACAAAAAAGTGTGTGTTGTGCACATTGTTTCTGTGCAGCCATCAGTGGAGCCGTCTTGCTGTGGGGTGGGGGCATTTCACTGAATATAAGTAGAAAGCTGATTGAGGTGAACTTACTTTAGTCTCATGCTACGTTCACAGCGGGCATGCGGTGAGGAACGCGCTTGGCGTTCACGCTGGACTGTTGCTACCTCATGCTAGCGCCTGTCTGCCACGTGAAGCGGTGAAAGTTTCGGCAATCTTGCTCCGGCCTTTTCCTTTAATATATTTATTCCAATATTTGACAGTCGGTGTCAAATGATTCCAGCCAGACACAAACCACATTTATTCACTTCTCCTTCACAGTCCATGTTCGAATGGTTGGCACGTCCTTGAACTAAAAAGGACGCCATCCATACATCACTATCAAATCCGATTCCCTGATAAGTCAGAGTTCAACCTGGTTTAACTGTAAACATGCGCTCAGTGGATGCAGGTTTCGTTTGTACGGCGTAAAAACAGTTGTAGCAACTTGCATAGCGACACGAGAACATGAGAGTTAAAAACACAGAGGTCCAAAACGCACATGTACGCCTGGTTGCACAGACTTTACATTAAATGGCCACTTGAACGCGCGTTGCTGAGGCCGGTGTGAACGTAGCTTCAGAGATTTACAGAGAACCTTTTTTTAACGTATGAAGCTGGAGCTGAATCTCTTTAGGCAGCAGCTTTTAGCAACATTTTTTAAATAATCCTCCTTTTGCCAAAAAAAAGTACTTAAAACATCTTTTTTTCCCCTTCATTTTATTTTAATTTTATACAGAAAATATTTAAAATGTACTTATTGAGTGTAGCTAACAGCAAAAAAAATCCAGGTTTTTGAGTATTTTCTATTGGGTGTCCACCTTTCAATTTGCAGGGGCTGTGTAGCTCTTAGACACGCATAGGAGCAGACAGAGGCCGCAGTAGCAGGTGTAGGGTGGTGCGAGCACGACAGGCAGTGATGAGAGAGAGGGCCTTGACCATTTTGAGGTTTTCTGAGGTGATTCTGTTCTGCAGGGTTTGTGAAGCGCTTTGGGCCCCAGAGCAGATGAAAGGTGCTATTTAAATGTAAGTGCCACTCATTCCTTCATTTCCCCTCATGTCCTGTTGCTCCCACCTTTTTTTCCTCCAGCCTGTCACCCATCCTTCCTCCGCCCCCGAACCCCCTAACACACACATACCTGACCCACGCCAGCTCTTTCACCATTACCACATACTTTTTTTTTTTTTTTTGCAAAGCCTGTAGAACTGTTGGTCATAGACTGTTTTCCTTTATCTGTCCTCCTTCCTTTGTCATTTTGTGTCCAATGAATGTCAAGGTGTGTTACATGGTTGTGAGCGTACACTTTCCTTTCAACTGTCCTCTGCTTTTTGTGTGTTGTGTCCTCCCTCCTTCCCTTGTGTCGCATTAACCAGGTGCCCTTTTTGCATCTACTCCACCAATCGTCCAGCGGCCATGGAGTGCCACCTGAAGACGCACTGTAAGATGGAGTACCGCTGCCGCATCTGCCAGGGACTGTGGCCCGACCAGACCTCCCTGGAGGCCCACATGCGGGGGCATCGCCTGGGAAACCACTACAAGTGTGAGCAGTGTGGCTACCTGTCTAAAACGGCCAACAAGCTGATCGAGCACGTGCGAGTGCACACGGGCGAGCGGCCCTTCCACTGCGACCGCTGCTCCTACAGCTGCAAGCGCAAGGACAACCTGAACCTGCACAAGAAGCTGAAGCACGCGCCGCGCCAGGTTTTCGGCTGCCAAGAGTGCCCTTTCACCACCACACACCCCTTCGTCTTCAGCCGCCACCTCAAGAAACACCAGGGTGGAGCGTCGGAGGGGCTGGACGGCAGCTCAGTAGGAGGAGAGGAAGAGGGGGAAGAGGAAGGGGCGGGGAGGGAGGAGCAGCCCGCAGAGGGAACATCACCCGGCCGCTCCTCCCTGCAGAGGAGCCAGGAGAACATCTTGTTCGGCGGGGGAGGAAGCAGTGGAGGAAGTGGGAGCAGCAGCCCCCTCATGAGTCTGACGGCGTCTCAGGCACTCCAGTCCGTCGCTCTGTCGCTCACGCTGGGCAAGTCCCGCCAGCTGGACCCCGCCGGCCATCTGCACCGCAACGGCAGCGGCGCCACCAGGAACCACGGGGGCGTCGGCAGGAGCGGCCCCTCCCTCTTCCCCCCCTCCTCCCGCCACACGCTGGAGCAGTACAGGAACTGCGACCCGGCCCACCTGATCCCCCTCACCACCCTGTTCAGCCACAAGCGCCGCTTCACATTCCACCCACTCCTCAACTCCAAGAGTCGACCTCTCCTCTCCCCTCCTGACTCAGCACCCCCTTCCTTCTCCTCCCCCTCACCGTCCTCCTCCCACAAGCACTCCTTTCTTGCCTACCTGGGACTGATGGAGAGGGCCAAAACTGTCTGACCCCCACCTGCCCCCCCCCTCCCCATTTCCCTCACCCTTTGGACTGTGACCACTGCAGTGGGAGCAAAGTTTTTTCCTTGTTTGTTCCAATCAGACCAGCAGAATAAGCTGGACCAGACAAGCATATATATTAAAGAACAGAAGAAAAACAAACATTTATATGAGAAAAACGCTGTACATGCTAAAAAAAAATGCATTTATATCAAAAAGCTGCTTTTCTTATCAGTTCTATCAATTCAATTATTACTACTTCAGATACTCTCTCTTTCTTTTTGTTGTTTTTTTGTTTGTTTTTAGGTATCGGAACGACCTGGACCCAGTGGCTTTATCTGCTGAAACTAACGTATCCGTTTGTTTTTTTTTTTATTTCATTTTTTGTTTTTGTTTTTTTTAAAGATATCTTCTGTAGTCGTTTGACTAGATAAAAAAAAAAAAAGTTAAAAAGACAAAACAAACTTTGCAAGTGCTATCTTTTAGTGCATTTTTGTCCAGTGCTATTATGCATTGAAAGAGCATGCCTGTCTCTGTGTCTCAGCTAGCTTTGACGTCATTAGGAAGCCGAAATTCGAGATATCCGAAAGTGTTAGCGGTGGGCGGAATCAAAGGAGTTCTTTTCATTGAAAAGGTAACGTTTCCCCAAACAAAGCCTCAGACCACGCACTTAACTATTTATCAACTTTGTACAGTTTTGTAGCCCCGCCCCCTCCTCCTTTCTCTCCTTTCCCATCTTTTTCATTTTTGTTGTATTTTTGTATGATGGTGAAACTGTGTCGTGCGCTGCTGCTGGTTTCGCTTGCGTCTCAGAAGGAACGTCGTTTTATCCGATTCCGAATCAGTAGTTGTTGATAAGCTTTGAAGTGTAAGCGGATAAAGTGTAAATATGGAAAACGTTCCCTTTGATCTATGGCGAGGAAGCAAACAGAAGAAAATCTCTGAGATAAATACAAACTGTTGAATCTGCAGTCGCAGGTGAGGAATGTTGCAGATAAAGGGGTCCCCAACTCTTTTTCCCACAGTTCAGCAGCCTGATAGTTAGATCATTAGCAACATTTGAACAGCATTAATGTGCATAATCCAAAACCACGTTTTTGAATGAAATGTCAGTAGATGAGATCAAATCAAAACTCAGATATAAGTTTATGCTTTAGTACCTTTCTTCTATTAAAATCTTCTGCACCTCCTCTGAACTTCTGAATTAACTTTAATGAGCCCCAAGAAATAAGCCAAAAATTCCTCAAATTTGAAAAACTCTATTTAAATAAACAAAACAAAAAACAAAAAAAATCTGGCCATAGGGTAAGAAAAATACTCTTTCCAAGAATTCTTATTTTAAGAAAAAATTTGAATCACTAATGCTATGTCACTAATGCTTCCTGAACGCACTTTTAGCATGTGGGGGTCACGCTGGACTGTCACTATCTGATACTAGCACACAGTTGGAAGAGGCTTGCTGGGAAATATCCAAGTAGTGCAAATCTCGCTAATCTTTCTCCAGGCTTTTTCTATTCCATTCCCTTTATTCCATCGTATGAAAGTCTTGGTGCTATATAATTACAGCCGAGCACAAATCGCAATTAGTATTTTGTCCGTTATGATCAATTTTCAATTGATTGGCACTTCTATGATTGTCACTTCTAAATCCAAGTCCCTGATTGGTCAAAGTTTAACTGGTTTAATTTTTAACGTGCGTTCGTTCAATGGCTGTGAGCGCCCACTAAAACATCAGCGTGCGTTGCCGTGGGCGATGTGTACGTAGCATAAGACACATTTTTTCCAAACTATTTTCTGCTTTTGAAACAGAAAATAAGTTACATTTTCTTGAAGCGAGGATCTTTTTACTTTCTTAATATTCCGTTTCTGCGGCGCACATACGACTGCACAGCTTCCTTCTGAGACCAGGCTGATGTGAGCACGGCTCTGTCACAGCGTCACGCCGACCATATTTAGGAAAGATTTATGAGAAACCTGTTTTGTGGAGGTGACCCGCTCTGGGTCAGGAAGCTGCCCACAGCCCAGGTCACCTACAGGCCGATTCAATGGTGCTTTTTGGAGCTTTTTTGTAATTTTTTTGTGTACAAAAAAAAAAGAGAAGAAAAAAAAAACTTGTTCCCAAATGACTTGAATGAATGTATTTTTTTGTTGATGTTCATGGAAAAAAAAAAAAGATGCGATACAGAAATCTGAACAGGGATGTCTTATGTGCTGGTATAGAGAGGAAAAGTTTGTGTTTGGTGGCCTTTCTGTGTCCGTTTCTTCAGTTTTTTTATTATTATTATTTTTATTTTCACTTTTTTACTGAGCCTTTTACATCATACTAAACATTTTCTACTAACGTATAAAAGAACCCATGGCGAGGAGAAGCTCCTGCAGGTGCAATGATGAAGCGAAGCCATGCGTTTGTACAGCGTGGAGTGAAACGGCACGGCTTCTGTTACGCCGGCCGGCAGACATGGTACTGCTTTTCTTTTTTTTTTTTTGGTTCCCTCTCCACCACCATCCCAACTCCCCACTTATGTCATCCTCTTTGAGTTTTAATTGCACTTAACGTGGTTACTCGTCAAGCCAAAAGCACTTAAACTTTTTTATTTCTTTTTTTTTTTTTTTTTCCCCCAAAGAGAAAAAGATAGAGCAAGCTGCAGAACTGTGAAGCAGATTTTTGCAGCTTGTAAATGAGTCGTTGGGAATGTGTGCTGGTGCAAAAAAAAAAAAAAAGGGTCTGTCTCTGTGAAATTAGAGAAAGTCAGTGAACACAAAATGCATGAAATGGACAGTAGAGGTCAAGCTCCCCCTCCCCCCCTGGGAACTAAAGGTCCCAGGCTAAATTCATTTTTGCACAGTGCTGCACTTTTTTTTTATCCTAAGAATATTTATCCATGTGAAAAAAAAGTGATTTGTTTTAAATCAGGCAGCATAGTACAAGTATTTTGTTTTCTAAAAGCTTTACCTGTTCTTGTGCTCATGTTCCTAAGTGGTCTTCAAGCCAAAACCCCTTATTTTTTACTTTTTCCTCGTTTTGTATCTGCTGTTGCGTTTTCCTTAATGAACAACCCTTTTTGCTGTTTAAACCGTGCCAGAAAGGAAAAAAACAAACAAAACAAAACTTGAGTATTGTCAAGACCAAATTGCGACTCACAGCGCGATGTGATGTTAGGATTAAATCCGTCACGTCCCGCCCCGCCCCGCCCTGAAGCGTCCCAACACGACTGTCCAGCCTCTAGCTTCCCCTGACAGCCTCTCTCTGTAGTATTTACTTTATCTTTTATACTCTAGTGCCACTTGGTGGAAGTAAACCACCTGAGACTTCTGAGAATCAGTCAAACTAATGATCAGAGTCCAGCAGGAAGGAAATATAAAAAAGGAAAAGATGTCCTTAAAAAGAATGTCTGATCTCAAACGTCTGCCTTTAACCTCAGCGCGATTATGAATGGCTGCACTTCTTGATGCTCCTTTTAGTTTGCAGATCAAACAGGCGACAGGGCCCCCTTTCTCTGTTTTTGGTTTAAAAAAAGAAAAACCTGTATTTTGAGCACTTATTCTGTTGCAGCACGGTGACCTTCCCAAAAACTCAACTACCTTTTTTTGTGTGTTTTTTATTTTTTATTTTTTTGCATGTCCTCCCTCTGGTCCTTTAGCGCTTCAGTTTTTTTTTTTGTTTTTTTTTTTCAAACTAACCCTCTCCCCTCCTTTGGTTGCATTACATTAGCGTCATACTGAAACGTCTACAATCATTTAGCTTTAAAAAGCTGTATTTTATGGTTAGGAAAAGGCTCAGCTATGTAACTTTTGGCACTCGGTCAGGATTGCAATGTGCTGTACAAAGCTTTTTTTTATTACTCCATTGTTAAGGCTGTACAGGGTTGTGACAATAACTGGTAAATGGATCATTTGTACTTTTTTTTTTTTTGGTTTTGTTTTGTATTTGTTTTCTTTGTTTGGCATTTTGTTATGTTTAACTTGCCAGATATAAATGTAACAGGATTTGAAAGTAAAGCTTACATCAGATATTATTCTGGTTGTGTGTCTTTTTGCTCCAAAAAGGTTTTTTTTAATATTCATTTATTTATCAAACCAACACTTTGCAATCACAGGTTCCGGTCCAAACTCTTAAAACCTTAAAACATACAGTTAAGAACAATATTTTATTGTCATTTAATTACTTTAAAAACAAGCAGTTGGAGTTTGTGCATTTCCGACTGCAAACGTTTAGTATTTTTAGAGCTGACCGCCATGTGGGAATAAAAAACTAAAAAATAAATGACTAAACATTGCTGACAAGTCCCTAAATCTCTGCATTTGAGACCAGTTTTTTTTTTACTGTTGTGATTTTATCAAGCAGGAATGAGCAAACTAACTCTCCACACACTGCTGTCAACTCCCAACAATCAAAATTGATCAAAACAAAAAGAACTTTCCAAAGTTTACTTTATAACTTTTTAAAACTATATGTTTTTGACTCTAACCTAGTTTTTGCTAATGATGATGACAACAATCTGCTAAATGTACCACACTGACATGCATAGTAGTGCATTGTTGGAGGAAACCTCAGAAACCTACACATGGCGTGGAGAAGACATCCGTCTGTAATCTACACCCACTTCATCCTGATTAGGATCACGAGGCTCGCTGGGGCGTAAAGGTAAGGCACACCCAGGACAGCGGTACATCACATACAGAGACAAAGCCTGAAGAAAATCCATGTAGGGGGAGAATATGAGCGATGCAAATAAAAGTTGGTCATCAGCAGTCCAGGTAAATGACAAATCCTGTGTGCTTTATAGTCACAAATTCCATTCACCCATGAACCAAACCTGTGACCTTCAGGACTCAATCAAAGGTCGACCACTCCACCTCTGCAGCACAGCCGGCTCACTACAGAGTTGCACTGCAAAATCAGAAACCCTAGAAATAAGGCAACATTTCCTTAAATTTGCACAATTTTCTTTAAATAAGAAAAACAAATCTGTCAATGGGACAAGAAAAATGGTCTTATCGATGATTCATATTAAAAAAAAAAAAAATGAAGTCACCAAGAGTTTTTCTTAACCTAAGATTCTTTTGCTATTAAAATGTAAGATGTAAGATTGTTTTTTTGCAAGACGATTTTTCCTGAAACAAGAGTCTTTTTACTTTCTTAAGAGTCTGTTTTGGCAGCGTGGGGGTTTCTCATTAATGTGCAAACCCAATTTCTCCAAGCTTGTAAACATACATTATCAAAAAGTGAAAACCCTTGTGCTATCCTATGACCCCACCCTTCCATTGACGTGTTCTCCCTACCATGGCAAAGGTGAAGAGGATTTCATGTAATCCATGGACACCAGTGAAGAACATAAATCATTGAAAAAAAAAGGTTCAGCGCACTGTCTAGTGGGTCTAGATGACCCAACTCCCAAAGTGCCTAGAATAGGGTTAAGCAGACATGCTACTGACTACAGAGTGAATTGTTGTGTATGAAAACAGGGGTTTACTAACTAACTTCTTATGTCAAATAAAATGCCTCTGAATGGTCTTAATTGTGACCAAAGTGGACACTCTCACCACAGCTTTGAGAATGAGATGTATCAGTGACTACAGAAAAAGTACTAATGGTTTTTGCAGGGCGTGGCATTCTCTAACATGCAACAGTGGTCGACCATTATAATAATAAGGAATGGGCTCTGTCATGGTGTCTAGCTGGTGTTTTTATTAGACCAGTGGGAGGTCTCTCTGGCTCTCCTTTCTCAGATGCAGTAATGAAAGTTACAGCACGTTCTTGCCCAGCCAAAGGTTGGCCCTGCCTAATGAAAACAGATGAAGCAGAGATAAAGTGTTTGCCGACATTAAGGGACTCATTTATCACCGTTAGGCCCCGAGCTATAGAACACCTTGGTATGGAGCACTGCTGAATCGGGCCTCTCGGCTCCTCAGCGCCTTGCAGGCAGGAGCAGCAGCGCTCCATCTCTCCTCTTCCATCCATTTTCATTTTTAGGGGGAAGTTTTGCTCACATTTGATGTTTGCACACACACTAACCCACAGAGCTGCTATATGCGGGATTTAAATCAAAAATAAAAAGAGTTGGGTAGTTCTTTGTGGACTTTCCTTCACCTCTCCTTAAATATTGACCCATGATGGTTCAACAGCCATCCAGAGCTGGATCTCGTCTGTCGAGGACCCGTGTTCTTATCTCTGTGCTCGTCTCGCCTCAGCATTAATGAATCTTTTCGGTGGTGTTTAAAGCTGCTTAATTAAGTTCAAAGCAGCGCTCGGGGCAGCGCGCGCCTGCTCGGCTGACCTCCCCATGAGTGGAAGTGTTAAGAAGTGACATGCAGGCACTGCAGGGGATAACTATTGATTGAAAAGATAGAAACCCTTCTTTGGGTGTTTTTTCTTAAATATTACACACATCCAGACTGTTTTTCTTCAGCTGTACAACGATTCCCTTCTTGTTGGGGGGGTTAGCGTGGAAGTCGGCAAATGTCTCAGATGAAACCAAACGCCAGAGTTTTCCCTCATCCCAATAATAGCCCTTCACCTCAGACCGAGCTGTCTGCACAACGTTGACCTTTCGACACCACCTCGCTAAAGTTGCCCGCTGCCGATCAATAGCGTGTTAGCTTTTTGTTTGTAAGTTCAGGCTGCCTTGGCTTTATTACAGCTGCTGCGAGTCATGAGGGAGTCGTGTACTGCTTTGTGCGGGAGAAGCTCCCTCTTGTTTGCCAAAAGTGTAATCCCACCGTGACCTGCTGCAACCCTGCCCTGAGAAGAAAGCTGCTTAGACAGAAGTGTGTGTCTGCAGGAGCTACAGCTGCCTGGCCTCTCTCCGTCTCTTTCCTCTCCGGTTGCTCACAACACACTCCGCAATCTGCAAATCTTCCTCTCCACAAATATTCATCAGTACGCCTCACTCAGCATCTGTACTTTTGACTCATCCATCCACCAATGTGGCCACAAGCCTTGGAAGGAGTCAATGCTTTACTGAGTGGAGACAGATCAAGGTCTTTTTTTTTTTTTTTTTTCCTTTTTCTTTTTCTTTTCCCTAGCTCAAACAGAGAAAATAAACACACCAAGTCTTGCCACAGATAACCTTCAGTGCAGGCTGCAGAGCAGGACCACTGGTGCACAGAAAAGAGAGGCTGAAGAAAAGAAAATGACCTCTGAAATCGATTTGGTTTGGGTTGAAGTCAGGGCTAAAACTGCACGCAACGAGGCCCCGCTGGGGCCGCTTGTTAAAAATCTATTTGTCTTTGTGAAGATGAGAAACAGAAATGAACTTGTGAATGCAAAACTTCATGTTTATTTAAGCCCTCATGCGTGGAAGTTGTAGGAGTTTTGCCTCAGCGGCTGGGAGCTCACGCAGATTTATGCAGAGGGCAAAAGATGTCACACCGAAGCACAAAGATACCCCCGATGTGCACCTCGGAGAGCCGCAGTGAAAAATGACCAGACGTGCATGCACATGCGTGCAGAAACATGCATGTTTAGTGGCCACCCAGGGGGCAAAGCACCCCCCCACCCCTCTTTTTGCCCACTCCTCCATGACATTTTTTTTTTTTCTTTACCAATCTCATGGGTGAGACCCCGTTTTGTGGGGGTCAACAGGAATCTGGCTGAAGAATCACCGCAGGGGGGTTTTCAGGGGTTGAAGTCGAGGGGGGGGGGGGGGGGGGGGTTACCCACAAGCATCTGGGCCTGGCATATCTAAACACTGGGGTCAGCAGGAGGGAGGGGGGTACGGACCACTGCCCCCTCCCTCCTGCTGCTTGGCCAAGTGATGAACGCACTGTGAGGAAGAGGAAGAGAGCAGCTACGTATTATCATGTCTGTGAAGAACAAGAACTGCCCTGCTGCTACACTCCACAGTTACCATGGTAGTCTGGGACAAGCTATAGGTCACTTTGTTTCTACGGGTAACAATCACATCGACATTATTACCACACTCAACTTACTGACTCAGATTCCACCAAACCTCCCCTATTTTTCATTTATCCCATGATTCTAGGTGTCAGACGTAAAGACTTATAGTTTCAGAGAACCAACTTTGTTTATTTGTGTTGGGTAATGAAGCGAAACCCGACCCGGGAAATCTGCAGAAGTAAACCGAACCAATCAGACAAAAGTAAAGGGAAAGATTCAAACTGGGCGCTAAAGTTGTTTGAGTCATGCTAAGACGCAGCTTCAAAGTGTCTCTATTATGAATCATAAAAAAAAAAAAAAAGAAAAAGTGAAATCTTAAAGGATAACAAGCTTCTTCTCAAACTGCTTGCTAAAGATGAAGGCTGATTATAACCTGGTTAAATCCATTCATTATCTCATGCACTTGAGCTTTTAATGATTTCCATGATTCAATTATCCTTAACCGAATTCCTGTCTTCAATCAATTAAATCTGTGGCTGCACACTCATCCATCTTCTAATCGGGACATCGGGAATCCCTCCATTCATTCTCATTTGGGAAACAAATTAGGAGTTGCAGTCATGTACTCACGCTCATCTTTTATCCACACGTGTTATAACCTTTACTGCAGTGTTTACTTTGACAACTGAGTGTTGAAAAAAAAAAAAAAAAAAAAGAAATATGGCAGCTAACAGTGTTTTTTTTTTATTTTTTTTTGCTGGGAGATGTGGTGGAGAACCTGGAAGAAACAGATTCGCTGCTCCAATCTGTGTCCCACTTTTGTTTAAAGGCTCGAACGCATCAACACCATTCACTAAAACCCTGAGGGACATTTAACTTGACAAGATAATTTAAATCAATCCTGGAATTTTTAGATCCACTCCCGTGAAAATCGTGTTTTTAACCTGTTCTTGTTTTTCTGGTGATGGAGGCCGTATATAAAGAAAAGTGAACTAAAAGTTCTGAAATTGCTGCAAATCAAGAGCAGGTGACAAAATGTGGTTAGAAAAAGTGCTAATTTGTGATGTAGGAAATATACTGGGCGGGCCACAAGGCTCCTTGCTCCAACCTCTCAGCAATGGGGAGGGAAAGGAGGCGGGGTTGCTTGGTGCCAACCATCCCGCCCATAATTCAGAGGCGAGTTTCTAGTGAACTCTGCCACTCTGCACTAACTACGTCCTAAAAAACAAAACACACTTTTTACATTTTTAGCTAAAAATGGCACAATCATAATAATAAAAACGAAAACACTGGGAACACTTTGAAATAGGATCCAAAGATGATCGGAGTGGGACTTGAAATGAAAGCCTTAATATCAGGTAATCCAACACGTGGAACTGTGAATGACATTAGTTTAGTCCCTTCGCAGTCAAATTAGAGAAAGAAGATGCAAAAAGCATGAGAGGTGTGGTTGCCAAGGTTCTGAAATAGTCATTTAACCCCTATTGGTTGAGACGCAAGCCAAGGGCAGCGCAGCCTTTCACATGCTGCTCTTTCCATCTCTATTATCACCTCTGTCTCATCCCAGCAGACACCAATATGGCTTCCGTGAAAAGGGTTTAGCATTCTGTTAAATGAAAATACCAAACTGTGCTCTTTCTGCTCAGACCGTGGGCTGAAGATCAGGATGGTTTATCTCTGCTGTGCCCTTCTCTTTAGCAAAATGTTGCAACACCGGTGCCAGCAGCGGAGCCGAGCGTCAGGGATGGTCTGGTCACTTTTAACATTAGAGGAGATCAAAAAGGCCCAGCGAAAAGCACTGGCCTTGTTCAAGCTTCATAATATGAGTGAAAAAAAAGAGGCAAAAAAAAAAAGAAAACACACGTCTGCAGACTTCAGACTCCTCACATCCAGCAGCAGCGTGAAGCAGCTTTAGATGTCTGCGGTTGGAGGGTAGCTTCTGCTCCATCTTTTCTTAGACCAATCTCTTTTACTTTTTTATTTTTTTGTGGGGAGTTGGGGGGAGTGGCGGTGAGTGTACATTCCCTGGCATAATTGTCAATAGAGCTCCCCCTTGAGAAGCAGCAGAATGGCCATCGCAACAATTACCCTGACAGCTCTTTTCTAAAGTGCACTTGATTTATTTGATTTAGCTAAGATTAATGGCCCTCCCTGCTAGCAGGCCTGCCTGAGATGCGCGGCACAGCGCCGGGCTTCCTGCTGCACATGCAAACGGGTGTGACAGCACAGAAACAGAAACCATACCCACATCACAAATCATCTTTGACCTTTGCCATCAAGCCCAAACCTTGGCTTGCTTTAGGAAGAGCCGGCTGGACTAACCGTGTCCATTTGATGAAATGTCATATTTCTTCTGCACACAATAGTAAAAAAATAGTAAAAATAATAAATTCATGTTATTTAAATAGACAAATGAAAAACAAAAGACCCAATCCAAAGAAAACATGTTGGGCTTTCCTGGGAGGGGTGACCAAGTACTTCTAGTTTCAGGGTGTATAAGACCCTCCAGTTTCCAAAAGTCTCCCCAAAGGGTAACCATGGTCTCTTGTAAAAGTCTGGTTTGTTTCCATCCAACAGGGGCTGTTTTTGTGGAGCTGAGCCTTTCACCGGTGCCAAGCAAAATCCAACTTCTGTTCAGTAGGAGAATTTCCACTGCATTCAGCAAAGCCCACTAATCTTCAAGCAGCAACAGAGGTCTTAGGTTCAGCCAGTCACTGGTGGTGGCTAAGACGGACTTGAATATGAAAAACAGTCTTGCTGCAGCGCGTCTGTGACCACATGGACCTGTTTCCATAATGGGCTTTTACCAAGAAAAGACTTTTAGTTGTAGCTGTAGCTAACAAACAGAAGCTGGAGTAGCTGCTTCTGGCTACACAACTCCAAAACAAGAAGCAATCATTTTCAAAAGGCGCTCTCAGCTGACTGTTTCCTTCTAGATGTGCAACAATCAATCACCTGCTTCATTGTTTTGATGTACAAACAGAAAGAGGAGTTCAGTTAGTCAACTTGGTTCTGTGGAACACCAGACGTTGTCCTATCACAGGTGACATGCTGATCCCAGCAGCAGTCATCTACTGACCACCGCAGCAGGAACCATGCATCTGACTGGAGGTCCCAGATGCTTTCACTCTGATGAAAAATGCCTTTTTGGTGTTTTTAGCACTGTTCTTGTAGCATTTTTCTGATGATGGGGAACAAATATTAAGAAAATAAAGCTTCAAGTTGCATTTCAGAGTAATTTTTTGATGAAATTGTTGTGAATCGGGAGCAGAGGAAAAAATGGGGTTGGAAAAAGTTTGTAGCTGCAAGCTTCATTGTAATGTATTCACATTTTTGTTTTCCTCGTCTGGGCTGGCATCTGCCTCAAAACTGTACGGCTGGATAGCTCCAATATTGCTCACCATTTTTGTTGCACCGGTAATGTTGGGTTGGGGGTAGTGAGGGGCTGTAAGCTAGCAGGAGAGAGTGTAAACAGAGAGTACACAGCAAAGGGGAGGGGGAGAGGGGACTGAGCTGCTTCACGCCAAAGGTCCCGCCCACAACTCAGAGGTCAAATTCTAATGAACTACTGTCGCTCTGCAGAAACACATTTTTTTTTTTGGGCTAAAAATGCGATAATCATAATTTAAAGACCACTAGGAATGCATTACAATAGTTGAAAAGATCATCAGAGTGGGGCTTTAACACATGAGGTGGTAGCAACAACAATAGATGTCTGACACTGACAGGTAGGATTAAATTAGCTAAAATTAACAGGCTTTAGAAGATTTACTGTCAAGAAAAATTTCCTTACTTGTTTTTCTAAGAATAAATGATTAATAAACAAATCAATCTAACCTATTTAAGAAATATCTGAACAAAACTAGCTGACTTTTATTAATCAAACATAAAAATGGTGTCTTTTAAAAATGTTGTGCCTTTTGTGCATTTTAGCAAACATCTAATAAATTCCATCCATTGCCCTCTAGTTATCTTTTAATCTGTTTTTAAAGAGTTCCTATTGGTCTTTCAATTATAATTGTGCCATTTTTAGCCAAAGTTAAAAAAAAACTGTCATTTTTCTAGGATCTAGTTTCTGCAGAGCGGCAGTCAGCCTGCCCCTGCTCTCAGATATGCTGTTTACACGCTCCCAGCCCATCACACTCTAAAACTAACATTAGCGGTGTAACAAAAATGGCGAGCAATATTGGAGCCATCTAGCCGTACAGATTTGAGGCAGATACAGCTAAGACGAGGAATTGAAAGACTTACATGGATCTATTTGTTTGAAGGTGTAGCTTCTGCGTCACTACTACAAGCTTTTTCAAACTGTATTTTTTCGTCTGCTCCTGATTCACGATGCTTTGAATAAAGAAATACGCAGAAATGCAACTTAAAGCTTAATTTTCTTTATATGTGTCCTCCATCATCAGAAAAATGCCACAAGAACATGTTAAAAACAGCAAATTCACACTTTTCATTGGCGTGGATCTTTAATTAATATGGTTTGCTTCTCTTTTTTCGTCTTGTGAGGCTTGCTGCTTTGAGGAGCACCTGCCCCCACCCCCAGCACTATGTGCCAGGAAGCCCCACTTACAGCTAGCTGGCTGGCACGCGGTTGCCAGGCCAGTGGTCCAATCCAGTGCAGCTGGCACCGAGTCCTGCCCATCTGCCTGCGTTGACATGTTAGCTCCCACAACCCTTGTCCGGGAGAATAAAATGCATGCTGGTGTTCTGGCAACGCTTCCTGAAATGTCAACCTGGTGTGAAAACCCATGCCACCCCTTGGACCTCACAGGCCTGGCAGTGTGGGGTGCTGCCCTGGATCAAGCAGAGGAGCCAGAAACATGCCACGGTAACAACAACCGCTGACGGACTGCTGCGGTGCTACCATCTCGTCTGGGGAGGAGGATGGCTCTTCTCAGATCAGAACTTAGACATGAAAAGCTCAACTAATCCAAATTAGAGATCCAGAGCAACAAATGTATTGACTGTGTTTTTAATTTGCTAATCAATACAACCAATGGATACAAAAAAAAAAAAAAAAACACTATTTTTTTTCCAGCTTAGCAGCCGGTTTAGGGGAGAAGCTGTGAGGATCTGATGCTGGCCGGTTCAGTCCTGCAGCTCTGAGGGGTCATTAACACAGGAAGCAGGAAAGCCAGGAGGCAGGGGACTCCAGCAGTACTTAACGGCCACCAAATCTTCCGCTCTTCTGCTAAACACCGACAACTTTCCCATTTCTGCAGAAAGAGTAAAACATCGTATGAGGGAAGGTAAAGGCGCATTTTCCCTCCTGTGTGGCTCACCGCTCAGTTTTGCAGAGTCTTAGGTGACAGCCAGGGCGTCTGGCAGCTTTTCATTCATGGAGAATAACGGCGTTTCTGTGTGCGTGTTCTCACGTGAAGGTGTGTGTGCAGGGACGAGCTGTGGACAGCTATGAGAGGCTGACCTGCACGTGTTATCAGAGGAAGTGTGCAGCCCAGTGTTACCTGTCACAACACGACCTGCCGGGAGCCCCGGAGCCCCCACCTGACCACACCACTGGGCAGTCAGAAATAATGGAGACTGGCAAGGGGGCAATGAGGGGTCAGACGGAGGGGAGAGAAGATGGGGAGGAGGAGGAAGAGGGGAGAAAGGGACATATGATGTGAGGATTCCTGGAGGCACGACTGCAGCAGACGAAGAGGATGGGGGTGAAATGGAAAAAAAAAAAGCAGGAAAAGCCTCTGCTGTGGAGAGCTACAGCTTGTGGAAAATCCCATCCCTCCTTAAGAAAAAATGAGCATCCTTTTGTTTTTGAACTCCACTGGTTGAGGTTGATTCTTAACATGCCTGCAGAAACTAGAAAGCTAGCTGCACTTATGCAGGCAATTAAAGCCTGAGCGTAATTGCCTTTTGTATCCTGAGGAGGCGCTGCCTGCCATCTTGAGAGCTCTAATTAACATGGCGGCTGGAGGCTGCGCAGAGCGCTCCTAGAGGCGGTCACGAAATAATGGAGACATAATCAGCGTTAATGTCTTGGACCTGGAGAGGAGATTTTATAATCGCTACTGTGATGAGCCACAGGCCGCTAGTCGCGTGAAAGGGAAAGGTTGGATGACGATAACCTTTTTTTTTTTCTGACCAGACCCTTGCACAGATTTTTTTTTTTTTTGATCAGTCATGACACATGGGGAGCCTGAGCAGCTGGATTTCATTAATTGAGTGCTGGCAGCGCTTCACTCTGGCGGCAGGGCTGAGTCACACTGGTGGGATTGCTCCGTCTCTCTCCCAGATATCATCTTCCAACCATAACTACAAATAATTATTCACTCAAATCCATTACTGGGGGTCAATCAAGTTCCCCAATCTGTTCTAAAGTCCAATTACTGGCGGCAAAGCTTTGTTGGCGCCTCTCTGCAGATGAAGGCCTCACCCACAGGCTGCTCAGCAGAACGTGGTAAACAGAGGAATAAGCATGTGTGGGAGGGTGAGCCTCCTCAGGTGTGTAATAAAGCCGAGAGGCATTCTGCTCCCCCTGGAGCAGTCTGACCACACTATGGTGGACTTCACTGGGTTAAACAGAATTAGCTCATGAAATGAGATGCACTCTGAATACTCATCACTCTATGGGCTGGAGAACACACAGCGTGCAAAGCGCAGCCTGGTATTAGCATCCATCTCTGCGGCTGGTAGAATACGACACGTTGCCGTGGGGGTCATCTTTAAAAGAGGCCTCAGAGTGGCCCATCAAAGCAGCAGAGTGTGTGGGGTGTTGTATCGACAGAGCAGTGCTGCAGCTCCGTCAGCCTGACTGCTTTATTTGTGGATCCCTCGAAAGTGAATCCCAGCCTGGAGGAAACGCTTCACACGCGCTCATCTGTCAGTACAGAGGGACGGCGGTGCGCCCAGCCGAGTCAGAGCGGCCGGGTGGCCAACAAGGCAGACTGTGTGAGCGGCGTGAGTGTGTGAGTGACAGGGGAGGGATGGAGTGTAAACAGTGGGGCAGAGAAAATATTTGGCAGCAGATTTCGCAAGTTGTCCCACTTAAAAAGATGAGAGAGCTCTGTGATGTTCGCCATAGGTGCACTTCAGCTGTGAGGGACAGGATATAAACAAGAAGAATCCCAAAAATCCTGTTGTGGGATCTTTCGATCATTTGTTTGTATAATATTGCAGAAAATAAGGATTTAGCTACAAACAAGCAGGAATTCTGTCCTCACAGACCGGTTACTTCTATCCTCCACTCGTTACCTGCGTTAATGTCACCTGTTTGAACTAGCTAACACCCTCAAACCGTTAGACTGCAGGCATCACTAAGAGCAAAGAGCTGTCAAAGGAAACCAGGGACAGGTTTGTACACATGAACAAGACTGGGACGAACCACTCTGCAATAAACAAGCAGCCTCGTGAAAAGAGATCAACTGTTGGAGCAATTATTAGGAAATGGAAAAAACACTAGATGATTAATCTCCCTCCTCCTGAGTCTCCATGCACCAGATCTCACCTGGTGGGGAGCATTGACTGTATAATAGAACAGGACTGAGCAGGACTGATGTCACCCATGGAAAATGCCTTAGTTCCAGCTCCAGCTAAATAAAGCCAATCCATTTTTCTGTCAGACCAGGTTAGGAAGCAGTGATTGGTTTGAGTCAGTCTGAGTCAATGTTTCTGTGGTAACTACTGTCGCCAATCAGGAGTGAGCTTGTTGGAAGTCCACATCCCGACCACTGAAAGCGGGCAACACGAAATCTGTCAATAAAATGTTTTGAGTGTTTGAGGTGGGGGCCAGTGGGCATCACATGCTTTTAATGAGGCGTCCGATTGGCCAGATTGTAACTCGAATAACTTGCGATAAAGAAAAAAACATCATGACAAAAAGGATCATCAAGAACATGTAAAAAGGTTTTAGAGCAAGAATGGTTATGCTGACAAATAGAATCATAACAGCTGTTTATTTCGCAATACATGTCTATGGGATTTTGGCTTCTTGGAGCCAGCGGGTACTTCCTATTTGGAGCACAAGAAGGGGAAGGGTTAATCAGTCCAGTTCGCTTATACAGTCAACCAAAGAATGGTTGCGTAAAAAGCATTTCAGGGTTCTGGAAAGTACTAGGCAGTTTCTGGAACTCAGTCCAACAAAAACTGTGCAAGGAGTTGGTAAAGATTCTCATTCATCAAGGTGACTTTGTATTGAAGTTGAGTTATGGCATCTCCGCCTAATGTCTTTCTTGAAACGTTTCACCACTCCTCCAAGTGGCCTCGAAATGTTTAAGAAAGAAGACATTAAGTCCAGATGCCTTGACTCAACGTTAAGGCAATCTGTGGATGGAGTTGAAAGTTTTATGTTGTCCAGTAACAGTCCCAAAACGTCACGGCTCTTGAGCAGATCTGCAAGGATGAATGGACCAAAATAGCAGCTACAGTATGTTCAAACCTGCTGAAGAGCTGACGGAACTGTCTGACCCTCTGTCATTTCCAATTAGTTACATTATAAAGAATTGAGGTGATTTTGTGTTTGACTAATTATTTTCTGTGCCGTTATGCAAATAAATGTATGTGATTTCCTAGATTCTCTGATCACATTCTGTCTCTCACAGTCTATGATGATCATCACAGACCTCTTACCTTTTTAAGTGGGACAACTTGCAGAATGTGCACGAGTGTAGAGCCGGACGGGGGACGGAGTGTGTGTGTAACCAGGAAAAGATGGTGTGTAAGTGCGAAGTTCTGCTTGTGTGTTGTGGAGTAAAGCAAACACAGCAGAGACGACTGAGGCTTTGAGGATCAGCAGCTCTGACCGGTTCACACACACACAGCTACCAAATCAAGCAGGTAGCACAGCCAGTCTGACATTTTCCCCACGCTCTGATCTGAGCACAAAAATCTTAACGGAAACACAGAGCATAAGCACAAACTGTGGCTGAAACATGTTAGCTGTTTTCAGGGCTAACACCAGGCCTTGCAAGGAAAAAAAAAAGTTGAGCTTTTGAAAATGAAAAGCTGATGTCTTTTTTTAAAAAATTTTTCTTGCATGTGCCAGGAGGAGCATTTGAACTTCAGACTGCTGACACAAAGAAATTCTGTCAATGCAGGCCCTCCATTAAACATGACTAACCTCATCAAAGAGCCAGTCTCTGTCCTCTGCTTACATTCAAGAGATCCAGGAAAATGCTCAACACATGTGTGCAGGCACTGTTTAGGCTGAGCCGGACGAACACGAGCCGGGTTCATCTTTCCTAGTGAAACCACATGCTGTTGTTTACACTGGAGACAACTGTGTGTGTGTGTGTGTGTGTGTGCTGGTGTGAGCAGCTCCAGAGCATCTAAAGCTGCAGGACTCACTGTGCCTTTTGTTTTGCAAAGCTGTCGTATTTGTGAGAGGAGCATGTTGGAGGAAAAAAGGATGTCTGCATTCAAAAGACCGTTCTGCATATCGTGCTGAGGCGGGAACAAGCAATCAGGGTCCCGGGAGCCAGTCCAGGGGTTGGGGGTAGGGAGAGTAGACCCAAGGATCTTCAAAAACAAAAGATCTTCACGTTTTTTTTTTGTTTTTTTTTTAGCATGTACACTGTCCGTGCTTCTTTCTGTTTAATTGTGACCAAGAGTGCTCGGTCCAGCCGGCTGGGACTTCAGTAGTCTGTACTGCAGGAGATAACCTGACCTCGAGTGACCTGGCACCCTAAGCAGCCTTAAAAGGATGGGAGGCAGAGGCGTCGGGAAGGACGGAGAGCATGGCGCAGTGTCCCATCATTAGGGTAATGGCAGCCAGGCTGAGTGGTATTCGGGAGACCTCTAGTGGTTATAATCTGGCCATTTCATAACACCCGCAGGGCTAAATAATAGATTATATATTCATTTTTGAAATGTTCAAAGTTCTTTCATTTTCAAATAAAAATCCATTGAATCTGCATCAATGCACTCTGGAACTTTCTCAGTGCAGCAGGATGAATGCCGTTGTGAGGTCCAAAGTGCCAGCACCCATAATTCCACCTCCCACCGCTGACTGTCCACAGGAAGCGGTCTCTTTTGGAGAGCACATGGCATCAGAATGGATGCCTCTCACCCGCCCACAGACCGTTTTCCCTCCTGCTGTTGGGAGACGCTTCAGGAGTCTCCGGTCCAGAGCAAACCGGCTCCAGGATATTTTCTGTCTTACATCTGTTCCCCTGGCAGAGACGCCTAAACCTACACACACATACGCACACACTCAGCGCCAGAGCTGAGCTGAACACATAGACATGCATTCTATGAAGGGTCCATTGGAGATTTTATAGAAAGATTTTTTATTTTTGAACATAGATTTCAATAAAATTCAGTTATAATAGTTTAGTGTTCTTTTGCTTAGTGCAAGGACCGGTTTCAAAAAGATCAATAATTCTAAAGATCTAACAAATAGCTAGGATTGTCTGCCGGCAGAGTTAACAACCGTAAAATCTCCATTTTTCATTTCATGAGCAAACAGAGAAAATGCTGCATATATTGACGGATTTGACATTATTCAACAATCAATTAAAGATCCAGATTCACACTTTAATGTAATTCAAGGCAGAAACAGCACCATCAAATAAGATCTCTCTTTAAAGTCTTGTTTTGTTGTCAGAAAAAGTTCAAAAGATTATTTCTCCTGAATGACAATAATTGATGAGGATGAGTCAGTGCGAGCTGCTCATAGTTTGTTCTTTTAAATCTTTTCTTGTAATCAAATAATGTTTCCAAAGTGAATCAAAATACTGAAAGATGACCTTTGACATAAACTTTCTCATGAAAGCAGTTCTAGGCGCTGTGGTTCTTGAGCTCAAACTTACGGTGGCCCTGAAAGCCCAAATCACATCAATAAATCCCTCAATGCAAAAACACATGAAATATCACAAATACAATTAAAAAAACAAAAAGGCACAAATAAAAAAAGCGGGGCATTTTAAAAATATAAACAAAATAAAAACTTAATTCTATTAAAAACTAGATTTAAAGAAACAAAAAGGAAAACAAAATTAATTTCCAGATATGAAAATAAAATGTAAAAAAAAGAAGAAACAAAAAAAGGAAACAGGAAAAGGGAGCTATTATGGGAAGATTGGATGATGACGTTTCTCACCTTTTTAACAGGACGTTATTTGGCACGGCCAGATCTTCCAGACAATATTTCTTACAGCTTCTGGCCACACCCACCGCAAAAGTTTAGCGGTTGTTCAATCTACTCTTTAGCGCAGTTCAGGATAAAACATCGTTCTGCTTTACCTTTTCTTCAAAACTTAAACGTCATCATCCGATCAGCAATGCTCCATAGCCCCTACCTCTTCCAGTTTCTTATTTGATTTCATTTTTTAAGATTTCATTTCGATTTCTGGAAATTCCTTTTTGTTTTACAAAATATTTTTTTATGTTTTCATTTCTCAAATGTAATGTTACTTTTCTATTCTCGGTTTTTGCTTTTCTAATTGTCATTGTATGCTTTAACATGTTTTTGTGTTGAGTGATTTGCACTTCAGCGCCACCGTACAAAGGGGATGTCTTATCACACAGCAAAACTTGCTCGCGTCCCACAGCGTTCCGGCCCGCTGCTCACTGTGCAGAGAAGGCTTTAAGGAGCAGGTCAGCAGCCAGTCCAGGAGAGACGACTCCTTTGGTGACTCTCTCCTCCAGCTCAGGTAGAGCCTCCTTGACTTTTGGGCAATTTTGGAAATGACAGAGGACGTTCTCCTGGATCAAAGTCCACATCCACACCTTTTGCTGGGCCCTCCGTCTGTCCTGCAGCTCACCGCTGCTCAGCATGGCGTCCCTGTAGGACTCCATCTTGGCCCAGACTTCTGGGATGCCCTCATTGGTGTAGGAGGAGGCACGCACCACCTTTGGATGAAGTTTGTGATTGGGAAAGTGGGATTTCATGAAACAAGGATATTTAACTACATACTCACTTTTGTTAAGGGCTTCATCTTATTGATCATCTCACTTTTGTGCTACAAATGTTCATAAAGCGTCAATTTAAAAAAAAAAATAATAATAATTCAGGCCGCTGCTGCAAGAATCTGCTGACAAGAGCTTCTGCCTTGAGTGCATTCATTTGTCATAATAAAAGGACATGTAAAGTACAGTTTGGCAAAGAATGGATTACAGACGATTTAGAGGTTCTGTCAACATCATTAAGAGAACACTTTAATGAGAAGTGCTCTTTAGTCCAATAAAGAAAAAGTTATTCCATGCACCAGAAATGGACTTTTCCTAAAGTCACTGTTCATTTAGACTGTAAAACATTAGGATCAGGACAGACCACGGCCTGCAAAGTAGATCCTGTTTCCCCGTAAGCTGAAACAATCAGAAACATAACCAGCATCTCCGTATGATAACGCAAAAAGAAAGAGCTTATATGGGTGTAACTAATCTGTTGTTTGGGGAACTGCCAGCATCTGAAATGTCTTCCAGGTTTCGGCTGCATGGCACTTCCACCTCGGAGTAGATTTTTTACTTTTGCTGACGTGTATTATTCACCAGAAAAACATCATCTCATCATCCTCTCTTTGCCCCCAAAAGTGAACAGTTCCAAATACAGTTAGAAAGAAATCTGCTCCACTTTCCAACCAGAAAGTTCTTTTAAAAGAAAAACAGGTTTTTTTTTTCTGAGTTTGAAGATGCAATTTCAGAGTTTTCCTTTGTCCGTTTGTTTCCCAGGATAAGAAGAGTTTTACAGAGCTGATATGCCATTTCAGAGGTTAGCTTGTGGTGCAGCCTGGTTCACATTCATAAATAACAAACACAAGGCTGACCCTGAAGGACGAAGCTGCCGGCGATTTTAGATTTTTGGGATGTTTTGAGCTCAGTACAATGTTACTGCGAGCTCTTCCAGCTTCAGAGGCTGCTGTGCGGTTGAAGTGCAGTTTGTTTGGTGCAACACCGCCGTGATCATTCTGATCAAAGTGTGTTTGAAATAATCAATAGGGAACTGCAAGTTCTAAAAAAGAAAAGTCTCATCTGAACAAGCAAATTCACACACCTTAGTGTTCCAGGATTTAGTCCTCCTCCTCAGCAGCTTCAGCGCGCTGGTGTACTCCGTCTGGATTCTTCTGGCCGGCACCACAAGGTCCCCATCTGACTTTGTCACCACCACCAAGTCTGCCCTCTCAATGATGCCCCTCTTGATGCCCTGGACAAAGACTTCAGCTTTAAAACTACAGTTTACGTTTGGTTTCTCTACTGCCTGTCCAGTTTATAGACGCCATCTTCTTTTTTTCAGCTCTTCTGTTGTTCTTCACCACACTTTACCTTTGTTATGACGTACATAAAATAAAAATCTTTGCAAATATTTTAAATCTGTACTAAAATAATGTTGGGGGACGCTGCTGGTGGTTATAGGTTGGCACATTCTGCCATCAGTGAGTGAATGGAGCTGTGACTGTAAAGCACTGTGGGCTTTTATATTTATATAGGGCCAGAAAATGCGAAGAAGAAAAAGGAAATGACTTCAGAGATATATGAACATTCGAAATGGTTTAAAGAAAGACGTCAAATGTTTCAGATTGCAGCTGGCTTTATAGAGAAGATGAAGGAAAAGAACGTCCTGGACTATCAATTTAGTGGAAATCCACTATTTTGTAGGAGTCAGAAAGTTAAAGGGCATTGTGTTCTACATCTGCAATAAATAAACAAAAACATGTTTGTTCTCAGCACAAAAAAGCAAGATCAGTTTACAAAAGAACTGATATCTGCAGGCAGACAACTCTGACTGAGAGAAAACTGTTTATCCGCTTCGTTCATCGTCGTCCTGATCACAGTATGACCCTATGTGTCACAACAGTGAGAGTGAAGAAGACAAATACGTCTGCATGAAAACAAAGCAAAGCATCAGAAATAAATACAAGTTTGTTTCTATAAAAGGTCATAAAAATCAAATACTTGTTTGTTTCTTTTTAAAAGAGCAAAAATAACTTCTGGATTCTTGTTGCGGGCGGTCCTAAAAAGCGGATTGACCAAATTAGGAAGGAGTGAGAGAAATAAACAGATTTGAGTCAAACGCTGATGTTTGCTACATTAAACTCCAGGCTGTTAAATACAATTATGATAAATTGACGCAGTTTCCTTTTTAGCCATTACAACAGAGAACAAAAATGAATGAGATACATAAACCCTCAAAGCTTCACGTCTTTCACGCCGCCGCTGAACAAGACCAAGAGGTTTGAGTTAAAAAAACAAAGGTGATCTTCCTCAAACCCACCTGGAGTTCATCGCCCCCTGCTGGTGGAATCAGAAGCACAAACATGTCCACCATGTCGGCTACTGCAAACTCAGACTGTCCAACACCTGGAAAAAAATATATATATATATAGTTGCTGCCTAGAAATGAAAAAAATAAATCATATCAATCTAAATGTATTCATACCCCCCTCCGCAATCTAATTAAGTCTCCTGATCGGTTACATTAGCACATATTCTGTTGCACGCCTGTACAGTGAGAGTAAAATCATGCAAATTTTAATCAAGACTTCCTGAAAAGCTGAAAAAATGCTTTTGAATAATCATGAGCTTGGACAAACTTGAGATTCCTCACAGTGAATAAATTTCCTCCTTGAAAAAAAAAAAAAAAAAGCAGTTCAGATGTGCGGATCGGAGACTGGCACAGCCTCGTCTCTAATAGTTTCACTCAAGACCGCAAGAGTGAATCAACAGTCAGAAGTACCGGTAATACTTTTTGGACGGCTACTTCCTACTTTTTATGAAGCCATCACAACAAATGAACAATTATCTTTAGGCTAATAAACATGATGCTGCGGCAGAGGAAGGACATTTGGGATGAGGCTCACCTACGGTCTCCACGAGGATAACGTCGTAGCCCGCCCCCTCACAGAGAACAATGGCCTCATTAGTTGTTCTGGTGACACCGCCGAGCGTCCCTGAGGTCGGCGACGGTCTGATAAAAGCATTCATGTCTCGAGAAAGCTCAGTCATGCGAGTTTTATCGCCCAGCAGGGAGCCTGCAGAAGCAATGGAGTCGCTGAATGACTTCAGCTTAAAGAGCTAATTAGGAGAAGAACTAATGAAACTGTGATGTAGATGAAAGGTGCAAACTCTTTAAAAAAACATGACAAACTTTGCATTAGTTCTGACAAAAAGTGGGGTCAGATGTTACCTCCTGTGGTGCATGAGGACGGGTCAACAGCCAGGACAGCCACTTTGTGACCACGCCCCGTTAACATCTTCCCCACCACCTCAATGAAGGATGACTTCCCAGCACCGGGGGGGCCAGAGAGACCTGACAAATCAGAAGATAGGTTCAACAGAGGAAAAGCACTCATCCAACCGTCTTCTGAATCCCTTCCGGGGTTGCTGGAGTCAATCCAGCTACCTTTGGGCAAAGGCAGGGTACACCCCGGACAGGTTGCCAGTCTGCATACATTCACACCAGTAAGAGCAATTTTACATCTTCAATTAACCTATGAAGCATGTTTTTGGATTGTGGGAGGACGCTGCAGAAAACCCACACATGCACTGGGAGAACCTGCAAACTCCACACAGAAAGGTCCCAGCAGGGATTTGAACCACTCGCTGTCTGTGAGAATGATAACCTTCACCACCGTTCAGCCCACTCATCAAACTTACTGATGATGATATTTAAGAAATCCACAACTCACTAATTGTGAATAAGACCAGTTTAAACAAATGAAACCTAAAAAAATCTGACTGTTAATAACAAAATGCATTTAAAAAATTTAAGACCCTCAACAGACTGTAATCCTTAAAATGAGATCAATCCATTATCAATATTAGAAAATACCGTTTGGAGTGAGACACAGTAGGTTTATTTTAATGAAGGGAGAAACAACCAACTTTCATCACAGCAGACAACACACATGTGATGGCAGCAAAAACAGATCAGTCCATCATTCCAGTCCAGTGTGTGGAAACACTTTGAATTTAGCAAAGACGTGACCACACAGTGAGGTAGAATGTTCTAATAATGTTCCATTTGGATTCTTTTGATGTGGAAAAACAACAGTGGGCTGAACTTCAGGAAGCTAAAATGTGAATACATTTGACATTAACTCTTGTTTGTTTGTTTACATATTTAATTCACACTTGATTATCTTGCAAGAAATGCAAGGAATCTGGAAAACTTCACCTGCATTGTTCAGTAGCAGGTATTCATCTCTGAGTCACACTGTTTAAGGTTTTAGCTAAAGATCAATGTTAGGTCAGTGAATCGGATCGTTCAAAAGAACCAAAATCGACTGTGAGGCTTATCGTTAATCACAAATGACAGGAATCGGATCCTTAAAATGAATCGTTACACGTTGTGCACTCAGATTGTTAGGCTGCATTTCAGTCAGGCAGAAATCAAGACTTGAACTTGATACAGAATCATCTTTTTGTAATGAAACATTTGAACACAAAAGTGTTTAAATGATGAAATCATGCAAAGTTGTTCCCACACATTCACACAGTGGTTGAGGTCTGACATCTATAGAGTTCAATCCTGATAGAAAATACATGGTGTCAGGAGGGACAGAACCACAAAGACATTTTAGATTAAAGCGCACCCTCCACAGCAGAATGTGGTCAATAGTACGCACTATGCCAGCTCACTTTCAAATAACTATCCTCAGAGTACTATAAAAATGATTTGTTCTAAGCCCACGTACCTACTCTGAAAGCCACTGGCCTGCCCCCGTTGCAGCTCTCCTGCTTCCGCCTGTACGCCAGCACCCTCTGCAGCAGCACCTGAGCCAGCTCCTTCTTCCGGGAATGCTGGGTCTCCACCAAAGTGATGGACTCTGCTAGAGACGCCCGCTGCCCTGAGACCAGCCCATCGTAGAGTCTGTTCAGCAGCCTCTGCTCCGGCCCGCTCAGCTCCTGCGTGTAGAGTCTGACAGCGGTGCTGCTCACGGTCCTCCTGTGGGGACAGCTGTGACCCGGGATGGTGGTCTTGTAACACAGCAGGGGAGCTGGGATGACACCTTGATGAGGGCAGCAGGTCCTGGTGACTTGGTGGACTGAAAGTGAGGGAAAGGCGAAGTGGCGTAGGAGGCAGAAGGCAGGCCGTCTCATTTTGTAGTCATATGGAGAAGCTGGATTTGGGACAAGAAACATAACTGTGTTGGCTAACAACTTATTTCTGTTTTAAAGCTGTGACAACATTTTAGAGATCGTCTTTTCCAGATTTTTAGGCTATAAATAATTGAATTTAATTATGAGCATCTGTTATTGTCAGTAACATGACTACATGATATCATGTCTGTGGACAAATACAAAATCCACAGTGGGGGTAACCTACAAAGATAACTTCTGCTGGTATGCTAACTCAACACCAACGGTTTCGTTTATCCTCAAATGATAATTTGACTCACCAAGTAAAAAAAAAAAAAAAGGCGTGAAAGTTAGTTACCTTTTTCAGTTTAAATCCCAGGGATACCTCTGAAGTTGCACTGGCTGATTTGGGATGTAACAAGTTACACACCGACCTTGCTTCATTCATCTACTTCCGGTTTCCGGTCAAATGGGCACCGCCCACCAAAGCACTTCCGCTGATTTTTTTTTTCCTTTATTTTTTTTGGTGTAAAATTTAATGACATGAAAATTTAACCGAAAAACTTCTTTGATGTTTGAACAATTTGTAAGTAAAAAAAGAAAAAAAAAATCGGTGTACTCAATATGATGACTTTTGTAGTATTTGTAATCTTGTTTACCTTTTTAATGCTGTCTATTTACTGTGAACTTACACATTGCACAGCATACAGTATTATACTTGCTATCCTTATCCTCAAGTATTCTTAATAACAAAAACTAAAGGTGTACTGCTTTTTACCACGGGCAGTAGACCTGAAGTTTATTTTTTTACGCATATTTGAGTTTAAGTATAAGCAATTTCATTGTTACAATGACAATGACAAATAAAATACAATTTGAATCTTGAAAGCAGAGGAAGTAGACCATATACATGTAGTGAAAATATACTAACTGAATTTGTCTTGAGACTAAATTGAAACCTTTTTAAGTTTACAATATATTGGTAGTGTTAAAAAGTAAATTACAAGTATTCTGCGTCACTTAAGTATAGACTAAGTACATGTGTAGTACACTAAAATAAACCAATTTTTGCAAAAGGTGTTGAACAAAACATCAAATGCTTCTCTATTGATAGACAAGGTTTAATGTGAGTTTGAGTAATCTATGTTTGCAGTTTGGTGAGAGCATACATTATACTTTGAATTAATTAAGAATACAAATGATTGGTCTATCTTACAAATCAGTGGTATTGTTTTACTTCAGTTCATGATGCCAAAAATATTTCTAGTAGATAATTGCAGCAAACTGCAGTATTGATGTTAAAGATGTTTTAATAAAGAAAGCCTTTCCTGAGCGATTGAAGGGGTAAAAATATATTTTTTAGAAAAACAGCACACTGTGCATGTAGTGTGTAAATTCAACCTGTGACAAAACAAATCCTTTAATGTTTATGTAATATGGCTTCTTTACTTAAGTGTAATAGCTGTCAAAATAAAGTTTCTATCAATAAAACAATAGGGCATCTATATGATTTATTTGAGGAATAAGCAATATAAGTTTGCCTGTCGATGGACAGTTTGAACCAGCAAGTGGCAGCAAAGTGTTTCTGTTAAAGGGAAAAAGGAAGTTATCAAGCCTGACAAAAGCAAATAACAACCTGATGACTGGTGAAAGTGTGAGAACACAGCCATGTTCTTTAAAACGCTCATAGTTTTCACAGTACTTGTACAACCTTTTCATACATTCAGTGATAAATGAAGACTTTTTTCTTCTGGTTTCCTGCAGCTTTTCAGAGCTTTGCCCAGCATTCTTCAACAAGCTTTAAGATATCAGTTGGTTATTTTATCAAGAAAATGCTTATCAGAATAATGAGAAATAAAACTTGAGTTCTCAGTAATCGTGACCTACATGTATTTTTCTTTCATCGTCCTATCTTTTTGTGTTCATCACCATTAAACCTACAAAACTCTCAAACTTTGGTTCCATAAGTTGATTATTAAATAAAGTTTGATTAAAGCACTGATATGCTTCTGTCTCCTTTTGGGTCGATTGCAGTTCCTTAACCTGCTTCTGACCCCTTCACCATCTATTGAACAGTGAGGACTTTAGCATATGTTGGTTTTTAAGACAATATTTTACTATTTCTGCCTTTTATTTTTGAATTAATGAATGGCTATTGACCAGACGTCCTCTTATTTTCAAAATTTTCTATTTTTGACCTTTTATTAAGGCAACATGACTTCATTATTGCTAAGAACTTTGGCACATCTACAAATTAATATATTGTATATTAAGTAAGGGATAATGGCAGACAGTGTGCATTATCAGATATTGACCCACGCTGTGGAAGCCTGTGCTTCCGTAAGTATTTTTAGATAGAAATGTCAAATTAAACACTTAAGAAAATTATAGATAGATAGATAGATAGATAGATAGATAGATAGATAGATAGATAGATAGATAGATAGATAGATAGATAGATAGATAGATAGATAGATAGATAGATAGATAGATAGATAGATAGATAGATAGATAGATAGATAGATAGATAGATAGATAGATAGATAGATAGATAGATAGATAGATAGATAGATAGATAGATAGATAGATAGATATACATCAGCTTGAAGTTCCTGGCACATATCATTCAGAAGTTTCAGACCCACAGGACTGTAGCCAACCTCCCTGGACGTGGCCGGAAGAGGAACATTGATGACAAATTGAGGACACGGATTGTTCAAACTGTAACTGGAATTTGCAAAAATGCATGTTGACAAGCCACAAAGCTTCTGGGAAAATGTCCTTTGGACAGATGTGACAAAACTGCAGCTTTTTGGTAAGGCACATCAGCTCTATGTTGGTAGACTCAAAAATGAAGCATACAACAAAAAGAACACTGTCCCTACTGTGAAACATGGAGGAGGCTTAGTTCCGTTTTGGGGCTGCTTTGCTGCATCTGGCACAAGGGTGTCTTGAAGTTGTGCGAGGTAAAATGAAATCTCAAGATTATCAACGCATTCTGGATAGAAATGTGCTGCCTAGAGTCAGAAAGCTTGTGCTGTTGCAGGTTATGGGTCTTCCAACAGGACAAAGATCCAAAACACACAGCCAAAAACCCCCAAGAATGGCTCAGAGAAAAGCGTTGGACTATTCTGAAGTGGCCTGCTATGAGCCCAGATCTGAGTCCCATTGAACATCTGTGGAAGGAGCTGAAACATGACATTTGGAGAAGACACCCGTCAAACCTGAGACAACTGGAGCAGTTTGCTCATGAGGAGGGGGCCAAAATACCTGTGGACAGGTGCAAAAGGCTCATTGACAAATACAGAAGCCGTTTAACTGCAGTGATTGCCTCAAAAGGTTGTGCAACAAAATATTAAGATATGGGTACCATCATTTTTGTCCAGCACTATTTCATTAGTTTGTTTTTTAAGTAATTCTGTTAATCAACAACTTAAAAGTAATGGTAGATTTTGATTATTTAATTTTCCATAAATTTAAATTTATTGTTACTTTGGAACGTTTCAAGTCATTTCAGTGAGCATTCTTACTTTAACTGAGGGGTACCAACAATTTTTGTCCACCACTGTATATACAGTATACACACACATACATGTATATGTAAATATATACATTGAGTAAAAAAAATATTGTTATTGATTGGAGGAAAAACAGATACGATAATTATTTAAACAGTTTTATTGAATTTTCCAGTAGAGACTTGATATTCATGAACTAAACTGCCTTATTGAGCAAAACAGAAAAAACAATGAAGCAACATGTGAAAGTGCAGACAAAGCAAAAATGTTGACAAATAAAAAAAAAGAATGTTATGCATTCAGCAAAGCAAGAACAGATGAAAACTGAACAAAATCTTTAAAAAAAAAGAAAAAGATACATCAATAAAACATAGTTTGACATCAATAAGTGACATTTTCTCTTTCATTGGTTAACATCTGATTGCTCATCTTTTTTTACTTAAGTCATTTTAATGAGTTTTTTTTCCAACCACTGTAAAAATGAAATGAGAGCTTTAATTAAATATTTACACTGTAATGGCAAAAATGTGAAACAATCCCATATTCAGTGAATCTGCATTTTTGGGCCGAGGTCAACGAAAGTAAAACTAGTTCATCTCCTCTAAAAAAACAAAACAAACAGCTTTTCTGAACTCTCAGCTGTGTTGCAGCAGTGGAAGTCAGTTATGGCTCTAAATATGATGCAACAAATTATTACTTTGGTTGCAACCCTCATCTGTATTTGATAATAGTTTCATCTCAAAAGATCGCACCTTCTTCCAGAGTTTAAAATTAGGGATTTGAAGGAATTTTCATGTGCTGTAAACAAAAACACTATTATTTCTGTAGAGTACTTTGCCTCCTGAGTCGTGCCAATCCCAACTCTGTTTACTTGTAAAAGCCTTAATGTACAATATGCTTTGACCACAATTTTTTTTTTTTATTTCAAAATTGAAATGTTTATTTTTTTTGTTTGCACCATCATCATAGGATTAGGACAACACTTCACAAAATCCAAACTCAGCTGTCTGTGAGTATAGGAAGTCAAGGGAAAGTCTTTTAATGAAAAAAAAAAATGGAAAGGATCCTAAACAAATAGTGAAAAACAACAACAACAAGCTAGCTAGAAATGTCAGAAACCAAATCCAGACCAAAACAAGAAAATCCTTAAAATGAAGAAATGAAATGTGACTGAAAAAACCTTTCATTGGAGTGTTCAACATATGTTTAAATAAACTTATCTGAGCAGTCGCCAAAGAATTTCGTACAACGTCGATAACGCTTATGGGCATAAATAAGTTTTGCCGCATAATAAAGAACTCAATCCAGTTAGCCTCCCACATTGGCAAATCCTTTAACATTAACCAGCAATGATGGTTTGCCAAAGGTGAAGAAGGAAGCAAATACCAGGAAGTCAGCAAAGGACGTTTCAGCAATTACTAGTGATTAAAAATGTGTTGAGGAAAAAAAGGTTTTTAATGCTCCACAATATAAAGAAAACAGTGAAGACGATCAGTTAAAAAAAAAAAAAAAGATGACAATGACAAATATTTTTGGAGCACCATCAACAATGTTTACATGATTACTCTATTGACAAAACAAAAGTGACAATATTTCCACAACACAGGTTACAGGGTTAAAGATTCTTCAAAAAAATATGTTTCCCTCTCTGTTATGCATTTGTTCTATACATGAGTCTCAGTGCATGAAGGTGGGTGGGTGTCACTGGGAGCATGGTTCTAAACAGTGACGTGTATATACATGTACATCAGCAGTGCCGCTACATGTCAGGCACGTTTCTTTCTGCAAACTGCTGCAGTTTCATGTTATCAGTCCTAAATGCAGAACACGACACTAAACAAACTATGCATCGCAAAAAAAAAACAAAAACAAAAACAAAAAACCAGACTGCACAGCACATTTTTTAATAGTAAATATGTCATGATAGTATTTTTTAATCATTCTCGTAAAATAAAATATGTGTAACAACAGTAACAACACTGAGTTTTCAATTTCTTTTTTTTTATTGACTGAATTGCCCTTTGAGTCTCATGCCTCTAACTAAATTCTACTTTTTACACTTACACTTATTATTTCAGATTTTTTTAGGCTGTTTTGTCATTATGATTCATTTTTATTTAAAAAAAAAACATTTTTAGAAGCTCGTTGAGTTTCTAGAGTTAGCTGATTTTAGTTAGAATTTAGTTAGCAATAATTAAATTCCCCGCTAACTCTGTACTTATTAAAAGAACTTTCCGTTTATATATTCCATTGCAGAACATAATTCACGGAAATTATCGACCAACTGTAAAATTTGGTGACCTGGTCCCATAACTACTGTCACTCCTCATGTTGAGTTTTGAGTGAAATATTTGGATACAAAAAGAGTTGTTTTCCAGAATAACAGAAGAGTTGAAAGAAGGAACAGTGGAGGCCAGTTCTAAGAGGACGCTCACCTCGTGATGCATGTGATGGTCGGTCAAATGATTGGTCACAAAGATCAAGTAATTTCCAGTTGCATCTTTTAACTCTGCTTATCCCTCTCCCAGTCTGTAAATGTGCCCAATTCTGGTGTCCTTCAAGTACCGTATTTTCCGGACTATAAGTCGCACTTTTTTTCATAGTTTGGCAAGGGGTGCGACTTATACTCCGGAGCGACTTATATTTGAAAGAAATTACATTGTTAAATAATTTCACATTTTCGTTATTTTCACTGACAACTGCAAGAGGCCGCTCCAGGCTCGGAGTTGTACTTAGTGGTACTTTCATACTGTCAAGTGTGTTTGTTACCTGCGTGCTCCCACACTTAAATACAATTTATTTTAATTTAAGTAGTATTTTACTAATAGTTATCTTTTTTCAGGTTAACAAATATGTATCATTTCAATACAAACATTTGTATAACAATTTAGAACATTTACCGGTAATTATTTTTTTTTCTTTTAACCCAATACAACAACGTGACATATTAAAAAAAGGAGTCCAGCATTGAGCTTACCAGTAGCCCTTTAAAGTCCAAGTCCCACTCACGCAGTGGTTTTATGTTAATAAAGCAGGCACGTACTCAGTTCGTTGTGCGTCATGTAGCTATTTAGCCTGTTCTCTAACCCTCTTTTATTTTAAGTTGCCTTTCAAGGTGAGATGTATGTTCGTGATCTCAGATTTTTTAAATAAATTTCCTGTCAAAGTGCGACTTATAGTCCAGTGCGACTTATCTGTGTTTTTTTCTACTTTATAATGCATTTTTGGGCTGGTGCGACTTATACTCCGGTGCGACTTATAGTCCGAAAAATACGGTACAAAACAAACCTACCTATGACCTGTTCAATGATGCAGGTCCCAGATCAGTTTGGGTTTTCGTCAAAACTCTACAAGTTAGGATTAAACCGCAAACTACCTTGGGACCAGTTAGCTGCTATTCTTGCTACTTAGTCAAAAATGCTGGGGTGTGGACAGCCGCAGGGCTGAGGACAGTGACCACTGGGGCCACAGAAGCCTAGGAGACAGAAGATATAGGGTTGTGGGGGGAGCCCATCTGGGTCAGGACCTTATCCAACCATTGTAGAGGACCATGCAGATGGATCTCTATCCAGCAGGGTGTACTGGTCACATCCTGACGGTGGTACTCTGCTCCCCAGCCCTAGAAGAAGAAAGAACAGCACAAATCATTAAACTAGTTACATCTGTTCATTTTTCCTTTGTCTTTTTTTTATTTTTAAGAACTGGTAATTATTTATAGGAATACAAGAATTTCTTGTAAATCAAACTATGTGTTCAAATGAATTACAAACTTGCAGACCTTTTTTAATATGAAAGAAATGTCTAAAAACTAATTTTTGCAGGATTACATAATTTACATAATCCTGCCTGTGTCCCAGCTCACCCTGGACTACCTAATCAGGATGTGGGATCACCAGAGTCAGCTAATAAGCGTGTTTGAGATCACCGAGGCGGACGCAGCGCTGCGCAGATCACCCGGTGCGCGTTGTTTGCTGATTAGATTTTTACTCAGACGTCACATGTCAATCATCATAAAGTATCTCGAGAAATAAGGGCGGGTGCAAAGCGCCTACCTGTAGAGCGCAGATGGAAATTTGGTACTGCGCTGACTGCGAGGCGCCTTAGTCACTACAAAACAGTGCATTGTGGGAAACGTTGTCCTGACAGTTCTAGTAGTTTAAAGTGATGCTAAACAGAAACAGCTGGCGCTCAATGCAGGCAAATCTGTGTATTTTGTTTGTTACTTTTTTCTGCAAATAGTGATTCACTGATGAAAAAATAGACATTTCTTTTTATACAAATGTTTTTTATACAAATAGTAATTGAAATCAACAGAACTCAGATTACTTTATCATTACAA
Organism: Oryzias curvinotus; assembly: GCA_023969325.1. Taxonomy (NCBI): domain Eukaryota; kingdom Metazoa; phylum Chordata; class Actinopteri; order Beloniformes; family Adrianichthyidae; genus Oryzias; species Oryzias curvinotus. Next base: position 35,976,833 of record CM043706.1, read on the forward strand.
ATTATATTACTTGAAACTTTTAATTGTTTTATGTTTTCTACTGATAATCAATTTGGTTTAAATGCTAAGCATCAGAAAGACATTTGTATTTATGCTACAAAAGGAACCCGAAGGTACAGGCAGCACCAATCATCTATGGTTGTTGTTGCCTATAAAAGTTAACTTCAATTTCAATTGTAATTATTTTTCAGGGACAGTGCACATTAAAAGCATCACTGCAATTAGCCTGAATTTGCCCAGCGGTTATTTGTCATCTGTTTTCTTTGTCTATCTTAAAAGCTAAAAATAACGATTATAAAAGAATCATAAGACCATGACAATTAAAATAACTGTTGATAAAAAATAGGCTAAATGTTCAAAGCATTAAAATAAATAGAAGACATAATAGCACAGATCATACTAAGGGGAAGAGGCAATCTAAAATTCAACCGAATGTAAAGGACAACCCAAACTTCCTGTTTCGTTTAGTCTCGCCGGACCAACTCACTTTAACAAAGCTCATGCGGATGGTACACATCTTAGTGAGCTCGTAAACCGCCTCAAAGCCATGGTTGACAGACTGGGCCAGAAGCTCAGCAAACTCCTGGTTGTTGAATATCTTCAAGCTGCATCTGCTGGGAATCTTGCACACAGTTGTGGGGTGGAATCCATGTTGGTAGTTACAGTTACGACTCTGGACAAATATGCTGCTGTCACTTAGACATTCTGCATACACCTCTCCTCCAACGTAATACAGATGGACGCCTAAGAGGGGAAACAGAGAGACAACGTTTAATCATCGTGACTTCAATGTCAGAATCATTAGCCATGAACCTAAAAACAATTAGATGTTAAGGTGACTTTTTTTTGTTTTTTATTCTGGTGCAGACTCTCACTTAAAATGTGAATGGGCTTAATGTATATTGCCTTATATTATTATTATATATTATATATAATTTTCTTCTTGGAAAATTGTTAGGTATGAGTTAGCCCCCGCCCTTTCTGTTTTATTGTCCCGCGGGAGAGGAGCTAATACGGGATGCTAACACTGTGGTTTCTATTTTCTTTTGGGAAAATTGTCAGATCTGCAATAAATGGTAGTGGTCTCCAAGGGTGCTGCTGTGTCCCAACATCTTTTGACTTTTTTTTTTTAGTGACTCCATTTTACTGAGTTCAGATTTGTGTGTTCATGTCAGAAATAAAAGCTAAGCTCCATAGAAACGGGCTTACGGGTGTACCTTTGCCAATGTGCCGTCGGGTGTTCTCGATGGTGGAGTTCCGGTTCACATTGGAGAGCAGGCCGAGGCAGAAACGATTGCGATTGTTGGAGGGATCTGTGAAGCCGTCGACGAGAACACTGGTGGAGGAAGCCTGGAACGCTTCACCTACTCGATTGTTGAGCTCGTAGTAAACAATGGAGCACCAGTACTTGGGTTCTTCATAAGCCACTGGTTGCACATCTGGAGAGGACACTGAGAACATCCCAACACAGTCAGTCCACATCAATTCTAACTCACCTACAACATAATCACATCCATTTCTTTCTTATATTAAAACAGAATATCTTCCAGACTTGAAGCAGAAAATATGAATAATTTCATCATAAATGTTTGCAGTCATTCAGGTTTTCCAGTTACTTTCACCAGAGGTTCTGAGCTGGCCCCATCCCGTCATTGAAAGGAACAAATCATGTGTATTTAGGCACATATGTCTCCCAAAATCCCTCTTTAGCATGGCACTGACTGGCAGGTGTGTTTTGTCTGTTGCCTAACTGGAGCTGGTACACAATAGAAGAAACCTACTTCCGGTGCAGGATGCTGCTCGTGGAAAAGAAAAAGACGCACCAACTCCCACTTCCAGAAGCAGATTTGTTTTGAGCAGCTGTAGAAGTGTCCAGAATCTCTGAGATTTTGTGTGCAAAATCATACACATTTGTAGGAACCAAAAAAAAAAATCATACATGGGTCTGATGTTATTCAAGAGAGTTGGGAGGCTTTTTAAAATAAATCTGTATAAATGAGCCGTTTGTGAGCTGGACCTTTATTCTTATATGAATGAGGGGACTGAGCACAGTTGTTTCACAAAAATAAGAACCTTGGTTCTGTGTGGACCGGAGTTCTGTTGTGTGGGAATCCTTTCGGAACAACTGGCTGCCAATCACAGTCTGTTCTATTGACTATTGAGGTGTTCCCACCTCTAGCCTAATAGATACACTTCTAGTTCATTGAACCTGAAGATGATGGAAGACAACTGAGCAACTTTAAAAAAAAGTAAAAATAAAATAAAGAAAATCCTGAGTACCCAGCCAAGGTGCTGTAAGTCTGATTAGGCATAGTAGTGAATATTTAGTTTGGAGTTTGGCAAAAGCATAAAAAGTGCGTCTTTATTTTCTGTTTTGGTCCATCATATTTGATTTGATTTAGCAATAGACGAATGCTTCTTTTTCACATGAATGAAATCCCATTTTGGCACGTTATATTTTATTAGCAACACAAGCTCAAGCTGTTTAACAGAATGTGATCCAGGCTGTGCTATCATGTGCAGTTGCACACTCCCACTGGTCAAGATGGCGGCACGATGCCCAAATATCGGTATGAATCTAGGAAACTCCCAGCCACAGGCAGATAGGGGTGTAAAGAAATACCAATTCACAGAAACATCGCGATATTTGGCGATATGTGTATCAATTTAAAATGCTCTCAAGACGATATTTACTTAATTATTTATGAGCGTCCTTCAGCGTCTGACTCTTGTTTTCCACTTAAACCTCCGAGCAAACAGAGCCTCTTTGAGCAGCTCTACATCACACAAAACAACTACAAGATCTCAGCGGGAACCAGCTTGCTAAATATTCAGTCAGCATCGCGGTTTTGTTGTTATAAGACATGCACTACCTACAGAATAGGGTTGTGCCGATGGACGATATCATCGTCCATCGTGATGGATGACTGACATCACGATGGAGAGGCACCATCGTGATGCCACGCCCCCGCCACGCTGCGAGTCGACACCATAAGCCGCGGTTACATGAACAAAATATCTTGATCGGATCATTGGTCGGATTAGAATCCAACCGTGTACATGGGCCCAGAAAACCTTTTTCAGAATATAAAAAACGTTCCCATGGGTGACACTTAAGGTCGGAATAAATCATTGGCACATGCGCAGTAGTGTTTTCAAACCGGAAGAGAAGATTAGTTCCGCCGAGCAGCTACATAGATAGATATGGCAGCTCGGTAATATACTAGATGATCTTCTAAACGTGCTTTTATTAATGTTACGGTTATTATGAAGCGCCTGTTCGCTCATTTTAATTGTAATCCGTGTGGTCAGTGCTTTTTCTGTTGAACGGAGCCGGAAAGAAGCCCGTATTAGCAGTATGCTAACAACACGGGCTAACAACATTAGCATGAACATAAAATGTATCCATGCGGGAAACGCTGCAATCTGCATCTTAATATGTGGGAATAACATCAGCCTTTATTTTGTTGAGACATGACTGGACACAAATCCACGTGATTGTTTGAACGGTTTTTTAAGGACTGAGCGACATTTCTGCTTTGAAGCTAACAGCGCTCCTCAGCCGCTGTGTGTGTGCTGGCGCTCCGAGCCCCGACACACACTTTACTGGGAGACCCAGTTCTCCTGAGATCGGTAGCTCGCTCACGTAGAGCGGCGGGACGGATCACAGTCCTAAGTCTCCCACACGTAACGAAGCACCCCCCCGCCTTTCCCCTCACAGCTGTAAGTCCGTCTGCTCTGCTAGAGACCCGGACGCTGCTCCACTGGTCCACCTGACTAATCAAGTGCAGGAGGAGCGGACCACTTCTACTCTATTCTGTTCTGTTTGTTTTACTTTTTTTAAAGTCACTTCCCTCAGTTTATACTGGATCATCGCGGATGAGTCATTATTTGGGAGATAAAATAAATAAAGTAATAAAGTAAAATAACGAATAATAATTATATAATAACGAAAAATTACCCCCCCCCGGACGATATCATCGTCCATCCCATGGTTGACTGCAAACATCGTCAACTGCCAATTTAAGGGACATCGCCCAACCCTACTACAGAACCTTATTGGTTAAGGCACGTTTATTCTGTTTTTTCCTTATAGTGAAAAATATTTTGTTGTATAAATCGGATCATTTTGACCGTTCCATTTAAAAATATATATATATTCATTTACCAAAATAAAAGCACTCTGAATTTGCCTGAGTAAAAGCAACTTGTATATGAGATACAGTTGCAATGCTTAACATTGTGATCATTACATAAATTGAATTTTTTCCATTTTAATACAATGAAAGGCATATTAATATTCAGGTAGAATTTCTTCTAAGACATGCTCTCTAAAAATATTGAAAAATTGTTGCGGTTCAGTCTTGGGATGTATCCCAATATGCATCGTATCGCTAGACTCTTGCCAGTACACTCCCCACAAACAGACTCATATCAGTCAATCTGATCGCTCCTGAAATAAAAAATAAATAATAAATAACTGGAAGACAACCAGAAACAGAAAAGTAGAAGATACTGTGCATTTCTCAACAAAAAAAAAGATGGTGACAAATTCTTTTAAAAACGACTTTTATTTAAAAAAATATATCTTTATTGCCACATGAATTTTATAAGTTAAATTGATTAGTTCTGCCAAATCAAAGGAAAAACTATTTTTTCAAAAAAAACAACAAGAGGAGGTTAAAAACCTCCCAGGTGGAGTGTAGTCCCATTAAACACGATTACTAGAACTGAAGCTGCAGTTTGTTCATGTTAATGATGACGTGGTACTTTGGTGCTTCATGAGGGAAAGCCAGAGGCAGACGATGAGTTCCTGCAGTTTGGAGGACATCAAGCCAAATCAAGAGTATTTAGGCAATTGAGCTGCCAATGTTGCAATTAAGGGACATTACTATTGGTGTAGATTTTTGCCATTTTCATGCTCAATTTCCATATTTTTGTTTACTTCCTGCTATCCAAATTTTTGTGGGCACGTAAACAGGTTCTGTAACTATTATTAACCGACATCTACTCCAGAACAGATGGATAATAGCCGGTATCTTTAAAATACTGGATTAGATTGTAGAACATGCAAAAACTGTAGAACTGCAAATGATTTTCATGTTTTCACTCGTCAACATCTAGGAATATGAACAATAATAAACTTATAATAAACTCCAAATTACTGGTTTTAAAGAACATTGAATTATGGAAGTTTTTTTTTACATTTGCTCTATTCCAGGGCATCCACACCCTGCACTCAGCACTGCAGCAGCAGCTGCACTTTCAACACCTGTTTAAACAGCAGATGTTTAACTGTTTTATTCTGCACTCAAGGCAGTAAAATGAGAATAAGGCCATTAGCACAGCTTATGTCAAATCAGAATAATGCCCACGTTTTCAGGGCATTTCTTATTTGTTTTTCAAGGTCAAAGGAGAGACACCTGAAATGTTTGCTGTAAATTGACAAACATTTACTGAGTGTCTGAAAAAGTTTTACATAGTGAAACCTGGGAGGGTCCAGAGCTCTTTCACAGCATCTATAAGAAGATAGGACAATGAGGGATACACATCGTACTCCCTAGAAGATTTCCCATTGAGATAGCCGCTTTCCCCTCCTTTTCTTTGTCTTATCTTTAATGATTTATTTGATGAATTATTATTATAGATCTACATTTCAAAACTTTAAAATTTTGATTTCACATGTATCCTGGTTAGGTTTTAGGACCTTATAGTTGTTGGTTTATCAGCATGTGGAGGGAATTTCCAAACTGAAGCTGCTGGCTCCTGAATGTTTATCGTTCTGCCATGAGTTAAGACTGAAGACAGATGTGTGTGTGTGTGTGTGTGTGTGTGAGTAAGTGTGTGGGTGAAAAAAAATCTAAGCTTGCATGGTAACCTGCTCGATTGTTGTTTTCTAAGGGCAAGGGTGGAGCCATGAGGTTGGTGTCCATTGGTTGGGGGCAATCCTGAGTCATCTGTTCCTCTGGAGGCATATAGGCGGGTGGAGGAGTCTCTTTACGTGGGGGACACAATAAGGAGAACTTGTTAGGATTCTGTAAAGATGAATAGAAGAGGTTAACTTTTACCTTGCTAATAAATGTAACGGATAACTCACCTGGCATCTGGAATGGACTGCCAGGATCGGAGCTAGAGGGTGAATGAGGGAAGGTGATGGTGCTACCACTTCCGGGGGAATTTGGGTAGCTATTTCCTGGAGAGTGAAGGAATGGCACAGTGTTGGCCTGTGCAAAGGATTCTGGGAAAGTGGCATTCTGGGGCATGTGTGGCTCATTTTGCTGTAGAGGGTTGCGAAATCGAGGAAGCATTGTGTGCTTAGCATTAAACTCGCTGTTCCTTGGAACCAAGACAGGAGGAAGCACTGAGGAAGAGAGAAAGAAAAAGGCTTAATGATATTACATAAAGACCAACAAAGCATCAAAACAGAGCTTTCAATGGTGCATGTCATCTTATTCCATTCCAGGAGGTTTAAAACACTTATTTCTATATTAACGTAACCAAATAAACACCCAAATCTGAAAAAATTGGCAATATTAAAAGGTCATCTCACCAGAAAAGTTAAAGAGTGACTGTGACTTTTACAAAACAATGCAAACTACATTTGTTTTTTCATTTTTAGCCTCTCAATTAATTTTGGTTCTTCTGCAGAAAGATTAAAATTTAAAAACTTTGCTGTTTTACGATAATATCTGGCATCTAACTCTGAATTACATACATTGTGAATAAATCCAAACAAAGATGAATTAAGATCATCTGATTTAAAAAAACAAAACAAAAACAAAAAATCAAAACTGTTTCTGGAGTTGTTAACAATTCAAGATCCTAAATGCAGACAGTGCTGTTTTTTTTTTTCCAAGTGTCAGTATCTGAGCAGCTGGTCAGCAGTTTTCGGCCCTGACTCTCATGTTTCTGCTCTGAAAGACGTCAAAGAGGCGAGCCATTCTTGTGGAATTCATCACTGACTGAAGGCTATTGAGGTGCAGCGAAAAACCGCAGTGATATGCTCCACTAGTATCTATAAATAAATGTGCAGATAAATAAAGCTGGTGCTGAAATTTCAGAGGACGTGCAGCAGGCTGTCAGTCTTCCAAAAGGTGGTCTCCAACAGACCAGTGCATCAATGTTGTCATTTATTTCTGAGGTGAAATGCTCAACAGACGAACAGCTGTGGTGTTACTTAAAACAGTGTGTGTGTGTGTGGGGGGGGTGTTTGACAGGATGAGTGTGTGAGGGTGTGGGGGGAGGTTCAAGAGAGGGAAAATAGACTGGAAAAGGAAGGGAGCAGTGTGGGTAGACAGGTGCTGCGGGGCTGAATCACCTTAGCCCTGTGTCGAGCAGCCGCCTCCACAACAAAACGTGTGCGAGTCCGCCAGCAACTGTTTCCTCCCATTGTGTTTAAGTGGCCGTTTTCCTGTTCCAGCCAATTTTACAAACTGTGCCTTTTTTTGTTTTGTTTTGTTTAAAGTGTGCAAGAGTTGGGTGTGCCTGTGTGTCAATATGTGTACAAAGAGAAGGAGCGAGAGAAAGATGGGCCTGACGTACTGGGCATGCTCAAAACAAAGACCCCGTTCTCCCTCAAATGGAATTTCCTGGCCCATAAACGCACAGACAGGCACACACACACACACACACCTTTTTCCTTTTACTCACTGTTCTGAACACAGTTGTTTTTAGTCTGTCAGCTGACGCTCATTTTTTGTTTTCAATCTGATTTGTAGTAGTTTTGTAATACACTGCAGAAACCCAAGCAGACAAATTCTGCATTGCTTATCTTCTTGTTTATCAAACCAAAGCATCTTGAATTATTTTTACTACCTTTACTTTCTTAGAAAGGTTTGTTAACTTTACTTTTTCCAGCATTAATGCAGTATGTTTACAATCTAAAGTGGATTTTTTGGAAAGGAAAAGCAAGCCCGCTTGTATAGCACCTTACATATAAAGACGCAACTTGAAGTGCTTTGAAGCACAGGAACTAATCTGAACTACACTTCCAGTCAAAAGCGTTTAAACACCACAATTAACCAAGTTATTTTTTTCCGGTTCAAGGCAAAGTCCAATGAATAACTTCAAATGGTGGAAAAGTAATTTGTAAAAGATTTGCCAGAGATTTAATTAAAGCTGAAAATTTTCAGGGCACTTTTCAGCTTAAAGTGTAAAATAAAAATCAACAATCATGCGATAGTGGTTGGTGGTGTTTCTAAATTCCTTCATAAAGATGTTCCAACTTTTTATATTTACTTACAAATTCCTCTTTAGGCTGCACGGTGGCACACTGGTTAGCTCTCTTGCCTTACAGCAAGAAGGCCCCCGGTTCAAGTCCCGGCTGGGGGACCTGAACTAGAACATCAATGGGGGACCTTTCTGTGTGGAGTTTGCATGTTCTCCCCGTGTATGCGTGGGTTCTCTCCGGGGACTCCGACTTCCTCCCACCGTCCAAAAACATGCTTCATAGGGTCTAAATTGTCCATAAGTGTGAATGTGAGTGTGATTGTGGCCCTGCGACAGACTGGCGACCTGTCCAGGGTATACCCTGCCTTCGCCCACAAGTAGCCAGGATAGGCTCCAGCAGCCATGTGACCCCGAAAGGGACAAAACGGAAGAAGATGAATGAATTCCTCTTTATGCATGGAAGTAATGCTAGAATACTGTGTCGCTGCTTTAGAAAGAAGTGTGTAGTTTCGAATACGGTAAGAGCAATAGCAGACAGACGAGCCATCATACACTAAAAAATGTGGGGGTTTTTTACAGAGGGGTTGCACATAAAGTCAAAGGACTTTAAGAAACTGGGGGGAACTCTGACAGGAAGAAGTCTGGCAGACCCAAAGTCACAACCGCATCAGAGGTGAAGGTTCTGGGACTTAACACCTGCATGATAGATGGCTCAAGGGGACACCAGATTCGAGGGCGGCTTGAATGTGGTCGCAGAAGGCCAGTCTCAGATTTTACTGTAAGAAGACTTTAAGCCATAGTGTTGACAGGATGAGTTGTAGTAAATAAAGATGTCTGGATAAGACAAAGAGGCCTGCCTGGGCCTGGAAACACAGTCACTGGACTAGTGAAGACTGGGAGGAGGTGTTAGGGACTAATGAACCAAAATCTGAAATCCTTGGTTCATTATGCAAATCCCTTTCACATGATCAAAAATGGGGAAAAGGACGACTCCCACCGAATTTGACATTAGTTGTCAAATATGGAGGAGAAAGTGTGATGGTATGGGGCTGTTTTGCTGGATCCGGTGTTGGTAATGGTGCATAGATAATTCTACAGCACCATGCAATTCTCTTTGGTCTGCATCTAATTGATCAGAGGGTTTATTCTACAACAAAATACCAACTAAAAACTTCAAGTTCCACTCTAATAATCTTTTGTAAAAGTGTTCCCAGAAGTCTTTTTATTATGATTATGCTGTTTTATGTCAATATAAAAAAAACCTGTGTTATTTTCTAGGACATAGTTTCTGCAGAGAGGCAAGAGTTAATCAGAAAAAGAGTTGTGCGCGGAACTGTTGGTGTGCAGTAAGCCTTCCTTCATTTCCCATCATGTTTTTGTCCACACTCTCTCCTGCTAGCTTACAGCCCCTCACAACCTAACATAAGGCAGTTCAACAAAAGTGGCGGCAATATTAGAGCTATCCAATCCAGCCGTGCAGTTTTGAATAGTCAGAAAAGCAGCTTTAGTCGTACTTTTCTTTATATATGTCTCCATGATGGGACATTATTGCAAGAACATGTTAAAAACACCAAAAAAAAAAACACAATTTTCATTGAAATGGGTCTTTAAATTGAAGCCATTCTAGAACTACTTGAAAACAAAACGAGAAGATGGTGACCAACAAAAAACACTGAGTGGTCAACAGCCGTCTCCAGACTCAAACCCTTTGAGCTGGTTTTGGATAAACTGAAAAGAGTGAACATAAAGCAAACTATGGGATGCCAAACAATGATGGGAACTTTTGTAGAAGTTTCTAAAAAATGTTTCCTTTTCATTGTAGAAAGAATGCCATGATTGTGTTCAGCTGGTATATCTGTCCAAGGGGGCTACTTTGATGGGGGGAAAAAAACTCTAGGGAACATTTTGGTATAAATTGGTTGCATTTTACATGTTAATTTTGCATCTTCAGTTGGTGTTTTGTGTTCACTAAAGTAGCTAGATACATTGAAGTATTCTTTTGAGTGGTAGAGTATTTTTTTACAGTTAAATTATATATGAATGCTGAATATTTTTGTTGTCTATTTAAAGCAAAATTCATGTTTTTAAATTAAAAATGTCTTATCCTGATTTGGTGATATAACATATGAACATGAGCACACACACACACACACTTTTATTAGTTTGCATAATATTTCATGTAAACAGGTCGTGGGCTAATTTTTGAAACCAAAAACGTATGATTCATATTAATTTATAACCTAATAAAACAAAAACTTTCTTTAGAGTATACTTGTGTAACTGCACTGATATTCCTTACCTGGGCTGTCAACCCGTTTGTAGTGGTAGGGGTTAATGCACACATCCTTTTGTTTGGAGCCAAAGGGGTACTCGCAGCACTCCAGCGCCTTCAGTTCATGGTGGGACTGCAGGTCAGGCCAGCGCCACACCCGGCAGTAAATAACGTGTGGCAGGCCTTTCCTGTGGGACACCTGCAACCGTCCATCCAGTGAACGAGGGATCGTCACACAGTTACTGGGCTGCCCGGGGCAGCTGAGAGCCCGTTCCAGCTCCTCCATGGCTCCCTTCTTCTTTTTCAGTTTCTTAACCAGAGCATCAACCGCTTTTTCTGCCCACTTCTCTTCTTCGTCTCCCTGCTTCCATCCGAGCAGCCGTTTGACGGCAGGGCTGGTGAATGAGAAGAGTGAGGTGACATTCATGGTGGATGCACTGTCCTCTCCTCTCCTAAAAGAAGTGTGAGGAGTGTTAGGACACTATCCACCTCCAGAAGGCAAACGGTAAAGTGTTCTTTGATATCGTTGTTGTTTGTGTGTTTTCAGGACTCCTTAGCGCTGAAAGGTCCAGCGTCCTCTTGACAGTCACTAGAAAAAAGAAAAGAGAAAGTGAAATCCTTCACCTGAAGATAAACTACTCATCCTTGGAGAGATAAACACTTCTTTGTTCTTTCTCTCCCAAAGAAAACAATAATGTCATCACTGTAGCTGCTAAGGGCACGTCACACACCCAGAAGACATCAGCCACAAAGCTTCCTGTCCATATGGCCTGTCACATTATAGCTAATAAGTAACATCGCTCACATCAAAGAGCTGTATAGACTACAAGCAGCCCACACAGCATTATTGCATTGTTTCTTCCTTAGCTGTTATCTAGACAAAAACCTGAGTTGAGGAAAATCATCTTTCCTTCAGTAAAGTAAAATAAAATGTACACAAATGAGTTTTTTCATGTACTTTTCTATAAGGCCACCTCTCAAACCGGACAAATATGCCAGAGGGTGCCTTCCTTTTGACAGGATGAGGATGTGTTGCTTAGACTGTTGTGTATTGGACTAAATATCTTGGTGGTTATTCTTGGCTCTCAAGATCACGTAAGAAGTTGGATTTCTGTGTCATAAAAAAACAACAAAACTGGTAAAATAGGCAGGAAGGTTTCAACTATTTAAAGTTCTGTTTACACTAATGTGAACATGTTGTTCTGATCTTCTTTATTTCAGTAATACTGTCAATACTGTTGGGGACCTTGAATAGGGCAAAAATTACAAATAAAAAATGGTGATAGTAGCATTTTGCAAAAAAAAAAAAAAAAAAAAAACAGAAAATGCTAATATTTCTGGGAAACAATTTCTCTTTTAGGTCCTAAACAGTTTTGAAATTCTCACAATGATAACACATTTGTCATGGCCTCAAAAAAGAACAAGTTGTACCACTTCTTGGAGCTAACAGGGTGCAAAGACTCTATAAATACATCCGTTGATTTCATTTTAATAAGGTTAACATCTGTAGAAAAAAAAATGTATTATAGTTGTGCAACCTTGTCAGTCCCTTATTGGACACCAACTCAAAACTGGGTTCATTACATTTGAGTATAGACTTATTCTATCAGCAATTCCACAACAGCTGCACAGACACAAAAAGGGAACCTATATTGAATCAAATGTTTTCCAAATTCTGCATTGCAACATCTGGAGCAGCCTCACCAATCCTCTGCTATGATTCAGCTGCAGCTGGCAGCCAGGCCTCCTTGCATGTGTCCAACTCTTGGCGATCAATCATATCCAACTGCTTGTCTAACCACATGCTTATTTCAGCAGTCTGATATGGCACTGTGTTGCCACTCAGGACAATGCTAGTTTAGAGTTGTCTGTGAGGTAGTCAAAATATGAAGGCGCCAATGCGCCTCGCTCTTCCTATATCTATGTATAGACTAGGACGTCTGCATAAAAGAACATCATTTTTCCTTTTTCCTAACAGCACTTTTCTGAACAATTCATTGTACATTTGCAGTGTAAACAGAATTTCCGTCTATATTCAGGACTTTTTATAATCTAGTATAGACACTAGTTCCATCCAGATGCCTGGACTATTCTATTCCACCTCAGTGAACTGTGTGAACTACAATGAGTGTTTAATGGCAGATCCTTATTAGTGATGTATTTCAAAATACTTTTTTCTTTTGGTCAACATAAGCTTTTTAGGACTCTCAAAAACCGCTATGTGGCCACCAGGCCTTTTGCTTTTTGCCCGTTCGACTTGGACACTAGGAGGTCAAACAAATGTCTGCAGTGTTTTCACAGTTACACTCGTCCTCGTACAAAAACACACATCCTCATTTAAACGACACAGCCACAAATGCCCTTCTGTCATCCCCCACAGCCAGCTCTGAACACCCGTTAGTCCTCTGGACAGAAACCGAAACTAATGGAAGGCCGAAGTGGGATCATGAGCCACTGACAGGCGGGGGCTTTGACCCGCTTGGTGCGAGCTGTTAGCCACTACACTAGCCACATGGATCATTTTGCACCGCTTCAGTGTCTGTTAATCAATTTAAGCTTGGGCAGTGTAGGATGAGGAGGCAGTAATGATGCTCTCTGGACCCTCCCCGGGGAACAGCATTATGAAGAAGCTACATTATTTATTAGCAGGGTTCTGGATGGGGCCTCCATTAACCCCCGCTCAATGGAGTCTGTGGCTATAAACAGCAGAGTGCAGGAGAAAGGGTGATAAATAAAGAGAAGGAAAGAGGAACTGATCAAGAGATAGGAAGAGAAAAAAAAGGGTGAGTGACAAACTAGGGGACTGTGAGGAGCATTTAGCTATACACTTCAGGATTACCAAGTGAATAATCATGCTTCAAAGACGCTATTAATGTTTTTTTTTTTTTTTTTTTTTTTTTAAATAGCTATTGTGACAATCCATCAGCAATACATAGAAACTGAACTGCCAAAAAAATCTCCGATCAAATTGTTGAATTATATTTAACAATTAAATATAATTCCTGATCAGATCTTTAGCTCCTAAATAGGCTCTAAGGCTTTTTTGGAATACTTTCCTTTAAAACTGTCAAAGCGTTACACATAAGAAGTCAACTGAATGAGTATTGATTTATACTTATTCAAATTATATTGAAAATTATGAAAGAAAAATAGAAAAAAAACTATCTTTAAGTCCAAACAACAGAAAAGTTACAGCTAGCCTTTCTTTTAGCACACTGTTCACATTAGCACTCTATCCATAGCCTCGGGACAGAACATAACACATTTTAAAAATGTAACCTTGACCATTGGAGAATTGCAAGACAAATACATCCAAGTCCCACTCTGATCATCTCTTTATCTACTGTTATATCATTCCCAGCGGTTTTTTAATCATGATTATGGTATCTTTAGCATATTCATTTTTAGCTAAAACATTTTTTAAACTGTCGTTTTCTTTCTGTAGTTTCTGCAGAGCGGCAGGAGTTCAGTAAAAATCCACCTCTGAGTTGTTTGCAGGACTGTTAGCCCCAAATTACTAGAAATGGTGCCAAAAAAAATGCCTAGCAATATTGGAGCGATCCGACAGTACAGTTCTGAGTAGAGGTAAGATCGGGCCTAAAAAATCCAGCCAGACCCGACCCAGGCCCGCGGCCATTAAAGCCCAATACGGCCCAAGCCCGACCAATTAACTTGATTTGCAGGCCCGAGCTCGAAGCAAACCCGAAATTTCAAATAGTATTTTTGGCAGAAAAAAACGCAAGATTTCTTAAAGTTAAAATAATCTATATATTTTTATGATCATGATAAATGCATGTGCACTACGAAATAACGCTGGAACACAGAATAAGAGGCCAGACAAAGAGAGTGAAAGAGAGATCTGGATGCGCACTCGATTCATTACGCGGAGAAATACTGCAGCAGAGTCTGCGCTTCCTGTTTAGTAGTAGTTAAATAGCAATTACCTTACAGCGCCATCTCTGTTTTAACCAAATTAATTATTTATAACAAGTATTCCTTAGTTTAGTATCCACACATCGTTTTAGGATACACTTTTGTAAACATATATTTATTAAAAAAGTCAGCGAGAGAGAAGCCCGGCCCGACCCAAAACGTAATGATTGTCATTTTGGGACTCATGCTCGGGCTTAAGATCTTACCTCTAGTTCTGAGCCAGATGTCAGCTCGAACAAGGAAAACATTCGTCTACCAGTGGATGCATCAGAATAGAGCGGAGCAGGGGGTTGTAGTCTGCCGGCTGCAGCAGCACCTAATCAGTGCTACAGACTTTTTCCAACTGCATTTTCCCACCTGCTCTTGATTTACAACCATTTAAACGAAGAAATATTTTTAAAAAAAAGCCTTTTTTTTTTTTTTTTTACATGTCCTCCATCATGAGAAAAATACTTTAAGAACATGTTAAAAACACCAAAAATATTTTCATTGGACAGGGTCTTTAAATAGATTTTGAACAATAAAGGCTTGATCTCCTGTTTATTTTGAAATCCTTAGTTCTTATTTATAAAGAGATTATTTTGGACAAAATAAAGATGATATCCACAATTGTTTAAAATCGGTTAGGGTGCACAATGAGCAATGAATGCAGATTCCTGCCAAAGCCATTTTACCCAGCAGTCTATGTATAAGTAAAGCTTAAAAATAACCACAGTTACACACAAGGTGCTTTCTGACTAGACATAGTCATTGACCAGAGTCTCCTTTGAGTCACCGGGGCCACGGTCCCCCACAAACATGAACCTGTGCAATGCTCAGATGAAGTTAAAGATGAAACTCTGAATCGCTTTGAATGTTCGATGGGAACAGCCTCTGCAAACGGCCTGAAATCCCATTTGTCCTGACTACAAAGCTACAGCCGTATTTTTACATTCCAGACACATCAGTCAACACACACCCGGACAGCAGACATAAATAGCAATCGCATGGGTTTTCAGGCAGCCATCTCAAACATGCTTGGCACTCAAGAGTTGGGTTTGTGTTGTGTTAGGGTGGACACTTCCCCCTGTCACTATGAGGCCACGATGCTCAGATCACACAAACACACAAGAAAAGTGTACAAAATGAAACCTATATATTAATATTTTAGAACACTAAAGTCACAAATCTTTCATTTGCAAAATGAATCTGTCAGTTTCGTTCAATGGCTTTAGTTCAGTTTTATTTAGATCTGATTGTCGTCACCCTAAGTAATGCCACAGCTGAAAGACAGACAACAATAACACTGGGACACTCTACATGCTAAAGCTACATTTCTTTACGAACATGGGTAAAAAAAAAAAAAAAAACAACACAGACAATGAGCTAAATAAATGCATTGCATTTCTTTTCTTTTCAGTCCCAAAAGACTGAAAATAAAGGGGAAGAACACACAACTTCTCAACCATAACTCTTCATTGCATATCCAGAGAATGCCAAACAATAACAGGGTTTAGGCTGTAGCACGAACAAGGGCAAAATCCCGTCCTTTGAGTAATCTGATATGTCATCTTCAATAATGTCAGGAGATCTGGGCTGAGCTGCTGCAAGACTCTCACTCTGTGTTTACCTTCCATGGACACAAATGCAGAAAAACTCTAGTACATAACTGTGCAAATGCAAGGAAACGTACATCTTCAAATACAGCGAAAGGTAGTCATCATTACTCAAACAACAGTAGCAAGTAGTAATCCTGCAAGTTACTAATTTTAAGAGTATTGCTGTACTGTTTGACATTAAAATAGAATGGAAAATTGTTCATGATTAAATTATATGATTGCTCATCAACAGCAGTGTGATAAATCAAATAACACTTCATCAAGACATGGCAGAATGTTGCATAACTGAGAAAAATCAATAACTTTTGTACAAGTTTCGGTGTTTTGTAGACAAAAGGAAAGCACAGATAAATGTCACTTGATCTTTATACAATATATATTAAATACCCTCAATAATTTTTGTGTGCATTCTAGTATCATGACTCGTTTCAGTCTCCAAAGACTAAAAAAGCTAAAAAAAAAAAAAAGTTAAATATTTATGTTCTTCATTTCTTCAAAGACATTAAATATTTCATTTCTAAAATTATATATTAAACACTCATGTTGGAGACTCCATGATTAGCTTGTATCTTTGTCGGTCATCTTTAAGTGGAGTTTCATAATGAGGATGATTTCATTTCTACTCCAGCTACAACAACAAAAGTGGATGATGAAGATCTGCCATGTTGGCTTACTATTGGCTGAGTGTATTTAGTTTATACACATATAAACTAAGTAATTATTCATTTGGCATATATATATATATATATAGGCCTTATGATTCAGAATTCTGACATTAAACAAAGAAATAACGTGGATGAAAATGGGATACAACTATAGCATTACATCACCTAATATTGTTGTTGTTTTTTCAGTTGAAAAGTATTTTTGAAATTGAACAAAAATGAAGCCTAAATTCTGTCATTAAGAGATTTGAAAACAACTGCAGATATGCAGCTTTCCCCCCACCTTCTAAATCTATACTTCATAAGAGTTTTCTAGAAAGCAACGATGCTGAGCTCTAGTCATCACTTCATGATTCCCACACAGAAGAAGAAAAAAAAACTAAATAAGTCTCCCGTCAGAGACACTTTGAATTAAAGGGGGGAAAGTTTGAAGCTTCTGACAGACTACTGCTAACCTGCTAACCTTCTCCTTCCTCTCGGTAAAGTGGTGCGCAGTATAACCAGATCAGCTAGAACTTGTTTCGTTTGTAAAATAAAAGGAAATAAAAACATCACCGTACCTTTTTTTGTCTAGTTTACGCTTTCTGGGAATTCCCGGGCCCCTCCTGAGCGCTCTCGCTGCCTGAGTTGGGTCTTATCGACCTGGCGTCACAGAGTCGCGGAGCCGCCTCACACTCCCCCTGTGCGCCAGTATTACGCCGCGGGACACAGACCCCAACACAGAGCAGACCTACTACATCTTCATAAGTGGATTATGTAATTGTAAAACAATTAGGGCTTCTCACAAATTGTCAACAACAAGGAAAGGGTTGCCATTCTGTTCCTATACTATATAACAGTATATAACACGTTTTTTTTGTTTGTTTTTTTTAACTTCAAAGCATAAAAACTCCTCCCATAACTTCTTTGTAAGTCCTTATTATTTGGCCTCCAAATCGAAAATGACGCCTTTAGTTACCGTTGTGCATTTTGCTGGTGTACACACCTTTTAAATGAGAGTTAAAAAGTGTAAATTGTTAAGAGAATTGGGCAAGCCTGCTTGTTTTTTTTTTTTCTTTCTGGGATCCTGACAGGCAGTTTGTCTGATCCTGAACTTCTGAACTGCATTTAGGCATTTTGTTTCCCTCAAGCTGTGATTGTGACATGATAAGCAATTGCCTGATAGAGGAAAAAAGTAAATATACGTCATAGAAGCATGCCCACACGTGCCACTAAACAAAGAATACAAACGTGAAATGAAATACATGTCTTGTATCTTAATGGGAATAAATGCTAATAGTGTATCATAAATATTAAACAAGCAGAAATAAATGTAAGGAAGTGTATATACAGAGAACAGGTAAAATGCTCCACTTTGCCTTTGTATTGCGAGAAAACAACATACAAGTGTTTTGCAATAATGTGATATTTTTCAAACGAAAGACATTAAAAAAGTGAAAATTTTTTAATAGTTGTACTAAGATTTGGCGTTTCTCCCGCGAGAGGGACTAGATTATCTTGAAAACAGGCGGAGGAAAACGCTCTCGACGCAGAAAGCTTCTGGCACACGTGACGTCACGGCGCTGGCGACAGAATGTCTGAGTGAGGCGGGCGCGAGCAGCACGTGAATAAATGTAGGGGGAAGAAGGGAACTAAGTGGAGGGGTGGAGGCTCGCTGGTGAGGATGATGATGATGATTGTAATAATAGTGATGATGGCGGGAGCGGGGGGAAGGCTCTTCAAACTTGAAGCAAAAAGGATTCCCTTCAGACAAACCCACTCGGGTGCGCGCACACATCCACCATCATCCTCTATTTTACCTTCCTAGATGTCTGTATATGATAGATTCAGTCTTTTTTCGTAGAGTTTAACCCCCTGGCTTTTTTCTATTTCTGTTCTTGTTCCTCTGTGTGTTACATATTTGTATTTGATATTTGCATTTGTGTTTTGTATTGCATACCTTAAAGTACAGCCTTGTAAAATGGCATAATGTGCAATAAAGTTTATAAAAAAAATAAAAAAAAAACTCCCTAGATGCACAACTTTATTATTACAGAGACATGTTTACACGCCAAAAAAAACTAAACAACAACGGTTAAAAAAGCACGTGTCTAGAGCTATATAGTGCATAGAAAAGGTAACTTAAAAGGATAGTCACTGAATTGGCATGATAAATTATAACGGGGTGGGATTATATAAGTTCGCTTCCTTCCACTCCCTTTCAAGCAATATTTATTAATATGTCTAATTATCCTAAGTTTGATTAGTTACTGTATGAATGTATAACTGAAGATTGTATTGCTTTTGTGTATTGTTTCTACTTGATTGCTTAAGTAAACCATTTCAAATCAAATCAAATTCAGATTAGTCGAGTCATGCAAAGGGACAGATGGAGAAAAAAAGTTGAATAAATACACTGACCAAAAATATAAACGCAACACTTTTATTATTGCTCCCCTTTGTTATGGTATGAACTCAAAGATGTGAAACATTTTCCACATACACAAAATGACCAGTTCTCTGAAATATTGTTCACAAATTTGTCTGAATCTGTAACAGGGAGAGGATGAGGGAGTACCCAGGCGCAGTGAGGATGAGGAGGCAGGAGATTTGCAGGGCGAAGGATTTTAATAACAAACTAGAAACCAAAAACCACTGCATACGGCAGGCTAGAGGCTAGAGGCTAGAGGCTAGAAGCTAGAAACTCGAAACACACTAAACACCAAACCAGGGAACAACACAATATGGACCAGCACAGGAGGAAGGGAAAGACAGGACTTATATACATACAAGGCAACAAGACACAGGTGGAAACACTCAGGACTGATGGGGAAGGGTAAAACTCGAAATAACAACAAAACAGGAAATACTACAAAATAAAACAGGACATCAAGGAACCAACCACAAAGAAACTGAAACCGTTACAAAATCTGTGATAGTGAGCACTTCTCCTTTCCCAAGACAATCCATCCCACCTCACAGGTGTGCCATATCAAGATGCTGATTAGACAGCATGATTATTGCACAGGTGTGCCTTAGACTGGCCACAAGAAAAGGCCACTCTGAAGTCTTCAGTTGTATCACACAGCACAATGCCACAGATGTCGCAAGTTTTGAGGGAGCGTGCAATTGGCATGCTGATAGCAGGAATGTCCACCAGCGCTGTTGCTAGGGAATTGAATGTCCATTTCTCCACCATAAGCCGTCTCCAAAGGCGTTTCCGAGAATTTGGCAACACATCCAACCGGCCTCACAACCGCAGACCACGTGTAACCACACCAGACCAAGACCTCCATATCCAGCATGTCCACCTCCAAAATCGTCTGAGACCAGCCACTCGGACAGCTGCTGAAACAATCGGTTTGCATAACCACAGAATGTCTGCACAAACTGTCAGAAACCGTCTCAGGGAAGCTCATCTGCATGCTTGTCGTTCTCATCGAGGTCTCGACCTCACTCCAGTTCATCGTTGTAACCTACTTAAGTGGGCAAATGGTCACATGCGATTGCGTCTGGCACGTTGGAGAGGTGTTCTCTTCACGGATGAATCCCGATTTACACTATTCAGGACAGATGGCAGACAGCGTATGTGGGGTCATGTGGGTGAGCGGTTTTCTGATGTCAATGTTGTCAATGTTGTGGATCGAGTAGCACATGGTGGTGGTGGGGTTACGGTATGGGCAGGCATATGTTATGGGTGAAGAACACAGGTGCATTTCATTGATGGCATTTTGAATGCACAGAGATACCGTGACGAGATCCTGGGGCCCATTGTTGTGCCTTACATCCAACAACATCACCTCATGTTGCAGCATGACAATGGACGGCCCCATGTTACACAATTCTTGGAAGCTGAAAACATCCCAGTTCTTGCATGGCCAGCATACTCACCGGACATGTCACCCTCTGAGCATGTTTGGGATGCTCTGGATCGGCGTATACGACAGTGTGTTCCAGTTCCTGCCAATATCCAGCAACTTCGCACAGCCATTGAAGAAGAGTGGACCAACATTCCACAGGCCACAATAGACAACCTGATCAACTCTATGCGAAGGAGATGTGTCGCACTTCATGAGGCAACTGGTGGTCACACCAGATACTGACTGGTTGTCTGAGTCTCCTGACCCCCTCAATAAAACAAAACTCCAGATTTCAGAGTGGCCTTTTCTTGTGGCCAGTCTAAGGCACACCTGTACAATAATCATGCTGTCTAATCAGCATCTTGATATGGCACACCTGTGAGGTGGGATGGATTGTCTTGGCAAAGGAGAAGTGCTCACTATCACAGATTTAGACAGATTTGTGAACAATATTTCAGAGAACTGGTTATTTTGTGTATGTGGAAAATGTTTCATATCATACCATAAAAAATGGGAGCAACAAAAGTGTTGTGTTTATATTTTTGGTCACCGTACATACAAGAAAAATATTTCTTAATTAAATATAAAACTCACTTAAAAACTATTTTTTTATTGACTTACAAAAACGTCTTGATACAATTGTTATCATAACAAAGCAGAAACCTCTAATAGTATTTTCAGTAGTATTCAGTAGTATTTTCAGCTACTTTGTTTGAGATCATGTTGTGTAGATGATAGGAAGAGGAATCATAGTGACATGACTTAATATGGTTTAGACAAACCCTTATGTTGGAAGACAAAAATAGCACACAACTTAGTTTTTTTTGGCAGGTTAAAAGGGAAATTCCTCTCACATAAAAAAATTATGCAAATAATAATTCCTTCTGCCTGTTGGAGGAGATGTGGCAGCTCTCCCATCATTCTCAGGCTAATGCAATATCACAGAGACATCGGAAGGCATTTTGGTTCTAACTGAGCTTCCTAAAAGCCTGAAATGGACTCCATTATGCTTTCATCAGAATGAATAGATCAGAATGTATTACCCTTTCCCTCACTTTGCCCAGAGTTAGTCTCTCCATTCCAAGCTGCAGACACAAATTTGGAAATGCCTTTGTCACAGGGATCCCATCCATCCAGAACAGCACCATTAGGGTGGTGGAAGGACTTATTTCAATCAAATCATGAAATAGGATAATTCATGCATGGTGCACTCCACCACACACTGATGCAGTTGCTCAAAAATTCATTTTTGTCACATATTCCAGAGTACCAAGAGTTCCTCTTAAAAAATTGAGTTTCCTCTTGATGGTCAACAACAACTTAAATGTTATGTCAAAAATAGTAGATCCTGTTGTATCACAATTTTTACAGATAACAGAATATTTTCTTATCAAAAGTAAGTCAAAGATTTCCCAAAGCAAAAATCTAATAAATGTGAACATTTTATGGAGACAGTTAATGAATCTACTGAGCTATAAAGATGAATATCCAGATGATTTCTCAAAGAAAGATTGAAATATTTTTTTACATATAAAAATCATTCGAGCGCAATACATTATGGTCTACAGTATAATCTAGAGAGCATTGATACACAGTGGGTTTTTTTTGCAGAGACTTCTGGGAAATTTATATGGCACTCTAATTAGGAATGGAGTCCCCCTTCAAAATGGCAAACACACCATATAGTGCACTGTGAGTATTGAAGGAATTCGGACACAAACATATTCTTGTGAGGGCAGGATGTCACACCAGACACGCATTTATGAGCATTTACGTCTCATTTATGAGGTGGCTCAAAAGCAGCACTAAGGGTGTATTCAGACCGGAAAAGTCTGTCCTGTCTTCCTGGTCTGGATCGAGTCCTGAACTGAACCTTATGCTTGGTCTGTGTTCAGACTGATGGACAACCAAACATTTCTGATTCGAACCAAAGCTTGTAAACAAAAGTACGTGACCAAAGATCTCTTCAGTCATTGGCCAAGAATTACAAGGGCGGGGCAACTCAACAAGAGAAAGAATAATGGAAGTCCTCCGCTTTGCAGTCCTTGTCGGGATAGTTGACTTACTTAAACTTTATAGATCACTGACTAATTTTGAACGTCTGTTTTAATGTCAGGTGCAACACTTGTTCTTGCTACTTTGGTACGGCTGAGGTATGCTGCAAGGCGGTCACTGAAGAGACAACGGCTGATAAATGTTTATGACATAGATTTTCAGGAAAACAGCGTGAGCAATGTAGACCACGTTATTAGTTGTTTCAATGAGTCTGCATTCATCCGACTAGATTTCAATGAGTTGCTGTGACTTATTGTCATAGTTGCTAACTTCCTGCTCTGTTTACATCTCATAATGACCGGCTACAGTGGCTGTTTGGTCCGGTACAAGCATGGAGCCTATTCAGACTGTGGAAACTCAGTAAACCGTTGCTCAGCCTGTTTAAAAATCAACCGAGACCGCATCGAAAATTGGTTTAGAGAGCGGTTCCTGGTCCTGGACCAGGGTCTCCTTGGGTGCATTCAGACTGAAAATGTGTTCCAGATTATCGGGGGGTTCTGAATGTGTCCAGTCTGAATACACCCTTAGTTTAGATACAAAGTTTATTTAGCTGGATGGAATTGTCTGCGTTGCGTCTAATTGTGCCTGGTGTGGGCCATGGAGTGCCATGTGAAAAACAACTTATAACTATTACAGACCTGAGCAACAATTGTGAAAGAAAAATAAAAAATCCGAGGATAAGACATTTTTGTCTTTTAGTGATTCAGTCCAATAAAGTAAAATACAAACATTTTTTAAACATCCCACGCTAAATGTTTTTTTTATTTCTGATTTTTATATTTTATTGTGAAATTGGAATAGCTAGATGGCTTTATAAATGAATCCCATTCATAAATTATTTGTACTGTTTTGATGAAAACTTCAAGATGACAGAAGCTGTATGTATTTAATTCTTCAGCTCCTGAACATCTTTTCAGCCCTCATCTCCTGATGTGCCTTTAAAAAGATTGGGGACTTAAGGAAGGTGGAGGTGGAATAGCTTTCAGGTCGGAGGCAGAAAAGGACATTGGAGGAAACATATGTTAGTGTAATGAAATGCTTCCATTGTCTGTGCTTAACATCCTTCTCCCTATTCCAATGGTGTGCATCCCCTTGATCCTGCCATGCGAAACACTAACAATATTCCAAGTCTACCAAAAGGCCATGCACGTTTTTTTGCTAAATTACATTTAGGTGTTTTCCAAAGATAAAATTATCATAATAATTCAGCCGAAGACTATGGGCAGCAGACATTATGGACATAATTCAATAATTTATTTGAGAGCACAGAATAAAAAATAAGGTTTCGTTAACATTCAAGTATAAACAAAAGTGGTCCTCATTCTTTTCTTTGTTATCTTTTGTAAAATTACAAAACAAGTTTAAAAGGGGGAAAGATTGTAAAAGTAACTCCATTTGTCATTTTTAATTATGTTCTTATATGAAAGCATTTTTCTTATTTTACCATAATAGATTAATCTATTCTGCTTAATCTTCTAAAATCAATTAAAAATCGACCTGTAATGGAACTGTACCTATTAAAATGATACTGTCTAATTAAGCACAAGAGGACAGTGGCCAAAAGACTTCTCTGCAACCGGAAGCAGGCCCAGTTAAGGCATTTGTTGTGCTTTGACCCCCTAGGAAAGCAAGAAGAGACAAAAGCAAAAAAACATTAACCAGATGTAGAACCCAGAAAAGCTCAAGATGGAGCTGGAGCTGTGTGAGTTACACATCCATAAAATAAAATATTTTTTGAATATTTTTTTGGGAATTCAGAACAACAATACATCATTTATGAGAATTGGTGACATCTTTGCTTTTTTTCAAATAGACGCAACTCTTTGGTTTGATGGACAGAGCTTTGTAGGACTTGCACAATGCAGCCTCTCTAAAACTGTGTAAAAATGTAGAAAATTTGTTCCAAGAAATTAGGAAAATGGAAGTACAAAGATGATTTTATTATAGGCTGTTGCCTCTTTTTGCAAAGACAAAGATTGGTGACATCATCAAAACATTTTACTAATAATGTTCTAGAATGCAGCAACAAAAAGGAAAACTTGCTAAGATTTTAGCTTTATCTAAAGCCTGTTTGCTGTTTTTTTTGCAAAATATACAATTTTTTAAGAAAACGCTTCAAAAGGGTTTGATGCTCCCAGAATGGTTTTTACCGACCCTCCCGGGTGGCTGTGGTGCAGAGGTTGAGGGGTGAACCTCTGATCAGAAAATTGCATGCTTGATTCCTGCCTTACCAGCCTTTGTGTCAAAGTGTCCTTGGGCAAGACACTGCTGCGTTTACATGGGCAAAAGTAATCGGAAAGAACGCCTGATCGGAAAGAAAATGTGTCATGTAAACGCACCGTTTGGAATAGTCTGCCCCGATCAGACTCGTTCGGATCAAACTTTCTTTCCGATCGAGATAGGTGGGTTATACCGATTTTTTATCTGATCGTGTTGCATGTACACGGTTCATTCCGATTGTGTGTCACTTCTGCTCTGGTTTACGTCATGCATAGACGGTGTTTCGCTGAGAGAACGCTTTGGAGCGCATATGGGACCGACCAGCTGCTCTGCGGACGGCCGGTGCAAAGCGCTGCTCCGCTCTCGCCCCGCTGGCTCTTCCCCCTTTCCCAGGGGGATCCTGGGGAGGAGCGCATCGTGCCCCGTAACGTCTGGACCCTGGGCGCTCCGGGTTCGGTTCCCGGTGGACTGAGCGAACTGTGTCTCTGAACAGAGCAGCCGGATTTTTTAATGTGTGTTTGAGGGGAGGGGGGGGGATCAGGATGCTTTGTTACGTGTGCGTCCCGCCACTCTGGGTTAGCGGCTGCCGAGCTCGGACCGCCAGCACACACAGCGGCTTTGGGGCAGTGTGAGCTTTTCAAAGCAGAAATGTCCAAACAATCACGTGGATTTGTGTTTCCAGTCCTGTCCCGACAAAATAAAGGCTGATGTTATTCCCACACATTTACGTGCAGCCAGAATGCAGATTGCAGCGTTCCCCGCACGGATTTATGTTCATCAAAGGGTTATGTTAGCGCGTGTCAGCCTCTCTGGAGAGGCTACAGTTCTTCACAAAGCACTGCCACACGGTTAAAAATAAATGATGAGCGACCGGCGTCACAATATTAAAACATTATAAAAGACGCTTGAAGATCATCTGTTATTCCGACTCGCATAATTATATACAAAGGTGTTTACAACGGGACTCATTCCGCTTCGGTATTTTCACAACTGCGTATGCCCAAATGATTATTCCGACCGAAAGTGTGACCCATGGAACTGTTCTAATCGGAAAATTTTCTGGCCATGTGCACGTTGAATTACCCGACCAATGTCCGTCAAGAATTTGCCATGTAACTGCGGCTAACTGACCCCAATTACTGGGTTATAGGTTGGTGTCAGTTTGGGGCAGTGAAGCCCTCATCAGGGTGTGAATGGGTGAATGGGACTGTGACTTAAGGTAATGAACAAAAATCCCACAGGTGTGGGAATTAACTGAGATGCGGTGTGAACAATCACACCTGTTATGTGGGAGTTCTAAAGCGGTCGTCTTCTTTGAAAGACTACCTTGTCTCAGCCACTGTCATTGAAATGTCGAACACCAGGCCTTGAGAGCTTACGCCTTGCGGTTTTTATGTTTTGTTTTTTAACTGAAATTGATTCTTAATCTGCAGCTGAACACGTGGATCAGGTTTGTTTCTTCATTAACCCTTGTGCTATCCTAGGCACTTTACCGTTGGGAGTTGGGTCATCTAGACCCACTAGACAGTGCACTGAACCTTTTTTTCTTCAATGATTTGTGATCTTCACTGGTGTCCATGGATCACGTGAAATCCTCTCCACCTTTATCCAACTTTGTCATGGTAGGGAGAACATGTCAATGTAAGGGTGGGGTCATAGGATAGCACAAGGGTTAAAAAGAAAGACAGGACAGGTTTAGTGAAGAGTAAGTAGGTCCTTAAAGCCTGGAGTTTGACATCTATCTGACATTCCGAATCTAGATTCTTACAAATTAAGAACATTTATTTTCAAAGTAAATTCAACCTTAAAAAAAAAAAAACTAAAATAACCATAAATAGCATGATCACAGATGCCTGAGCCCCTGTGTGTGCCCTTGTGCATGATCAGTCTAAAGACTTTAATGAGACCAACACTACAATCTACATTTCAGAGGACAGTTCTAATGAAATGCAGCACAAAGCCATGGTGAGACTGCAAAGATTGGTACATTTCAGTCCTGCTGTTCTCAGCTCACCCTTACCTTGTGGAGCATGTACAACAACTTTAGCTGTGTCAAAAGTATTAAGTTGATGGGTATTGTGGCTATGAGCAAATACACGGATGTTTTAGTAAGGTGACTACTGACTATATAGTATGCACCAATTGTTCAGTTTTTTACCAAAAAAAAAAAAAAAAAAATCACATATTCCAAATAGTGAAGGGCATTGCCATGTAAAATGTTTCTTTTTTTTTTTACTTGCTTTGACCAAATTTGGAAAACACACCACAACCTTTGGAAGAGGCATTGGAGTCCACATCATATGTTTGGATGCTATCATGATTCTGAAAGAGGTGGCAAAGTTTACTGAATGAAACTTTTCTCTTTTTGATTTTTTTCCAAATTGTGTTGGGCAACCTGGACATAAATGGAACGCAAAGCTTGCTGTAATAATTTTTGATTAGGAGGTAATTGTTAATTAAATATTTGTTAATTAAAAAATAATTTTTGTATTAATAATTGTTTTTGTGAAAATGACAATTTTACTTATCTTCTCTGGCTAGAATACAATAAAGGATGTCTTTGTGTGTAGAAAGCATTTGCAAAATAGAGCAATGAGAAACATGTTTTTTTTTTAACATGCTTTCACTCAAATGAACAATGTTCCAGCTTTAAATGCAAATCCATGGAATATCATCTTGATTACGTCTCACGCTGAGCCACATATACTAAACCCAACAAACATCCCAGGAAGTGGGGAAGAAAGTTTTAATTTGGGTCACTGGAAATAGTCAGGCATTTTTCTATTAACGTTGACCTAAATAGGACCTTAAGACCTACATGCTGCCCATAGAGCTAGAAGACAGGAGTAATCTGAACTAGGTTAGAGTTAGAGAGAAGGAGTCATTTAGAAACCTTGGAGAGTTGCCTGTCTCTAACCAGACAGAGGGAGAGTGGACTCCATGGGTGGGATTGGTTACAGCATTAGCTACAAAGACTTCCATGAATTAGCGCAGGGTTCAGACACTTTGCGATGACTGACACACTCTTTCAAGTATGCAATTCATTTAGCTCTTCAAGGTTTTTGGCAGGTCCATCCATTTTTTTGGAGCAATGCGAAGCATGACTGCAGAGCATCTGGTCATCTTACATTTCATGGCTCCTTTGGATTGGCTTTTTCCAAGTCCTTCTAGAAATAATACTTAGGGTGTTAATATTTGAATCTTGTCTCTAGGGACTCTTAGTCTTCCTTCCCCACATTTAGAGCACAGACAGACACCAACTGTTTATTTATTAAATTACATTCATTTCCTGCCTCTGGTATTTCACAAACAGTGTGTTGCCCTGCTGCCTAAAAACCTGTGCGGTACAGCTGCAGGCTATCTTTGCTCATGTTTCCAAAAGATCAAGATCTGCTGGAACTGTCCTAATGCTTTAAGCACTCTAAAATTGTCCCTTTACCCAAGGAATCAATTACCTCAGGGTCCCTGCTTGACTCTGTAGAGTTTGGCTGCTGGAAGAACAGATCTGTGGTTGGTTGATTCAGTCAGTTTGGAGATATGATGCATCCTAGCAAAGCCTGCCACCACCAATGACGCAACTTTCATTGCCAGGTGTCAGAGTTCCAGTGAACTGAATAGGAGCAATCGCAAAATTACTCCCAAATGCAGCAATGGATCACAGGCAGTACTTCCTGCATAAGGATATGGACCAAATAATGCACGAGTAGAAAAAGCAAAACAAAACAAAATAGAAAAGCTTTGATTTTAAAGTACCACACCGATCATCTTTTGATCTATTTTAAAATTGTTCCCAGTGGTCTTTTAATTTAAGATTATGCTGTTTTTAGCCAAAATCAAACAACCTGTGTCGTTTTTATGACATAGTTTTTCTGCAGAGCGGCAGTTGTTCATAAGAAACTTGTTGTGGGTTGAACTGTCAGCGCAGAGTAAGCCTTCCCTCATTTTTCATCATCCCTTTGTTTACACTATGACCGCTAGCTAACAGCCCCTCATAACCTCAATCAAACATTAGCAGTGCAACAAAAACACCAAGCAATATTGGAGCTATCTGTCAGAAGTCAGAGCTCTGCCTCCTCCTCTAGTGACCAATGGGAATCATCTCCAGAGTTCTGAGTACATCTTCCAGCAATCCTGGCGCACAGTTTCTGGATCCCACACACCTGACTTTCATTTGCAATCACTCACAGTACACTTAAGCAACGCACTGAGCCTCACTCAGTGCGGTGTATTGTTTTTGCCACTCTACTGGCATTACTGAGCGTTACAGCCAGACCTGATCTTCTGCTTGCCTGCCCCAAATATCGCCTGGATCCTGACAACTCCTGTTTCTTCTCTGATGCTCCCATGCCCGTTATTGACCCCTGCCTGGCTGACCCTGATTTAGCTTTGTGGACACTGCAATTGGAACTAGCCATCTGCCTGTTCTATGACACTGTCCAGCCGTACAGTTTCAAGCCAGATGTCAGCTCGGATGAGGAAAATGAAGACATACATGGATAGTTGTCCACAAATGGATGTATCTGAATAGAGCCGAGCAGGGAGCTTTTGGTCCGTGGGGCTGATTTACATCACTACTAGAAGCTTTTTCCAGCTGGATTTTTTTGTCTGCTCTTGATTCACAAACATTTTTAAAAAATAAATACTCAGAAAAGCAAATTTAAGCTTAATTTTTGTTAATGTACAGGACAGACCAAAAGTTTGGACACACCTTATTCAAATGAATGGGAAGATGTGTCCAAACTTTTGGTCTGTATTGTATGTCCTCAATGAGAATAATGCCGCAAGAACGTGTTACAGTAAAAACACCACAATACATTGCAGTGGGTCTTTAATAAGATAATAATAATAACTACAAGAATAAACTTTATTTGTATAGCACCTTTCAAGGTAAAAATCACAAAGTGCTTCACACTAAAACACAGTAAAACACCAAGATGAATGGAAATGTCAAATTTTCCTTCTGTAAAGCAAAGGCTGTTCACTCAAGAAGGACAAACATATAATTGAGTTTAATATTGTATCCTGGAGATTCATTTGTTTATTTGATGCAAAATGTCAATTGTTTCTAGTATAACATTTTTGGTTCAATTTAGTATTCTGTTTTATTCATTCAAAACTGTTTAAATTCAGAAATTTCAACACAAGTATTGCTACAAATAACACCAAATGTATGTTTCTTTTTTAGAAAGAAAGAAAACTTACAAAACTCCTACCGGTACTTTTTCAGCAAACAGTACAGTAGGTTATGCATTTTAAAACCATATTAGTGCCATAAGTGCATAACTTCCATTTATTAGTTATTCTCTAAAAATCCTTTGTTCCGGATCAAGTCTGCTGAATTTGTTCCGGATCGAGTCCCAAACGTTGGGATTGGTCTGTATTCAGACTGCTATCAAGTGGACCGTTCTGTTACTGACCAAAGCCTGTAAACAAAGGCACTTGACTGAAGAGCTCTTCAGTAACTGGCCAGGAACTACGAGGGCTAATCAAAACAACAAGAGAAAGGCGGACGTGCTGCGTTTACAATTCTTATCATTAACTTTATATTTTGATTACCAGTTTTAAATGTCGGGAATAACACTTTTTACTTGTTACTTTGGTACATGAAAGGCTTGCTGCAAGGCGGTTACTGGCAAGGAGATGTACCATGTGTGCTTTAACTCAGAGGATGCTAGCAACTGGAGTGATGGGGAGACATTGGCTAAAAAAGGCAGGCAGAGTTTATGGCATATAGATTGTTGGGAAAACAGTGAGAAGCGATGTGGATCAAATTAACAGTTGTTTTAATGAGCCTGTGTTCATCCGTCCACATTTTAAAGTGTTGGTGTGCCTCATTGTGTGGTGTTCTGGCATTGTTTTTAAGGGAATTATGTTAAGGAAGTACACAGCTTTTAGGATGACGTCACCGCAGCACTTGTCCGGTGCGTGCCGCGTAAAGAAACAGAAAAGCATGTAAGAATCCGTGTCAAATGTGTTGCTTGTTCTGCCTTCCTTCAGAGCAGACACACACATATCAAGGCCAGATGACAACTTAAAGCACAATGATCCACTTAACCCCTTGTACTATCTTGTGGGGTCAAAATTACATTGACATGTTCTCCCTACTATGACAAAGGTGGTTAAAGGTGAAGACGATTTCATGTAATCTATGGAAACCAGTGAAGATCACAAATCATTGAAGAAAAAAAGTGTGGGTCTAGATGACCCCACTCCCAATGTTAAAGTGCCAAGGATAGCACAAGGGTTAAGATCCTTTGTAAAGATCTGCCTGTGCTCAAACATGTTCAGATTTTGTGTCTTCAAATTTGTAGTTTCCTGCAAATATCACACAGTCGGTCGGTTCAGACTTCCATGGCGTGCGTCAATTTCTGATAATGCACACTTCGTCGGCCATTAACCCTTACTTATACTATGGTCCGGGTGAATGTGAATTGATTCTGATTGGCTGCTGGGTGTGGATTAAAAAGTGATAATGAACAACGATAATTTACACCGAAAAAAGAAGTTCCAGTCACATAGCTTAAATGTTCTATATGACTGCGCTGGATTCTTTGAAACAAACTTTAGCTTCAGCATCTGGACAAAAACAAGCAGTAAGAGGTGAAATTTCTCTCTGAACTGATGTTTTTGTCACAATCTTCAGTTCTATTTAGTGTTAACTGTTGTGTCCTGAATGCATGTTGTTTGAGCTCTATTTAAGTGTCTCAGTTTCTGCTCTCTGTGTGGGAGTATTGCTTTATTTCAGTCTGGTCCTGGTTTCCTGGCCTGAGTCATGCTGTTTTTGAGTCCTGTTACGTTTGTGGAGTTTTTCCCCACCTAGAATGGTGTGTTCTGTTATCAAAAGAACTTCCCTTAACCTTATTGTTTAGTCCTGCATCTGGTTTATCCTGACACACCGTGACAGCTTTGTCTAAGTTATTGTGACGCTCAGCATGCATATTCCTTTACTTAGCTGCTGCAGTAGAGTTGAGGCGCAGCCATTACCATGACCATAGTATAGGCCCTTTAAACAAACAAAAAAAAAGCAAAAATAAAGTACTAAAATTGATTGAATATCTATTTCTTTTGTGAGTGACCATGGCATAAGTGGTACAACACCTTTCGAAGTGTCAGAAATGAACAGACTTCACGTAAGCTACCATCCGATGTGTGTTGTCCATTGATTCCTGATAAAAGACACCTCATCAGCCATTATCCCTTACTAAACATTCAGTTTTTTGCAGTGTACAATTTTGGTCTTTTTGTTGTCTGACAAACACAAACTTCTATTGTTGTATTTCTACAGTTTTTTTTCCTTAGATTCACATTTTATCTTAGTTGTAAGGAACAGGTTTTTACTGTTTTGGGGTTCAACTTTTCACTTACTTTGTTTTGTACTATTGCCTTGTTCTCCAGATATAAAAAAAATGAAATGCCTACTCCTTTGACTGTAAAGTAAAAGGTTTTTGTTGTCAATTCCTGTCAGGACCTGTTCAACTCCCCTGTAGGGTTTATACAAAGATTGTTTGGTTTCTTCTTTGATAGTTTGTCCTGTGTGCCACAAGCTGGCTTACATCTACCCCATGTGTGGCCCTCAAGTGGTGCTGTTTTTAGAGAGAGAGAGCATCATATTAATAGGTAGTGGGACTGACAAATTTACAGATACAGTTTGGAGGTTGTTGACAGGACCAGCAGATCTAATGTGGGCAGAAGTGGCCATGTGGATTTTTACATCTGTACAATGCCCTTCTTTGAGTCCTGAAATTTTCTAAAATAAAAAAAATATTTTGAAATAGAATTCTTCTTTCTTCCTTTCTTTCTTTATGTTAGATTTTGAGGAACCCACTAGATAAAAAAGTAAGGTTGGACATGTGCACTGACACAAGCACAAGTGGACAGTATCAATGCAGTCTTAAAAAAAAAACAACAGAAAGCCTTTCCCAGAGGTTTTTTGAGTCCCACTCGTGGCAGTCTCCTTACAAAAGGCTGTCATAAAAATAAGGGGAAAACAATTCTAACTGTGATATAAGGTGGCTTAATGTGCAGATCAAGACTGCATGTTGGACTGAGGAGAGTTTTGTACAGACTCTCAATAAAGAGAACCATAGATGTTCAGTTTCAAATTTTACATAACAGAGTTATGTTTTTTTTTTAAAATAATTTCTTCTGTTATCTCTGTGAGACTGTTTTCACAGTTTTTATTTTTACATCCATTCATCCATCCATTTCCAGAACCCGCTGAGTCCTGTTGTCCAGCTGTTGGACAAAGGTGGGGTACTCGCTGGGCAGGTCGACAGTCAGTTGTTGGGGCTTGTTTTTTTTATTTTTACCTCAATCTTTTTTCTTTGAGAAATTTTATCAGTGGAGCAAGATTCAACAAATGTTATGCTTTCTGAAGCTAAGCACTTTATGTATGCAGAATCTTTTTCAAGAAAATTGCAAACTTAGACACTCCTAGACAAATGTGCTACTTCAGATAATATTCTCTGTTTTTTTTTTTCATGATTTGCAGAATTATACTGATTGTATTTTTATGCTCTTTCGATGATTTTCCCTTTTTTCTGGAATACTCTTGTAACTTTTATATTGAGTTTTTGTAACAAATCCTTCTGTTCTTTTTCCCTTCCTTTTATTATGTAATCTACTCTATATAGTATATTGGGATGAGTATCTTGTGCTGTTTTCAATTGGATGGGCAGTGAAATCACATTTTAAACTTGGCTGAATGCACATCTTCACGTCACCCAGGAGATGTCAGTGTTACACAACGAAAAGTTCAAGTGTTCCTAGAAAGTGAGCCAAAGATGTCTTTGAGGGCGTCTTGGCAGCCACCTGACTCACTTAAAACAGTTCTCCAAGCTGATGGAAAATCTGATTGTAAATCAGGCTTCAAGAAACACGAAGCAAACATTGAATTTAAGTGTTGATTGGGGCCATTGAAGCCAAAATAGACAGAATAAAGCTAAAACAAAAATAAAACTATATTCAACCAAAGCAGTTGTTTAAAACCTGTCAGCGATGGGAGATGCAATCCGCAGCAGTTGCAGTGCGGTCAGATTGAGGTGAGGTTTTGAGGTTTGTTGACTCCTTCTCAAGTTTAGCTTTGGTAGACGTTGACGTTTGGTTTGATTTGATTTGTGTGAGCTGAGCAGAAATGGCAAGGTTTCCTAAGCAAATGGAGATGTCTTTACATTTTAAGTAGCTTATGCACTGCATGTATGCATTGAAATGGTGTCAGTTTAAGAGCCATTGCATATTTTTCTACTTGTTGGCTCAGTCAAGGTGGATACAACTTCACAAGTTAAGTTTTTACCTCTCAGATCCTCTTAAAACAGGTGGGAATGGTGGCACAATGTGTATCAAGCCATTACACAGAGGGCCCTACTGTGGCAGTTGTGTGATTGAAAGCCACTAGAAGTGGAATTGCATGGGATCTTTCCCGCGTTTCTCAGTCCGCAGACCGCTGCCAGCTCCTGGAGTTAGTTCGAGTCCCACTCTATCCTTCCTTTGATGCCCCAGGCCTCTTAACTAGAGCTGGAATGAAGGAGAAATGGAAAGAGCTGCATGGATATAGCTGGATGTGTGCATGGCATGACGGAGAGCCAGGTTTATTAGCCAGCTCACCACGATTGCAGCTGTTGTGGTCTTTCTAACAATGATTGCACTGTTTGGTCTTGTTCAGCACTAACTAAAACTGTGCACATGCTTGCCCCTGCCAAAATACAGTGTACATGCACGGTTACATGGACGCATGCACAGAGAAACATGCTCACTCATCCACTCCACATTCTGGGAACTACAATTTATCACAGCCATTGACATCGTACGACTGGGCTTTAAAGCACATTTTTCACTATACCACAGACAGAAGCCTAAAATACAAATATATTGAACTCCTAAGAATAAAATGATATTTGGTCAAGAAATTGATGCACTTGAGGAACAAAAATATGAACGGACTGACATTTTTTTCCATACAAAGAATGTAATCAGAGCTGCAAAAAATGGAATGTGCTTCTTTCAATGCCGTTAGGTTTAATTGTTGCACAGTGTACCAGCATCCACAAAAAAACCTTTGGTCCCAACCACTTCCCCTCACCTTCTCCAGAGTGGGCATTCCAATATAGATTAAGAGGAAATCTTTCCTGTTCTATCAGGGATAATCCCTCAAACAAGGCTTTCCCACTTTCATATTAAGAATGATTTAGGCAAACTGAATTCCGGTCACTTTAAATCTTTGCTTTTATCTCATGATGCCTTTGTTTCTGCTCTTGTATGTACCTCTTGGAGAAAGTAAAAGGAAATAAGAAAAAAAAAACAGATTGAATGGAGTTCAAAGAATTCATTTGGTTTTTATATGTTAGTCTGAGAAGGAATTACAAGAAAGAGAGACTCAGAGGCTTTTTTCGTCTCGGGGTCACACAGAAAGCAGTGGCTCACATGTGTTTACCCAACATAATATGCTTTAAAAGTGACAGAGAGGACACTGCCGCCTTCATGATAGCAACAGACTTTAATGGTGGCACATAACCGGGTACATCAGGTTGGTTAAGCCGCTGTGATGCAGTTCTATTTTCACCTCTGAAATCCAACAAAAGATTCATTTTCATGTCCTTCTTTTCAAATCAAGCCTCATGAATACATTGAATTATACGGCCCCAGAAGCGATACGGCAAGCTTTATTTAGTTAAGCTTGTTTCAGTCAAATTCAGCTGTGTGTAACAAAAAATCTGAGGAGAATGCTGCAGGCAAAGAGCTGTCACAGTCTTTCAGCTCCACTGCTGATTTTGTAGGCTGAGGCAAGGCAAGGCGAAGCGCTTGCTAACAAGATTTATAATTTTACGGCAAAGTTTCAGGTTTTCTTCTCTAAGTGGTCAGCATCTAAAAGTTTTAATTTGTTCATGGAAACACCACAGCGTTCCTCTGCATGAGTCTCAAAGGTTCAATGGAAACATAACACTGAAATCATTTGTGAAAAAGCCCTTTCTGATAAAGATCAGGGAGAATTCACAGGCTTTTTTAAATGCTAAAGTGAAAGGACAGTATGTGGAAGACAGGGTTCTAGTGGTTTTACAGTTCAGTGGTGGCGTTTGAAAGGACACTCTTTCAGCAACGTGGGTGGCACAGTTGTTCCAAGCATCTCTGCTAACGTATTGTCATTGGCTTTATGCACTTGTCAGCCTCTTTGCTCACTGTCTTGGGGATAAATGTTGATTTTGCTTCATGCACGGTAAGCTGAGGCAGCAGAACTTAAATTTTTGCAACAGCCTCCATTAGTGTGCTTGTCTGGCCGCAGTCATCCTCTGACATGCTTTTTGCTGTGTTTTCTCTCGCTAAGTCATTTTCGGATGCAGGTCCACTGTTCTTATTGCTGCTCCTCCATGTGAAGTCCTGTGTGGCGTGTAAACAGGGAAGCAGAAAATAACAAGCAGAAGAAAAAAATAAAAATTTTCCCCATTTTACCACACGCCCTGTTTGGCACACACATCCCTTGCTGTCCTTTATTTGTGGCCTATGTACTCCGGCATTAACTCTTACTATTTTTTGGTAAATAAACCAGTTTCTGGTAGGAATTACACACATCTTGGTGTGAGGTCCTTTCCTTAAAGGGGCCTGGATCCTTTTATCTAAAATGTTTTTTATTTCTGCTTTTGTAAGACACTTTTGACTGCTTTGAAAAGAGAGAAACCAGGTTTTTCTAGCGTTTCTGGGGGTGAGGTTAGGGATTTTTCTCAGCATTGTGGTGAGATTTATTCTAAGAGGCTGCATTTTTTCCTGATTTCGCTCTTTGTTCTCTGTAAGTAGTTCCAGGTCCCCCCCATACACACACCCACCCTTCCTTCTCACACACACTTGGGCCTGTGTGTGTGTGTGTGTGATGTGCACAATCCTTGCTGCTTTTCCACATGGGCATATGTGTGCGCCAGAGGGGCACATGTGTGAATGTGTGCATGCAAGGGCGAGGCGGGGACTTGATGTGACACCTGCCGCTGCGATGAATAGGGTCAGTGGCAGGGTCCTTCAGCAGGCAGCAGCTGCTTGTTGTCACTACAAACCCAACTCTCTCAGTGAATCAAAGCCTCCAGGACTACCAGTGAAGTCCTGACCCAACACACGGTGCCCTTTGCCTTCATCTACTATCATTACAGCCATTACCTTCAAGCATTGCAGTCCCCCCTTCCCCTCACAGGGTCAAGATCTTTGAGGCTGGGAAGGAAACTTAAAATTGAATCTTGATTTCATGAAGGGAAAACATCAAAAGCAACCTTCCGTTGGCACTCTCTGCACCTTCTGCAGGCGGTAAGAGGCTTCCAGACAGCTGCTGACAGGCAAAGATTCTTGGTATTTGCTCAGTCTGACCTGTCTATGCTCTCTTGCTGTGTGGTAGTCTGCCTTGCATGTGACGTAGTTGGTCTGAAAACATTCCCTATGGCATGGCAGGAGGAGAGGGGCAGAGAATAAACACACGAAAAGCATCAGTCTGGGATTTTTTTTGCTTTTGTTTTCAAATGCCTCCAAACCAACTGCACGCCATCTGCTCTCTAACTGTAAATTTACCTTGCAGACCATTTGTATCATATTTGCTACATACATATTTGAGACCCTTTTTTCATCTTCATGATCAAAACATATAAAATCTTTCTTAAAAACACATTGTGAATAACTTGATCCATGTTTTCTTCCATGTAGTACACTATCATCACACTAGGGGCAGTAGAGGGCTTTTCCTGCTTATTTTTTAAAAATGGCTGCTTCCATGAAACGTCAAAATCACTTTTGGCGGGAAAAATTTTGATAATTTTAAAAACGTTATGATGAGAATAACTAATCTATTGTTATTCGTGTTTAAAATGACTATTTGCTGTATTGAAAGAATGAAAAAACTGTTGATAATTAATTCTTTACAAAACAATTAAACCTTGTTAAAAATGTGTGTATCAATTTTGTGACGGAAGGTAAATAAGGTGCTTTTTCCTGACAACATTTTCAGTTATTTTTAATATAATATTGTTGCATCTTGAACTAAAATTGTTGTGAGCAAAAGCTTTCCAAATCACTCAGTGTTTCATATTTGATCAAATCTCATTCAAAAAAACTTTTTTTTGTTATAGATTTCTTTAGAGAGTTAAAAAAAAAAGTCTTAATTTCAAAATATCTGAATATTATGTCAATTCTTTGATGTAGTGGGCTTCACAGAGAGAGCTTACACTCCTGAATGTAAAGAAAGAAAAGACACATCGTCTACCCTTATTCATCCAGCAGAGGTCAGCCTTTTATTGACACAGTTTAAAGTCATTAAAATTCATTTTGAATAAAAAAAATATATAAAATGTACATTCAAGGGTTTCATTTCTGTGACAAGCTGGGGGGAGAATGGAAACAAAAATAAAGTAACTTTACCTTAAGCAAAATATTGCAGGTGCAGGAAATGGAGAGAAAAAACGTAAAGCGTGGCAACAAGTTTTCCGTATAAAAGACATGAAATAGCTAACAACAGCTATAGAAATTTCACCTTGATTTCTTTATGTCAGCTAAATTGTCTGCAATATCCACTTCCCCCTTGCTTTGCTATGAAGGCCCTCATAGAATTACAGTGAAGAGTGTATTGGTTTGATCCTTTTGGAAAGTTTGTAGTTGAAGTAGTGGATACTCCTGGATTGTGGAATTCTTCTGGGCCAGCAGGTGTATCCGTCACCAAAGAAGTCCCCTATACACCGACAGGTGTAGGAACCGTCCGTGTTGACGCACCAAGCATGGCGGCTGCACGTGTGAGACCCAGTCAAACACTCATTCTCATCTTTAGGTGAAAAAGGAGGAGAAGGGATTAGAAATTCTGTCAAATTTGCCTCTTTTGTTGTGAAGCAGATAAATGAATAACTGGGAACACATGAACATAAGCTGGAGCTGCTTCATTGTTATGTCCGGACCAGCTGCTCCGAGCCTGCTCGAGAGATAATTTTTGCAGTCCTCATCACACAGACAAAAATAAAAACAGCTTGTGGGTGAGCCCACAGCTGAGTGGGTGAGCTATGAGTGCTCATCAAATAAACATGGTTTCTGAATTCTCTGGTGCCAAGCAGTTCTGCAAAATCCCTCTCGCTGCCAATTAACACTGATGAGAGGAACATGTGGGGATGGACTGTGATCCATTTAGTCATTTACAGTGCTGACATGGTGAAGATCTGAGAGTGTGGGGAAAAATCCTGTGGCTTAGTGGTCATCATGGATTCCTGGTTTGATTCTGGCGTGCAGCCTGTGCTGTATGATCACTTACATATTTCCTTTCAATTTTACCAGCAGAATATTATCTAAAAATGTTTTATTGTACCTGAGCATTTTGTGAACTCATAAACTCACCACAGTCAAGTCAAAGTTTCTAAAAGCCACAAAAATAATAAAGTTTATAAGCCCAAAAAGAATGTAAAATTTGACAATTAGGAAAACATTTCTCTGTCTGAGTTGACATATTAAGTTATTAAAATCTTAATGGCTCAATTGAGAGAAACTTCAGTATTTGCTGCTGTTCTCTTCAATTAAACTATTCAAAATGGTCACATTTGACATAATTTGAAAGTATTGTAATCATCAAGATCCAATGTTTTTCAGAACATTTTTGCAAAAGGGCAAAATGTTTTAGAAGCTTTTTAGCCACCTTGACAATGATAATTTGTAGTCAGTAGTTTAATTTGTAGTTTTCTCTGTGAAGTTTTGACTTCTTCAGTCATTATAGAAACATGTTTTACCCATTCCTCTTCATTATATTACCTGTTTTTCTAATAGTACACCGACATTTCTTTGTTAGGAACTCTATCAGAATTAGGACCAAGCTGATAAGATTTCCTTCAATAAACCACTTTCAACCCTCTGGTCATGTTCATCGTCTGTTTGAACTGCTCTAAATAAGTGCAAAATAGCATTTTTTATCACCACATTTTTGCCCAGCATTCTTCAACAAAAACATTCTACACTTTAGCTGTAAACAAAGTTTTTGGGTGTATTCAGAAAAAGGCCCATTGAAAAAGTCAATTGGTGTGGACTGAGTCCACTTAATTTGGTCCAGATCCTTAACCTTGCGTTTGGTCCGTGTTCAGACTGCCGTCAACCGGACATTTCAGCTCTAAACCAAAGCTTGTAAACAAAACCACGTGACTAAAGATCTCTCTTTAGGCCAATAAATGAAAGAATAATGGAAGTCCTGCGCTTTGCAATCCTTGTCGGGATGGCTCACTTATTGACCAATTTTGAACGTCTGTATCTTTTT
Organism: Oryzias curvinotus; assembly: GCA_023969325.1. Taxonomy (NCBI): domain Eukaryota; kingdom Metazoa; phylum Chordata; class Actinopteri; order Beloniformes; family Adrianichthyidae; genus Oryzias; species Oryzias curvinotus. Next base: position 36,016,825 of record CM043706.1, read on the forward strand.
ACTGCACTTTTTACTTGCTGTTTTGGTCCAGTGGAGGCATGCTGTAAGGTGGTTATTGAGGAGGTATCGGCCAAGAATGTACGCTGATAAGAGCTTATGACATATAGATTATCTGGAAAACAGTGTGAGAAGCCATGTGCATCACGTTAGAGTTGTTTTAATGAGCCGACTGCATTTCAATGAGATGCTGTGTCTCATTGCTGCTGCGCTACTGTGTTAACATCCTGTAACGACTGGCTATGGTGGGCATTTTGGTTCAGTTGTTCCACTCTGAACACGGAGTGAGAATACTCAGAGCGAACTGGAGCTCAGTCCGATTGGAAACCTATGGAGACCACCTCAAAAGATGGCCCAGAGAGCGGTTCCTGGTCCCAGACCAGGGTCTGCTTGGGTGTATTCAGACTGAAAATTTGTCCTAGATTATCAGAGGAAACGAGCTGTGGTTCACTTTAAACAAACCAAATGTGTTCAGTTTGAATGTACCCTTAAAGCGAGCAATTTTTGGGCTATCTAATCGTACAGTATTCAGCCAGATGTCAGCTCAGACAAGAAAAATGAAGACGTACATGGATCTATCTGTCTGCAAGTGATGCATCACAATGGAGCTGAGCAGGGGAGCTCGTGGCTCGCTGACTATAGCACTTACGTTGCTACAGGTTTTTCTGAATGTTTTTTGAAATTCACAATCGTTTGAATAAAAAAAATACTCAGAAACACAATTTTAAGCTTAATTTTCCTAAAACATTATGAGAAAGATGCTACAAAAGCATCAAAAACATGATTTTAATGTTAATGGATGGATTCCCTCACGTTTGACTATACTTTTTTCTGCACATATTGCACAGGCTGTCTAAATCATTACCCATCCACCTCATTAAAAACATGAAATAAAATGCGTTTTTTTCCACACAAAGCAACAGTTTATTCAAGCAACTTCTTACCTCGACACTCCACAGAGTTCTTCACAGTCGCCATCACAAAACCATTCGCACAAACACAAACAAAGCTGCCAAAAGTGTTCTTGCAGGTCCGACGTGATGGACACACATCACCTTCCTTACACTCATCGACATCTGCAGAAAAAAAATGTGATTAAAAAGGCAAAACAAAACAATGCCGGTTAAAATCTCTCTCTGCCTGTTAACACATATTAGTCTGCCCTTTACCTTATCTTTTTTTTTTTTTTTTCAAATCTACAAACATGCACTCACTTGCCTAACCTTTTAAGGACACACGGCCAGTGTTTTTTGCTCAAAACAGCAATTTGTTTCCAAAGGACACAAATTAGTACCTAGGCCCTGCAGCTTTGTCTTTGTTCTGAAAAGTGTGCTGCTGTTCAAAGACAAGAATGGACACAAACACTCACATGCTTCTCTTACGTTGTTCAAGGGGATTCTCCAAACAGCTTTACTTACAGTATCACAGCTGACTAGGATATTTTTATGATAATTGCCTGAATCTAAATAATTTACTAAGTTCTAGTTATCACTGCATCCTTTGTGGTATAACTCCTTTGTCTCTAAACGCTTACGTAAATTGTGTTAGAGGATTTTTTGTTTTTTGCAAACTGCCATGAAAAAGCAAACATGTTGCTTTTCTGATGTTTGACCAATAATGTGATCACTGTAGGAGCCTATTTTCTGCTTGTTGTATTTGTGGTCAGCTGAAGTAAAGTGAAGAGCTGAGAAAATTGTTTTCATTTATTTCTGCCTTGGATATTGAATAATTCCTGAAAAGTTCCTACAGTTTGAAACTGTTTTTCTTTCCATCTAAACCAAACTTTCTGATTGTGAAGGGGACTGAAGGTCATGAAGCGTCTGCTTATCAAGTTCTGCTTTTCTTGAAATGACATGGTTATTACAAGTGAGTTTTGTTTCATAACTCCAAACTGATGAAACTCTGAAGGACCCTCTGGATGGATGGACACCTCCCTTTTTGGGTCATATCCTGGGTGTGGAGCTTGTGGGTACAACATGTAGGTTTTCTGTGGCGACTTTGGGTTCCCTCCCACAGTCCCAAAACATTCATGTCAGTTAATTAAATAGGAAATCTGAAAAGTGGTCACACAAATAATTGTCTATGGTTGTTTGCTTCTGTGTGGCCCTGTGACAGGCTGGTAGCATGTTTAGGGTGTACCCCGTTTCCTGCTTAGAGTGGGTTCTGTGATTGGCTCCAGCAGACTTCAGTGACCCTGAACAGGAGACAGCGGGTGAAGAATATGGAAGTAGGCCAATAACACACATGAAACTCAACCTACTCTACAGTCCCACAGCTTATTGCTTGCACAGTCACTCAAATACTATACAATGTCTTTAAACACATATTGCAGCTTATGTTTTGATCAAAAAGGAATTTATCAACATTTTATACATAATTTGGCAAAACAGCAACCTCTCCCGAATATGGACAGACAGTCACACTGAAAAGTGACAACATTTGAATGAAATTCCAGAGAGATAATCAAATTAAATGAGTGCAGAAATGGAAATCATCTTCTACTTTTGTGATGTCATGAAAGGTGTCGCTGATGAAACTCTACCTTCACAGGTTCTACTGTCAGCAGCCAGACGGAGGCCAGGAGGACAAAGACAGTGAGCTGCTCCAGATCTGTCGAACCGACATCCAAACTGGCAGCGCATTGAGAAACAATCTCTCTCCTCTGGAAAACAAAAACGTAAACACCGACTAAGGAATATGCAACATTTACCAGAGTGTAGAAGTTGCTTCAAACACAAAAAAACCTTTGCCAACTCCATTAAACTGTTGTCTCATTACTGAATGAAGAAATATCCACTTTTGCTAGTAATTAAAATTTGATTTCTTTCCTTGGTTAAAACCTTCTCACTCACTGGTACAGGTGTATCCATCTGCATTGAGCGAGTATCCAGACTCGCAGTAACAACGATAGCTACCGGGTGTGTTCATGCAGCGCTGGGAACATGGCCTCTCCAGCAAACCGCACTCATTCACATCTGCAGTTAATATGGAACATCATTTAAGCAGTTGGTAAAAATCCTTGCGGTAAATGATGCAGAGGGAAACAAGTAATGGTAAGAAATGAAAAACATAAGGCTAAATCGCACCCCACCTTCATCACAATGTGGTCCTCGGTACCCCGTGAAGCAAGAACACTTGTCGGGGCCCACACATTTCCCGTTAACGCAGGGCTTTCTACAAACAGCTGTGGAAGACGGCAAACAAAAGACACATCTAAATCTGCAAAGAATAACGACTTGCTTTTTCTGATTTATGAAAACAAAAGTACTGTTAATAAATCTTGTGCGCAAGGTAATTTTGAGAGGTCATTTATGTCAGCAGTTTAACAGCTGCCAATCACAGCATCCAACTTTAACATTTGTTTGGGGCCGTGTGTCCTGTCTCCAGATGGCCCTTAGGAAGCGAAATGCTCAAATGTTTTTACCAAAGTACGTTTTAACTTATCTGCCATTTGCTGGGCAGGCTGTGTAGACCGGGTTTCTTAATGACAACAACAGGCTGTTCATCTCCAAACAGTAACAGTGGGGCTCAGCCCAGGATCAGGCCTGAGCTCGTCCCACTAGTCTACTAAAAGATGTCACGTTCTGCCTTGCATAAATGTGGAAAGGAGATGGACTATAGCATAAAGCCTTTACCAGCACATCCTCAGAGATCCTCAGTGGGATAGACGTCTAGACTCTGTGGTCAAAGTGTAAATTGGAAGTGGAAATGGGAGTCAAAGATCCAAATATTTCAGCCTGAAGTCTTGAGTAAAAATTCTTTACATTAAATACTCTTTCACTTCAGTACAAAGAGTGGAATGGCAAAATCAGTTGAATTATACTGAAGAATTTATCGGGAAAAGTTAAAATTCTAAAGAGAAATAACAGACATAAAAGTTCCAGTTCCAAAAAATGTACTATTACTGCTTGACTTTGTGTCATTTTGTTGCATGACTAAGGGCTTCTGGCTAAAAAACACCGTTTTAGACTAATAGTCACTGAAAATGGCTTACGCTGACAAAGGCCATTAACATTCCTCCATCCAAAACAACAGGAAATGTCCCAGCCATAGTTACAGAGTCCAGGCTGCCCATGACCCTGAATGGGATCCAAAGTATCTTTCAATAACCTGTGGAAGCTGAGGTAAGAGTGTCAGGATACTGTGACAAATCATGTGACAAAGTGCATTTCCTAAACTTTAAGGAACACGTGATCTAAGAGGGTAAACAATGTCAGATGGAGCTAGTGTAAAATGGTATTTTAATTTTTTAAAATACTTAATAAACATTTTTTTTACTAATTTCAGTGGTCTAAAATACAAACCAGTTTATTGTAGCTATTTACAGGCTTACTGATAGCTAAGGACGTGTATTTAGACATAGCTAAACATAATCCTCTTGATGTTTGTGTACAATTAATTTAAACACATTTCCTGTAAATGCAAAAGAAACTTTACTTTCAGCAACTGATGTAAAAATGAGTTAGAATAGAAAATATAGTTTTGAGCAGCTTGAATAAGCTACAGAACAAAATTGCCATGAAGGAGCTGCAATCAAAACTCAACTGCTGTTAGTAAGTGCCTATAAAAGAGTTGTTATTGGTTATAGTTCTAATTCTTTCTTGCAGATATTTAATACAAGTTGATGAATCTTATTTAAATCCCATGTTATTCTACTCAAGATAGCGTATTAATTTGAACCGGTGTATTAAAGTCCAATAACAAAAATGCTTTAGCTTTCCGTAATTTCCTAAGGAAAGTGTTTATTTCATCCATTTTTCTCAATTTCTAACAAAAAAAAGTTTTAAAAAAGAATTGATCGCATAACTAACTCACACTAATTGCAGGAAAGAAGTTAATTACCTGCAACATTCTCGGCTTGATTGCCATGCTACTCACTTAAAAACAACAACATCATTTTTAGACATTTTCAAATGTCTTTTTCAAGGTAAAACCAGATGACATAAAAAACCTCTCACCTTTCCTGATGATGGGCCACTGAGAATAGAATCAAATGTCCAATCACCCCCAAAAACTGTAATACTAGATCGGTCATTTTATCCACCAGAATTTCTTTCTTTCAGCCTAAAACTACATGTTAGATCTTTCTGAAATCTTTATCCTGTCAAACCAAGTAGCTGTTCTCTGAAGAGTGTCTTCAACAAAAATGCAGTTTGTGTTTGTCTGAACGGTGAAGTGGGGGTCACATGGTGTAATTGTATGGTGCTGACAGTAAGAGGTGTGTAAGGCACCTGTGAGAGACGAGAAAAATACAGAGGGACGCACGAAAAAATGTTAGGGTTATCACCAAAGCTCTTTTTCATAAATGTCTCTGGCATGGTGAGGTCAGTTGAAGTGCAACTTTTAGGTTGGGTGTAAAAAAAGTTCTCCTTTGAGATGTCTTATAACAGGAACAAAAGCTGATCGCTGATGATGAGATTTATTGTTGAGTGAACGAGACACTGATAACGTCTAATCTAAAAGCTTTTTTCACTTTAGCCAGACAAATGTGGCTGCATGTTTAAAACGGTGTGTATTTTAAAAATGAAAAAAAAAAAAAAAAGAGGTCCTGCAGCACAATTTGAACGTTGGGTGTGGCCGTCAGACGGTCAGTGGCAAGATTTGAGTGTAGCTGCACATCTAGTGTTAAAAACTCTGAACACTGGCGAAGAAGACGTGTTGTGTCAACCAATCAGGGACTAAGCTTTGGGCATGTTACATGTTAAATGATGGTGGAGTCAAAAACCAACATGGAGGATAATCTAATTGCTCCTGTCCTGAACCTTTAGATATTTTTCTTATTTGCACTGAGACAAGAATAAAGAGGTACTCTAATTTTATTCCTACCCCCCCCATAGTTGCCCCCCTCACATTTTCACCTAGCCAAATCTGGTTTTGCAAAAGGTTTGGACAACTCTGACTTAAGCCGTGGATGCTGGAAGTGCAGAGTCAGCTGACTGACAGCTGCCCCATTTCAACTTGAATCTGCACAGTGCACTGGTGCAGTATGTCTCTGTTAATGCCTACTGACATAGAAGGGGGCATCACAGTTTGCTATTTGAATATATACATGTGTAAAGATATTTTATATATTAACTTGACTGAGATTCCTTTCTTTGAGTCTTAACTTCACCTTACTTTAGCAAAACAGTTCAAGTAAACACACCAACAAGCCATTAAAAAAACATAACTTGAACAACTGTTCTTTGATTTAATCTTAAACCTCACCAAGTCAAACACCACAATTGTATCAGGACCTGCCTGTCAAAAAAGGGTAAAATCCCAGCAATGATGCAAGTTCAGGATGGGACACGTGCTGATGTCATCTGAGAATTTAGTTCTGTCTTTCATCTGTTAGCACTGGTTTAGGGTCTGTGTGGCCGGGTGCCTTTAGGATTAAGAGCACAGACCTCCCCCCTCCCCAGTTCAATTCCTTGTACCATTTACAAGTGCATAAGACAAGTACCCCAGTGGAGGTCTTTGATTCCTCAACTTGAAAAGGGACGTCTCACAAGAGCATCAGTTATCAACTGAAGTCCCTTATACTAATTCAAAAATTGAACAAAATAGAACAACCTACAAACACAATCTAGATGCCCATTGGTGTTACTGCTGCGCTAGGAGTCTATTTACACAGAACCTACATATTTACTGTCAGGTGTACTTTTGTACATGTTTATACAAGTAGTTGTATTTTGTAAGGACACCATAAAATAGAAGAGTTGTGCTTTGTGTTTCTTCTCCATTAAAGGTAAAAAAGTTGAATCATTGCACTACCATCATCATATTTAACATTAAAGATTTTTGGTGCTAATTTTGCAGTTATTTAGTTTGTTAGTTCATAAGATTTGTGGATTATGACCATAAAAATATTAAAGCCTTATCCCAGCATCCAGCAAAAAATGTTTTGGTTTTCTCTCTTAGACCTTAATATTTATTATGATGATTAAGATCTTTTTGGCATAGACTTCTACTGTTGCGGTTAAAAAAAAATCTCCTCAAAGAAAGACTCAAAACCTGGGAATATATTCTTGATAAAACTGATTGCTGTCTTCATGTTTTGTGCTTGTGAATCATTTGTTTCATACACACCTGCTTGACAGAAAGACAATAAGAAGCAGCCAGAGTTTAGACCTACTATGAAGAGCTTACAAAAGGGAAATAAATGGAAATGTCAAGCAAAGGTAACTAAATAAATTCCAGAACAAGAACTTGATGTAGGAGCTCAGATGAACACTTTGTTCCAAATTTGGAATAAACGTCGCTTGAGGAGAAAAAACACAAAAGGAAAATAAGAAAAAGATGTATTGCATCTTATTTTAAAGATGGATGACTGTAAGGAAAAATGAGGCATGTGACAGCAAACTCACACGCAGGAAAGAAATGAAGACCCCCAAAAAATAATTGAAAATCCTCACAGAAGCAGAGAACAACACAGTATCCCTGTGTTTTGACTTATCCCTTTTTTTTTTTTTTTTTTTTAAAGAAGAAGAAAAAAAAGGCTGCTTTTTGAGGGTGCTTCGCTGATTTATGACCTGGGACTTTCACCACCACATACCCATGACAGATTTTGTTTGGAAAATGCTTTTAACAGGTGACCCTCGGATGATCAACAATCCGGGGTCAGGGATCAGAGAGGCTAAGCAAAGGAGTTGTCAAGGTGTGAGAGGTTAAAGGTCGGAGGCCAGAGATGAGGTCACCAGACAGGACACCTTCCAAGGCGTGATGAGGACAGCAGGGGTGCTCTGACAAGAAAAAAATGTTGCCGTTTTCTGTCAACATCAACTTTAAGCTTTCATGCTGACTCCCATCACACACTCCAAAAGAGAAAAAAAAGTGCTCTGTGCAAATTTGTGTGACGCTTTACCAACTTTAAGGCAAAAATATGGATGAAAAGCTGGTTAAAAGAGACATTCTAAGCTTGCAAAGGCAGATACTATTCCAGAGGATGTGATACGTTTTTGCTTATACTTCTATGAAGGAAGCTATTAAGTATTTAAAATGTAAAATGAAACTCCTTTATTCCTTTTTTGTGTCAGAACCTTTTCTTCACACCAGCCTGCATGGCTGTGGGCTTCACTTGAAGTGGAGGTACACAGTGTACTGAGCGGCAGAGCAGCCATTAGATACAGAGCTTTTCAGAGATTAGCACACCACCAAAGGCAGCTTCTGTACCAAAACAAAGATTAAGGATTTGGCAAGTTGAGGTGGCTCTGCCAAAAAGCTTTCATTTTTCAGGAAATTCTTTTATTTGGGTTTTTCTTTCTTTTTCTGTAGGAACAGAAAAAGCTGATAAGTGTAAAATTGAATCGATTGAAGTGCTGCAGCGGCATGATTTATTTAGTCAATTTGGAAATTGTTTCCTGGTGTTACAGCAAGAGTTATGATACTGCAATAAACTAAAATAAGCTATGCAAAATGCACCCATCTTTTTTGGTGCCTTCGGTGGCAGAAATTGCTTTGTGGTTAAAGGTACATTTTTTTATCCACTTACATTGTTTAGATTGGGAATTCTGCTAAACTACTCATCTTTAAATTTGTTTCTGAGGTAAAATCCACAGATTCACATGCTCTAGCTTTAAAACCTTAAACAGATAAAATGTGGTGAATTTGTGTTGAGAGGTGCAGAACATGTACTTTTTAAACATTTTAACACATTTTTGTGTCAAAGCAATTCACGTGAACACCAGAAGATTTGTTTCTAACAGTTGTGTTGCCTGAGGATGTAACCTTCCACAGATTTGTATCGTAATTTTGTGCAGTTAAGTATATAAGAAAATGGGAATCATCTGGTCACGTTTAACACATGACAACTTTTTGTTAATGCTGGCATGACAGCTGAAATTAAGACATCTTTTATTTTGGTAAAAAAAAATTAAACATGTGCTAAAAGCTAAAGAATTTCTGCACAGAACCGCAACACATCACAGCATTTGTCTTGCTATTCTCCAGCAAGGTGATGTCTTAACATCCTCGATTTGTGTTTATAAGCTGGTGCAAACAACTGTCACTGTTTGTGAACGTTATTTGCCATGCAGATCTGCTTTTCCAAAATCTCATCTTCATCTGTGAACTTTGCTGCAGAAAGACACAGTTGGAATGGAATATAAATAATGCCATCTGGTGACGTGTTAAACCTCTAAAAAATGTTTAGAAATGCATTTGTGCTCTTTATACATGATGCTGAAAACTGTTACTGGCAATGCCCCTGCATGCAAATCATCCGGCAGCATTCACATACACTATATGTTACCAGTATTACCACTGCAGTCCAGGATGAATGATCTCAGACTGTGCCTGTGAAGCAATCGTACATGTATATCTTAGTCTAGAAATTCTGTTACCAGCACTTTTGAAGTATCAGAACACAGTACGTTTAGTTTTTTTCATTGTGAGCTATGCATTAAGCCTAGACTGAACTAAAACCAAACTAGAAACTATGGCCTAATAGCAGGCTGAAGCCCTTTTCATAGAATAAAAGGTGCATTTGATGTCTGTCTTTGTCCCTTAGACTGATTCAGGTTGATCTTTCAGGTTTGCAAGATCCACTCCTATGAAAATCTAGCTTTTGGTGTTTTTAGCATGTTCTTATAGCATTTTGTAATGATAAAGGACAGTAACCCTTGTGCTATCCTAGGCACTTTACCGTTGGGAGTTGGGTCATCTAGATTCACTAGACAGAGCTCTGAACCTTTTTTTTTTTCAATTTTTTGTGATCTTCACTGGTTCAGTGGATTACATGAAAATTTTCCACCTTTATCCACCTTTGTCATGGTAGGGAGAACATGTCAAAGTAAGGGTGGGGTAATCCAAGATAGCACAAGGGTTTTAATAATGAAAATTCAGCTTAAAATTGCATTGGGCCATGTTTTGTGTGAGTTTTCCTTTGTTCATATGGTTGGGAATCAGGAACCGCAGGCAATAAGCTTCCTGCTCTGCTCTATTTCGATTCATCCACTTACAAATAGATCAATGTTTGTCTTCAACTTACTTGTCTGAGCCGGCATCTGACTCCAAACTGTACAGCTGGATGGCTCCAATATACCTAGCCATTTTTGTTGCACTGGTAATATTAGGATGGGGTTGTGAGGGGCTGTGAGCTAGCGGAAGAGAGAGTAAAGAAAAAAGGATGACTTGAAGTATGGACCGGCTTACTCTGCACTAACAATCCCACACCACAATTCAGAGGTGAATTTCTGATTAACTCCTGCCGCTCTGCAGAAATATGTCCTAGAAAACAAGTTTTTTCATTTGGCTAAAACCGGCGCATCCTTTACCGACTAAAAACAATATTCACAATTGTGCAAGAGATTTTGTGCAATCTCTTTGTGGAATAAAATTAAAGTACAAATAATCAATCATTTGTGCAAGGTGAAAAGAAATAGAACATGTTAAAGAGACACTGGTAGCTGACGTCATGTTTCAACCTGAGGGTTTTATAGAAGTTCAGGAGTCTGATGATAGTGGAGGATAAGCCTCAATGTTCTGCAAGGCAGGCTGCGGTTAAAAAAAGCATAGATGTTGTGTTTTTGTATTTTTATCTTTTAGAAGCTCTTTTGTATTTGTTTTGGTTCTGTGAGCTAAACATGCAGTATTTCTGAGAATATTTATTTTGAAAAATAAACATAAAAGTTTTATTTTGAAAAGTAAAAAAACAAAAGTTTTTATGACTTTAATTGCCTGTAGATACGTTGTCAGTCATCTGTATATTATTTCCGATTTCTGTGAGGACAATTACAAAATGTTGTAATTTTTAAAATATTTTTTATCAAAAGTAATTATGAGGAGCATTTGCTCAAGTTTTATTTTTAAATCTCGAAGAAACACATTACCTTGGCATTATGTGTTGTTCTTTGTGCATTTAAGTAAGGCCTCTGTTTATTTTCTTGCCCTGTGTGATAAACTGTTTGGCACATGCAGCTCGCTAGATCAAGCCATGCCAGTGCTGATAAAAAGGCGGCAGTCATCTGGCAAAGTTCACACACACACAACACCAGGAGGGGGATGCCAATGACCCCGATTCTGCCACAGCAAACCACAACTTTGAGAACACAAAGACAGAATGTACCTCTATTTCTTTTCCTCGCACACTTTAAGTGGAGTAAATGCTTGTTTCGTGAGATAATAGGCACGAAGGCATGTTTATCAGAACATGCATATTTGTGACAGAGCGGAAAGAGTGCTCTGTGCTGCAGAGGTCAGGTGCTAGTGAGCGTTAGCAGACACATTCATCCAGGTTGCGGATCCTTTTTTGGCTTTGCCTGCATGCGCTCACGGAGAATGCTGGGCCGCAGACTGGTGAGTGTGTCCCTGCATTGACTGTGAGTGATGTAAGATCGAGATGAGCCCTGCAGATTAAGACTGAAGACAAACCCAGACTCCTGCCAAGATGAGCCACAGTGTATACAGAATAATATAACAATACAGCTACACCAGCACTGGCGTAAACCATTTGCATAACTTCTTTTAATGTGTTTCGGAAAATTTCGTCTCTGCTCAGAGGACGTACCCCCTCATGGAAACTTGGAAACTATTCTTTGGTGGTCTGTTTCAGTCAACATCAGCTGTTTACTTTACCTAACAGAGGATCAGAAAAGGGGAAGCTGACCTTGAGGGAAGTGTTGCCTTTGACAGCAGCCACACATGTTTTTATGGCTTCTATGCAGAAATATATTTGATATACTTAGCTAGGATGAAGACCCAGATACTCCTGCACACTGACTACCAGAGACTCAAGTACAATTTGCATTATGATGCATGTCTAAAATGAAAAAAAATATGTAAATGAATATATTAAAACATGAAATTTGAAATATTGATTTCTCCTTTGAAAAAGGTTTCAACACAAAGCTGAAGCACATTTTTTTAGTAACTTTTTGAATGTGCTCAACAGGCCCACTTATCCTTGATTTAAGACCTATCCAATATTCTTGAAAAATATAGTAAAGAAAATCCCTTCATCATAATTTATTTGGAAAATGAAAGTTAACATTTTTGTTAAATAACTTATGGAAATCCGAATGTATTTGTTTTTTTCTGATTATGCAAAAAAAAAGGTCGTTTAATACAGCTAATTGGTTTCGACTATGATTGACCTACATGTATGTTTATTGGTATTTATTATGTACATTAATGAGCTGCAACATTTAGCTCTTTTGGGTCTAGGAATGCAATAGGATCTGAAATACTAACAAAATAATTGAGGATGAATAATATCTGTGTGTAATTTGATAGAAACAATATTTGGTCTGAAATAGCACGAGACCATGCCCAAATTGTGGACATAAAGTCATGACTTCCCCAGAGGGACAGCTAGACAGTACAAACAATATTAACAAGTATGGGCTATTCTGCTGTGTTTGGATTATGGATCCAATTTCAAGGAAGTGGGCAAGTTGGTAAAAATAAAAAAAACAAAAATAAATTTTTGCACAGCTCCCACTTCTGGTTTAACGTCCTACTTCTGACTCCACTAAGACAATGGTTTGTTTATTTATTCATATTTATTGTCATTTCTGACTCTCAGAACAACAAGGAGAACTGCTAAAAACACAGAACTACTGTCACAATTCTGAGCAACCTTTATGGAAAATATTGCGTTCAGAGCTGCAGTAAAATTGTGTCTTTGTGTAAACACAGTCAAACATTAGAACAGGTCTACTTTTATATGCAAGAATGGATTTGGTAGATAACACTAAAGCACAATGATGCATAGCAGTACATTTATCAGAAAACGTCTATAGGGCTCATGACATTCATGACCTAATATCTGTGGTTGGATTGCTACTGCAGCATGTTGTGTTCATCTCTGCCACCTGTTAACCTGTATTTTAAAGGTAAATGAGTAATGAACAGTGTTAATTTGTACAAGTACACATTTTTGTTTTGTTTCAGACACTTACCCTAGAAAGTTTCCTGAATATTTTTGTTTCATTTTTTGTGGTATTGTCCCTGCTCATTTAATTGATATAACTAAGATATGAAAACACCATCTTGACCAGCGCTAAGATGAGCTCAGTAGGTTTGCTTACATCCCTCTTCCCTGAGCATTTTCCCTACTAAGAGGATTGTTTTTTATTAGCTCTTGATTGATTTTATAAAGATTTATGCTCTCCATGTTTCTTGTTTGATTTCCTTAGATGATAATTCTTGTTTTATTTTCTAGCTCTCAAAGGTCCCATTCTGCATTTTGAATCAACTATTCATCTAAATTTCTGGCACCACTTTTAGGTTCTTGGATTCAATGCTTGTTTACTCTCGCTAACCACAGCACTGATTCGTATCCATGAAATGATGAAATTAAGGTGCCCACTGGGGCTCAATCTGTTATGTTAACACATGCTGAGCCCCCGCAGAGGGCTAAGGGCAGAACTGAGTCCAGTGGAAACAGGTAAGATGAACACGGAGTATTAGGGCCACCATAAAAGTAAATAGATTAATAAGAATAAAGTAAAAAATTTATGAGAATAAAGTAGTAAAGTTATGGGAAACAAGTCAAAGTTTTGGAGTTATATTTTCACAAGTTATAAATTGAGAATTTATGAGATTAAAGTCATACATTTATTACTCTACTAAGGAAAACAAAACAAAACAATAACATCAACAAAAAGAACCAAAATCATATTTTAGTGTGAGAGATGTGGAGCGCATTGTTGTCAGGTACTTCAACCTTTTTATCCCAAATAAGGAAATGCTAATTCTTTTAGTGAGTCAACATGAAATTATTGAATAAGGACATTGAAAAGAATTTGCAGGCAATTGGGCCTCCTCAGAGGAAAATGTCGCACAGATTTGGAAGAAATCGTGTCTTTGGTGGAGAAAGAACTGGTTGGAGTTAGGTGACTGCAGGGACATTGCTGGTAACGAGCAATTCAGGGGGGCTTTGTGGCTTCCCCAAGAGACATTGAGACTGGCGATAAAGATTCTTGACCCACAAGGACTAGATTTCCATTCATGTCGTCGGCAGCATAGTCAACATGGCAGAGGTCCAAAATTTGCATCATGGCACATAGATTCCTATGATAAACTAAGGCCTTATGGCATCAACATAAATGTCTGCATTGATGAATTTGGTCGGCATGTAATGTACATCACCAATTTTAGTTAGTGGTGTAAAATTACAATTTTTTTCATACTTCTCTGACTCAAATATTCATGTATTTTCTTTCTTGTAACTCTCTATCTTAGGGTTGAGAGGTGCCCTTTTAATTCTATGATAACACTAACGGTCCTGTTGTTCAAAAGATGTAAAGAATAGAGACAAAATAAAAACATACAGATATTCCACTCTTCTTCTGTAACGTTGATGAGATGATGCTTTTGTTGCATTGTTTTAGCAATAGCAGTCCATAGGGGGTACAAGAAACACCAGCAGAAGGCTTGGAAACCAACTCATACAAGGCAGTGCACTCCCAGACATCCAACAATGAAATTGACTATTAGACTAAAAATCCAAAATAATACACAAGAAAAGCTGGAAACAAAATTAAGCACTTGAAATGTGACATCAACTAAACTTACAATTTATTACACATTTACCAGTTATTTTCAATTTTTTGGTCAGACTGCGGTGGAGTGGTTTAGTACAGCCCGACCACAGTGGAAACAGTTACTCATGCTGCACAGATAGTCAAGTAAAGATGTCATAATCGTGGTGAACATCAGGACAAGTTTCAAACACTGTGTCATCTGTGCTCAGGGGTGGCATCCAACAACTGCAGCTGCAGATCCGAAATATTCATTATAATGTAGCTTTGATTAAGTGTCCAGACTTAAAAAAAAAGGGTTGGTGATTTTCTTTTGGTCCTTCTGATTAGCTAGAAAAAAAAACATGGTGGTCATGGTGTTCCCTGTAAAAGACAGATCAAACAGCTTTATCCAAACCACAAATCAAACGTAAAACAGTAATTTCATAGTTTTACTACTGAAAGCACTGATGAAGAATTGAATTGGCTGCTCAGAAGAGAAATATGCATGTTTTAAATTATGCATGTAAGTCAGCATTTGTACCTGCTCCATCTTTTGTTCACAGCAAGGTATTAGAATCAAACGTTTGCAGAGTTTTTGTGATTTTTAAGCAACTTTCATTGTGATTTATCTAATGTTTTGGTTACTTGTGGTAGGACGTTCCTACTATTTGGTGGTGCTATGCAACAGTGAATCAAGAGTTTTAGTAATGAATGTCATTAGGTATAAGCTATGGCTTGTTTATCTCATAAAAGGTCAAAGGGTCATATTGATTGCACCAACAGATCCAACCACAACGCAGAGACGAATAAAGTATTGTCGCTCTGTAGAAACTATGTACTAGAAAACTAGGTTTCTTGATTTTCGCTCCAAACTTCAGAATCCTGATTAAAGACCACTGGGAACTCAGAGGGGGGACTTTAAGTCAGTCACAACAGCTGACATTTAAAGCAAAAAAGATGAGTTTGAATAGCTTTCACAATCTGCACAACTACTCCAGATGCTTTACAATTTTTACATAAAGTTTTTTGTCTCCCCATAACATGTCATGTGATGCTGATAAAAATCATGATTAAATGCCAAGCTATTGTTTTAAACAAAATGTTTGCGAATGGGAACATTTCGGAGCTGTTGGCTCAGTCTTTTTATTATAAATAAAATATGAAGAAAGAATGTTTCAACAGTCCTGGTACTGAAATTGCATGTGTTAGGCTAGGTTGGCACAACTTCATAAATGTCTGACTGTGAATGTAACTTTGGCAGTTTGGTCCTGAGTGATTTTGAAAGAGACTTGTCACCATGTCTAAGCTGACAGCGCACTGATTTGTTCACTGCATGAAAGATAACATCATAAGAACAGTTGATCTTTCAAATGTCCCATTGAGAACATGTTTTAGCAGTTCTTCCATTTATTTTTCTTAGTTGGCTCCAATGTAGAACTGGCTGTGCTTAAAAAACCTGTGAAAAATTGCTATTTTTCTATAAAGTACAGGACGTTTTTTGGCCTGCTTTTGAAGATGCCTTATTATAAAGGTGTTATTAATGAATTCCCAGCTTTCTTACCTTGGATTTCTCTGAAAACTAGTAAGAAGTTTACAACACATAATCCTAACAGACTGGCTAGATCTGAAGTCAGACTTTCGATAATTACAAAGATTAGACATTGAATTTAAATGGATAAATATCAGGGGTTTTGCAGGATGAGATCCATCCATCAACTCGAGGGGACTGTAATGTTCAAAGGCGCAGGACTCAATGTTGCCAAACTGTGGTGTCAATCAGAGGCACACAGTTATGGAATATGCTGCCACAGCACACTAGAAACTTTGAAAACTACCCTACTTTCCAAACAGCCCTTAAACAATGGCTGAAAACAAACCAGTCCTGCAGACATTAGTTATTGTTATTTTTCTTCGACTTTCTTGGACTTTTTTAGACTTGCTTTTTATTGTTATAATCTTTGTAAATATTTTTACCATTAATATTGTGCTATTTTATTGTGTTGTAAATGTAACTGTTGAACTTTTTATCCTACCATAGGACAACGGATGAAATTTAGCTCCTGTGCTAACTCTGGCATATTTATGTTGAAGCAGCTGCTGAAACATTGTTTAATATGCACTGTCCTAATTCAAATAATAAATAAATAAATAAATCATCCATCTTCTTTTGCTCATGCGGGACAGGGTCATGGGGGCAGCAGTCTAAGCAAAGATGCCTGGACTTCCCTCTCCCAGGCCACTTTCTCCACCTCCTCTTGGAGGGACGCCGAGGCGTTTCCAGGCTCGCCATGAGGTGTAGTCTTTCCAGCATGTACTGGGTCTTCCCCGAGGCCTTTGCCTAATGGGACACGCCTGGAACACCATCCAGGGTGGCATCCAGTTCAGATGCCTAACCCACCTCAACTGGCTCCTTTCAATTAAATGATCCACTTGCAAAAAAGGGGTGACGTCTTAGTTGGGAGCAACAGGTAGAAGTTGTCCTACTTTATGTCTGTAACTTTACATGTTTGGCAATCATTTAAAGATCATTAATCAATATTTATGTAATTTATTGAAATCGGTTGTGTCTTTGCTTTTGGGAAGGATTGACAAAGCGGTTTACACACCTTGTTGAAGGGGTAATTGGGGGCATCAGACCCAGCAGGAGAATCTTTGAAGGTGGAAAAAAAGAACAATGGATCACATTTTCATCATAAAGCCATTGTTTCTCTTCTCTGCAGGTTCTCTCCTGTTACCCTTTCAGTATTGCTTCCACTGACTCAGTGGTGTATACAATATTATAGCATAGCATTCACTTCCAACCATCTCAGTCCTACAAATATTTGGTATACAGACTTTTCATGTTTATTCAAAGTACTGAGTTACACTGGGGAAGATAGCCAGACAAGGGCCCTTTGGGAGGGAAAGAACTATTCCAAATGAGAAGTAATGATTCATGCCACAGATAGTGTATAAACTCAAATATATGCTGGATCTTGCAGCACTACTGGCCGTTTCCATTTTATGCTTGTTAAATTGGACCTGATCGTAGCTTAGACAACTGAGTATCACGTTACTCTAAATATGGCACGTTTGTATGAGTGCCTGTGCATGTGTGAGTGTGATCAGAATGAGGTGGGTGGTCTCCAGTCACTTATCATTACACAATACGAAAGCCAAATTGGTATTTGGAAAAGGAAATTAATATTGCCATGATCAGTGGCTCTTGCGTGCCTCCACGAATCAGTGGGTTTGTGCTGATTGGAACAAAAGGTGAGTTTCCGCTAAAAAAGAGGAACTTTTTGAATTTTTCTTTTAGAATAATACTGAACATTTCATCTGCATGTACACATTTGACAATGATTTTACCTCGTTTCAGTGTTTTTTTAATCTATTTAGTGGGGAGGATTAAAACTAAGAAGAATTCAGCACAGATGAGCTGATCCTTGGAACTGGAAATTACTGTGGTAACTTTAGGGGCTCTGTTACTGTTGTGATTAATTCTGCCAGGCCACCCAGCCACATGTTTCTGACTGAAAAAACTGTGTTTTCGTATCAATATTATGCTCACCTTTCAGCATATCCCCTCAGGGGTCACCACAGGTGGTTTGGCAGACAGCTTTTACCCCGGATGCCCTTCCTGACATAACCTTTCATTTTATCTGAGCTGGGGACTGGCACAGGGGGACCCAGACTTGGGGCCCCTTGTGGCTACATAAGCAGTAGTGTGAAGGGCCTTGCTTCAGGACCCACACTGAATAAAGCTCATTACACCCTTGGAAATTGAACCCCGGTTTCCTGCACACCAGCTCTATTAATGATTCAGAATAATTGCAATAATATTGCTTATTCCAGCTTATTTTTCCTTTTTGATTTAATATTTTTCTTAATCAAGTAGACGTACTTTGACTTCTAGGTTGAAGCTTGTTTGAAAACAAAAGACACTGAAAATGCAACTGAATCTTTTTATCAGGGTCTTTTTGACGTTTTGATAAATATGTCCCATCTTGTCAAGACAGGGACAATTCCTTGCTTCTAAGAGGTCTCAATGTATACACTGTAATGATAAATATTTTTTCAACACGTAAATTTTAATTTGTATTCAAGCTTGTTGCTCTTTATAATTAATGTCGATATTTGTTCTAGATGTACATGTTTTTTTCAGTAGATTTTCTAAAAGGTAACATTCCAAAGCACCACACAAATATTTAGACATGCTATAAATTTTAATAGACATATGGGTATTTTTGAAGAAAAACAAAGTTATCCTTAGTTTTATTTACAATAGAGGAATAAAAAAAGCCACATACAGCACAATGGTAAAAACAACAGACAACTTAAATAATTATTTTATTTGTGTAACTACTTAAATAATGAAAATGGTTATTCTATTCACACCACACCATCTCAGCAGCTACAATGGAACTTTCACATTAAGTGCTAAAACAATTCAGATTTTCATTTAACATCATGAATTCCATCTTTGATATATTAAAACAAGGTAGAGTGGATCTATTTTAGCAAACACAAGCAAAGCGGGAGATGAATTCGTCATCAATTTTGTTTTGTTCAATTTTGAAATATGCCTCTCAAAGTAGATTGAGACAATCGTGTTTGAAACTCAAGCTCAATTGATGGTCCTCTGAAGGAAATCAAGATAAAAAAAAATAGTGTTAAAAGGTTTTTCTTGAAGGAATATGTGTGTGCATGGATAAGGATTTGGTTGGTTTGAACCTCTGTTTGACACTCACGCACACACATGCCAACATTTCCAACTGCTATTTCAGCACAGGTCAAACGCTCATTAGAATTTTATTTATTTTTGTTAAATTCAAGTCAGAATGAAATCTGGTCTTCACTGATAAGATCTGATTGGAGCGGAGAGTTGCTTCCACAGTGACTAAGATGATCAACTGGATCTTTGATCAAGCTCACAACAAAGACTGGTTTTGACAGTGGTCATCAAACCATATGTTGGGGAAGAGTTAGATGGACTCTACCAACTGCTCTGAATTACTCTACGCAAACAAGAAAGAAGAAAATCTTACATGTACTTCATAAAAAGCTGCAATATGAATAGTTACAATATAAAAAAATGACATGACCTGACAAGCTTTGTGAGAAACTGCCTTCTATAAAACACCATATTCTCCCATATATTATTACGTTTAGAAAAATAAACCCTCCTCTATGATAACAATAATGCTAGTTTGTTTTTTTTCCTTTTTTTGCAATGCTAAGTAGTACTTAGGTAAGCTCTACTGGAAATATACATCAGTTCCTCTTCCCTTTGTAGTTGAGTTTCAGCTTCTGTTTCAGTGTGTTTGTTTGAACGACGCTCGTGAAAAATACAGACGATATGTGTGAGAGTGACACCATTTGAATTTCGTTTGTGATACGCTTAAATTAATTTAGAATAATAAAGTGAATGAAACAAACAAGACACAAAATAAGATAAGCAATACAGTGCATGAAAGTGAAAAAAAAAATCCTCCATTCAAGTTGTAGAAACTGATTTTTATCAATGCTGCTTAGATGACCCCACTCACAAACTCACACCACGTCAGAGTCATGTCCCTGAACTAAATACATTGGAACACATGAAGAGGCATAATCCGTCTTTAGAATTGTACAACACAAAGCACTGTAAGCTCTACACGACCAATCACTTGTGTTTCATCAGTCTGTGTTGACAGATCATTTATTTGAATGGACCATGAACCCCTCTTGAGCCATGCCACCCCTTTCAGTTTTGAATGCTTCAACAGCTCCTGAAACAACCAACGGTCTCCACACATTTGCCTCAAACTCCACATTTGGGGTTTGTTACAACAGGGAACACCACGACCCTTTGGACAGATCCAGTCTTGGGTTAAAATGGTCCACTTTTGAGTAGCTCCTATTCCTACAAAAACCCAACCACTGGCAGGTGAGCTAATTATTTACTTGAGCTTTCACAACTTTGTCATGCTTGTCAGTGGACTCGCTGCTGTCTGGAGGCGTCGTACATGTCAACGCGGTTTGAATGCCAGGGCTGGTGTTCAAAAGCAAATAGCTTATAGGTGAGAGGAAGAAAAGTTTGGTATAGTTATGTGGGTCCAATGCAGTCTCACAGGGATCCTGTATTTGGATGTTGGTGTGTATGCATTTCCGCGCGGGCTTGAGGGGGGATTAAAAGGCCCCGTTAATGACACCATATATAAAGTCTGCTGATGGTTTTAGGTAGATTTGTGTCAAAGCGACCAGTCCCCTCCCCTGCACAGCCCTATACGATGTAGCTGCTCAGATCTAGGAGATATGAGGTCATATCGATGATGTGGTCCAGGATTCCATCTTTCTCCTGGTCGTTGGGCAAACCCCGCTCACTCTTCTCACACTGAAGGCCCGAGTAGCCACTTTTGCACAGACATTTATTGGGTTCCATACACACCCCTCCATTGCGGCAGGCCGGCTCACATTTGGCTACAGTCACACAAGAAGAAGAAGAAAAAAAGACAAAAACAGGTCAATTCCAGTTTTTTGAACACATAACCAAAACAAAACAAAATCACAAACGTCAGATTTTTTTATAACTAATTTTTGTGTCTTTTCTCACCAGAATATTTCCAGCCTCATTGGAAATGGCGGTGGTGGCAAAACATTTACACCTTTGTTTGGTTTGCTTTCATATGAAGCAATCTAGGATAATTTGATCAGAACTGACCACAAGGACTGGGTTTAGCAAAAAATAACTATTGACTTGTTCTCCACTAAAATAGTAATATCAACTCATAAATTAGTGATCTTCTAAGCAATCTTTTTTTTTCTTTTATAGAAAGTTTTTATCTAAGAATTCATATTTTAAAGAAAGTTCCACTTTTGTTCAATATCCATAAGTAGTTATGTGAGAATCCATATGGTCCATCAGTCCACTGATTTTTTTTCTAAATAGATAAAAAAAAATGGATTCCCCATTGAATTATAAATTAAGCCTAATCATAAAATTCAAAACCAATTCAGTATTTTGGCAGGTATACCCATCTCTTCTGACCAAAAAAGGGGAAAAAGCACGACTTCAACAACCAGCTAGTCTTCTGAATCTCTCACATGGATAACCATCTTCACCTCCTCACTACATTTACAAGACATTTTCCAAACTTTTCTTGAATCACTCCGTGGGCTGCTTTTAATCACACTCGTAGCATTTCGTCCCTTTGACTCAATTCTGCTATTTGTTCTAATAGATAGTCCATTTCCATTCCCACTGTAAGTGAACCCCACCAGGGTCCATTTGCAAGGGAACTGAGAACCTTGTTTTCGGGGAAACCAGGATTTGCTTGTTGGGGTTTCTCAAAGGTTCAGATAGTCTTTCACACATGCTAAACAACGTGGATTAGCAGAAAACACAAAATAAGGTCCTGAATAACCAGACCAATGAGAAACCACCTTAAGAGAAGTAACATGTGCATGTTGAGCTAAAGGCTACAACTAATATTATTTACCAATTCTGCAGAAGGGTCCTTCCCAGCCTGGGCTACAGCAGCACTTGCCAGTTGGAGTGCAGTGTCCGTTCTTGCAGTATCTGGAACAAGCTGTCATCAGGAGCTCTGGTGGCTCCACCTGGCGCTGGCACTCTTTGGGTGAAAGGGGCCTGTAGTAGGAAGAAGGACAAGAACAAGACCGTATAAGGAGAATCCATATGGTCTATCAGTTTAGTAATACAACAGTAGAACTAGACACAAAGGTAAGGATTTTTTCTTTATACCAGCTGTAGTAAAAGTTAAAGACATGCCTCCTTTAATCCATAAAGCAGCAGTGTTGTATTTATTTATTTTATTTTTAACTTGTCCTGTCCAACAGTTGAGCAAACAGATGAGAGCTAAAGGCCTCTTGTCTTGGACGTATTATACTGTTACAACAGGGGGGTCTTCTGACATACGAGGTGTATATTTGTATAAATCCCTTTTGTAATTTAGACTAAACTTAAAACAAACTTAAACAGGTACACAATACAACTAGAGCAGCGGTGGGCAAACTTTTTGACTTGGGGGTCACATAGGGTTCTAAAATTTGATAAAAGGAGCTGATGCGTGGAGTGAGAAAGAAATAACATAGAATCTAAATGAAAACATTTGGATTGAAAATGATATTTTAAAACAGAGTTTTTAGTTCAAAACTTTTGTTCTCATTTTAGAGCCAATTGCACCAACAGCTTGATGTTAGGGCTGGGCGATTTGGCCTAAATATAAAATCTCAGATTTTTTTTTTTTTATTTGATTTCCGATTTTTTTCCCGACCCCCCCTACTTAAGGAAAGCAATAAGTACAAACGGCAGACCACTTAACCCTTGTGCTATCCTAGGCACTTTACCATTGGGAGTGGGGTCATCTAGACCCACTAGACCAGGGGTCGGGAACCTATGGCTCGCGAGCCACATATGGCTCTTTTGATGGTCACGTATGGCTCGCAGACAAATCTTTATTTATACCATTTTTTTTTTCATTAGACCAGTCCTTCTCGTGCGCGATGCGATGCCAGAGGGGCGCGCAGTAGTAGCGGTGCTTGGAGAGAAAAATCTGCGCCAGCACTATCAATTTACTATTATCTACTATTTCACATAGTTTATTCCAGCAGGAAACCTATTAATTGCCGAGCCTAAACCTGCGCGCTCCCGTCTCTGAGAAAGAGCGCGCAGATACGGGGACGGGATGTGAGGAAGAAAGCAGAGGGTGGGGGTGCCCCCCACCCTCTGCTTTCTTCCTCACAGGCAGCAGGTGAATCGCGCAGGGATTGTAATAACGTGAAACCCGCTGCCCGTCACTCACTGCAGTGTGTGAGTGTGTGTTTGTCTCCACGTCTGCATGTGAGTCTTTGTCACATCTACAGAACATTCAGACCTACGATCACGTTTAAAGTCTCAACGCCTGCATGAAGCTGAAACTCACCACGTATCAACCAGACTAGACCATCAGCAGAACCACCACGAGAAATACTCAGCATTTATTAGCAACAGCATAACAATGTAATTAAAAAGAATCCACAGACTTATTGTACTTTAAAAGTGTTGAAATTACATCAAATGCTCACATTCACTTGTATTTTTAGTTTTGAACATATTGTCGCGGACTGAGTTGGGTCCGCTGTTGGGACGCGTTAAAAGTTCTGGAGTTCAGCAAACGCATCAAGCAGAGATCTGATTGGCTCTCAGTTCTGTCGCTCAGCCTGTTGTTAGGTAGTTTGGACCAATGGGGGAGCGGGAGCAGAGGAATATAAAGTTGGGAGAAGCGCTCTCGTCTCAGTGGGAGAGATTCAGGAGTTGCTGAATTAATTTTACGGCGTTTGCTGCGGTCTGCCGTAAATAGAATAAAGAACCTTAAAAGAGGTTCAGTCTCCGTGCCTCAGTGTGGGACAGGGACGCTACATTATTGTATGGCTCTTTCTAAATTACATTTAAAAATATGTGGCGTTTATGGCTCTCTCGGCCAAAAAGGTTCCCGACCCCTGCACTAGACAGTGCGCTGAACCTTTTTTTTCAATAATTTGTGATCTTCACTGGTGTCCATGGATTACATGAAATTTTTCCACCTTTATCCACCTTCGTCATGGTAGGGAGAACACGTCGAAGTAAGGGTGGGGTCATCAAAGATAGCACAAGGGTTAAAGCAGATTTTGCTTTTATTTGATCAAATGCAAGACAAATGAAACCCCCATCTCTGTGATGAATAATAAATAAATGAACACACTCTTGGAATCAAAGTCCCAGCTGTGTTTTAATTCCCACTTTGTAGTCTAGACTAAAAGGAGACAAACATTCACCTTGATAGTAGCACCATTTACTAAAGGATTAACAATACAGCTCATATCTGGGGTCTAAGGTTTGAATTAAATTAACAAACCCCATCTTCTCCACGGTATATATGGGTACCATGTCTTTGGCTATAGGCAAAGCGACCACTTCACTTCAGTAATTGTTCTCCACCGTGCCCCTTTCCTAGGGATGGGTACCAAGCCCCAGTACTGAACGAGCAAACGGGCAACATTCTTCAACTCTGCAGTATCTGTAAGATCTGACCTCAACGGTTCTGCTATCGGTACTGAAGAAGTCGCTTTTTTTTGTGTCTCACTAGATATAAACTAGAGCTGTGACGGAGTGGGATTTTTGATCACCGCAGTGATGAAGCAGCAGGAGTCGCGGTCAACCGCAATGTCTTCTCCCATCATAGCCCCGTTGACACATTGAGGGCAGCAGGTCCTCACACGTCTCACAGTTTGTGCTTTACTTCCAGTATAAAACTGACTACTCATTCAGTAATAATGAAAAAAAGCTAAATTTCTGTCTTCTGCTGCAGCTAAGCATATATCTGCGTTACCTTTTCACCAGTACAGAGTTCCCCTTGTTTATTGCAGGAGTTATAAGTTACGTTCTAAATATAACCCCTGATTGGTGATATCTGCAAAGTAAAACTCCTCTCTACACTACAAACCACTTTTCTCAGACATGCATTTTCACCCTTTTCTCTTGTTTAAATTCAAACTTTTCATAGAAATTAGGTCCAGGATCTTAGAATGAAAACAAAGATCTGATCGCGATCAAAGATTTCTGTAGATCTGAAGAGCTCTGCGTTTCCGTACAGGAGACACGGCACGGAGGAGATTGATTGACAAGGTCTCCAGCCAATCAGGACACAGAACAGGGTGCGGTGTTTAAAAAACAAACAAAAAAGCAGCATAATTGTTCTAAAATAATGAGCGAAACAGCGAAAGATGAGCTGCAACACAGAACGGTAGGAACACCTTCTGTTCTGTTTGACAGGGATTTTAGAGGGTTTCAGATCGGGGCAGAGACTGCAGAAGGGTGGATTGAAATGTGACGTTCTATGCGGGTCTCGATCGTGTGGCCAGATTAAAATAAAATCATGCGTCTCTGCTATTGTTCAGTGGGCCGGACCAAACATGGAGGCGGGCCGTAGTTTGCCCACTCCTGAACCAGAGTTTGCATGCACAAAATGATGCATACAAACCAACACATGTAAAGCATTTCACTCAGTCACACAAACTATTTGTGCAAAGGTGAGCTGACACTTGTGCTCACATGGGTGTTTATGTTCTGCTGAGGTGGATGATGGAATGTAAATAAAAAAAAAATTAAAAAAAGAGGGAAAGTGCCCTGTCATCCCCACACTAAGAGCCCCATTGAAGCAGCAGTGGTAGCCAGGACCCCTGCAAACACACGCACAGTATAGCAGACAGAGGAAATCCGCCTGCAGGGCAATCGTGTTCACCACCCAGACCGGGGCCAGAAGGGACCGCCAGAGGGGCCCAGAACGCCAGAGAGGCACAGGACCACGGAGAGTGCAAGCTCTGACCCAGCCAGTGGGTCCCCGCCGTGCCTGGGGGCCCAGAGCGGGGACCCACCACGGGAAAGCACCAGCCCCAGGTGTGTTATATTTATTTGTTTGGTTGCTAAAAAGGAACTTTTGATTTATTTTATTAATGATTACCTAACCAACTGTGCAGCTGCAATAGACACAGGGGCTTCCACTTTTTGAGTCTCACAGATATAAACATGATTTGGAAAATTCCCACAGACACAAACATGAACATCTTCACACCACATGCATCAAGTTAAACCCAAAAAGACCTATTGTGATCATTCCATAGAAGGACAAACATCTAGACACGCACACAAGCAAATGAACTTAAAGTGAATGATTAAATATCACGCTCTAAAAAATGTGGAAATAATACAGCGCGTGCATAATCAAGTTCAAATGGGAATTGTTTGTTTGTGCCAGTTTTTCAAAGACACATCCTAGATACATTCCCATGTGAACCCTATATGCATTTGTGAGACAGGACAAATATCATTTGGTTGTTTCGAGGTAGAAAAAACCTTCGGCTCTGTTAGACAATGAGAACATGTGCACAGATGCAGACAAACAGGCAGAGTAACTGGAATCCTGTTCCAAGCTGCTGGTAGAGCTGAGAAGCATTAGCAGTGAGGTCAGTGTGCGTGTTTGTGTATGTGTGTCATGTTTAGGCCATAACATAGCAGTCCTCATCAATCATACCCAACAACAAAACAGTCATTTAACAGTAGGAGCCAAAACTCGATGATTCTGAAAACAAGTGTGGCACATCATGTTTTTTCTAACACCCAAAATAGTTGCTTCTTTCATTGGCCAATTTTTTTTCCTGCTATCATTTACAGATCTTGTGATTTTAATGTTTAAAACAACAAAACAAAGAGAAAACAAAAACAGTACAGCTCTTTTTCTTTGTCAATTCAATTCCTAATATTTCTTTGGATTCATAAATAATGTCAAGTTGTTGTTAAAAACGTCTCTTTGGCTGCTACAGTGATAGATTCATTGGCAGATTTTTCTACATTTTCTAAATATGTCAAATTTTGACAGATTTTTTTTTTAGAGGGGATGTTTCTTCAGAGAATTTGAAAAGGACATTTTTTAATTTTACAAATTTTCTCAGAGACAGCACTGGGTTGTTTTTCTGTTTTTTTTAATGCAATATTCACAAAAAAAGCTTAAAGTCACAATCCAACTATATTTCTATCTATTGTAAAAGCATTCCCAGTTGTCTTTCAAGTATGATTGTGTAATTTTTAGCAAAAATCCAAAAGCCTGTCATTTTAAGACATTTACTGCAGCGCAGCAGGAGCTTATTAGAAATTTGCCCATGAGCTGTGGGCAGGACTGTTGGCGCGAAGTAAGCCACTGTTATTTTGTCAACAACAGTAAATGCAACATGAATGGGCATCTACTCTTGAAAGGCAAATCATAATAATTGAAAAAGATAATAATAAAAGACTAAATATATGCACACTTTAGTACCGGAACACATTCAAGTTTATTTAGTTTCCTGAAATATAGAAGGAATCTAGTATATTAGTGCAACACATAAGCAATAATTCAGACAACCATAACATGCTAACAAGCCAACTAAACTAGTTCTATCAGTTCAAATCACTAAATCTGTTGAATTCTTTATCATCTGTGTCGCTTTCAAACAATGTAACCAAGAATGGCGTAAGACTACGTCGCTGTCAGTAGCTGCTGATACACACACCTACAGCGCCCTCTATGGGTCATTGCCATTTATTAAAAATAAACAAACACATAAGTCGCACCTGATTATAAGGAACACCCCCTGCCAAACTATGCAAAAAATGAATAATTAAAACAAAAAATATGGTATGTGTTTGCTTTAGAGAAAGCTATGATTACCTACTCTACAGTACAAGATCCGATATTTTTATTTCCTATTTAACCAAATAGAGGTTATTCATTTGATCATATTTACTTAGGAATATAAATAATGAATTTATATCTATGGTACATTTTTTACAACTTTCATTTTTAAAATCTGCCCCTTTAAAAAAAAACACTTCTACTGTTGTGGTAGACGCAGTAAAGAATGACATCCAATTCGTGTCTCTTAAAGCGGTCACAATTTTGGAGGATGGAAAGTAGTGGAGGTTGATTCCCATGATCCTTTCAGCACCCAACTCCAGACCTCAACCCTGCTGGCTTTTGTTGTTGCAGGCTGCGTGCAGTTTTAAAAAAAAGGGAACTAAAGAAGGAAGAAAGGAGATAGAGAAGGAAAGAGAAAGAGGGAGAGAGAGAAAGAGTCCCTGGAGAATTGGGGCGGTCTATGGCTAACACTGTTAATAGCAGGCAGGGGTCAGCAACACAACTAAACAGTCTGTACGACTGCCAGGGTGACTGTGAAAACAACACCTGCTGGTAGCACCACTTGACAAAGGCAGCTGGGTCAACAGCCACTGTGGGAATTTATCAACTTTAGAAGGGGTGGTGTGTGAGAGAAGGAGGGAAAGAGAGACGGCAATAGTACTCTGACATGAGTTAAGTACAACAACAGAGATAGATAATGAGAACGACAAAAGTTAAATGGTGGCATTAAAATAAAAATAGAGTCTATAGGTTTAGAAATGGCTGCATAGCTTAATAGACAAAGACTGCAGGTTAGGATGAACAATCTGCACCCATTTGTTTTTCTTGTTCAGTAATGCATCCTAACAAAGACTTATCAGTGCTGTTCCTTTTATTTGTTTGTGATGTGTTTGATTATTATCTCTATCCTGTATATGTCCATTAAGTATATTACCTAAAACGTCGGCTTGAGTGACATGCGGTGGGAAGTTATGCAAGCCAAACACCTCAACAATTACATAATTAAACATGGGTGTGTGTGGTCTCTTTTACTGTTTTATATGCTTCCTTCTGAGAACATATTTATCGTTATGGTGTGTGACATTTATAATGTATTGTGGAGGTTATGACTTTTCATCCAAAGTAAAAAAGAAGCTTTATATGTAGGATAAACATATACATACAGTACAGACCAAAAGTTTGGACACACCTTCTCATTCAAAGAGTTTTCTTTATTTTCAAAAGCATGAAAATTAAACTATTAAACTATGAATCAACACATGTGGAATTATATACATAAGTTGTTTCACATAAGTGTGAAACAACTGAAAATATGTCATGTTGTAGCTTCTTCATAGTAGCCAACTTTTGATTTGATTACTGCTTTGCACACTCTTGGCATTCTCTTGATGAGCTTCTAGAGGTAGTCACCTGAAATAGTCTTCCAACAAACAGTCTTGAAGGAGTTTTCCAGAGATGCTTAGCACTTGTTGGCCCTTTTGCCTTCACTCTGCAGTCCAGCTCATCCCAAACTATCTCATTTAGGTTCAGGTCCGGTGACTGTGGAGGCCAGGTCATTTGGTGCAGCACCCCATCACTCCCCTTCTTGGTCAAATAGCCCTTACACAGCCTGGAGGTGTGTTTGGGGTCATTGTCCTGTTGAAAAATAAATGATGCTCCAACTAAACGCAAACTGGATGGAATAGCATGCTGCTGCAAGATGCTGTGGTAGCCATGCTGGCTCAGTATGCCATCAATTTGGAATAAATCCCTAACAGTGTCACCAACCAAAAATCTCTATTTGGACTCATCAGACCAAAGCACAGATTTCCACTGGTCTAATGTCCTTGTGTTCTTTAGCCCAAACAAGTCTCTTCTGCTTGTTGCCTTTCTTTAGCAGTGGTTTCCTAGCAGATATTCTACCATGAAGGCCTGATTCCCACAGTCTCCTTTGAACAGTTGTTGTAGAAATGTGTCTGCTGCTAGAAACTCTGTTTGCCATTGACCTGCTCTCTAATCTGAGCTGCTGTTAACCTGCCATTTCTGAGGCTGGTGACTCGGATGAACTTATCCTCCACAGCAGAGGTGACTCTTGGTCATCCTTTCCTGGGGCGGTCCGCATGTGAGCCAGTTTCTTTGTAGCGCTTGATGGTTTTATTGACTGCACTTGGGGACACTTTTACAGTTTTCCCAATTTTTCCAACTGACTGACCTTCATTTCTTAAAGTATTGATGACCACTCGTTTTTCTGTACTTAGCTGCTTTTTTCCTTACCATTATACAAATTCTAACAGTCTATTCAGTAGGACTATCAGCTGTGTATCCACCTGACTTCTGCACAACACAACTCATGGTCCCAACCCCATTTATAAGGCAAGAAATGACACTTATTAAACCTGACAGAGCACACCTGTGAATTAAAAACATTTCAGGTGACTACCCCTTGAAGCTCAGCAAGAGAATGACAAGAGTCTGCAAAGCATTAATCAAATCAAAAGGTGACTACTATGAAGAACCTAAAATATGACATATTTTCAGTTGTTTCACACTTTTTTATTATGTATATAATTCCACATGTGTTAATTCACAGTTTTGATGCCTTCAGTGTGAATCTACAATTTCCATAGTCATGAAAATAAAGAAAACTCTTTGAATGAGAAGGTGTGTCCAAACTTTTGGTCATACAGGAAGGCATAGGAACAACAAAATAAAAGTTTTTTTTTCATGCAGCATGCTGGGAGCTGATAAAAAAGGTGGCCTTTCAGGCTCAACGTTGTAGATATGCAAGAGAACCAACAACCCACTGTTGATAACAGTGCAAACAACACAGAAAGAAACGTGTATCTAATAATATCCACAGTAAGACCTCTGCGGCCAACGCAGTCCATAAAGGAAGTCTAAAGACCTCATTTGACGTTATCTAAGTTTGATGAACTGTGCTCAGTATAGGTTAATCTGTCTTTCTTATAGATGAAATAATCCAAACTCATTCTAAAGTTGTTTTGAAAGGTTGTAATTGAACACAACCTTTTCTGATTGTATGAAACCTACTATGCTATTCTTAGGCCTTTTATAGTAAACAATGCACATGTTTATGATTATGTATTACCTTTCACTCACAAAAGAATGCATTTTTTAGTTAAATATTAGTTGTTTTTTTTTTTTTACTTTTTTTCCAACTTGGAAATAAGACGACTCAATACCTGAAGGACCTACTGTCACTCCATATGGGTACCGCCTATTTTCATGACGTCATCCTAGAGCCAGCCTCAGCAGCGTGTCAGCGTTTTGCCCCACAAAAAGAAACAATGTCCGAACTTTTGCAAAGATGGATGTGCATATAAAAGGAAATAGTTTTGCTGATCACCGCTAGCTCCACGGAGAAAGTGGGTGTGCGCTTTGGAGTTTCTTTTCGTGAGGAATGAACATTATAATACACTTAAAAGCTCAAAAAATTGATTTTGTATGGTTTAGGCCCTTTAAATACTTTATATTGATGGCCTAGAAGAGGAAACTTAACTCTGTTCCTGTAACTAAGAAGGCAGAAGTTCAAAGTGAAAAGTAAACATACACCTTCAACAGAAGCACAATTCTAATGATCAAGAAGATCCTACAGAAAAAAAGGGACTAATTAATATATTAGGCAAGAAACAAAAAGCTTTTCTCTCCTATCCCAAATCCTCCAGTCTCTTCTGATTAGAACATTCAAAAATCCTTTTATATTAGCGCAAACATATTCAGAAAATCTGCTTTAAGGAACTGCATCATTTTAATATGTGGTGTCAAACATAAAATCGATCTGTGTTTCAACATCACAAAGACAGTGCACTGTGTTCTGCATCCTGATTGGCTGTTCATCTTTTCAATTTCTTCTGTGCCATGAATTCTGTACAGAGAGTGCAGCTTGCCAGAGTTACATAAATCTTCATCGGGATCAGATCTTTGTTTACTGGACTTATTTTCCTAATGTTTAAACTGTGAGAGTTTAAACAAGAAGAAAAATGTGAAAATGTTCATGCCTGTCTGATAAACGTGTATGAAGTGTATAGTCTTTGGGTTTTACAACCTTTAACAACTATAATCATACTCAGCGGATTTCACCTATCATTTATGGAACATATCCCCTGCGATAAACGAGGGAACACTGTATCATGTAAATGAAACAATATACTACTAGACATTGTGTGACACAGAGCAGATAACGGTCATTTCCTGGTCACTATGCATCATCAACTGCTAAAACAGAAAAAAACAATTATACCAATGCACAGCTCTAAGTAGACAGAGTAGACATGTACACACTGGGAGACAATCTTTGACAGCGAGAAATGGTTTCTAAACAACAGAAATGAAACCAGGCACTGGCGTTTAAATTGCCCGACTCAACAATCCCGAAAATGACAAATTGGTGGGTAAAAGTAAGGTTGAAGACATGTTGGGTCCATCAATAGGTATGCCATCTGCCATAAAAAAGAAAGCATGCCCACTAATATGTAAAAAAAAATAAGCTTTTATTAAATCAAAATAAGATATGGAACCAGACTGTAATCACAGGATTCTGTCATTAATTACTGTTATTACATTCCCATAAAATATACAGCAGTAGGGGAAATCTGTGAAGCAGTCAGCTTTATTTTATTTTTTTTACAATTACTTTAGATAATTTAAGGTTGTAAATACCCTCACTAAACAAATCATACACTTTTTTTCGCACACATGAACATATTTTCTTGTTTAAACTCTCAAAGTTCAAACATTCACAGTATTATAGAATGAAAACAAAGATCCGCTGCGATCGAAGATTCATGTCAATTTGGTGAGAAGATACAGGAAGGAAGAGATTGATTGACGGTGGTTTATAGCCAAACAGAATGTAGAACACACCTGTGCTATAGCGAGGGGCCACTGCACCTTTATTTTTACAGTACATTAGGACTTTCTTAAGGGGGAGTTTACAGGAAATTGCTCCCCTTTTCAGTAGTCTTCTAAGGAATTGCAAGATTTGATACTTCCTGATTTGGGGACAAATTTGAGAACAGAAGGTGAAGGTATGGCTCTGACCTGAACTTTTTAGTTTTGCTTTTAGTTCATCTGCAAACATTCACCTCATCAGTGAGGTCAAGATAAAATATCTAAGTGACCAGACTTTGGAGCTGAGACATTCAGTCCCTTCAAGACAATATTTTCAAAGTTTGCACTATTGAGGTAAGGATGGCATTAACGAATGTGAAGGACATCAGTATAACAACTGATGGGTAACTATTCTGTACAGTACAGCATCAGGCTAAATGTCACCACATTGACAGCTCTTTATTTTCCTTTTTTTTCAGGTTTTCGCTGGTTAAAAACGGGAAATGCAGGAACTCAAATATAAGCATCACGCACACCTTCTTCTTTTCATCGCATCCACCTTAACTAACACTTTACACATTCCACGTGTTTCAAAGTGCCTGGTGGCCTGTGTACTATTAGTGGGGTACTCCAACTGACAAACAAATACCTAGCAATGAAGTCATCTGGCCAGGACATGTTTACACAAACACTGCTGAGCGATTTTTATGACTGATGTTTTCTTGCGAGCCTTTAACACTCCAACAACTCCCACCCCCCTCAATTTTTCCAAACACAGTTGATCAAAACATGGCACACGATTCTATACTGGACCACAAATACCACTAAAGCAAGCCTCCGTCAGATTAACGTTTAGGATCTAGACGTTGTTGCAGTGAAGAAAAAAAAAAAAAAAAAGGGTAGAGCTGCCGGACTTGATAAGTTACTGAGTTATTACCCCCGCCTCCGCCCTTTTTTCGCCTATTAACAAAATCCTAATAACGAAGCCAGTGTGTTAGTAGCCAGGACTTCCACACCACAGGTCCACACAGACTAAACACGTCCAGTTAATGGTGGAAAGAATTATTCTTTTGAAGAAATGCGTCCACCAGCTTTGCCAGAAAACATAAATATAAAGAAAGCCACTAAAGCCTATTTAAAACATCTGTGGTGTAAATAATTGAGCTAATGCCTGGGTGGCACTGTAGTCACCAAGGAATAATCAACCGCAAATATGTTTCTGCTGTGATTAGTTTTATATTTTTACCGTAAAAAAAAACAAACAAACAAGAAGTTATGTTTTTTATGTGCATTCATGTGATTGACTCATTTTGGGCCAACACCTTTAGATATTTTTTATTCCCATGCACAGAAACTGACAGTAAACTTTACAAAGTGATCAAACAGCAAAAACTTTAGATTTATTTAAAGACCCAATGCAAAAAAAACATGTTATTAATGTTTTTCCACATGTTTTTGTAACCTGTTTCTCATGACGGAGGACATATTCAAAGAAACTCAAGGTTAAATTTATTCCACCAATAAAGTCCATAGTGTCTGTATTTACCAACTGACTTCTTGGTTCTTTTGTTATTAGACACGGGTTTTGTCTGAAAACAAAAGAACCAAGAAGTCAGTTGACTCAAAACTGTTTGGCTGGATAGCTCCTACATTGTTTGCCACTTTTGTTGCAGCGGTAATGTTAGGTTGGGGTTGCGAGGGGCTGTAAGCTAGCAGATGAAAGTGTAAACAAAGGGATGTCGGGAAATGAGAGTAGGCTTATCCACAACATAGAGGCAGATTAATAAACTACTGCCAATCTGTAGAAACTACAAAACGACACAGGTTTATTGATTTTGGCTAAAACTGGCTGATTTGACAATAGATCAAAAGATGATCGGAGTGGGACTTTATCAAAATATTAGCATTAGCTCATGAGCATAAACACTTATTTTCTGCTTTAGAACGGGCTTGCATTTTTCCTTTATACAAATGAGAATATTTATTTTTAGTTGGATCTTCAAAAACAGACAAACTTAGAGCAGTAAAATCCTATTCTCCATTTTAAAATAAGAACTTTATAAATGATGCTTGGC
Source organism: Oryzias curvinotus (assembly GCA_023969325.1). Taxonomy (NCBI): domain Eukaryota; kingdom Metazoa; phylum Chordata; class Actinopteri; order Beloniformes; family Adrianichthyidae; genus Oryzias; species Oryzias curvinotus. The sequence goes on from CM043706.1 coordinate 36,051,343, forward strand.
ATTTGTTTTGGCGGGGGTGAAAGGCCATATGACACCATTTCCTAGTCTCAATGATATATGCAAGCCATAAATTAGGAAAGAATTGAAAGGAAAATTAGCGAGGAAGTTTATTGGATGTTTAATGAGAAAAGTGTCAGATCATGAATTGTATGGCACAGCATTTTGATTAACCTGGCTATTTTTGCTTTTGAAGAAAAAGTAACTTATTTTGGAAGGATTTTTTGATCATACCTTTTAGGATCTACTAGCTTGAAGAGCTTTCCGCTGTGCGACTGAGCCATGTTTTTACTGCTTGCCAGTATGTAGACTTCACCTGCAAAAGAGAAATGTGAAATCGGCTTTACTATCTTACAATTTATTCATTTGCAGAAGCAAACGACAGAATAAAAGCAACATACTCCTGTGTATGAAAAAAATAAGTGCACCTAGGGCAATGCTGTACATGCCAAGGGGCTGTAAGGAAGGATTTTAACGGGACCATTGGATACTCATGACTGGAAAAGGGGGAGATAATTTAATGAAGAACAAGCCTGCAAGAAAACTCCATAAGGGGACAAATTGTAAACATGTGTCTGTGGGGCCCCTTCTGTGGGACGTACAGTTCTTGCACTGCTTGCAAATCATGATCAAATGCAGGAATCTTGAAATACCTCATCAAGTAATAACTCCAAGACCTGGCAATAACTGTGATCAAACATCTCTAATGGATGTGTGAGTGATTCACATCATGTGTTCATTCTATAATCAGAAACATCAGAGATGACAGTTATTAATTCTGCAAGTGCCTGGTGGATGTTTACCAGGTAAAATATCAGCAAGTATTAGCAAATGAAGCCAATTGAAGTGCTTCAGCTTCCAGAAAAACACGAGTGGTTTGGGGTAATGGATTTTAAATTCTAGTTCATAGAATTCTTGTTTTAATCAAAACCTTCCATAACTTATGTGATAATATGTGATTATAAACAAATATAGGGAAGCAGTAGAATAACAAGTGCAGAACAAAAATGTGAGAAGCCCTAAAGTTGAGATCTGTACGTTTTTTTTTTAACGTCATGGCATCACCTACCTTGCTCATCCTCTCCAAAACCCAATATGTGTCCAACAAGAGTGGAGCCGCAGGAACCTGCTGACCCGAGGCACATCGCCTTTTCCTGCCACTCTTCACCGCTTGCTGAAGTTGAAAATGAAGACTTTTGAAGAATCTGCAAGTTACTGCAAAGAAACAAATGTAGGTCAGTGACAGCCATCCTGTCCTGTGATGCAGTTTCTAGGAAAGCGACAACTAAGAGCAATAGATGTTAAATAAAAAGGTTTTGCTGTCAATATTACGGAATCACACTGCTGTGGAAGAATATGGCTTACTCCTCTTTATAATCTTCTGTTCTTTACAGTGTTCATGGAGTTTCAATCAGGCTGAAATGTGGAACCTGGTTTAGTCCTCACAAACTTATATTGCTTTCTTTCCTTGACATTCTTAACTATATATAATAAAGTAAACAATATTGATAAAAATGCTTGTTTTATTCTACAGATGACTTTTCAAAGTGTACATACGCTGCTGTTGTTACATTTAACATCTTAAAGCAAGGCTTTTGCTTCTGATAATATGGTTCAATGACCCATCTTCCTTTTCAGTTGCATAGCTGACGTGATGGTACTGGAGACCTCAGGTTTTAGTTTCAAAACAAACATCAAGCTGGAGCCTTTTCTCGGCCACAACAACATGCTCCCAAATTATAATGACACGCAGAATTCTACGACCACACATTGTGTCAAAGGCAGTGCCAACTCCTCATAGTGGTCCCCCACATTATTTACTTCCTATGCTTACTCAAACGTCAGAGTTTGACATCAGCAGCGTAGGATAAATTACAAACCAAAGAAAAGTGTGAACAGGATGTCTAATCTCCATTTACACTCAGAGGGCTGTGACAGTAACACAAAACTTGTTATCCTCTGCATGGGTGGAACTTTGTATTTACCCTGGCACATATCCATGCAAGGAGGATATTTTTTTTTGCCATTAGATTGTAGGGAAAAGGCTCAAGAAGTCATGGATTAGATGCTCACTTCACCAAAAGAATGAAGCCATTTTTAACATAATGTAAACAAAGAATAATACACACAAATTTACAAATAAATGTATTTTTTTGCTATAAAAACAACTACTTGGGTTCCTCTTTTGGCACTTACCCATTTTTATCACCAAACACATAACTTCCATAGAGTCTTCTAGACTGGCAGCCCCTGTAGATAAAGCCCCCCACAGGTGGTGCCCATCCGTTGGACTGCAGGTCATAGACAGAGGGTTCATTTTCTATAAAGGCACAGGAAAACGCAGGCCTGATTTAAGGAGATAATTTCAACCTATGAAATGCTTGATTATTTGCAACTTATAAGAATAAACTAGATTTGGCTGAAAGTCAAGACAAAATTGCTAGTCAACAGGTGATTTGATCACATAAGGAGGCATCAGTGCAGAAACCAAGCATCAAGACTTTATGTTTTATCAACCCCCAATCTTCCTCTGATAAAAAATAAGTTAAAACCTAAAGATACACCCACATAATCTTTTGAGCTATTTTTTAAAAGGTGTTCCCAGTGGTCTTTTATTTATTAGGGCCCGAGCACGGAGTGCAAGGACCCTATTGTTTTTCGAATGTTTATTATTATTATTATTATTATTATTATTATTATTCTACCGGAAAAGTGGCCATTTTGAGGCCTTTAACATACCCCAAAACTCACCAAATTTGGCACACACATCAGGAGTCGCGAAAAATTTCGTATTTTATAGGAGATTGGGATGGGTGCACAAAAACGGCTCAACAGCGCCACCTACAATGACTTTTGTCCCGACGCCCCGCATATGCTTCAACGTACAAGTTTGATTTTTTCAGGGCATGTTCATCTGATGGAAACCTACAAAAAAGTCTGTAGGTACCAAGCTGTCAGTCGCACAGGAAGTCTGCTATATTGATGTCAATATGTCATTTTTGCTCTACTTTGGTCATTTGCAGGCCTCGTTCTAGAACGAACTCCTCCTAGAGATTTGTGAGTAATGACTTCAAACTTTGGTTTTGTAAACTAGACCCATGTCCGATGTTAAATTGCGAAGCGTTTTAGTTTTTATGGATGTTTGTGACCGTGGCGGTGCGTCAAAATTGGAGGTCGTTTCGAAAACACGCCATGAAAAGAAAAATGGCCATTACTCAGCCATGCATAATCCAATCTGATTCAAAATTGATGGGCATGATTGTAGTCTGACTCTGAACACATCTGCAGTGAAAGAATCTAGAACAGGTGTAGCGCCACCTGCTGGCAAGAGGAAATGACATGTTTGACTTGGAGCATCACTGCTCCAAGTAGGATGAGCCGACACACCTGAAAATGATGTCCACCTGTTGAAAAGCCATTGAAGTTTACTCTGACAAAAAACCATAACTTTCTAATCAGGGGTGTGGTCGTGACAGAGCGGCAAAGTTGGGCGTCTCGCCACGCACACAAAAGTTGCTCTCACGTGCACATTCCTTGTCCAATCTCACTGAAATTCAATGGATATGATGAAGCTTCCATTCTGAACCCATGGATATGAAAATCTTGGACGAGCTCCATAGCGCCACCTAGTTATTGAAAAACACAGTTTTTGTCGCAATTATCCCTATCTTTTCTCTGCGCTTCGTCCGACGTGCATGAAATTAAAACTGGAGATACTCAGAAGGGTCCTCTCTCATCATCTAAAATTTCATGGGTGTCAATCTGACGGTGCCTTCATAAGGCCCCCCCAAACAGGAAGTGGTCAATTGCACTTACTCATAAAACAAAGCTTCATAGCAAATCAGCCGTTTGTCTCAGGAAGCTGAGATTTCAGAATAAGATGCCTTTAATAATTTCTAGCTTTGATATGTAACACTACAGGGTCTACGAGAAACTTCATCACTTGATTTTTTTAATTAAATTTTGGACTAAACAACTATTATTATAATAACTTCTGTTTGGGTTATCAGTACCGACAATTCCACTTTCATAGGCATTTATGTGCTACTGCTTCCTAAAAAAATTCAGAATAATTGAAGTTACAGGTGACGTCTGAGAGAGCCGTAGATCCAAAAAGGTCCGAAAACGTCTTTTTAGGCAAAACTGCAAACACCTATTTTTTTTCATAACTTATCCTTCAAATATCAACACAAAAAAATAGAAGACGGTAGGGATCTGTGTTTGCTGCCTTCCATATTTCTTTCAGACTTCTAGGTGAAACAGATGTATTTATTATAAATATTTTACATCACAAAATCTGTGCTTTTTCCGTCTGGACTCCAAACAAGTGTGTTTTATTATAACTTATGTTTCAATTATCCACACCAGGTTTTACAAGCATATACCTGAACATGTCTGAGTGGTCGCTGGATATTTTTTACAGATATAAAATAAACTGGTCATCTGTAAGATGTATTTTCCTCTAACATGCTCCAGCCGTTTCCTCAGTCTGCTCTGCAGCAGGAGTCAAATTTCACTCCCCCCCTCCCCCCCGCTGCTGTTCATATGCTAATTACCCAGGACTGTCAAGATGACAAGAGTTCAGCCACACTGAAAGACTGCTTTTTCATTTGTTTTGCATGTCTTTTATACATTTTTACTACTAATCATTGCTTTTTTAGTCATCTAAAATGCAATTAACTCAATATTTTATCTTTTTTTTTTTTTACAAACAAAACATATGAATGTGCTCCAAACAAAACACAACTCTCAGTACAGTTCTACAGATGTAACATAAGACAGTAAATGTCTCTTTTATCCTTTTTTAATCAATGCTGCAACTTATTTCCTTTCTATAAATCCAATAAAATTGAACTACAACAGCAACAAAAAGTACAACTGATAACAAATTTCTCTAAAAAATGATGTGTATATATATATATATATATATATATATATATATATATATATATATATATATATATATATATATATATACATAGCACCTTTAAACACCAAACAAATAACAAATCCTCCCAATAAAAGCACAAAAAAATGGAACACAAAATGTGAAACACACACACTCAAATGTTAAAAACACACCTGTTAGCTGCAAAAATGTCCACAAGTCAACATGTACGGAATACAGATAGTGTTCACACATCCACACTTGTGACTTCAAACCAACTAGTGTGAAATATTTCATTCATTCACACAAACTAGTGCAAAGGTGAGCTAGCACCTGTGCTCAGGTGAGTGTTTATGTTCTTCTAAAATGGGTGGTGGAATGTGAAAAGGAGGGAGAGTGACCAGCCATCCCCACACCAAGGCCCCCGCTGCAACAGCCGCGGCAGCCAGAACCCCCCAACACCACACGGCAGCAGGTAGAGAACATCCAAAGTGGAATTCTAACAATTGCCAGTACAACCTTTAACAAAAGAAGCGTCAGCAACTTCTCTGCATTGCAGAACATTTAACAATGCATTGCAAGTGTCTTTGGACACTGACGATGGGTCATCAGACATACAGGAGCAATGCCCTCATACTTTTCAAAATCATTCTTGTATCCAAAATATCCCACAGAAATTGTGGCTGTGCTGAAACTAATCTATATCCTACAGAGGCAGATCTTAACCATTATTTATGAATGCAATAATCATTATGCAAAATGCAATTAACTTTAAATTTTATCTTTTTTTTACAAACACAACAAAAACCAACCTCAGTACACTCCTACAGATGTGACATAGGATGATAAATATCTCTTACATCCTTTTTTATAATCAATGCTGCAACTTCTTTTCCTTTTTATACATCCAATGATATTAAACTACAAATCAAGAAACACAACTGATAACAAATGTCTCTTAAAAATGATGTGTATATTTGTAGCACCTTAAAAACACCAAACAAATAACAAATGCTTCCCATTTAAAGCACAAAAAATGGAACACAAAATGTAAAACACAAATTAGAAATCAACATTTTAAAAAGATAATTTTTTTCAGCAGCTTTTTAAAATAAATCACAGATTCAAACAACTGTTTGGTTGCTTAGAGCTCTAAATATAAAAACAATGCTTTTACAGCGGGGAAAAAAAGTATTGAACACGTCAACATTTCTCTCAAAAAACATATTTCTAATCGAGCTATTGACATGAAATTTTCACCGGATATCGGCATCAACCCAAGTAATGCACACATAGAAAGAAATCCAAACATTTATGTCCATAAATGAAGTTATGTGTAATAAAGTGAAATGGCACAGGGAATAAGTATTGAACACATGAAGAAAAGGAGGGGTGAAAAGGTCTGGCAAGCCAAGAAAGCAGCTGGAGTTTGTCAGTATTCAGAAGGTAACCTGCCCCCTATTGGTGCAAAGTAATATCAGCTGGTATAGTCCTGATGCCTTTTAAAAAGGTTTCTCACCAGCAAGGTGTTAGACAAGAAGCATTGCATGATGGGTAAAAGCAAAGAGCTGTCCAAAGACCTACGCAACCTTATTTTGCAAAACACACTGAAGGCATTGGTTACAGGCGCATGCAGCTGAGGTTGTCTATGATTTTCACAATAGGAGTCATTATGTGTCCAGAGCCAATCACTTCTGCACATAAGGCCTGCTGGTGAATGAAGCAGCAGTAATGCAGACATTTTGGAAAGTCTGGGTCAGCTTTACAGTGAGTGATGAAACCTGTTTGTCTATTGATCATAGCAGGAGCCCCATCTACAGTCACTGCTACCAGCTTTTCTAATGGTACTTTTTTCTGCACAAAAACTCCTTCACCATGTTATACATTTTATCTTCTCTTTTAGTTGTCTGTTAGGGCAGTTGTGTCAAGAGTTTATCTCTTGATGTTAATATAAACCAACAGCTGCGCTGTACTGCTGCTTTCCACAGACTCATCACACCGGATGCTAGACTACCTGCACTTCGCAATATCCCGGTCCAGCTAATCGGCCAAGTTATCAGACATAGCTGACTCTTGTCTAGACATTGTAGTGGAGATTAGGTCAGTTCCATTTTTCTCATCCTAAGGTACAGTGTTAGTAATTATTATGATTGCTTGATTGACAGCTTCTTAATCTGAAAATGCCTTCTTTTTGATGAGAAAATGAGCAGGTCTAAACGAGGCTTTGGTTGAAGATTTTTTTTCATGCTATATGCAAACGTCTCAGTCCTTATAGCCAACAGATTACAACCCCCACCCACCCACCCCCCCTCCACCGACATGCTGCTGTCATGTTAAATGTAGCTTGCAGCTCCAGAATGGAGAAGAAATAACTATGCCAAACGGTTCGAACAGGGCGTGGCTCGCGGGGCGGTCGCCCGTGCCAGGCGGTCGCCCGTGCTCGGGCCCGCTAAATGCTACTTGTAGCTTTAATTATTATGTTGTTTTTTGACAAAATAAAAAAATCCCCTTCTAAGACCTAGTTTCTGCAGAGCGGCAATAGTTCATTGGAAATTTGCCTCTGAGTTGAGGTTGGGACCATTGGCTGCCTCCCCTTCCCTTCTGTGTTGAGGAGCAAAGCGGAGCAGGGAACTTGTGGCCCAAGTAAACTCATTTTCCAACAGCATATTTTCTTCTGCTCTTGATTCACGATTGGAACATATACTCAGAAATGCAATTTTTGACTTATTTTCTTTACAAATATCCTTCATCATCAGAAAAATGCCAGAAAATCACCAAAAAACACAATTTTCATCAGATGGACGGTCACTGACTGGTCTGTTCCTTCCCATTTTACAAATTTACCATAGATTTTGCTTATATTCAGTTATTTTTCTAAATGTGAATTTGCACATCTGTTTAACTGTATTAAAGACTCATATGTATTCGATACAGTTTATTCCAAACAATTAGATTTGTTGATTGTCCAAACACTCTGATAAAACCAGTTTATTGTGTGCCTAACCACATTTTTTTTCTTTTTCCAAAAGATTTTTAAAGAATTAAAAAATAATTAAAAAGTTTAAATAAAGTTTGTTACACAGTACCTTTTTGAAATTACCATCATTTTAAAAAAATTGAATAATTGTATAGAATTTATCTTTTTAAATGTGTGCATATGCTGAGTTTAATTTCTAGAAAGTTGGTTAAATAACTCTGACAAAAAGTAGTCAGGCTAAATAATTGAAGGTGAAAAAAAACAAAGAGAAGGAATTATGATTAACAAAAAACTACATTTGGGCTATAATGTCTTTTCAATAAGTTCTTTTTTATGTTTTTTGTTTTTAAATGGGGTTGCCAAAACTCCATTCTTAAAAACTTCAAAGCAAGAAAGATGTAATTTTCAAAATAAAAGATTGTTTAAGAGGTTGACGGTTTTCCATTTCATGCTAAAAATGTAACGTCGTGAAATTAAACTCAAGCAAAGGTTGCGTTCAGTTACTGTTAACATGGGATCTATCAACACTGCAAAACAATGAACTTTTTCCAAACGCAAAAAAATTAAATATTATGACCATTTCTTTAGGAAGTCTCATGGAAATAGTGACTCACCATAATCTTTCCCCTTAGCGATTTCCAATATTCTTCCCGCCGATGTGTTTTTGCCACTGGCGTCTGTGCAGAGTATAACGAGACTTCCATTGTCTGACGGAAGTCGATCCACTGCACACCTAGAACCATATTATACCAGAAATTAATCCAATATAAATAATCAGTGACTTTGACAATGCAAAATGTTTATTTTCTATGAGTTCATCTACCTCTAAAGAATAGTAAGAAACTATTTTTTATACAGAAAACTTCCATCTGCTGTCCCTTACCTGCCTGGATCGTGTAATCCATGTGCAAAAATTTCAGGCGGCTGATTTGTACTGTTAAAGTAGGGATTGTTCCTGGGTATGGAGTAGGCCGACGAGCAGGAATCTGTGTCCACGTCCACCCTCAACACAGAGCCTGTGAAGTCACTGCAGCCCATCACACAAACGCAAGATAAGAATTATGAAGGTAAAAGCTAAGATGAAGTTCAAACTTTAGTATGGTAAAGGTATATACATACAAAAACAATTCCATTCACTTTCAGGCTCACCTGAGTCCGTCCATTTCCTCCATATCATCCAGTGTAATCATGCCGTCCCCCAGAATGATGTGCAACAGCCCGTTGGGGCTGAACAAAAGTTGGCCGCCGAGGTGTTTTCTGTGCAGCTCTGCAACTTCCATTAACACACGGACTGTCCTTGTGTCCACCTGGTTAGGGTTTTTCCTGTTAGAAGCATTAAAAAGCCATATCACTGTCATGTACATTTACTGCATACCCATATGGCTGCCACATAAACAAACAGAAATAATATCAAGACATTTGCAAAAACGCAAGACTGACTTAAACTCATCCAATCTTGTAAAAACTAGTTTTTCAAACCATTTTGAAAATGGTTAAATCCCATTTTTCACATAACTACACCCTTCAATACCCTGTGATTATCAGAGTTTTCTGAGAAACAATTAAAAGATGCTTTGAGGAACAAAATGCTGACATGGCACAGCAAAGAAAATCCAAAATTGAATGAGTTTACATTCTGTCTGCAGATTTAGTCTAATTTAATCTAATGCATGTTGTTGTTAAAACAAGACAGTGGGTGGAGATGTCAAACTATTGCACAATTGTGTACACAAACTATGAAATTTGTCGAGTTTTGGTTAGAGACAGGTGCCTAAAGACAGATAACTAAAAAATTTTAAGAAATACAGGTCTTGATCCATCTCAAAGTTTGTTTTTTTTAACTGCCCTCTTTGAAGTGGCACCATGACTGCTAAAGAAAACTGTAATTAAGATATGCTCATTAAGCAAATTCAAATGCAACATTTGGCACATTCGTGAGAATATGCAGTTTCTCTAAACCTCAAACATTGTGAAAGAAACTTGAAGTACCAATCAATGTGACCAAAAAAAAATACTGTCATCATCACGTAAGTGCAAAATCTTTTGTTTTTAACACCAGACTTGACTTACAACCCAAATCTCCCTAAAACCATGTTATTTTTATCTTTTTCTCTTATTGCATCTTAACAGAATTAACATGCTCTTGTTGTTGTTGCCATGGTTTCTGGTACAAATGGAGTACAACTCATTAGAATTTTATGAGACATAGGTTGTGTCCCAATCCCTTTCTTTATTCACTACTCAGTGCACTTAGTGCATTGATGCTCACTAGATTGGCAAATATAGACAACAATGCGTTCCGATTGAATGATTTTCCATGTGACAAAAAAGTATTATTGACATTTATTTTTATAAATTATGAAAGTTTTCATTATTAGAACATGAAGGATTCATAAATAGTCTTGAAAAATGTAATAAAAAATGTAATAAAAATGTTTCTATGAAATCAATGACGCCATATTGGAAGAGGGGGGGGGGGGTTGAGAAAGGTGTCCGAATTGGTTTTAAGAATCCAAAGGCACTAAATAGTCCCGCACAATGTAGTTTTTTAGTACTTGGATAGTAGGGTGGGAACACGGATACAATTGATTGATACAAGCACTGGGAACTTCTAACAGTTTTTACAGTTTTGTTACAACATTAAATTAGTAAAACACCTTGACAACTACCCCAAAACAGTTAAAGGCCTGTGGTTTCAGTGTTCCTTCAGGTTGATGAGAGTAAACATATTACACTTATCCGATTACCTTGAAACGGTGTATTCAACCACACGGAGAATGTGGTCGTGGGGACCGATGGCCCAGCGCTCTTGGTTGGTGGTATAAGAGACGTAGAGCTTGCCATTTTTTTTGTAATTGGGGTGGAATGCCAGGCTGAGTAGGCCCCTTTCATCTCCACCCTGCAGTCATTTAAAAAGAAATACAAAAGAAAAACCAAAAAAGGACCAGAAGTTAATTATGTGTTTCCTTGGCTTCTGCTCAGTAGAATGGTGGTGAAATCAATCCCCTGCTCATCTTCATGTGAAAATGAAACTCCTGCAAGCCCCATCCCTCCCCACCTCCGTTTGCCCTCAGGTTGCCTAATCCACTTAAATTTGTCCATCACACCCCCCCCTTTTCACAGCCATACTGTTATGTCAGATCTCCTCTGCACACCTTTGCCTTCCTTCTTTAATATTCTATTACCAGCCTTTATAAAACATTTGACTGTTGGAAGAGATACCCCCCCCAACAAACACAGGCACACACTCCCACACACAGACACACTCCACCCCCCACCCCACTCAGACCAACAAGAAGGTCTGGGGCCCTGTGCCACCCAGACCCTCCCGGTGGCCTCCATTGTGTGGTGATTTGTGTGTGTAATCTTTGGGGGATATTTGTGAATGCTGAGCTGAGTGGTTAAAAGAATTTATTAGCTCACTCACAGTTCATAGAGAGCACAAAAGTGCAGGGTGCTTCAGTCTGTGCTTTTTGCTCCCAGTCCCCTTACCCTTTCCTGATTCACACAGAATCTATGTAGAATTTGAGGCTTGGATGTGAAGGGGAAAGAATGATGGAGTAGAATTAAGAGGAGAAGGGAAAAAAAAAGAAAAAAAAAAAGAAAACCTAAACAAGTAATAAGCTGCCAACTCCCACTGTCTTGGCAACATGTTTAGAAAACATCTAAATTGCTTGTGTAATATGTAAACCTTTGTCTCACCCTGGAGGCAGCAACATCAGTTGTCACCACCCTGGTGGTCTACCCATCACAGTTAGCTATAATAATCAGCTATAGCATTTCATTCCCCAGGCAAACAAAGCCAGGTCTGTCCTTTTAATGTTGCATTCTCTTTAAATGGTTTCTTCTACAAAAAGGACGAATGACCGGAATGAAACCTACAGCCCTCTACGTGAGCATCTCAGTCCAAAACAGCTTTCAGAAGATATTTATTTTATGATAAAGAGGAAGCCTTCTGCCAAACCTAACTTTTATTCAGGTAAAGGTGGTGCAGCAGGTTAATCTTTTAGGTGTCAAAATGATAAATAAGAATAAATGTGCTTTATTTCTTGGTGACACTTGTAGTGAAACTTACTTCACAAGGGGTCCAATTACAACAGTTAAACCAGGGGTGTCATCATTAGACATGTTTTGTTTTTGGCAATGTAGTTTGATTCAAAACAGCCGTAATTTTTCCAGGCAGCAGGATCAGACCAAATTTCCCACGATGCATTTATCTGTGTATTTTTTTTCCCCATAATACATGACACCGCATTCTTTTATTTCCTTCAATTCTGAACTCAGGAGTTAAACTTTTGGCCCGGTCCAACTCTTGGCATCACTCCATGGAAAGCGGAGAATATAACGGATGAGGTGTGGTTATTATCTGATGATCCATTACATGGAACAGTGATCTCTTCTGAATGACAGTGAAACATGGAAGCAAAAAGCCTCCTAAGTGGGCAGATAACAGGCTGTTTCATGGAGGAGTCTCTACTTCCATGTCAAAGCCAAACCTCATGACTCCAGCTAACAGATCCTTCAGATCTTTGAAGCAGGAGAAATCTTTATCTGATTTTGAAAAATAAAAAGTAGCTTAATACCATGTGCATTTTCACAGCAGTAAACAAATATGGCTGGGGCTTATTTTTAAGCATTCTGTCAGTGAAGCTTTATATCACTGATTAATTGCTTTTATACAAGATAAAAGATTGTTTCCATAATCTGCTACGCGTTTAGGAACTGCTAAAATAAGTCTTTTATTAGTTAAGCACAAGCATTTATAAATAAAAACTATAATTTCCTTAAGTATAAAACTTATATTAATCATCCAAAAATTTGGAAAGGTTTACAATATGTAGAAAAGGGGAAAAATACAAGCGGCACAACATGCCTTGAAATGCACTTGATGTATGTAAAAATCTGGACTTTTGAAAGAAAGAATGGTCTAGAAATTACAACAGCCATTGACTATTGTTGTATTCAGCCATATCACCTTTTATTAATACTAAAACAATTTGTACCAAATTTGCTGTTGTGACAGCCATATTAAATCGGTTTTGCAAAGCGCTGTGCTACATATGCAAATTTAAACCTTAGGCGCTGGTGGATACGTGTCTAACCATTTACATCTGCAAATGCTACTGAAACAAAAACAATGCTTGTAATGTTGGAGAAAAAGAAAAAAAGATTTGGGCGGTGCATTTTACAGGTTTGTTTTGTAGCAAGTACATAAAAGAAAAAGAAAACTTTTATACTTGATGACCAGTAACGCAAAATTTTGCAAAAACATGATCTATTCTATTATCTGTAAGCAAAGTATCTTTGTTGTTCTGACACCGAAACATACGCTTATCATGTCCTACAATGTAGGAAATATGAACCTTTGCAGATTGGCAGAGGTGTACTTTCTTTTTAATAAATGTATATTAATACATTGATTTTAGCTGACAATAAGACATCTAATCTACCACTTCTCTTTAAATAAGCATCCATGTGACTGGAGGGGATACAGACCGTCTCTAATTTTGGATAATCTAAAACCTATTTTATAGTATGAGAAGCTATTTGAGGAAAACATGATATTAGAAACAGGAATTCTTAAATTGAAACATCCTGGTATGTTAAAGACTACTTTGCACACAAGACTTTAGAGCCATCATCGGTAGGGCATGTTTGATTTGGAATGTGGATGATGACCGGAGAGTCATGACTGAATTTCAAGAGAACACCCACAACGCAGGTAACATCAAAAGCACAGCACCAGTTCTGTGGTCAAATTGACACAGAAGGGATCCCAGACAGGAGGGGCATAGAGGAGCACAAGGAAACACAGAACATTACATTCAAAGCATGTGCGTGGAGCTAATGATAAACTCATTATCTGCCTTATCTTCTGGCTGCCTGGGTTCCTCTCTCTGTATAAAGGCAGCTCCATCCTGTTGATGCTCCCAGTAAACACCTTAGCCCTCCCCAGTTCTGTCAACCCCCAAGTGTTTGTGGGCCTGTTCTAGCAGCCAACATCACAGAATAGGACTCCTGGGACCTGCATGGGATTGAGCCACAGCTAATTGTCATAACAGTCACTTTATCCACAACCAGTTTGGACTAAATTATGATAAGAGAACTGAGAAGAGCAGGAAGTGTATCCCACAGAGTGTAGTTGCCAATTCAAAAGCTGTGCTCTGTTTGACTCTTTGTAAGCAAAGGGGTTTGTCAGCAGAGAGGCAAGGGGCATGTAAGCTAGATAAACTTCCTGTCTAGGAGTGTGCCCCCCAAACCTCCCAGTTATCTCATACCCTTATGGAATCTAAACTATTTCAGAACATTTTTTACACTCTGTATCCAAGATCATGTTGCTGTTAAGAATGGTAAATAAATAGCCTTACCACTAGAATGAAATTAACTTTGCAACCAACATTTCAAGATTATTTTTGAGAAATTTGGACCAAAACAGTCAATTTAGCTTTTAGAAGACATCCACAGTACTCAAAGACAGAAAGCGTTTTCACAAAATGATGCAAAATATCAATCAGATGAAGAAAAACTGAACTTGGACTTGTTATGCTCACTTTCTTAATGACCAACACAGTATTGCAACAATGGTGGAAAATCCTTCCATGGATACAGACATCATTTGTTTAACGTCTGGGCTCTTTAAAGCATGCATTACCAAATACACCTGACCATAATAAACCAGCCAGAGAGACTAAACAGTGTCAGACATCTATTAAAAAAATACTTAAGGCAAGGTTTCAATTAAAAAGACTATTAACCCTGTTGGGTGTATTACTTTGTGGGCTGTTTGAAAGTTACAATCATTTTATCTGTTTCAGACCTTCTCAGTGCAATACGAGGCAGTTTAGGTAAACCATTAAAAAATAAGTTGTAGGGAAAATTAGCAGAACAATTTGCACAAAGTTAACACATAGGTAATATTGTATGTTAAAACCCATTTGATGAGTAAAAGATTGTTTGGTTTGGGAATAAAACTGGATACCCTTAATAAACAAGTTACACTTTACAGGCATTTATCTTGGCTTTGGTCTTTGTATAGTAAGGACTTGCATTTGCACTTTTGTGTTTCTGTGGGACAAGTTTTATCACATTACTTGTTTACCTATGTGCTCAAATGACATTGATGTTAACATTTTACTTTTATAAAACCTAAACATTTGAAAGCCAACACAATCCTACCTTAAGACCGTTCTGCACCAGCTTGTGGATGTCTAAGAAAGGTTCCTTGATTAGCTCGAGGTTATGGGTGAGTATCCTGACAATTCCCTCCCTCTCCAGGACAAAGAGCCGTTGAGAGCCATCGCCACAGTGAACCACAGCTACTGGCTGCTTTAGACCACTCAACACCTCCTGAGCACAGTAGCAGTTGTGTTTGTGTCTCCTGGGAAACAAGGAAGGTAAAAAGGTCAGTGACGGATGCCGACACTACAGTTATGAGAAACAAGGGATGTGTACGTCCTGTAGACCTAAATGAAGTGCAACAGAATAAAGGCTTACCATTATCTATTCATGACATAAAGAAAATTGTCTTAGTGAAAACATAACTATACCTCATTTAACTGTATATATATGTTTGCTGCTAAACTATGAACACATTTTCCACTAATACCCCTTTACTTATTTTTTTCTATTCTGGACATTTCATTTAAGAAAATAGCTAATTAAAAAAATTATTTCCATTAGCAAGAGGGAGCCTCTGGGAGTTGGTGTGTGGTATTTATGTTATTGCCAAGAAAAAACACATGACACAATACCAATGCTGATGCCACTAGTGTGCTAAATTCATTGTTGGGAAATATAAGATTGGCATAAGAGGGTTGATTGTTATTTTTAAACCCCTCTTCATTTGTGTAGTGGTACAATGTACCATTTAGATTGTTCAACTAAAAGGACAAAACCAGAATGTTGGTTTTCTGAAGATGATCTAACCTTCACAAGATTCCCCTTTTACAAACTTACAAGCAGTTCTCTGCACAGTACACAAAATATTATATTCAGAGCATCAAAATATCAAACAATAAATATATTTCTTTTTTCAAGATCATTGCTTTTAATCCAAACAATCCACTGCCATCCTTACTAAAACCTTTAGAGGAGGAATTAAATCATTAACTGGCCCAAACTTTTTATAAGATCTGGTACCAAAGGAGTTTTATCCATTCAAACCATGCATCTCTATTGTCAACGTTAAAAAAAGCAACAGCCTTTTCGGCTTCCCAATTATTGAACATGATCAAGTGGGGCCAAATATGAGATATTTTAAACATGATAATGTGACTACCACTTGAAACCACATCAAATCGTCAAACACTTCAATCATTCTATACAGCCACTTCTGCTATATGGACTCGTCAACCTAAAAAATCTAGGGATGACTAAACGGCCTGTGATTCAGGTGCATGTGCCCCATTGCTGTCTTGCCTCAGGAAAATCAAAGATAAAAGCTAACCCCAGAGGACAAAAAGCAAAACCCTTGTTGACGTTCAGAGCTCAGAGAAAAAAAAAAAGTAAAATAATTACTATTGTAGCATGCTTGTGTTCCATAGGCAGCAACAAACCTGTTTATTTCATCTATTTTTTCATCTTCCAAGTAGTTTGAATCTTGCCCGAGAAGTTGCCTCCGTTGAAAATCTGGAAAGCATAAGCCGGCACCTCGCCTCCCATAGTACTGGCAGAATTCGTCCACATCGGCTTGGAACAGTTCTATCAAACACAAAAGATACAGACATAAACACCTAATCGCAGCTTTGGGTGTTTCTTCATTAAAAAGTAGACTGGATTTGTACAAAGAACAACTAAAAAATACAGTGTGGTCAATATGGCATTTCTGAATAAACAAACATTTTTTTTAGAATGAGCTACATCGATTTACATTAAAAAAAACAACTCTGAAAGAAGGAGATTTGCATAAGCACAGAGATTATTCACAGCTGTGGTTTTTCACAACATTATAGTTGAAAAATGAAAAAAGGAAAGGGAAAAGTGGGGTCTCACAGGCACTCAGTGACCTTAAAACAATCTTGACAATATTGTTTCCTCTACTCGATCCCTCAGAGGACAGAGGAGAGAAAATACACTGCTGGTAAAAACACAAACAGGGTCTCCCCGTCCCTTCTTTCATCTCCTTCTGCTGCCACACACTGCACGGGGCTGACCACATTAAATACTGGAGGTGATAGGATATCCCCTCAAACATCTAAACACATCATGAAGATCAAACATGTGTAGAAACACACGGACAGGTCTGGTCATACCACCCACATGCTTTGTGTCTGCAGTTATCTTTAACATGTCGGTTGGGGACCTTGAGTTCAGGATAAGGGAATGAGTGAAGGGAAGATATGTGAAAAGAATGGAAAAAGGTGGGAGGCCCATGAGCCAAAGTCGGGGAGGTAAATATCTATATGGGAGAACAGTAGTCAAGTATGTGGCCTAATCAAGGGTTGGCAGGAACTTTCATGAGGGCAGGAAAAGAGGTAGCAATGCAGTAAAGGCTACTTCTTCAATATAAAACCTATGGTCAGTACTTTTAAACTATCAAAAAACATGTTTTTTTTGCTAGTTCTGTTTGACGTGATCATGTAAAACAAATCTACACTAAACGTATATCTGAAATATAGACCAGGGCTGCCCAAGTCTGGTCCTTAAGATCTTACCACCCTGGCTATTTTCTAGCTCTACTTGCAGCTGATTACCTCAATCAGATATTTTCAGTCAATCAAAATGTAGACACCTGTGTCACCAAAAAAACTGGAGAAAGAATTGTGAAATTAGCAGGCGGTAGAACTTGAGGTTGTATAGACCAGTGTTTTTCAACCAGTGTGCCGCGGCACACTAGTGTGCCGTGGGAGATGGTCAAGTGTGCCGTGGGAAATTGCCCTCATTAACTGATCTAACAACATTTCCCATCTCCAGGAAATCAGCTCTTTGTTCATCCAAACAGGCCCTGATAAAACACTGAGTAGTTAGGAATATAAAAGATCATAAAATTATTTTTTCTTTGTGTTTATTTGATTCTATTAATTTCATTTTGATAAGAATGAAGATACAGCGATTTAGCTGCAGCTATACCTGTTAGCTATACCAGTGCCGCCCCTTTAACTGTCTCCACCAATCATTCTTGAAGGCTGAATCACATGTCATCAGTCTGACCAATCAGAAGTGGTTAAAGTCTTCACTTCCTTGTTTATTTAGATTTAACTCAAAAAGTCTCTCAGTTCTAACAAAAATACCAGCTAAAGCTCGTCTTTAGCGGTGTAGCTTTTTACAGAATCCGGTGTCAGACCGTGGAACAAGAGAACAAAACCATGAAGCTCAGAGAAGCTGGTCTTTCTGCGGTCGGCCGATTTACGGCACTACATCTCCCATGATGCATTGGGTTAGAACGGCTGCCTTAGCGCACAATGAACCTCTCCTCTTAACGTCTTTAAACAAGGAACACACATCAAATAGTTTTTGAATCTTTTAACTTAACTTTTAATGCAATTTTTTTTAGAAATAACAGCTGCAACTTCCAGCTTTTTCTGCCACAATTATCATGAAAATGCCCAGATTCCGGAGGGCGGGGGGGGGGCTGTCCATCAATACAGACTGAGTTTTTTTCTTTTTTTTTTTTTTTGGATGCTGGTGTGCCGCGGGATTTTTGTCAAGGCTAAAGTGTGCCATAGCTCAAAAAAGGTTGAAAAACACTGGTCTAGACAAATCCTCCTTTTAACTCTTCCTCTAAAACAAGCTCCAAGCATCTAAAGATAATGTAAAACGTAGTCCAACTCAACAGTGCGTTGCCATTACGGCAAATAGTTGAACTTTCCTTAAGATGTTACTAGAAGGAAAAACATGAGGGGAAGGTAGCATGTCAAAGAAAAAAACAGGCAGCAGACAAAAAGAGGGTGAAGAAAGAGGAAGAGAAACAGAGAAATAAAACTCTGTCCATATCCCTGGCTCCCCATGCTAAAGTTATACTTCCATCTGGTTATCTTCCAAAGCAACCTGGGTGGCCCACCCAAAGTACTTGACATCTTGATGCACTTCAGCAGTTTTACATACACACAACCTTTGTAGAAAAATAAATGTGTCATTCGTCACCACATATGCTGATCTGTGGTGGGCTGAGAGGGGTAAGCAAGACAGAGCATAGCAGAGAACACAGGGAAAATAGGATTCTTTTCTGGATTCCTCTCTTGAGCTTTCTGGGTTTGACTCAGAGCCAATGTTTGTCAGCTTATAAACGTGTAATGTAATGTAAAGTAACTTCAGACAGACCGTCTTCTTCTAGCCTCCTTCAAAATTCTACTAGGACTCAATCTTAACGAAAGCATCGACATTATTTATGCCAGATGGATGCTACATGCAGATGAGTATGGTATGTATGAGGCTGATATATGACTGACTTGTGGCATATGGCATGTAAGTGGATTTAAAAGTCTTTAAAAGTGTTCTGTACTTGCAGATCTCAGCAAATCTAATCAATTTGAGACAGAGATTGGAACATGACCTCGCTAGAAAAGATATTGCTATCACAAAAAAAAAAAAAAAAAAAAAAAGATCATGTTCGGTATTGACTTTGAAAGCACAGCCACCAGTTTCTCTGTAACCCTTTACCATCAATGAGAAAATGCTTTGAGAAGTTCTTATATTACAGCACTATAAGAACAGAAAAACTGATAACACCACTGGATTCTTACCAACTGAATCCTAGAAATTATCTGGCTTCTAGTATGAAACTATACAATGTTTTAATAATCAATACTTAAACCACAAAAGCAGCTACTTAGTGTCTTCACGGTATGTGTTGTTTGTGGCTAATTAAACTCATAAGGGGGGAGGAAGTTTTTAATTGTACATAGTAGACGTTCCTTCCCTGGTAGGCAACAAACTTGACTGTTAAATTAGTAAAGGGTGTTGAAGTATTTCCACCTACACCCATTCAAAGAGATAAAGACATGGGATTATTTACATATACTTAAAAAAAGAACCCTGAAAGATTGTGCTGGGAGTCAGAGTGTTTGACAACAGTGGCTACAAGATGACCCAGTTTTGTTTTTTAACAATAAAATATGCACCAATGCCATGGTGCACATTTGTATTGTTTTTTTAACTTAAACTATTAAATCTAACTTTATTTACAGTATTATGATTATGTGATACTTTAATGAGGATCTGAATCGCCTACTATCATTGTAAAAGAATAGCCTAAAAGTCCAACTGTCAAAAGCGGTAAAGCATCTCAGTCGTATTTCGACCGAAGCTTATACCCTGATTATAAAACACAAGAGATACAAAACAGGTTGCTTTAAGACAGTTCTTGCTTCTATTTCTCAAGATCTTGAAATTTTCCAATGAAATGTCATTTTGGCGAACAAAAAATAAATAAATAAATAATTAAAAAGAAAATATCACCTGTTATAAGTGACAGAAATGTTTAAATGTTGCTGTACACTATGTGTCAGATCTGTCTACATTCCATTTGGTTGTCTACTCTCCAATACAAGGAATAAACGGTAAAAAAGGCTTTACAACAAAAAGAGGAGATATTAGACAAGATAAGAGTGGGTTTAATACATTTGCACAGACCAGACTACAGAGTTTTTCCATGAATTTGAAACTCGGCCAAGACTAGAGTGAATTTCCTTAATAAATGAGATGTGATGTAATTTTTTGTTATTCATCACATAACATTAATGGTGTATCACAGAAGCAAATGTACATTATGTTTAATTATTCTGGATCTTTGTGTTTAATTATGTATCACCAGTTAATAACATGAGCAGTGGTTTCAGTTACATTCATGGTCATTGTTATAAGTGTGTTTACCTGGTATGTGGCCCCTGCATGTGTAATAGAACTTGCGACAGAAATCCAGACAGAGTCGTGGCAGATCTGGCTCCCTGTGTGGCTGTCTATCTATGTCCAGGGAGTGGAACAACACCTGGGCGTTCGGGGAGCAGCGAGCACACTTGATCTCATCCAAGAGATGTGCACATTCCGTATTATTGGTGGAAAAAATCTGGAGAGAGCGCAAACACAGAAAACAACATGGTTTCAAACAGCAAAACCAGGTCAACATCATGATTAGAACTAGTACAAGTATAAGGTAATTCTTAAGATGTATTTCAGAGTAGGAGATAAAGAAAAAAAAAAAGACTGTTGACTGAGCAGTTAAGTAAACCTTCTCTGTTCGGTCTCACAATTAGAAAAAAAAACAGTTTAATTATTCAGCATTACCTCTTTAAAACAACTGTGACTTATTTGGATAACATATTTAGACTTTTGTCTGCCTTTCCATGAAATTTGCAAAATGAATTGTTGCGATTACACGGTTGAAGTGATTAAATAACGGAAAACAGATGCCTCGCCAGATTTTTCCTTGTTACCTTCCCCAGATACCAAACAAAAGAGCTAGTGATCTTTTTCCTCAACCCCTGCTTCAGCTTGACTCAAGCAAATTCAGATATTCTGATAAAGCCTCACTCTTATTTCCGTTGATAAATCACATGTTAAAGGGTACTTTTAACTTCCTATATACTGTATGTGATTTTAATGATGTCACTTAGCTGGTAGGGGTTGCTATTTGTATTTGTGATATAATCCTATCTGAAAGAGCTGTGGACATTAAGTAAATAAAGACAAATAGCTTCAAGTTTGTAACTTGGTAGGTGGGGGGGGGGGGGGTGATTTGCAGGAGTACACAAAGAGTTAATCTAAAAGAAATTAGCAGGATTATTTACATAACAAATTAGCTATAATAAAACACAATGTAATCTGTTTAAGGCCAAGAGCAGCGATGCTTGGACAAGCATGCAGGCTGGCTGGTAGTGTTTTGCTTTGTGTGGGGTCCATGTGTAAACACCAATTTAGAGATAGACATGCACATCATTCCCACTCTGGTATCAACAAATTAGCAGTCTGTCGAAGTCAATTAAACCAGGGGACCCAAGAGCTAACATATGGACACCTTGCATTGGGTTGCAGTACAAACGGTGACTGTGGAAAGGGTTTTACAAGGTCTATTGAGCTACGTTGAATCGACAGGTGGTGGAGCTGCTGAGAAAAACCTGATGTTCTAGCTGGGGGAAAGCTTACGGGAAATCAGAGAGGATTAAAAACATGAAAATCTTACAAAAGGCATAATAAACTCCAATCCAAATATAAAACTCGGTGACCTGAATGAATATCTTTGATTAGAATTTGATCAGAAATTCGATTTTTAGCAATGAAAGGGAGCCTTGTGCTGGGTATGACCTTGTATGTGAGCTATGTTCCTCCATCCTTTACTTTCATGCCATGTAGTAATGTGGGCATGCCTGCTCCCCTGCTCTAAATTGCACATTGATTCCGTGTGCCATGAACTGGCACAGGGTCTACAGAGAGTGGCATTTGTGTGCTCTCAGCCATGCTCTGTGTCCATATGTTACCGGGACGGACTCCAATATTGCCATCATCCAACCAACACAACAAGACCTTTGTATGTTTCTGTTTTGTTAAGTTTCACGGTAATGTTCCTCAAAATGCCAGAAGAACACAGGGGTGGGACATGTAGGCTGATAACGTTTACATGAAAATAGTTGTCTTCTGAATCAAGATGCTCAGCTTCATGCAAGAAAACAGCTGACAAAATTGCTTTATTATTAAAAGAGTTGAGGCAGCAACATTGAAAAGTAAAAGGTAAAATCTTTTACAGATTTACACCACTTGTGTCAGCAAATCTTTTAAAGCTGTTTAGCTTGCCGTTTCCTCCATGCACGCACCAGGTTTTATGCAGTCTATAAAACTGGCAGGAGACATAGTATACAATTTGTTGCTTTATTGCTTGTAACAAATGCCGTAAGAGGACATATTGTCCATCAAAATACAACATTTTCTTAATCTAAGTGGAGACTAAGAAGCTAAAAATATTCATACGGTCGGAAAACCTTAGAGTCCCACTCCAAACATATTTTGATCAATTGTAAACACAGTGGTCTTTTAATTGTGAATATGCAATTTTTATCCAGAATAAAAAACAAACTGTGTTGTTTTCTAGGACATAGCTTCTGCAGAGCAGCAATAGTTCATTAGAAATTTACCTCTGAGTTGTGGGCAGGGCTGTTGGTGCAGAGCAAGGTTTTGTTTACACTCTCTCCACCTAGCTTACAGTCCCTCATAGCCCCATCTAACATTACAGGTACATCAAAAATGGTGAGCAATATCAAACCTATCCAGTGCAGGCATACACTTTTGAAACAGATGCCAGCTAAGACAAACAAAGATGTACATGGACCTATTTGTCTGCAAGTGGAGCAGGGAGCTTGTGGCTTTTATTTTATCTGTCTCTGATTCACAGCAATTTGATTAAAAAAAATACACAAAACAGTTATTTTAAGCGTAATTTTACTTATAGATGTCGTCCATCAAAGGAAAAATGCACATTTTTTTGTGGAGTGGGTCTTAAAGGTGATAGAAATCAACGAAAGAGGGATAGACAACGCT
Source organism: Oryzias curvinotus (assembly GCA_023969325.1). Taxonomy (NCBI): domain Eukaryota; kingdom Metazoa; phylum Chordata; class Actinopteri; order Beloniformes; family Adrianichthyidae; genus Oryzias; species Oryzias curvinotus. The sequence continues at coordinate 36,074,670 of CM043706.1, forward strand.
AAGCTTTATGGAAATGCTTGTCCTTAGGGATAGGGGTGCAAGTTTTCTGGCAGAGGGAGTCAGTGAAGAACACACACCCTCCCCCAAAAAAATAACATCAACTTGGACAGAGCTTATGACTTGGGGTGGGGGGGGGTGATGTTCTCCAGCTTCTCCTATTAGCGAAACCAACAAACACAATAGTGTTGTTGTTATTCCTTTGCCATAATCAGAAAGGGCTCTGTGTGTGGGCAGTGTAGTGGGGAGGAGGAGAAGTCGAGTTCGTCCTATTCAGGAACCCCCCCTCTTCGTATTTGCATGACTTGAGCAAATGAAATGATGCAATATGGCTTTTTGTCGCAACACAAAGTGAGATACCACCCAGCTACTGAAATATCTGAAGAGTGCTTTACATAACAAAGGACCAACGGAGTTTTAGAAAAGTTTGGTACTTACAGTGGCGTCTTTTCTGCATTTCCGGTGTTTACCAGATGCTCCCCTCTATTTTGTTTTAAGTAGTTAGGTACATGCTAACTCTCACTCTGTGAATAGTGAAAAGGGTTCGCCCAACAATTTTAACCTTTAACGTTAAGAAACAATTTGTTCGTCGTATATTGTCCCTCGGACGTATCGTGGTTACATTTTGAGATAAATAAGGGTAAAACAAAATCCTACCTTTATATGCGCAAAACGTTTCAATGGTTTCGTAACAGTATAGCAGCTTTCTCTCCTGGCATTTGTAGCCGACTGTTGCAGGACGTAACGTAAATCGGGTTATTGATTGCCATGGTAACGCAGAAGCGCATTGGACACGCCGTATTAGGGCTGCACTCGTATGTGATGTACCTGGTAACGAAACGCTGTTTCACCCAGGAAACTTCGACGTTCTTCCAGTTTTAAATGTCAGGTAAACTAAATGAAGCACACAGGTCTTCACGTACAAAAGCGGGAGCTTACGACATCAAATCCAGTCATAAATTAGCGGGGACGTAAACGCTAATGTCGCAAATTTGTAGAAATCCACACAATTCAAAAAATGTTGGCAAAAATGTTCCCCCTAAAAATTCTGTTCTTTCCCTTCACTTGCTCATTTCGACATATAGCTGACACAAGAAGACATAAATGTGAATTACCATCTGAAGAACATTTTTTGGGAAGAGAAAACAACGTGGTAACTTGAATTTAACCTACCCTGGCATCCATACGGTGCAGAATCTGATAGGCGGCTCTCCTGGTGGGACAACAGGACACACGGGAATACAACATGTGGCAAAGTTCTCCGCTGCTGCTGCTGCTGCCGCCGTCAAGCAGCACTTTCCGCTCCCGTTTCTTCAGCCGCTTGGGCAAACTCCCGTCATAACATCTTCTACGCCTGGGGCTTATTTCTCCTTTCTCGCCGAACTTTGCGTCCCCACATTCCCAAACGTTTACAGCCACGACCAGGACGAGCACAAACTGCAAATGCTTCATAGTTTCAGCAAAGCATCAAATGTTTAAGAAGAAAAAAAATCGCTCACAAAATGTATTTGTAATTTGAGTTTTTTTTTATAAGCGGAATAAAAATGTAATAAAAAATATATTTGTAATTGTTTACACGACTGCCCACACCTAAAATGTACTGTAGACAGATGCTAAAATATAAATCATCCTATTGCAAATATGTTGATCAAATATTAAGAACACAACAAATATATTAAAAGAAACCAATATATCCTCAATTAAAAAACAAAAAATAAGTCAAAAACAAAACAGCTTGATGTTCCTTTCAAATGTAATTCCCTTTGAGCAGTTTGTTCGTGCACGGGACTAAACAACTATGAAAATAAAAAGTTGCCTCTCACTAAAGTCCTCAGAGCGCTCACATGTTTTCCCGTGCTCTTTCCTCCTTCTTTTTAACCATCGCGCGAGAAGAGGGGCGAGCGCGATGACGTATTACCTCGCGGGAGCGCGCGGTGGGCTCCAGTCGCGTCCACGCTGAGGTAAACAGTTACCTGTCAATGCGGTGAAAGGACCCACACGCACGCTAGAAATCCCGCTGTTGGACCAGTTGATAGAAGATACAAATATTATTGAATAAGTGTATTCTATTATTTTTCAGTTTGCATAGGTTTCCATTCTATATTTTTATGGCAACTAAAAATATTTGTACAGGTGTGGTGTACATTTAGGCCAGCTTTGAGGAAGTCACAAGTCAAATTCAGTTCAATTCAACAAACTATTTGTATTATCAGAGAACTCTAAAAGCTCTTTTATTTGTTTTGTTTTGTTTTTTTCTCAAATGTAATTGTTTTTGCAAAGAAAAAGAGACTACATTGTATTTATTGAACCAATAAATACTTTAACCTATTTACAGTAGACAGACGTACTCTAAACGTTACACAAAAGTCTTAGTAATTCTCACATAATTTATCACTTGAGACATGTTTTTTTTTTACTTTTTTTTAATTCTGCAGTACATTATCACATGCTTTATGATAATGTGAAATCATGTAGACATCACCTGATCTTGGGGATCTGTAGATCTCACCAGATCCCCTTTCTCATCTTATCTACAGGAATCTGGAGGACGTAGATTAAGAGCTGATTTGATTGTAAGCAATTATGGAAATGACAGCGTGTGGTGAAACTGTGGCTGGATTCCGCCAGATCTGACCCTGCCACCCTCACATTCTTTGCATTGCACAGCTGGAGGCGTCTCAGGATCACGTATAGCTTGGCCGCATAGGATTTTGTAAACCGAACTGAGGTGGAATAGGAAGGGAAACAATCTGACACTATCACCACTATGCCCACAAACAGAGCCCCCATGTACAGAAAAGAACATAACTGCATTGTTGAAGAGTGGTATCATATGGGATGCAGCTGTGGAGTACAGATTGGAATACATCTGCGAGGAGGGACAGACAAACAAATTCTGTTTAAGCAGCCACAGTTCAAGTTGATAACTCGACTCTCAGATTATATAATGAAGACGTTTGCTTAAAGCACCCTAAACTAGAAAACCGGTCTTTATATTTTTTACCCGTTTTAAAGAGCACATGAGGATGACTATCAATAAGTACTTTTTTGTTTTCATTTATGATATTACCTGCTTCAATCTTATTTCTGGAGGGTCAGCTGGGTAATTCCCCATGCACTCTCCTGTGCAAGGATGTCCCAAAGGATGGTGGTTTGTTTCCAGTAACCACATAGCCATCAACAGTATTTTTCTGTAGCTCCCTGAGCCCTCAGTGCTACACCCATTATTTCCTCAACTGAGCAGATGTTGAAAGTACACTCTACCTCAAGTTGTCTTTGATGGTCAAAACTTAAGTGCGAGTTCAGCAGGGCTTGTCAGCTGAGCTGCAAGACTAAAGAGTATAATCTAAATTTGAAAGTAGGACAATGTCATGGTGAGAAAGCTTTTATCGGATATTTTTTATAATTTGGAAAGGTTGCTGTTTGGAGATTTGAACTTTTTCAAAATTCCAAAATTGAGTGAAAATTACTGTAATGTATTTGTTTACATTATTTATATAATAATGTAAATGGAAAATGTTATTGGCTTTATCAGTAAAAGAAATTCATCGATATCAGCCAATTGCTAACAGCCTTTACTGTACTTTACTTTGATGGCAGGTATCCTTCACTTTGCTGCACACAGCAGCATTGTATCAACACACACTTGCTTTTTTAAACCATGCTTTGGCAGGTGTTTGTCGTAATGCCTCTGAAAGTGTTCACAAAAGTCATTACTAGTCCCCCCCTCATCTATTTCTTCAGACTTCAGGGAAAAGCAAGCAAAAGATCAAATCCAGTAGCTATTTCCAGCTGTGTGAGAATGGCTGATTTCCACTTGAGCAGATCTAAACACATGAGGACATTTTAAGTGTAGTGACTTATGCAGCGTCATCCACAGTGAGGCAGTGACTGAGCCTGGGCTGTCTGCCCGGCATCAACAGCTTTTAAATCATGTCCTTCAGCCACCAGACCACACTACCTCACCTACGGCTTCCTTTACTTTCCTCACTCTGCACCACCCAGGAGTGTCCTTAGGCCTTGTTTGGCTTAAGTATACACATGACACGAGAAAGTAAAGCCACCCAGGGCTTCTTAGTGCAGTTGCATAGCACACACAAAGTTGCACAGAGAGGAGTGAGGAGTATAACGGTTCATTTTAACAGTGATTCCCTTCATATCATAATTTATGGTTGCGGATGCGATTCATAGTCGATTTTAGTTCATTTTGAACGATCCGATTCACTGACCTAAAACCGATCCAGGACATCTTTAGCCAAAATGCAACCAATATGACTCAGAAATACAGGTGAAGTTTTCCAGATTCTTTGTATATCTTGCAAGATAATCAAGTGTAAGTTAAATATGTGAATAAACAAACAAGAATTAATAGTATATCCATTCACATTTTAGTTTCATAAAGTTCAGCCCACTGTTGTTTTTCCACATAAAAATAGTAAAAGCGGAACATTATTTGAACATTCTAGCATACTGTATAGTCACATGTCTTCAATTCAAAGTGTTTCCACACATTGGACTGGAATGATCAGTTTTTGCTGCTATCACGTGTATGTTGTCTGCTGTGATGCACTTTTCATTTTAACGTTATAGTTAAATGAACCTACCATACCTCAGTCCAAATGGTGTTGTCCAAGATCAGTTATAGATCGATTTATTTCATTTATAAACCATTTTAATGGTATAGGTTGATTGGATTTAATTTGATTAACAGCCTCAGATAGATTGATCTGATTGGATAAATAAATTAATCATTACACCCCTAGAGTGAGTCCAACTGTTTAAGCTGACCTTGAGTATGCAAATATAGAATGGATTGCAATACGTGTCTCCCTATTCAGATCTACATTAATGGTTACTTTGATTTCTCAATGGAATGAAAAGGAGAACAACTGGGTTGGAAATAGCTCTTTGTTAGTACTCACCTAATGCTTTAGAAGGAGTTTTAACCATTTCTGTCCTCTCTTGTAATGGTGAAACACAAATTCCCCAAAGGTAGGCAAGAGGTTTCTATGCAGATGGATGACTCTTTGTGGTCAATTGTTTGTAAATGTTTCCATCAGGGGGTCAAACAGATCCCAGAGTGGTACCATGTTAGGCACTGTACATATGTGTGCAAGTTGCAGATTCATTACAGTCAAGAATCGCTGCACTGAAAAGGATTTGGTGAGAGGGGATGGGGGCAGGCAGCTGGTGGTAAATGTAGCCTGGTGTGGGCAGCAGTGATGGTGGTCCCTAACAGTCCCTAACTCTGCCTTCCTTCCTTCTTTCTCCTTCAGTCCCAGTATCATGCAGCCCTCGACCCATCTGTTCCTATTTGGCCTCTCAATCTCACCATCAGGTAGGCCTGAGCTGCTGAGAGCTCTCTCAACTCAAGGCATCTGAACAAACCTGACAGAGGGGGGTGCAAAAACAACTGTGCACCTGCAAGTCTTTGTCCATGCACTTGAGTCTTTGGTAAATTAGAGCTAACAAGTGCTAGTAATTGTCAATCCATTGTAGGTTTGTTAAGAAGAAACTCATAAAACACTTTTGTGTCCTCGTTTTATATATTTGTTTGGGCAATTATTTTTTTCTTTTTCAAGTAAGTATAGGTACCACCCTCCTTCATTTAAAATACAATGTCTACATTCATAATTGTTCATTGCTTTGTAAATAAACAAAACCATGTTTTTCTCTAATTGCAAGTATTGTATCCAAAGAATTATTCCAGCTAAACATAAACTACAAGAATTTAATTAATTCCAACTAAATAAGATAGATCAGATGCACAGCAAAATATGGCAACATATGCTTTTTATGGAATTTACAGTCTTAAAACGTCAATGGAAAAAGCTCCTAGAACCTGGGATTTCCAAAAAGGAAAACATGTTTATTGACTTTATGTCAGAGTAATTTATCCTTGCTTGGGTCTAGTTCTTTATGTAAAAAAGTCAAAACTTCCTCACAGTTTGAGATCTTTTTATCCATCCCTATCCCATTTATGGAATGCAAACTTTGCCTGTCAGGTTATTTAGGTCATATATCATAATTATGTATTTTAAAAAAACAGTGTCAAGTATGGAACATATTTTTCACATTTTTCCTTCAAATGTAATTCCTCCTAGTCTCTTTTGAATTAGCTTCATAGTAGCCCTGAAATGTCTTTTGGTTAAAGTTTTGTAGTTTGAAAAATGTGAAGTGACAGCTTTGTCCCCTCTTGTGTCTGCCTCAGTTTTTCTAAGGTCAGTGTGAGATGAATATGTTTCATTGTTCATGCCTCTGGCACATTTATGCTCTGCCTTACTGTTATTCTTTTTATATTACCGAACACTTTATAGCAGCAGGGATTTTTTTTTCTTCTCTTCATGGCCTTAAGGTTTTCATTAGAAGCAGTCTAAGCTTTTTGTCAGATGGTGGTCTCCATGCTGGCCTCACTCATGGAAGACTTTAATTAGTCTCTATAAACAATAAAATTGATTACAGAAAAAACATGAAATGGAGAATCCCAGACACAGAGAGAGAAATTAAACTATCATTTGCAGGGAAAGAAGATCCTGTTGGCAATAACCAAAGCATCTTGTGTGATTGCGCGCTTGCATCCTATCTTCAGACTCCTCTCAGCAGGGTTCATCTCAGACTAATGGGGTCACTGGCCTGTCTGCCACTGTATGCCCTCTCCCATTCTTCAAACCCTCCAACACATTGACAGATGGACAGACAGCTTGTCTCATGCTCTCTCAAACTATCTTCGTGCACGGAGCAATCTGTACAAAATATGCAAACAGTTGCAGGCTTATTAACTACTAAGAACTCAAAAACATAAACACTGCATCATTATCATACCCCTCTGCTCCAACAGTCATCCAAACCAGACAACAAATTAACTAAAGGCAATGACCATAAACACAGGCGAGATGTTTGTACTTTCTTGAGGGAAAAATCATTTTTGTAAATAATTGAAGAATCAAAACATGAATCAGGACAGTGTAAAACCCCAGTTTATCTCAAGTTAATTGCAAATACACAAAACCTTGTCAGTGCAGTGCCCATGATGTTATATTCCAGATGCTGATAGCAGTATTGGACCACCAAGGACTTTAAGTATACTTACTCGAGTTGTTATGCACAAAAAAGTGGATTTTTTTCTCTGCACCACCTTAATCTTTGTCAGGGGAAGTTTGAGTGTGAGAGAATTCAAGAAGATCAATCTGGCTGAATTCTGTACATGGAAGCGTTTAAAGAAATTACTCTTGAAAATGTACTTCATTTAATGTACTTTATGAATAATCAACAGCATTCCTGAGTCGTTCCATTCCTAAACATCTGACAGTCTCTAGAGGTGTCTTTTGGCATCACTGCTATAGATCACAGAAAATGGTCTGTGTCATACATGAGTGTGAACCTGTAACCAAGTCCATGATTGGAGGATGAAGAGGTCATAGTGGAATACGGCAGAGACACTTCATACTAGTCACCAGAGGTTTACCCCAAAAAAGATTTAGTCACAAAATAAGAGAAATCCTTAAACCAGACGATGAATGAGTTGTTTTGATATTGAACAATTTAGCTGCATTGACCATGCTTGCACATCTTTTTATCCACACAGTCATGCAGCCTCTAATCTTAATCATTCTTATTTCACATAAACCACAACTATGGGCTAAGTCAACACTTTATCAAATGATTATAAACAGCAGTGTCATTACAAGAATTTTTGCCAGCATGGGCAGGTGCTGAGCTTCAGCACTTACAAATCCAGCCTCTTTTAGTAACATGCTGTAAATTGTCGTCTTTCTATTTACTGCACGACAGAACCACATAAAAAACTAATGGGATGCTAAGACAACATCCCCTCACAACTGGAATCCATATTTCTTAGGAAATATGTCTTAAAGTAATGTTGTTTTGGTTTTACAGGCACTGACGTTGATACATGTGGCATGTTTTGTGTTACGATGTTAAATATTCTGGGCCTTTGTGTTCCTGTGGCGTGCCTTTAGCCCACCAAAAGAGTTGCGTGAATTCTGATGTCAGTCGACTGACGCCAACAGCGCTAGTGAGGAAAAACAGCCAGCAAATTGGAGTATAGATTGATCATAAATCATTTGTGCTCTGCAGTGCACCAGTCACACAGAATTTCAACACTTGTGCTTCCAGACAAGAGTTTTTTTTTTTTTCCAAATCATCTCTCTCAACCTTTGGATTGAATGCCTTTTCAAAGACTGAAAAAAAAGCTAAGAAGTTCTGCATACTCAAAATATTTGTGTGCTTATTTGGATACAACAGTACAATCTGATTAGATCATTTTTTATGATATAATGGAAGGATAAGTGGTGCAGAAGTTAAACCCTGTTTAAACATTTTTTTAGGTTTTTATTCAGTTTTGGTCACCAAATAAAACCACATAAAAAAGGCTAAATTAATGGTTAATAAATTACTCTTTTTTCTCTGGAGAGACTACGTCTCTCGGCTGGCCTTGGAAAGTCTCAGGGTCCCCCAGAGGAGCTGGGGGAAGTGGCCGGGGTGAGGGAAGTCTGGGCATCTTTGCTTAGACTGCTGCCCCCATGACCTGGTCCCGGATAAGCGGAGGAAGATCTATGGATGGATGGATGGATGGATTTGGAATTCCAAATCACAGTTCCTCCTTTTTTTCTGCAATGGGAAATTATTCTGCTAATGTAAATTAGTATCTTTAAATTAAAGGATGTTTGATTCCAGATTAATTTAAGATACCTTTCATTGCACTTTTGTTTTTAATCACTGTGATTTAAAACACATTTCATTTTGTTGGTAGACCAGCTACAAATCCCACCAGTCCTTTTTTTCACATTCCAACACTTGTGTGCCTCCTGTGGTCTGTAAAGCTGCTGCAAATTGCTCAGCTTCATGCCCCTAGCCATGAGTCTGATCTGACAAAGGAAACTGTTGACTTTTTGCTGTTGTGTCAAATGAACCACATGCTCTCATTTGAAAAAGATTTTTTTTTTAACCAAGGGAAATAATTAGATTTATTATAAACAGGGAGGTTTCCAAGATCAACTCCATTCTGGACATCCTTAAATCACTGTGCCTCATTACTAAGAAAGAACCATAGGAGAAAATTAAGCCCTACTTTAGGAAATGTTTCCCTACCAAGGCGTGACAAACTCACCAGAGGCCAAGGACGGATGTGACATGTGTTTTTAACCATCTTTGTTGCATACTTAGCAACCAGTGATTTAGACATCTATTAATCTTGCCCACCACATGAACAAATTACTTTCCAATACAGCTTGCATTCAAATGCAGGGATTCCCAACCTCCTATACAGTTTTCCAGTGGAGGTGTTGTGGACATGTTCCAACAGGGCAGAGCCTAAGGAGAGTCCCAAGATTCCATGACCCAACCTCTTTTGCGTTTCTGTGGATGAGTTGAGAAGAATGACCATAGTAAAGCCTGAAGATTTTGTTCAGACTGTTGGCCTTGTGAGCCACTTCTGTATCAGTATAAACACATTATATTAATGACCCTCCTGTGATCTGTACAATGAATGGGTGCTGATTTGGAAACCGAAATGAATTATCTCCATATTTAAATCCGCCAACAGACATGGAACCTCTTTTTCACAAAGAAATTACACATATTTACAACACTCATGGAAAACCAAATGTGCTATTGTTTGTGTTCAATTTCAACATCTTTTAGAACACAACACTACATTATGATAAAAAAGCTACAGTCAGAGCATGTATCATCAATAATGTCCTAAATGCCTTTTAAAGAAAGTGTTGAGCACTAACATACCTCCTAATACAATTTTTGAGTTTTTCTTCATCATTTTTGTGACAAATAGCCAGTCAGTGATACCTCTACTGTGCTCTCTGGGCCTTGGGAATGATCATAAACATTTCAAGGTAATAATACATTAATACATTAAAGGTAATATTTTTTAGGCTTTACTTTATATAACTGGCCTGGTCATTTGGTTTAGATGCTAAGTGTGGAAGAAACAGGAAGCCAATAAACTAGACATTTTTTATAGCATGGCCTAACAGTTTTCTAAGGCATTTTTGCTTGTTATGTGGTATGAGACTTAAAATGCAACAACCGTTCATTTATTTTGACCTTAAAACCAATTATTTCACATCGTTTCATAACCAAAGACACAAAAGAAGATGGTTAAATGAAAAAAGGCAGCGCAGTGCTGAGATGACGCAAGTGGTAGTTGTTTAGCAAGTTGTTTGGAATGGTTTTGTTTCACAGTCTGAAGTTCTAGCTAAATATTTACACGGTGTTTGAGGTGGTCAGAAAGTACACTGAATTCTGCATCTGTCTGTTCAGAAGCAGAAAGACAAAACAGGGCCAAGGTAGTGAAGTCAACTTCATCAACTAATGTCATTAGTGAGCAACTGACCCTTTTACCACTAAGGGCCCTTAGACAGATATGAGTGTCATTGACCTAGAGGCCATATGTGGCATGTTTGGGGCCTGCAAAATATATCCAGAGCTCTAACCTATACAACTGAGCCAATTAAAGCTGTGAAAGGCCAAACAATACAATCCATCAGTCAGGTTTCTTGGGTAAACAGGGGTGGGCGGCCCATGTTCGGGTGTAAACTCCAAATCCCAGAGAAGCTAAGGGTCAGTAGAGTTGTTTGATTGTCTAATTGGGGGTTGCCTGGGCTGTGTGGGAGAATAAGCGATAAAAAGATGGAGTAATGGAGACTGAGCATGCGATTTTATGTGTGCGTATATGGTAAATAAATAGCTATATGTAAATATATGTGTGTATGTGAATGTGTGTGCATTACTTCTCAAACAGTACCGGTCCAGAGGCACAGAGACATCTAATGAATGTGTGTTTGTTCTTCAGACCCCACACATATCTGTTTATTTGAACATCGGATAGTGTTCCTGAACTGTTTTATCCTCCCCGTGTTTGCCACTTAACACATGCACCACAGTGTTGGCTTGTGCGGCGATATGCCAGGATTTTTTTTAACGAAGAAAAGTATAAGTCAGCTTGACAATAATAATAGACAAACAAACCTTATCTTGTAGTTTGTGGACACAGTGTTCCCCTTCATTATATTTCAGTCTTCATTATGAGGCTGAGTTATAACCTAAACAGTTCCAGAAGCGTCTGTGCCAAAGGCAATGAGCCAGCGGAAGATTGGCGGTCGGTTTAGTGTCAATGATGTGGTAATGTGGGTCAGGGATAGCAGCAGCAGCGGTCATTGCACAGTGGCTAAAAGCCCAGGCAGACCACCAGGGAGGAGGCCTTCACCTTTTTCTTCAGCCATCAATCACTTGTATAGACATTTGGATGATACAAGCAAACAAAATCCAATGTTCTTCTGTGTACCCTACCATAATAGATGGCTCTTATGAAAGCCAGAGTTACCTTCTGTCAAATACAATGTAATCCCTAATGATTCATGCTGTGTCTCTCATTTATAAATATGAAGGTACACTATGCATCACTTGCAAATGACCAGTGTGTGCTTTTTATGTCCACTCATTCTGTAGCTGATATGGACAGCCACAGTCCTCCAAAGGTTTCACAGTTTTAAGGCTGGAGTATGACTGAGACACAGTTAAGCCATAGGAGGAAAATTGTAATTTCAGAAAGATAAGCTGGTCAGATTTTATCAAAGAACATGCATAAAAACAGCTACACATAGTCCAGTCACAACAAAAACTTAAGTTCTTCTGAAATCACTATCATGTTTCTATTAAAAGTTTCTAGGAGTTGTCCAATGTGACATATTCAAAACTCTGATAGAATTATCTCAAGATTTATGTATTGGGTATTTAATCATAACATATTATAGATGACAACTATTGTTTACAGTTCTCTGCTTGAAATTCATGTCTAATAACAGTGACAATAAGAATGAATATAGCTTTCTTGGAGCTTATTAGGGTTCATTTAAGTTTTGCTGTATACAGCACGTTTTCTTGTGCATACATGAGTAATGTAAGTATTGAGATATATGTGTACCTTTTAGGTCAGTATAAAAATGTTTTCTTGTTACTGTACTTTGAGATTTCTGTCATGTAGGGCCCCTGAGCACTTGTTTTTCTTTGGTGGTGTTGTGACAGTTTTTGCGGGAAGTCATCCCCCCTGAGTCTTTCAGTTGCTTAAAACACTCTACTTCCGCGTAAGACCTTATTGCCCACCCAAAGAGGTTATAGGGATTCTCGACTGCCCTCTCTCTGCCTAAGTGGGTGGTCCTCTGGGGTATGACTGAGGCACAGGTGGAGCATTGTAGGGGTGCTCACAAAAATAACCCCCCTCTTCTCACCAACAACCTCTTTTGCCACCGTTTTCTTTTTTCTTTTTTTTTTTCCATGTGGGCCACAGAAAGGTAGACCGCATATTGCAGAAATGTTCATTACATCATTAAAACAAAAATTGACATACACAAGCCTTTGTGTTCTCTATGCAGGGAAAATTTGAGTGCATTTAGAAAAAACCTTTAGGAACAAAAAGGAAAGAAATGTCCCCTTCCAAGCTGAAAATATTCTCGTGCTCTGCTCTGGTAAATAATTATAGTTCTGCTGAGCAGTGTTTTATAAAGTTTACACAGTTAGTTTAGTTCACCTTATCTGTTGTTTAGAACCCCACAAACCTCCAGGAAGATGTTGACATATGGCAGCTCTGATACAATGTACAAAAGCATGGATTACTCGTGACCATAATAAACAAGAGTATAAAGGAGAGATCTGTGCTAAGTGGGCACCCTGAAGGCTGACTCTCCTCAGACCTCCGTGCCTTATTATGATTTCTTTCTTTTTTTTCAATTCAGCTCACTGTATACTAAGGAATACAGGATGTAATCACATTCGTCTCAAATAATTCCACCATGTGACTCAGATGCTAAGTGACTGCCGGCCACCTGCTCCAGTGTTAACAGAGTGGTTTATTGTTAAAGGTCTGGAGCACATTAATGAAGATTGACAAAGAACCCCACCTCCAGTTCTTGAAATGTCGAGAATATGTTACTAGATACTTGTCATGTTTTTTGGCTTGTACATGTGCAAAAAATGCAGCAGATGCTGACAAATGCTAATGTGCACAGACATCTGTGCGTGGTTAATTCACCTGCACTGAAAGAGGATTTTTAACCAGCAAAATATTGCCCCAAAGTTAGGAGTCAGTGTTAATCTCATAAAACATGCCCCCAAAAACTAAAACGTGTCTTAGATCTTCTTTTTTTTTATTAGAAATGTTACTGTTTTTACAACACTGGGAGAAACAAAAAAATTATTTCAGGAAATGAGAATAATGTCAAAGAATCAGCCAGCTGCATGTGAGGATAAGTATCTATTATCAGAGTTCCTATCCTCTGACGTCTCGCATAACTTCCTGCTCAGATCTTTGCAGGGTCCAGATGGTCACATTGGCCACTTGGGAGAGTAAGAAGCCTAAAGAGACAGTTTAACAATGTGTAATTAAGGGACAGATAAACTAAATGCTCAACAAAGAGAGCCATTTCCAGATCACTGGCTTCTGAACTTCTATGTAGCATCAAGCTGCATTCCTCGGCCAAGTAATAGTAGACGCACATAAATGAGCTTGAATAAGAGATTTTGTCTCATTTTAATGATAGCATCCAAAGAATACTTTACTGATCCAGCCGGAAAACCCTTAGTGTGAACCTAAAAAACAAAGGATTTTCAGAGCTGACTGATGACTTTTGTGCTTGGATGCATGCTAATTGATACCTAAGGAGATAAGAGTTTCTTGACCAATGAGCCTGGCTGCACATATCATTACACTCTTGAGTTTCAGTCTGTTTTGTTCCACATTAACATTTCACAGAAGATCAGGCGCCTGCCCTCTGTGTTTTACCCCAGGGAGCAAGAATCCCCTACAAACTGACACTGATACAATCTCCAGGTAATGGCTGCAAGACTGAAAGCCTGAGGGTGACTGAGAAATAATGTTTGTGTGTATGCATGCGTGTGTTTGACTCAAAGAGGTGCCCAGTTCCACTGGTGTGGTCGGGGCCAAAGTTCACTCAAAAACGTGCGGGTTGAGGTTGAAAGGTGCCGAAGCCACCGTTAAAGGTGAGAGTAGGATTTCAACCTCCACACTTACCCTCACCGTCCTCCCCTCACTGCTCTGCCACCTACATTTCCCATTATGACAGACACGAAACGCCCCACACATTCTGATATGACTTAGGCCTAAGAAAATGAGGAAGTGAAGGCAACAAAGTAGAACAGCAGGGACTTCAACTATATAAACAAACCCTTTTGCCAACTTTGATTTAATGGACACAACAGAAAGTGATCACTTTTATACTAATGTAGTCTTTAATATTTTGTTCAACGTTTTTAAGATATGAGTGTCAGCAATGCTAAATAATGAATTTAATAAATAGAAAAAAGGGTTTTTATATAATTTTAGAAGTCACAACATTTGTTTTTGCAGTTAAATGTTGGTTTGTTACTGTTCTTTCGTTAAGTGTGTTGTTGCATGCCTCTAAGTCATAGGGCTGATTTTTAGAAATAACAAAAACAAACAACCCCTAAAACAACAGTCATTTAAGACCCACTCCCATGAAATCATGTTTTTGGGTGTTTTTAACATGTTCTTCATGCATTTTTCTCATGAACACTCAGATATAAAGAAAATTAAGATTAAAACTGTATATCTAAATATTTCTGTGTTCAAATTATGTTAAATCCAAAGCAGACAAAAATGGCATTTAAAAAAAGTTGCAGTTGTTATGTATAAAGTACCATCGACAGGCCACAAGTTCCCTGCTAACTCTAAATCCTCCACTTTCAGACAAATAGATCTATTAACGTCTTTGTTTTCATTGTGTGAGCTGGCATCTGGCTCAAAACTGTATGGCTGGATAGCTCCTATATTACTCACCATTTTTGTTGCACTGCTAATGTTAGCTTGGAGTTGTAAGGGCTGTAAGCTAGTGGGAGAGTGTGAACAAAGGGATGATGGGAAATCAGCGCAAACTCACTCCGCGCCAATGGTCCTTCCTACTACTCAGAGGCAAATTTCTTATCAACTCCTGCTGCTCTGCAGAAACTATGTTCATAGTCATAATTAAAAGACCACTGGGAAAACTTTAACAGAAGTTTAAAAGATGATCTGAGTGGGGATTCAAAAAGTACAGGATGAAGCTCTGTGTTTTGATATAAGAATTATTAAAAACTTTGTAAGCATATGATTTATAGCTCTACTAAAGGTGTCAGATGAGCAAAAATCAACCTGATGGCAGCATGGCTGGGGAAATTGCAGAGCAGATACCACACACCTTTTAGTCTTAATTCCACCAAACATGTTTTGACTCTATTTGCAATGTGTACATAACTCATAGTGGAAGTACTTTGGTTAAAGACCACTATAATTAGTAAAAAAAAATCGTACCCATAGTGGGTGAGCATTTATGGATCACTTTTCCTGCATATAATTGGCCAGATAATGTCAATTTACCCATGATTACACTGACAAACAGGGTGCAGGACCTGTTTTCACCAGTATATTCAGTAAATTAAGCTAAATTTCAATAAAGACATGTGCAATATTTTTTATATAAAAAACTCAACTCGCAACCATAAGTGTGAGAACATGTATGACAAGGAATTGATCTAGACAACATCAGAAACTTGAGTTTGCTTAAAAAAAAAACAACAACAACAAACAAAGCTTGCAGAGCTGTACAGCAGAGTGATGTTGCCTTACAGTGAGAAGCTGTGGTTCAAATCCCAGCTTGATCATTTTGGGTGGAGTTTGCATGTTTTACTATGCTTGGGTTTTCTTCTGGCACCTTCCTGCAGACTTCATGCTTCATAGGTTAATAAATTACTCTAATTTGTCCTTTGGGAGTGTGTGGCCCTGGCAAACTGTATTAGGTGTACTCCACTTTTGCTCTAAAGTGGATAAGACAGGTTGCGGCAACCCCAGAGACCCTGCACAGGACCGTGTGAGAGTACCAGATGGGTGAATGAAAAGACAACCATAAATAACTTATTATGAAATAATAACTTTCTCACATGTCAAAGAGTTAACATTGCTGGTTGGAGAGGTTTTCCTGGCCTAACAACACACAAATGCAACTCACACATTTTCTTATATGTGCAATGGTAGTCATTGTGAGATATTGTGAGTAGGTTGTGGAAATCCTGCTTCCCTGATGCTATGTACACACCAGGCATGTGATCTGTCTTCAAGAATAAGCTAAACTGGCACTTTTAATGCGCTGTTAGCCTGCTGTGTTCACACTAGACTGCCGCTCGGTGTGAAATGTTGAGCGGTGCAAATCTCATAAATTGGGCTCCAGGCATTTACTTTCACAGCTCTATTCTGAAATATGAAAGACTTTGTGTCATAGAATTCTTGCCGGGCTCAAACCAGAATTAGTAATTTCTTCTACATGATCAATTTTTAAATGGTTGTTTTGAGAAAAGGCTACCCATCAGTCATCTGTCTGCTTTCTAGGGGTGTGTGTGTGTCTTTTGAATGTTTTGTATTATGGACTACGAGTCTGCAATAAAGTTAATCTATTTTATTACTATGAAATCCAAGTTCCTGATTGGCCAAACTTCAACTGATTTAACTTTTGATGCGCGTTCAATGGCCGTGCATTTTAAGCCCAAAAACCGACTTACAATTGTTCATAGCTATGTGTTAACATGAGAGTTTTGAACATGGAAGCCTGAAATGTGCATATCCCACCTTTAAATAGACGTTTCATTGGAACTGCACACAAAAACTTTCTAAAGGGGCTCCATACCTCTCATGCTTTGTTCTCGAAAATGCCTAATTTTGTGTGCTGCTATGCTATTTACATAAAAAAAATGTAAGCATTAAATATGAATCACAAATTAGCAACACATTTCATTTAGAAGCCCACTGCATTGAAGCTACACCGAAAAAAAGGCACAAAGTAGTCTGACATTCACAGAGACTTGGTGGAGCAAAGCTTCATGGTGGTAAGCGTTTGTATTTGATTGCTTGTGTAATTTTTTATCCTATAGTGTCTCATTACAGCATTACCCCCATTTTCGCGGGGGTTAGGGACCAGACTATCGAGTGTTTTTTGTAGTTGAAAAAATGAGACTGAAGTTCCTCTTATTCACATATGTTCTGAAAATCAAAATGTCCTTAACACCAGAGCTTTTTGTCCAGTGTTAATTATAATAATTCTTCAACCGTTGATGCAGTTAATGTAACTCCAAAGGATTCTGAAGTGGAGCTGGATTTGCACCGTTATGCAATTTTAAAGAACGTAAAGTGTGGCAGAACTTTGAGGATAGAAAAACTGTGGAGAATATTTTCAGGATTTGTTGTTCAATGATCCAAAACAACAATGATGTCATTTTTTAAAGTCGTTTATGTTACTGCTGACTTTAGCAGGTTGACTTGTTTAAAACATGTTTAAAGTGACAAATACATCCCCAGGAAGCCAGCACCCAAGGGACACGGCCGCCGTTGCTGAGGGCCTATTCCCCCCCTGCCAGGGATGGGGTAGGGGACAGAGGATCAGAGGTCCCATCATCCTTGTGTAATGTATGTTTGCTTGTGAGTGTTTGTGTGTGCGTGCATTTTTGTGGGGTAAACAGTGTGTACTAAAGGGTGCAGTTAAAATTGGCGGTTAAGGCGCTGAGAGGACATCTTCTGCTTGCTGGCAATGGTGTCCAAGTACCCCCCCCCCACACACACACCAAGGGTCCTACAAGTCTAAGGTTAAAGTTAAAGTACCATTAGCTGTCACACACCTAGATGTGTGAAATTTGTTCTCCGCATTTGACCCATCCCTTGGGGGAGTGGTGCGCTGCAGACACAGCCGCGGTCTGGAACAATTTGGTGGATTAACCCCCCCCCCAATCCAACCCCTTAATGCTGAGTGTCAAGCAGGGAAGCATTGGGTCCCATTTTTAGAGTCTTTGGTATGACTCGGTCTGGATTGGAACACCCGACTTTCCAGTCACAGGGCGGACACTCTACCACAAGGCCACTGAGCTGGTGCAATTAAAACCGAGAGGGGAGAGACCCATTTCCAGAGGGGGACCACTGCCAAGTAGCTCCTCCCCCCAAGGTGCATTGTAGGCTGATGACCCCCCCCACACACACACACACACTAATAAGAGATTATATGAGGAAGAGGTAAGTCGGGGACAGCTGGTAGACTGTCTCCCGGTTGGTTCCTACATGAAATCTAATGTAAAAAGAAAGTTCAAACCAGCTGCAGATATTTTACGGAGGATAATGATAAACTTTACCCTCAATAGTTAAGGAAATTGGAGGCTAAACAAAAGAAGAAACGTTGTACAGGCCAGTCCGTAAAAACATTGTCTAAAATTAATCGAGTCAGTGACATGAAAAAGGTTGGGGACCACTGAATGAAGGACCAATTACTTTCTCTACAATTGGCCAGGGGGATATGTATGATTAAATAATCAAGGAAGGGGTCAATACTTTATAGTATCATAAGCACTATGATTTTCTTTTCACAACTGTACTTTAGATGTTGAAGGAGTGGTGGGTGAATGCTTTAAAATGAGCCATGGTTCCTTGGATAGCTAGCAAGTCATTCATTCAAGTCAATTATGCAGTTGTTCATAAAAAAACAAAAAAGTCAGGAGTGAAATATGATGCATATAATGCCAGCAGTGTGTCTACTGCATTTTGAGTTGGGGCAAATTTACCATCATGGAGTCTTGGAAAAATTGTTGCCCTCTTGCCAAAAGTGCCATTATTTGAAGTAAGGATTTTTTTTCCTTCAAAGTTTAACAGTTTTGATATAGAGTGGCCATCATTTTCATTCATTTTTAAGTTGTTGAAATATTTTCTTTTCTTTCTTGAAGATTTTATGACACTTATGTCCTTGCAGTCTAATCTTAAACTGTCTGATGAAAGTTTAGACCTGTCCTAGAATGTTTTAAGTTGTTACTTTGTACACATTTAAGTCTCATTGTGTTTGTTAATGGAATTGACCTCTTGACTAACAAAGGTCCCATGCAGCTTGCGTAGTATTTTATCTGAATCTGAGAGTTTTTGGCTTCCACAACTATCATAGTAATTTCCCATTTGCACTCAATGGTGAGTTTCTGCAGGTGCAAAAATGCTCGGACAGCTAAACGTTGGGTTCTGGATGGTGAACTGTCCTTAGAAGTGGCACTTTACCAAAAAAATTTAAAATTCATAACTATTGCTACTAATATTATAAATAGAGTTAATGTCCCCTATTTCACATAACGTGTGGTCTTTATATATAATTATATCTAATCCCAGATTCTTACTTTTTTTTAGCTCAATACATTTTTGCATCAATTCAATAGTCAGAGCTTTCATATAAAGTGATTGTAGCTCTCATTAAAGCAGTTTCGCCAATGCTAGTTTGCTTTGTGCTTCAGCACTTTCTTTTCAAATGGTAACTTGATGGTCAAACTCGGTGCCAACTGCTCTGATTAGATGGTGCACAAATGCAGTAAACAGAGAAGATAAACTGGGGTTTATGGTGTTTGAGGCAGTGAACCAACTGTTGTCGAAAAAGTACACACCAGCGTCCACCTTTGCTTCCTCTCTTGTGTCCTGTTTGGTTTACCCCTTTGAAACAGAGCAGCACCACTGCCACATGCCAAGGATGTGCTGCCCTGATCAAAACCTGCCAGGCAGGATTTTAGAAGTTTAACTACTAAACCTGAGACCCTAAATCACAATTTCTGAAAGGTGTAGCGGAGAAAAAAAAACACATGAGTGACTCCATATATAGATCCATTCTGTTATTGTTCAAGCCCATTACATGACTCTGGTATAGCAGAGTCATGTAACACTCTACTGCTAGACTGTTACCGTTACACAACAAAACATAAAGGCAACTGTTTGCTGTATTTTTTATTTTTTTACGAAATACATAACAGATGTTGAGAAACAAATGGTTTACACAAATAACAACTATTCCCTGATAGGCAGGCCAATTAATTAATAGTTTGCAGTTCAAAGTAAATATGTAGTATCAAAACTGATAAAGGACATTAAGAAAGCCAAGTAGATTTATTCCCAAGAAGTTTCCGTACACAGTGAACCTTTACTAACATTGCATGTTTATACTAAGACATCCATACATACATCAGGCTACTCAGTATACGTCTATGCATCAATGTTTGAAAGGTCCTTAGTTTAAGGAACTAGTGTTGTTAATGCAACTTCATATTGAAGATTGATCGGTCTTTACGTTTTAGGACCTGGCGTCCACATATGTGGACATCATATTTTGGGTTATATTACACAGTGGTTAATTCTGCTTAACTGGGGCCCTGCTACAATTAAATAAAGAAGTACATCAGAGGTTGGTAAAATAATTAAAGCAAATAAAACAGCTGCACACATCCTGGTATCTGCTAGAAGTATCTTTGCATAGTGTATGATAGGCATGCAGCCTAAAACACAATTCTTAAGCAACTTCACTGTTAGGAGCTTAAAAAGGTAAGTAAAAATATTTTATTGACTGAGTACAGAGACAAAATACTCTGTATAACCCCCATGGCCTGCTTGGCTTATCAAAGTCAGAGTATAAATTACATCAGAGGGACTGAACATTCTCAGAATGATAAAAAAAAAAGTATAAAAATCCAAAAAAGGTTAAATCAGGGCAATGTGCAAGGTAATCTGCTGGAACAGAAGTACAGCAGATTTGTAGTTTGACAATTAACCTTCGTTTAATGTCCCCAAAAAAATGAAGTTAGACGATCCCTTCAGCACTACTACAGAACTCACATGTTGAAACTCACTGGTTGTACTTGCGTTGAGGATCTGGCCTCAGAATTGCTGATTTTGTATTGGAATCTATGGAAAACCTATAGAAATGCTGTCATGGGTTTTGTCCCCTATTTGGAAAAAAAACAAAAAAAACCTGGGTAGTGTCAAATTGGCCACAACATTCAGGCCTAAAAACCATTACCTGAATAAGCCTGACAGTTGCGATTGTGAGTAATGTTGTGGTTGAGCAGTGTATAAAACGTCAAGTTGATGAGCTTTATAGCTCTTGACTGAGGCTAAGCAACATGTGGGTTGTGCAACGAGTCAACTTTGAAAGTTTTGATGCATCATTTATGATGCCAACAACTAAAACTGCTGCTGCTAATTAATAAAAAAATAATAATAAAAAAGGAAATTCAAGTGGCGTGATTAATTTATCCTAAGCATCTTTAAATCCACAGGTGGGTTGCAATGCAAACACATTCGCTCTTGCGTGCGCTCAGCTGACATTCATCTGTTTAAAAAGCATACCAAGGTGATATCCTATAAATTTCCTTTTTAATGGAGACATTGCGGCAAATTTGGAAAAAATAATATTTTGGAGCTCCCATATCTAGGGGTTTTAAAGCAACAAGGGAGCTTAAAACGTGTCACGTTCTGTCTGAAGAGATTTTTTGAATAAGAGGAATCGAAAAACCATCTGTCATGGTTGATAATTAAATATTACAACCATAGTACAAAATATGTTGTTTGAATGTTTTTGATCATTTTGACTTTCTAGTGTTTTTTGTTGTTGATTAAATGAGCTAATATGAATAAATAACCTTCATAATTGGTGCAGTTACAAAGACATGTTGTATAAATAAGGGTGTGCCATTTAACTTATCTGATTATTCATAAACTTTCAAAATATGTCAGTGTGCTAATTTCTGCTTATTTATACATGTGTTATACAGAAGGGGTGTCTCTCAAAATGATATAGTGACTGAAGTCTACCCAAACAGAAATTTCTGACCCTTTCTGTTTTATATTTGAGCAATGTATGGTATTTACTGTTACATCCTGCAAATTTGGACCCAGACGGTATGTGATCCTCAGACAGGACAGAGTTTCCTCCTCTTGTAACAAAGTTTTATCTGAAGGATCAGTCTGGCGAGATTTTTCAGACACTGGGAGAGAACTTCTCTCCTTTATGATGCTTTAGAGCCTTGAGCTTTATAGAAAAGGTATTCTTGCTTTGTTTTAATTTTCTGTTAATTCAACAATATATGAATTAAATATTCTTTTAACTGTTTTAAGCAAAGATTTTCTTCCCCAAATATTTTTATTTCAATTTTTCCTGCTGCAATGGTTCTTTTGTGTGTGTGTTCTTGTGCTGGTTTGCTTCTTCACCACTTTCTGTCTCTCCCTATCTCTGCCTAATTGTTGGTGTTTCTCTGAAAAATAACAAGGCCCAGGGCCGTGCGTGTGCATGTGTTTTGCACTGGCTGCATGGACTGGATGCTCTGCCTGCACTGGGCCTGCTTCTTGTGTGGTCCTCCAGCAAACTTTATGATTTATTCAGCTAAAGGCAGAGGAGCACGACCCCCAGTGACCACAGAGAGTGAGCTGCACGTGTGTTTAATGATTTCACCACAAAAATGTCTGCTATGGCTTGGCCTACATAGAAGCTCAGAGTCCCCCCACTGAATAGATGAGGGGTGTGTGTGTGCATGTACCTGTTTATGCGTGGGTGTCTAGGGGAGGGGTTTGAAAACACAGTCTGCCTAAGTTAATATAAATTCCTACCGCTATGTCTAGATATGGGATTACAAGGAACAAAGTGAAGAGACAAAAAGCGGTCTTCTTGGCATGTTGCAAATGTTTTTAACGTCTGTCTTTTTTGCAAAACCCCGTTGTGGTATTTTACTCTTCACCAGAGACCCCTCTGTGGTCTCGCCCCCTGTCTTTCATTACCAGAAGGAGATTTCAGAAGCAACAATTAAATATGGACACCGACCAAGCTTTCAGAAAAGATGCCGAGATGGAGAAGGAGGTGTTATTTGAGAGTTTTTTAATTTTTATTTGTCCAGGTCTGCTGGCTCAAGGGAGCCATTGCTGAGAGTTTGGATCTGGATGCCTCATTTGGTGCCGCTTCTCTCTCTGTCTGTTTTGCCGCATCTCCCCACATCTTATTTTTGGACATTCTTGATATTAAAACAAAACGGGGACTTTGTCTTATTTTTGGCAGATTACAAGTAGATACAAACAGGTACCTCAGATGTCGGGTAGAATTGAACACGATCCCTAAAGCGATCGCGCACAAACCTAATCCAGTCTACGTGCACATTGGAAGAATTTCTGACCAATCAGCATCAACCTTCATGTCCATTTCGGTAATTGGGTGGTTTTTGTGGCACATTTATAATGTGGTGCCCTGCTCTGTTTCCAGCACAGAAAAGAGAGAATTTCTGGACAGCGATTGTTTTGAGACCAAAAATAGTTTTGTTTGCACGTATTTTTGAGTTTCAAGTGCATTGTTCTGTTTGAAGATCAAAATAAATTTTTTGAGCACACTAAGTTTTTACGCTCAGGGTCCAAGTTTTGATCTGAATGAGTCTGATTGGCTCATAATAGTGAGTGTTACACTTGCATAAAGAACCAACTGATTTTTTTTTCTTTTATATGATAAAAAGTCAGTATTGGCTAACAAAAACAGATTTAGCCATCAAGCTAATGACTCTTGAAATCTGGATTTCCAAAGATCAAATCTTTTGAATGCGACTAGTTCGCTGCTTTTCTTGTTCTCCTCAAATATGTTTCTTTTTATTTTCTATTCTTCTCAACCATCACCCGCCTCCCTATGTGATACAGAAACTACCTTGTTGTGTTCCTGATGGCTTAGGGAAATATAGGTTTAAAAAGTAATATTGCAAGAATTATTGCAAGCTTTCAATCACTAAAGCATACACAGGGTGCTGAAGCTAACACTTTTTTTCACTGGTGAGAGGTCCTCGACTACAAAAATTGATTGAAAGACCTTTGTCACGGTTGACTTACAATGGCGAGAAGAGCACAGATGGAAGCAGCCTGATGCTTACGATCTGCTGATGACCTGTTCAGGCTTCAGCAGACCAGTGTGACCCTGAACAAGAAGGCAGTCATAAAATGTGTAAAGAGACCTAAAGTTGAATAACCAAACTTGAATTGACCCATGTCTAAAATGTTATCACTCAAAAAGAAAAAAAAGGCAGACATGTGGGCCAAAAACTACCAACAAGTGTCCACCATTCTACCACATTAGAGGGATAAAGAGCTACTTGAGAAATGCTCTCAGAATATTTTTTTTTTTTGTCATGCTACGGAAATTTGTTTCTACCATGTGAACCCTGCTGTGGACAGAATCTCTCGTGTTGTCATATTGCTTACATCACAGCAGGTTTTTGTCTGTGTCTGCATGAATGTCTCCAGAGTGTCTCCACATGTGTGTCAGGGAGTGAAATCGTATCAAACCAGTCATCATTACAGGCTCATTCCAAAACCTCAGGGGGCATTACACAACGGTAAGTGCACAGTGGGTGTGACACAAGAGCGTTCATAAACCCCAGGCTCAGGGCTCACCGTGAGTAATGAGTCCACCCTGCAAAACCTAAGCACACGCCCAGGGGCCAAGGAAATGTATGTGCTCACCATGTCTGGTATGACGACCCCCCTCCTCCACTGGCCAGGAGCAGAAACTCATATCTACTTCTGTGTCTTTGATCTGCTACAAGCCCCACTACAAAACATAATATATGGCAAACTGTGTAAGACTTTTGGGGCTCACAGCATCTTATAGCTCAAACTTGCTAATTCTGTGTCTGTGAACTTCTGTTTTTTCTTTATATTTTTCTATAACTTTCTCTGTTTTACACACACCCAAACACACATCAGCAGGCTCAGACATAAATCAAAATGACTAAAAATGCAAAGCAAACATTTAGTGATGATAATAGGATTTGTTTCTCAGCAGGACTTGCCGTGATTGGTTGATGTACCACTTTTGTGCAGTGAAAGTGGAGTTGGATTTATTTAATGTCCTTACTTAGATTAACTTAAGTATAAGTCAGTGGAAAGGTCTGATTGATACAGTGTCTTAAGGTGGTAGTTAATTTTTTTTTTGGTTTTTGTAATGGACCGTATATGGGTAAATCCAATTTACACCAGAGACTAAGGTGTTTGAATATATTTGTTCTCTCAATGGGAGAGGACTCAGAACAGAAAAAATTCAAAATTGTTTCTTAAAGATGTGTACTTTATTTCTGGAATAGTATTAAGTATGATTTCAGCCAGGAGTCCATATTTTCTAATTGTGGTTTCTAACTTTTTTGTGTCATCTTTACCTCGTGAACTTTACCTCCTTACTCATTTGTTGATTAATCTTTAAAATATGGCTTAGACCATATCCAAATTGGTAAATAAAAACTATTTGAGTTTTAAAACATTTTGAATTTCTAAACAAGACCTAAGCTAATTGTTTTATGAAAAATATGTTTCCTATTTTCTTTCTTTATTCTTTAAAATCTTTCCCTTTTTATCAATGGTTCTCCAGTCTTTTGTGTTCTTGGCACCATTGTAGATACAGTGCCAGCTCACACACCGTCATGCAGAGCAACCGGATGGACTTCGGTCTGACCCTAACCCTAACCCTAACCCTAACCCTTGCCCGCAAACACAAAGCTACCAGTACAGCTGCTCTTCTTAGTGACCAGTACTGTTTGCGCTCCACTGTATACGCATGACATAGGCCGCATTTACACTGCACGGTTCAAGTGACCCAATTCCGACTTTTTCCTCTCATGCGGCACAGATCAGATATGACCGGTGAACGTGTAAGCAGGACAAAAGCGCATGGATTCCGATTTTCTCAGATCGGATTCAGGCCTCATTCATATGTGGAAATAAATCAGATACGAATCGGATACGTGCATTTGCGTGTGCCATGTAAGCAGACACATCGGATATTCTCCAGTAAATGCGAGTCGTATGTCAGTGACGTCAACTCAGGACACCACAAACTGAGATCACATGACTTATTACCGGTGCTTTTGTGCGCTGATTTTGCTGTTCCAGCACAGCTGGAGTCCCATCAGCATGTTACCTTTCAGCCTCAAGCTTCAGACCATAGTCGGACATTTCCGGTCCGGTCGGGACGCAAACGGTAACTAATGAAGCGGGACACCGTTGCTCTGGAACAGGCTAGAAGCCGTTTATTTCTTTTCTTAGATCAAACTGTTAGTCCAGCACAACGTCTGCAAACATTTCCTCATTCAAAACTCAGAGAGAGCACATAAGTTGGCGGAGCAGCCCTCCTTTTCCTCTCCCGCACATCCCCTCTCCTGCCTTATCCAGGAGCACCCAAGGCAACGCCTCCTTCCCTCGCTGCGTTGCCTCCATGACAACCGCAGTCACACACACACACAAAAAAAAAAAAAAAGAAAAAAAGGGGGGGGGCGGTTTCGCCATGCTAACCTTTTGCCGTTTGGACCAACACGCATCTTCTAAATGTGCTTTTATTACTGTTATGATTATTATTAAGGGCCTGCTCGCTCATCATTTTTTAAATCCTTGCAGTCAGTGCTCAGGTGACAGGTCCGCGGAAGGCGGAAATGCTGCTACGTGGTCTTCAGAAAGTCTACATTTAATAGTTTCAGCATTGTAGTGTAAATGCAAAAATCGGATACGGGTCACTTTTAAAAGATGATGTAAGCGGGTCATCAAAAAAATCAAGACCTGCAGTGTAAATGCGGCCATAAAAGGCAGAACAGTAATGACCCACGATCAGAATAAATTGTTTACGTGCACCATGATCGGATCAACAATCGGCATAGCCCACCAATCTTGATCGGAAGGAAATTTTGATCCGAATGAGTCTGATTGGGTCAGAGTATTCCGATAGGTGTGCTTACATGATGCATTTTTATTCTGACCAGAAATTTATTCTGAAAACTTTTGGCAAAGGAAACGAAACTATTGATTTATTCGAAACTCCAAACCAAAATCCCCAAACGTTTTTTTACAATAGGGACTATCATGAGGTTAAGTGCCTTTCCCAAGGCAAGATTTGCTGTCAAACCTCTAACCAAGGAGTGATGTTTAAGCTACTGCCACGGTCCATCTCCAACACTACTGTAAAGAATCACTGGCAAGTAAATCTTTGAAAAACATACCTCACCCATTTTGCTCAGTTTTAATCAAGCCCTCACCTTTCGTTCTCAGATTTGAAGCAAACCCTAAAATAGTCTGGGCTGGTTTCAGATAAGAAAGATTTCAAGTTGCCCCCCATGTAAAATAGTTCAACTTAAGACCAAAAAAGAAACATATGTAAAGTCTAGTGTCAAAACTATTTTAAAAAGTTTGTTTCTTTAAGTATTCAGTGTTGGGAATCTTACTTAAAAAGAACAACTTAGTTATAGTTACTAGTTAAAATTCCCTAAAAAGCAATTGAGTTAGTAACTCAGTTACTGCATCTCAAAAGTAACGAGTTACTCAGTTAAAATATGGCAATACATTTGATATTTTTCCTTAGCTGCCCGAAAGCATAACAAAGCTTAAATGCAATAATTTAATGAAAGTAACACTTGTAGTAATTTGGCATGGTTCTACCATAACATTATGTTGGTTTGTTACAATAGAGAGATGGGGGATTGAAGTGCAGAAATGTACATATTTATTTATCAGAATTATCAAGCAACAACACTGCAATAAGCCATGTATAAAAATTAATAGTATTGAAGTATGAGGGTTTTTAGTCTTTTAGGTATCCTATTTTTTGTTTTAAATAAACAAAATAGTTTTAATCACGGTAACAGAGGGGGAAAATTAAAATGTAAAACCATCAACAAGAATAATTAGCAGCAATTAAATATATCTCTGTTGCACTTCAGTATTTTTTTATTATATCACACCTTAACCTGAACTGTAACATTGATTTGCTTTTGTGGGATGAGGTCATGATTTTCTGATGATGTTAGGCTAACAATTACACGCAGATCAGGAATGTTGTTTTATTACGACCATTTGTGATAAAAACCTAGACAATACAACACGGTGACATACAACATTGTGAACGGTCTGAATCATTGATATAAAGAGATTTTGTTTTTTTTTACTGTTTTTAATCAGGAAAAAGGACAAATGTTTATCAGAAATATTCAGTTTTTATGAGATTTTCTCTGCCTGTGTCTGCAAAGTTAAAGAAAATGTTTGCAGTTGACAAGAACGCTGTTTGCTTTGATGACACATTAACGGTCAACCACAAACGTCACTACTGTGACAGCTAAAAGATACTTCAATCGCTGCTCTTTTTAGAATGTCATTCTTGGAAGGATGTAACTTATGGGGGGATTTGTATGAAGAGTGTAAGAATGGAAAAAAAAAAAAAAAAAACCTGTTCACAAGCATTATAATTAGATCTGTTACACAACAATAAAACGTTTCGTGTTTTTTTTAACTTTACATATATAGATAGAACTGAAGGACCTCCATGGTCTCATGCAGAGGATGATGAGGAAGATCCAAGATGCTTTCCAGTTTCCATAACATCCTCCACTTACCCACCACAGCCACAGACTCTAGGGGCACCGGTTTGTGGATCTTCTTCCTGTTCCTGTCAGTGCATCTGCACCCCCCAGCAACACACTCCACAGACGAGGCCAAATGCAACAACGCCAACTCTTAAAAAGAAAAAATATTAATATTTTTTAAGAGCCGGCAAATTCTGAAGGACAGCAGTCTCCTCAGTCTCTCCTGCATTTACCAGTTGCTTTTCCGGTGGCATTTTGTTGTTATTTTCATAAAATGCTCCATATTGGATACAACCTTATAATCAAGCAACTGTGAGGGCAATAAATAGAGATTTCTTCCAGGATGCTGCTGTAATTTTGCAGTTAATTACTGCATTATATTAAGCTTAAACCACTTCAGACCCTGGTCTTTCAATTGTCTTTCTTTCTCCTCCTCTTGTTGTTTGGCAGAATCTAATAATTCTAGTCATATTCACTTGACCATTTTTTCTGATCCCTTTTAACACCCTAATCCCACCCCAACGTTCACTGTCTTGCCACCTTGTCTCTCTTTTAGAAAATGTTTGTTTTGGATCCTGTCATCAATGTGCACACATGGTACAGTCCTGCTAATTACCACAAGTGAGTCATGGAGTGTTTGAGACACTGTAAGGGATGTTCTCTGCTGTTTTTGGCCACCAGATTCGAACCCATGACAGATTTTCCTATCGCCTCTCACCCTTTTCCGTACCTCTGATCTTTAGACCTGCTCAAAAGATGAAAAAAAAAATGGAAGGGAGCTTAAATCACTTTAACCGCTCCTCTCCTCATTTGCGTCATATGAACAACTAAATTTTAAGTTTGTGTCAAAGAGAAAGAACACATTTGTAGAAGGTGTGACAGTATTGCAATGACATCACTTAATCTTTTTGAGTGTGTTTGAACAGCTGAATTAGAAACGGTAAAAAGCATTTTCTACCTTCCCTGAAGGCCCAAAGCGCCTTACAGTCACAGTCCCATTTGCTCATTCACACACACATTCACACTCTGATGGCGGCTCACTGCCTTACACTGGTGCCAACCTGTCACCATTAGGAGCAATGTGGGGTTTAGTGTCTTGCTCAAGGACACTTCGACAAATGGGTTGGTAGCAAAGGAACCGAACCTGCGATCTTCTGACCTCTCTATCTCTACACCACTGAAGAACAGCTTTACCACAGCTCATGTCCCACTAATAAAAGTAAAGTGTTTGTGGGTACTCCTCGTTTAAGTTGTGAGTGGTGGTCTGCAACTGTTACGGGGATAACAATAACAAGTTCACTTTTTTTCTTCTTCTCTTTTACTAAATCTTTACTGACATGGATTATCTTCAAATATAAGATGAACTTGTTACTTTTTTTGTTTAAGGGAGTTGAGTCAAGACTGTATTGTTTGGTATTAGTCAATAAAGACTATTTTAGGGGAAAAACAAAATTTCAGTGCAAAAATCTTCTTACCTGAAAGTTCTGATCTACTCCATGAAAATTTAACAAACTCAGCAGTAAAGTTGACTGAAGGATTACTTCAGGTGCTATTTGGCACAAACGGGTAGCACAACTGCAGACGGTAGGATCTAAGGGCAACAAGTTGGCTAATGAGACCGAAGTGTACTATTGATGTAGTTTTAACAACCCAAAGGAGTTTACCCAGCAACAGGTGCTTAGTGGGCACGTAATCCTACTCTTTGTAGTATGTGTAATTTTCACAGCACTAGTTGATGAATAAAGCCTTTAACATTCTGTGTTTGCTAACATACTTCTGAATTTATTACAACTAAAATTAAACAACTACATTACATTTTCACTCTGGGGTACATAATATATAGTAAAGCTGTTTTCAGACCTGCTTTTACACCACCACAGAATGACCCAAATTAGACTATATGCCGCTGTTTTAATGACTGGCTACGATTCCAATTTTACCCTTGACAAGATTTAAATAAGGTCTCATTTGCTTTAGAAGCAATGGGGTAGGTAGCAGAAGAATAGGCAGAAAAGTGTTCTTTCAGCCAGAGAAATCTATCATTATCCATGTAATAAGGGGCTAACTTCCTTTTTAATGTTGCAACTGAGAGCAAAATGAATGCTTCCAGGCTAAGTGATAATCACAATGCCTTGCCAAAGGACAGGTTGCCAAAAAATCCACAGTAGCTTTCTATTTCTGTTTTTCTGTCTTTTAGCCTGGTTTAGAGTGGGTCCTTGATGACCAATTGCTGTCTTAATTTAGAGATGGACATCAAGAAAGGCTTTTGATGTCAAAAATCTGTTCCTATTCTTATACTTTTTAATGAAAGAAACATGTGGGTTTTAAATGGTAAAAATGTTCTCAGTGGGTGGCATTTCTGTAGACAGGATGAGAAGCTCAGCATTTGAAAGGTCAGAGCAAAGATGGCATTTTAAAAGAATGCCTCCACATCTATAATATAGTAAAATTATGAAGAAAATTTAATTAGCTCTGACAAGGAAGAACAACAAAGACACGGCTTACTTACATTTTTTTATTTTTTCGTTATTGTTCGTTATTTAAGCGTCTATTACCTACAGTATGTAGAACAAACCTCTAGTCTCATAAGAGGCTTTTCATAGATCAAATTTATTTTCTACTACAATTGTGGCAGCAAAGAGATCTACCAAACAAACAAATTTCCTTACTTTGTTGCTTAATTGAAGTACGGTATTGTTGAATATACATTTCAGCACAACGAAGCACATATAAATTTAACTACGTTTGGCCAATATCTTTCTATCCATGTGTCCTGTGGATCCATCCATTTGTTTATCTGTCCATCCTCTGATCCATTTATTCATCTTCTGGACTTGGATTCCACCAATATAAGCAAGGATGCTTTTCTCTTTGATCACCTCCTCCAGGTCTTCCTGAAGAACACTTAAATGTATTCTAGGACACCTGAGATATAATATCTTGTGTTGGGGGTCTCCAATGAGTCTTCTTCCTAATGTGCCCATCACGCACAACAACATTGTTCTGAGTAGTGGTATTACAACCCAAATCATGATCATTTGTGCTTTCTGTATAACTGCTTTCTTGCAGTTATTTGATCATGTTAAATAGAAACCCGTCTTTATGTCATGCATTGGCCATACATTTTATGTTATCTTTATCAGCATTAATTGTGTTGACAATGGTACAGCCTGATCGCTGCATTGTCTTCACTATCAAATCCTGACATGTTTACCAAGCTTATGTTTTAAAATATAGGTGTTAAACTCCAAGGCCATGCGTTCCACTTTTCCGAGAAACCTGCCATTGCAGCATCTAATTGACAAAACACACCTGCTCCATGTACTCAGCAGCAGATAGGGGGGGGGTTTCTGAAAAAATAGAGAGCACCGGCCTTTAACACCTGAGTATGACATCACTGATCTGAAAGTGTGTGGTGGCAAAACTCGATGACACAATCACCAAGCCTTTCTCAGTTTTAACCCAATACATTGTGACTTTGTCATCTTGACAAATCTCTGTGCCTTCAGAGAAAAAAACAACAAAGGTATTTACTTTTTTTTTGCTGCCTACTGTGACTTATTAATTACTCTTTTAGGGATCCTCCTATCATACCCACTCTAAATGTATGTACCGGTAATGAATTATTTTAAAAGGGCTTTTTGTATATTTTTTTTGAAGGGCTCTCCTCTTTGAATCTGGGTATAGGGCAGCCAATGGGTTCAGCTGTCTTTTATTTCTGTGTGGTCTCCATCCCTTCTGCCATAGTGTGGTCAAAAGAATTGAGAGTGCCTCATATAGTCCTTCATCCTGCGCAGTCAACAGAACAGGGGGGCCTCTTACAGCAACCAACAGTCATTTGAAGATGGGGTTTGTGGCTGGTTTCCACCCACAATACCAAGCTGTCTCCCATTAGACTTTGGGATTTTATTTGGGAAAAGGTCTCAAATTGTTTTGGGACATAATGATCTGTATGTCAAAGCTGTCTTCACCTTAACATATGTCTGTTTTTGAGTTAATCAAAAAAAAAAAAAAAAAAATCAGAATAAATGAATTAACCAGTAAAAACAGAATGCAGAAGTAAAGCACTCCTACAAGAAACTGGTATGTTATAGGGAGAATCGTTCTGTTGTAAACATTTTTTGACTAATTATTTCTGCTCCAAAGCACGGCTGTCAACCACTAAACCTTGAAGGCCAATGTCTTGGAGGCTTTAAGAAATCCCATCCTTGCCTGACCAACCTGCTGCTGATAACCTGGGCCAGGTGTGTTTTGCTAAAGAGAAGCTGTGAGGGCAGGATCAGATTACCCTGGAGGATTGCAGTTTGACACCTGTGCGTAAGAGATCCTAGCATTTGTTAGGTTGTAGTTGTAACCATTGATCCTTCTGTATTGCTATGTTCTTGTTAGGGTGAAAATTCTTCTTTTTTCTGACCGTATCAAAGAAGCCATGGTTGCAAAGTTTTCTTCAATTTATGCTTTCATAAATTCAATGCAATTGAGTCTTGCAGATATCCCTTTTATTATCTTTCCATGGAGTGAACTCAAAGCACTTTAGGTAAAATTGGCAATCAATTTGATTTTTTTTAAGTTTTTGGATGATCTTTTTTATAATTCTTCACAAATTTCAAGTGGCTAAATAGCCCTTTTCCAGATTCCATGGTAGCAACCAATGTGCTCTAATAAATGGCAATGCCTGCCAGCCCAAGGCATTAAAATCTGAATGCCACCTCCATCCTCCAGTCCTCCATGCCAATCTTTAAGAGGAAATTCAACTTTCTCAATTCAACTTCCATACTTCATGTTGTCATTTGGGCCATGATATCTGGCTTTTATGTCTTTTAAAAAGGGTTTACAATTTTTGTTTACTCTTTTAAAAATGTACTTGGTTGTTCAATAAATTAAACAGTGTCATTTGTAATGTGTAGTAAGTAATGCACGTCTATTGGCCTAAATGTTATTGTCTTTGGTTTGATTTTCTTGGTATTTTTTCTTTTGGTTGTTTTTACTAATGTTTAGTTCATTTGGTTTTAGATTCAGTGAACTTATCAGAGTGTTTCTGCTCATGCTTGTCACAATAACACCTGGCTTTGGTTTGTATTCATCACAGCTGCTTCTTGTTTGTTAATTGTCTTTTAGTTACACATTGTCAGGTCATGACACCCCTCTGACATGCCTTCTTGGCACACTTAAGTGATGTTTACGTTTTGTCTTGTTTTAGTTCCGATTTTTGAGTTGTGTCACATACACTGTAGAAGGGTGAATGTGTTTTTTCCTCTTACCTCGTTGCTGTCTATGCAGCTTTTCTGATCCTGGTAATCATGACCCTGGACAAACCTTTGAACTGAGTAAATCATTTTTGTGGGGTTTAATCTCCTTACATGTGTTTTCTGGCTCCAGTCTGGGTCATGCTTTGTAAGGAATGTTGATGAAAAATGGCAGGCCATTATTGCATAGCATATCTCTTCTGCTCTGTTTGCCTTAATAGAGCTAAAATGGTATGAAATTACTGTCACAGTAAGAGGATTTTTGCACAACCTGGGTGTCTTGAAAAGCTAGTATATAAAAACAAGGTTGAATATAAACTGAACAACATTTTTGCAACCTTCGTCTTTTGTTCTACAGCCATATCCTCTTTACTCTTTAATGCCACTCTATTCGGTTTTTATGAACTCAAGTTTCTCTGAGAAGGTCATTGGAGTGCTAATGTTTTGTAGGGTGGGGAACAAAGCACAGAGCCTGTAAAAGAAGCTGAAGTTCCTGAGGGAGGAGACCAAGCAGCTGCAAGCATGGGGTGTGAAGGTTTCAGTTACCTGTTTGTTGCTTGAACATACTGAATCTTCTCCCCACAACTCTGGTCTACCTGGGTGGGCCATATTTGCTCCTTAAGAGATCTTATAGTGTAAAGGAAAGCAAAGACACACACAAAACTAACTGGTTATTGTACTCTCTGATGTGATGGACTCCAACATTTTAGACCTCCGTTGACCCATATCTGCTGAGCACAAGTCCTCGGGGTCTTGGGTGGATGTCAAGCGGTGTGGTGGCTGTCAGTGGTTGACCCTGCACCAGCTCTCTGATATCTCCTGTCACACATCACTAAAGCACTTCCCTTTCTCTTTTGGCCTCCTCACACTTCATTCTCTTCTCTAAGCCCTCTCTAGCCCCATACCACTGAACTGAATGTGTCCATGTTTTCTTGAATGTGTGTGTTTTTGTGTTGCGCAGAAATTGTGCCACATTTCAGTTTCAACATGAAACTAGGGATTTGGTTTCAGTTTAACATCTGCTTTATTGTTCTTTTTTGGTTCCTCTCATGATTTATGATTTAGCCAAATAAACATTTGGGATTAGGAGAACATTGAAAATCACACATAAAATGAGATAACATCAAGGAAGTTTATCCTTTTTCTTAACAAAGCTAATTAAAGAAGGCCTCATAATAAGAGCTCACTGCCACTCCAGCAACTTAAATCTCAGTGCAGCTGTTTCACCGCGTAGTGTTTCACTTTAGTGAAATTTTGAGGTTTTTCTTTGATGAATAAAATCTCTTGCCAGCAATCAAAACAATGAATTGTTTCATTTTAAAATTCACACAACAGGTACTAAACTGATCGTTGCTCTATGATTATTTTTTGTTGTTGTAATTTTTATCATTCCAAGGCCCATATGGAAGTCATAAGACTAAACTTGCAAACTAAGTTCATGAGTTTTAGGATCATTTCACAGAGCTTAAACAAAAAGCAGGAGCATCTGATAATCAAAACAAGAGAAGCAAAAATGAGACTGCACACAAAACTTGGGAATAACACTGGACAATGACATCCAGACAAGACCAATAAAGCAAGGAGGTTCATACTATTTTTGTTATAAACTCAAAAACACAAGGAACAAAAAGACGCATGGGGACAAAACAATAATTATTGAACGACACATTTGTGAATTTTTTTTTTGCTTCAACTATCTATCTTATTTTAGTACCTTTTACTTAAAGATCCGCTCTTATCAAAATTGTGTTTTTTGTGTTTTTAACATGTTGTAGCATTTATCTGATGATGAAGGACATAGATGAAGAAAATTCAGTAACGGGTAAATGGCCGACGAAGTATGCATTATCAGAAATTAACGCACGACGTGGAAGCCTGAACCATCCGACAAGAAGAATTAAAGGCGTGCCTTAAAATTTTAAGTCAAAAAAACAAACATGATTTGTTTGAATAAATGAAAATATCTTGTTCAAACAAGGTACTGGTGTTTTATTGTGATATCGATTTGAAAGTCATGTAAACTTCTTTTGGTTTTGTTATAACTTGAATAATTTTTCTCAACTCATTAAAAATTTAATTGTTTTAAGCAAGATGTTTCAATTAAATTACGTTGCAAACATTATTGAAAAGGACTCATGTATCTGAGAAGACCTAAAGAAGACTATAAAAGATTTTTAAAAGATACCCTTAATTAGAACTACAATAGTTGAACACCAAGATTCCTCCACACTCTAAGAAATGCAATGTTGGATTTACTTAAGGCAACAGGTTGGACACAATTAGGCTGGTTAAATATAAACTAAATAATGCACTTAATTCAAACAAGAAGGTTCAAGTTAATCGGATGTAACTGGGAAAATTAAATACAAATTAACTTAGCTACATTGAATTAACTTAACTTCATAATTTAAACCCAACAGTTATGTAGATTTAAATAAAAAACCTCAATAACATCTACTCAACCAAATCTATTTGACTAAGGGTATATTCAGACTGGACAGATTTGATTTGGTTAAAGTGAACCAGAGTTCGTTTTCCCGGATAATGCAGGACAAATTTTTAGTCCGAAGCGTACATTGGTCAGAGGCCAGGACCCATCTCTGACTCATCTTTGGAGGTGGTCTTGGTTTGTTTCCAATCGGACTGAGCTTCAGTTTGCTCTGAGATTCCTCAGTCTAAATACAGACCGTCCTTGGAGCGGAACAACTGGACCAAAACGTCCACCGTACCCGGTGGTCACATGATCTAAACACTGTCAGAACGTAGCAACAAATGTAAAGCAACTTTTGTTGTGTTATCAAGAGGAAAAAATTGTCCAACTGTTTACTTTTACACTGCTTTAATGCTTTTCTGTGTCTCAATACATGTGTGACATCATCATAAAAGTTACCTTTGTAGTTCCTTAACAGAATTCCCTTAAAACAATGCCATAACACGACAATATTGAGACACAGCAACTCATTGAAATGTGGTTGAATGAATTTAGGCTTATTAAAACAACTTTTAACGTGATACACATTGCTTCTCACTGTTTTCCCCATAACCTATATGTCATTAACACCTTTCAGTGTGTCTTCACCTTTTTAGACGTCTTCTTGTCAGTAACCCCCCTGCAGCATGCCTCCACCGGACTAAAAAACCGAGTAAAAAGCCTTGAGCCTGATGTTAATAGAGACATTCAAAACTTTTGAGCAAAATATAACATTTGAATAAATTACCCCAAGAAGGACTTTACAGTAAAGGACTTCCATAATTGCTGTCTCCAGTTGCTTTGCCCCACCCTCGTCATTCCTGACCAACAAGTAAAGAGATTTTTATTCACGTGGTTTTGTTTACAAGCTTTGGATTGAATCAGGAAAGGCAGCGTGATGGCAGTCTGAATGTAGACCAAACTCAAGGTTCAGAGCTCGATCTGGATTAAATTAAGTAGAACAAAAGGTTTTCCCTGTGTGAAATCAATCTAATGTATTTTAATGGAACTGCAATTTACTTTATTTAGGTTTATAAAGGAAACAAATAAAACACTACTTTTCTTAATTATTTGACTTTATTCATGCTTTCAGATAAACTTTAAGGGCACACATGTTTCAGTAATGTGACAGACTTCACCAAATGGTAAAAAAAGAGAGCACTTTATGAAAAAGCTGTGTGACTCTAAGCATTACCCTTAAAATGTATAAGTTTAAAATTTGTTAGCAACCTAAACTGTTTATAATGCAATACCATTCACAGCAAAAAGCTCAAACTAAACTAAACAAAAAGAAAAACATTAAAATTAACAGTCTAGGGAAGCAACCAACTTCATTTATCTGTATCAATTCCTCAATAATAAAAAACATCTCCACGGATATGATTTCATTACATATTTTTTAGTTATAAGTGCATACAAAAACTGAATGTCATATCTTTTGAAACTAAAACTATTTTTAAAAAGTCTTAAGCATTGATACATTTTTAACACTCACCAGATTTCTGGGGTTATGTTAAGGAGTGCTAAATACAGCTATTGCAGTTCCAAATCACTGGAGTGGTTTTCCTGTGCTCACCTGTATTGGAAGCTGCAGATCTTTCATCCAATATCATCCATCCATCTTCTGAACCTGCTTAATCCTTTTTGTTGTCATGGAGATTCATCATTCATTAACTTCAATTTCCAAGGCCAAAGTTTGGTGCAGTCTTTTCAATTGTTTCTGGCTGGCAGTCAAATTTCAGAGGGAACCAATAAGGCAGCAAAACTAAGTTCTTGTGCTTCCTTCGTTGATGACATCATCATCTTCAGATGCCTCTGCTGAGCCTGCACGTATCTGACAACATAAACTCCTGAGGTCATCTGCACTGTTTTTGTCAGCTCCAAGATAGAAAGAAAACATTTTAACTCTAAACTGATACAAACCAAACACATAACTTCACTTTCTATTTGCTTTAAATGATGAAATACAAAAATTTACCAAACATTCTTTGACCATGTCATCTGGCCTTTCATTTAAGTAAACAGAGTGGTGTTGCATTCCGATCTCACTTCAATGCAGGAATTCAGTTGGAGACATAAAATACTCAACATGAGAAAAGTTTAATGTTTCTATTCAAAAATGACAATGCAATGTAGATAAAAGACTAAACTATAATGTCTGATAACTATCTGGGAAGCTAGCAGAACAATCATTTTGAAGAACTATTTACTGTCAGACTCACCAACATGTGACTCTTAACTGAGAAAAGCATCAATGCAGTTAAGGTGGCTAACGCTGGAAACAAATATAAAAAAAATAACTACTATGTCTTGGCTAGCATGAGTACAGAATTTTATTAATGAAATACCTTGTACATTAGTTCTAATGCATAATGGTACCAATGATATTTCCTGATGTATTAATATTGTTGAATAAGCAGTTCATTTGTTATATTGTCAAACACTTTAACATGTGTGTCTTAAATTAAGCTAGTTTAAAATTTACCAGACATTGTTTTGAAACCACAAAAGATCAAATACTAATGAGAATTTGTAGAAGTTTATTATTTGTAAGGTATTATTGGTCTTAAAATGTTGGATGGCAGTAGATTCTATCTATTCTCCTGACGAGAAATCCAGTGAAACGTCTTTCAAATGCTTTCAAACTGATCCAAAAGGCAAAAGGGAGAAAATATTTTTAAATAACTTAGTTACGTTGAATTTGATGAACTATGTTTAGTTGTTTTTGAAAATATCATAGTGTTATTTAAATATAAAATAACGTCTTTGTGTTTCCTTGGTAAAACTGAATAGTTGGTTTAATTTTTAAAATAAAACCATGCCAGAATTGTCTACAACATGACTTTTTAGTTTCCTAGAGTGCATCCATTCATCCATTTTCTTACCCTGCAGCATCCCTTTTAGGGCCTAGCCTAACCTGGCCACTGTTAGGTGAAGGCAGGGTACATCCTGGACAGGTTGCAAGTTTGATCCAGGGCCACACAATTACACTCACATACCGAGGGATAATTTATAGTAATCAATCAACTTATGAAGCATGTTTTTAGAGTGTGGGAGGAAACATAGTTGAAATGAACATAAAAACTCCACAAAGTAAGTTTGAACCACAGCCTTCTCACTGTGAGAGCGCTAACCACTGCACCTCTGTGCAGCCCATGAAGTCTAAACTTCAAAAAGGCTTCATGAGGCTTCTTTTTCTTCTGAGCAAAAATCGAACATTTTCCTGCTTAGCGCCATTTAATGGTTGAAATTGGAAATGCCAGAAGAAGATTGTACTTAGAATGTTAAATCAACTGAATGTAAAAGCTTAAATTAAGAAGTTTGTTTAGTTCAGACGTATTTGACATAAAATTTTCATTTACACAAACAACATGACCAAGAGGTTGTTCAATTGAATCACAATAATATGTTAGAACAACAAAAATGTTGAAATGCGATTTAGTAAGTCAAAGGTTGCACACAAGTTCAGGTGATTACAAAGTATTTTGTTCTGTCGGTTTCTATAGTTTCCCTATAATTTAAAGAAAACCTTCTATAACCTTTTTTTGTGTTTAATATGTAGCTATTTGGCATGCTGACTTCTTTTTAAATCCATATGTTCAATATAGGAAGAATAGTCTCAAGCTCTGTCCCTTCTAAATGAGTCTCAGAAAGCAGAGAGTAGTTTGCCTATATCTGGAAGCACTTAAATGTTGTTTTAGTTTAACAAACACTTCCGAATGAAAGAGCTCTGTGGTTGACCTCAAGGAAATAACTATGGTTTCTGATCAGCTCACTAATTACTTTTCACGGAGTAAATATGAGCAGAAAATGAATAAAAAAGAAAACATTGTAAGCCACCCTGGTGAACAAGTTCCCTGCCGCATAAATGTGGTTTTCCAATGCTTATAGTCTTAAGTGATGTGTGTGAGCTCTGTTTGTGGGTTATTACATTCCATTGTTCATAATGCTGCTGCAGCAGCTCCATAATCCGGGAATTCCATCACCATTCTGGCCTCTTGTCCTCCTTAATGAATGCCTTGTTTGACACTTACACAAATGCAGCCTTTTTTGGTCTTTGCGCTGTATCTGCAGAGATGCAGCTTCTGTGCATGTCCTGTTCTGTTACTGACCGGCTTGGGAAGAGTTTGTCACTTCCACACAAACCAGTAACCGACAACTTTGACATCTTGTTTTCATTCAACAAACTGAACTTTCTGACTCACAGTATTAACAGAAGGTGTTGACAGTAGTTTTTTTTTTTTTTTTGGTGAATGACAGACACTTGGCATAATCCAGACTGCCCTCCTTTTCCATCATTACAGATAGTCACAGTCATGACATTTCCTGCCAAACTTTTATTTTTGTTGCTTTTGAGCACAGTCCAGCTTGGAACACATGTAGTGCGCCTTGACATCCACTCGCTTATAGGTCAGAATCATGGGTCAGGTTCATGATTTGCCTCTTGTGCACCTTCCTCTCCCTGCAATGTAATGTAAACAACTTCAAGTGTATTGCACTGTGCTGCTTCCTGCAGCTATGTGTGTGGCATACGCACGTCAGCTGATGAGGCTTAAATTGAGTCTGTTTGTGCTGTTATAAATATACAGTCTGTAAATGGAAGCAGCCAAATTACGAAGGACTGTTTTGATTTTACTCTCACAGTGTGGGGTAGAATATCTTCCATAAATTGACAGTGACATAAAACTGACAATGACATAAAAATCTTTTTTGGATAAGTTATCGTTTCTTTGACCACAGACACCAGCACTGGATGTGTGTTGCAACATATTTTCCATGTGCCTTGATGATATCAAGAAGGCACAAAAATGTTTCCACGAAAAAGCTGGTGTTATTCAGATATAAACGAGCGTCAAGCTTCATTGGATTCCTTCCTAGCTTGTTTCCTTTTTACATCTAAAGCATGACATCCTAAGTCAAACAGCCACAGTGGATTTTGGCTCATTTTGGGCTCAGTCACTGTGCACTTAAGTCAGCCAAAAATATTCTTTCAATAGCATGATCATGGGTGTTGTGTTTAAAACAAATGAGCCCCTAATTTTTTTTCCCTGAGTCATATTTTAGGCTTTGTATCAGATTTGTGCTCTATAAACAAGCAACACAGTGAGATCTTATCCTAAACACTGTTCCGGCTGGTCCAAATTATAGAAACGTTGCAAAATGCTGAATATTGTTATGGCTGAAGCCTTAAGAGAAACAGAACATGAATGGACGTCTTCAAATGTTCTCGCAGCAGCCATGGCGCATAGGTAGATTGGTCAACTTCTGATCGGAATATCACAGGTTTGGTTTCCACCTTGCCATTCCATGTGTCGAAGTGTCCTTGGGCAAGACACTGAACCCCACATTGCTCTTCGTGGTTATAGGTTGGCGCCAGTGTTCAGCAGTGGCGCTAACACATGTATGAATAAATGAATGAATGAATGAATGAATGAATGAATGAATGAATGAATGACCGACTGACCGTTTGTATGTATGTATGTATGTGTGAATGAATGAATGACCGACCGACCGTATGTATGTATGTATGTATGTAAGAATGAATGAATAGATTAAGCTTTATTTTAATAGCACTGTACAACACCTTCAGGGTACCAATGTGCTTCACAATAAAAGGAAGACAGAAGAAAGTTTAAAATTAGGTAAATTAAGAAAAAAATTAAAAACAGCATAAAATTACAAGAAGCAGTCAGCTATAAAATACATAAAAGATAAGTACGATAGCAATGAAAAAACAGAAAAGGAAACTAATATGCCACTGACTACTGAGCATTAAAAGTACGACAGAGTTTTAGGGCCATCAAAAAAAAAAAAAAAAGTAAAATTGCGAGATTTAAAGTAATAAATTTACAATATTAAAGTGGAAGTCAGCATACAGAGCAGCAAGTGAACGCAGCGCAGCAGCAGCTAGCAGACCGACTAAACTCAATGGAACAGGTGAGCTGAATGTTTATTGATAACGTTACAAACGTTCGGAAGCACATTTGTTTGATTTACTATTTATTCATGTTTTATTCATTGGTGGGTGGTTTGCAGGATCTCTGCATCCCGTTGATGAAGACATCGGTGTTCCTGCACCTGTCCACTTCAATCCTTTCTTCCTCCACAAAAGACAAGATTTCAAACTCTGTGTGAGACTTCCGTCTGAGAAGGCGCACTTTTTGGCATTTTCAACGTTTTTATAGTATGGTGGCTGAGAGGTGCAAGACACGTTTACATTCAAGATACAACAACAACAAATCCAAGTACAAATGAACAAATCCCGAAGCACAATAGCAAAACATGGAACCAATTACAGAGTCTGAACCAGAAAAACAAATCCAGAGCAAAATACCGAATCACAAAAAACAACCCCATTACAAATGACCAAATTCAGAAACACAATAACGAAAGTGGAGACGCGGCTTCTTACAGAAAAGGACGTAATATAAAACCAATCATGTATGATTTTTTAAAGTTATTAATTACTGTTTTCTTTATGTGGACATTAAAAATAATTGAAACAGTCCAAAAGCATTTTATAAAATTGTATCATAATAAACATTACAACAATGTTTAGAAAGGTAAGGTTTTTGTGTCACTTCTGGTATTAAGGGTATTCCCTTTATGTTAAACTGCCGGCCGGTAAGTTAAAAAAAAAAGTGTTTTTAATCAGAAGTTCAAAAGATGGCATTCCTTTTTTTTACATGTATAGAACAGAAAGAAATAAAGAGGAAAAGACATAATAAATACAATGAAATAAAATAAAAATAGAATTGTAGCCTAGTACAAATGTCATGATGTAATGCAATGCTAGGGATTAGCATGTTATCTTCAAGGAAAATGCACAGTTTTTCTTGTGTTTTTGTTTTTTATAAATTTCCGTGGCAAAAATATAAACAGATCTCTTTATGAAAAGTGTTAAATAATGGTTTGATTTTTAAAAATATGCTCTTGTGAATAAATTTTTTTCCAGATCTTAATAGAGTATTAAGTGCCAAATCAAATCATTTATCACCAGAAACCACTCCAAATAATATGATGTGTTTTTGTAGTTAAATAGGAAAAGGAAACTTTGAAAGGGACCAACACGAAAAATCCTCCCAAAAACTGTTAACATATATACATAAAAAACAAATGATCAAGTGTTTCTATGATGATATCGCAGAAAGAAGTCGGCCAGCAAGTGGAAAACATGACAGCAGAAGATGGAGAAAAAATTAATGAAAGCGAGCAGCTGCTAACAGAAAGCGAATACCCATAATACTGGACGTGACGAAAAAACCTTACCTTGCTAAACATTGTTGTAATTTTTATTGTAGTAATACAAATAAAAAATGGTTTTGGACTGTTTCATGTATTTATAATGTCCACATAAAGAAAGTAGTAATAAATAACTTTAAAGAATCATACACGCACACGCGGTACCCCACAGGACAGAGGTGCCATGTTCTAGTCGAGACAGGAGGGCCGTAAGGTCTTTGTATGCAATTCAAGTGATTAAAATAGATTCCGACGCTTAGAAAATCGGCTTTATGCTGATATTTTGTTAGTTGCATAAATGGTCAAAGAGTTACTGTAATTCAAAGATTGTCAACATTTGAGCTACAGCTCCGGTGTTAAAGGGTTAATGGCCTTGAGATTGAAAATCTGGTCAAAAGTGATACTCTTTCATTGCCACAAGGGTTAAATACTCAAAAGAATAAAAAATGAAACTGCAGTGAATAAAAGAGATCCCACTAAAATGTGCGCACTGTTTTTTGTCATATGTGGGGTAAATTAGGCTGAGAGGAGGAAAGGGGGGAGCATAAGGTGAGTGAAATAGAGAGTGCAGATGGACCACAGCCGCTGACTAGTTGGACTGATGTGGACGTTTTCTCTCCAGGGTCAGATATTTACTCTTAATTAGCTACAGGAATGCAACGCTTGAGAGCGGAACAGATACGTTACCGTTTTGGCCGGAATTTCCTTTCCTTCCGTGGCATGCACTGCTTTAACCTGATTAGGTATGGCACTTATCAGGGGAGATGAAAGCACTGTGGAGATCGCTGGTGCATTGCTGGACACCCTGGCTCTGCCCCCACTTCACCCCCTGTTTCAACTGCGACCCTCCTCATGGCCGTTACTGGTTGAACTCTGTATCATGGTGACACAAAAGAAATAGAACAAATAATTAAAATTAACTTTAACCTCAAAGTTTGAGATAAAAAAAATACAACAAAATGTAATGCATATCCTTTAGGTGCAGGATGAGGCTTAGGGAGGAGTGGCAGGTAAGCTTTGATGGCGTTTCAGAGCTATGTGCTAATGGCCAGATGAGTGGAATGTTTAACCGAGCTCACTGGAATACCCGTTCAGTTCGCTGACTCTCTCCAGGCTTCCATCAGATGAATCCTCCTCCTTCCTGAAGTCTGAGATTGTTTTCATTCCT
The DNA here is from genome assembly GCA_023969325.1 of Oryzias curvinotus. Taxonomy (NCBI): domain Eukaryota; kingdom Metazoa; phylum Chordata; class Actinopteri; order Beloniformes; family Adrianichthyidae; genus Oryzias; species Oryzias curvinotus. Next base: position 36,119,032 of record CM043706.1, read on the forward strand.
GGCCACACATCCATCACATTGTTCTGTTGGAGCTGAACTGCATAGGTGTCTGTTACCACCAGTTATTGAATACCCAGTAGGAATCACATTTGGAAGTCAACCATGTTATAATAATGTGCAGCACAAACAAAGTTAATTGGATATGAATGCTGTGTTTGAATGTGCATTTGGCTTGTCCGATGCGAATAGAAGAATGGGGATGGGGGTTAGGTCACATGTAATGTAAGTACCTGGTGGTCTTCCTATTGAAGGGAGCACTGAATTCAGGCTAACTACTGTATATATGTTTTTTTAAAAGCTTCAGTGCAAACAAAATCAATCACTCTCTATCACACAAACCGCTGCTTCATAATTACATGCCTTCCTTATCAGTATCCATACTTTGAACCCACTGCTTTTAAAGGGTAATAATGACTCCCTTTATGTTTAATGGTGTTACAGTTCTCCATCCCTGGAGGTACATTTCCAAATGGGAATGATGTCAGGTTTTACTACTGTTGCCATGGGCCATATGAGAGCTATCACTTGAAAATACAAGACCTACTTCTGCTTGTGGCCAGCGGCACATCTGGGCACCTTCTGTGGTGGGCTTGGTCTTTGGTGGGCTTTAGTTGTGTGAGTGTGTGTTGTGGAGGGTGCATGTGTGAAGCAACCACTAACACTTGATGCACAATATTATGGCCACTCACCTTTTAAAGTGATAGTTTATTTATTTATTTAATCAATAATCTCAATTTGGACCCTATCTTGAGCTAGTGGTTCCAAGTACCACACATGTTGCATCTGATGTCCAAGCGGGCCACGAGTATTTGGGGGGGCCTCAGAGCTGATAGCAAGACTAATTATGTGAATAAATAATATGTAATGTGTGTTACGGTAAATGACAATGAGGTAATAGCCCCTAATTTTCATCTACTACCAGACACAGATGTTGTTCCTTGCTCATACTTATGCTAAAACTACTCTTTTAAAAACATGAAAGCACATACATGCACACACAGAGATCAAGAGTCTGTATTTGCTCACAAGTTACTGGAACAGACCACACTTAAGTCAGGAACAGAAGGACATCCAGCCGCACCGCCCCCAGGTCCCATTGGTTCCACTGATTGACCTGATGAAGACAAAAGAGTTCCAATCACTAAGTCAGTCTGGATCTGACTACAGTATGTGTGTGGGCATGGATGTGTATGTGTATAAATATGCTTGTGTGTATCTCACCACCTGGCCACACACATAGCCTGGAAGAGGTATTATCATTTGCACATTAAACTCTTGTAAATACTCCAGAAGTTCTGAGGCCAAAATCTGCCTTGTCCCTGTCTTCACCTTCCTTCTTCTTCTTTCCTTAATCCCACACAAGAAGAACCACATCAACAGTCTGTAAAGTGCTCATGTCTGCCTGTGAGTATGCACAAGAACGTAAAAAAGCACCCGATATAGAACAACAAATTTTTGCATCCATTAGTCCAGCATCACTTTCGGGATTACAGCTTATGTATTGTATGTGCATATTTCATTTGCTCTTTAATTAGTCTGTGTAATCTTAAAAGGAACTGAAAATGGCATACACAAGAGATAAAGTTCAAGAAAAAATGTCAGACTATTAGATGAGATTATGTCTGTGTAAATGAACATATAAACTACATCAGCAGGACTTTAGAAAAGCATTTCACTTGAATAAAATGGGTTTCAATTGGGGGCTGCACTGTGGGGTAGTTTTTAGCGCTCTTGCCACACAGCGAGAAGACTCTGGTTCAAATACTAGCTGTGACATTTCTGTGTAAAGTTTGCATGTTCTCATGCATGCGTGGGTTTTCTCCGGGCACCTCGACTACCTCCCACAGTCCAAAAATTTACTTTGTAGGTTAATTGTTATGTTCTGAAGTGTTAATGTGTTTGTGAGACTGTGGCTCTGCAACAGACCTGTCCAGGGTGTACCCTGCCTTTACCCAGCAGTAAGCGGAACAGCCCCACAACCCCAAAAGGGATTCTCCTGGGTCGGAAAATTGATAGTTTTAATGAGACGAAATGAGAAATTAAAAAGCATTTATTGCTTTTTGACTGGTTGCATGGTTATTTAAAAGGTTAATACCTGCTCATTGGAGAACTGGGCATCCGATTGTGTGACCACAGGCATATCTAATGATGGTTTGACAGGTCGTGCTCTGAAATATCCAAGAGTCCTTCAATTAATTGAGAAAGAGAAATGGCTTTACAAGTGTTATCAGAGAAACAGCTGCTACCACTCTGACATTTTTTCAAAGCCCAGTAAAGACAGATGCTTTTCATGAGTGTATTGATTAATCGACTTAATTGATTAATCAATTTATAGTCCTATGATTCAACTAGATCGATTTGTCTGAGACAAGTTGTTAGTTGAATTGACCTGTACATTATAAAATTATTTCAAAATAAATCAATTACAATCAATATTGGAAAATACTGTTTGGATTGAGGCACGGTAAGTGTATTTTCGAATCACGTAAAAATGACCAAGTACATCACAGCAGAGAACACATGTGATGGCGGCAAAAAATGATCACGCCATCATTCCAGTCCAATGTGTGAAAACACTGAATTTAGCAAAGTCAAAAAAGTGTCCTAGAATGTTCTAATAATGTTCCCTTTGGATTATTTTCATGTGGAAAAACAACAGGGGGCTGAACTTTATGAATCTAAAATGTAAATGAATTTGCCATTAATTCTAGTAAATAATAAGTACTGTCACAAGTCAGAGCTCTGTCTCCCCCTCTTGTCACCAACGGGAACTATCGACAGAGTTTTAACCACATCTCCTAGCAACCCCAGCGCATACTTCCTGGATGACGCACACCTGACTTCCATTCACTTAATCAATCACAGTTACTCAAACACTGTGAGTAACAATACTTTGCTCAGTGCAAAGTATTATTTGTGTCACTCTACCTTTATTATCGAGTGTTGTATCTGGATCTGATCATCTGTTTCCTGACCCTGTTTCAGTACCCAGTTATTTATCTCTGAGTCACACTGCTTGAAATTTTAGCTAAAGAGGCTCTGGACTGATTTTTGTTCAATGAATCAGATCGTTCAAAATAAACCAATGTTGTGTATGAATTGTGTCGCCAACCACAACTTATTACATGTATCAAATCATTGCTAAAATGAAACGTTACTCTCCTGGTTTACAAGCATACATTCAGAATAGTAACTATGCTTAAAATTCCTCTATACCTCAACTGGGACATTGTCATGTCTTTTAACCCAGGAAAGCTCTTTTACTTCCTGTTTGAGGTTTGTTTGAAAATAAAAGCATCTAGAGCCATGTCAGTTCCCCAAGTAACTGTGAGTTGGCTTGTTACCCAAACAAGTCAATCCACATTCAATCTGTTAGAATTGTTTATCCTTCCAAATTTTTCCATGTTGGGAAAGGCTGGGGTTCAGTGACATTAAAGCCACCCAAGATGGCACCAACAATCAGGCCAAATCTAATTTGCTAAAATCTCCCTCCAGAAATCACTGTTCTGGTTTACATGACATTTAAGAAATGGGTAACTCAAGTATAGACTGGTTGCATTTGCAAATCTTAACATACCCAGCTTGTATGCCATGCTTTGAGTCTTACCTTGTCCCCTGTATCTGCTGGTCTGGTGTTTTTCCATTACTTACCTTGTAGCTGTGAGGTTGTGGACCCTTAGGTACTTAAAAAAATCTGTATTCGAATAATAATAGCCATGCTAACTTGTCATTTTTACATTGTAAAGAAGTGACTGACTGACTGACTTAATGACAGCCTTCTATGCTTAATAACAATATTGCTTTTATGATATTGCATTTTCCTTAGCAGTTAAATTAATCTTCACAGCAGACAGCCTCTTTTCTCTTCTTTCACATGTTAAGTTAATAAAGTCTTTATGTTTTGCTTCTCCATCAAACAAGCTACCAATGTCAGTGCTGTGAGCTGCTTTCATTCATCAAGCAAACCGACATCAGCTGAATGATAAATCCACCCCGAAGTGTGTGGGTGGCATGGGCTGTGTTCTCTGGGTGGTCATATTTGGGAAATGAAAAGTCCAATAAAGGTGTATAATTTGGAGAGACTTTTCATTCAGCCAGTTCCAGATGCACACAATGCTTGGAGGAAAGCAGTTCTTGTAACACTTGATGGATATTTTACAGGCATTGGCTTTATATTTTCTTTCGCAAGTAAGTATTAAAAAAAGGCAATAAAATTCCCTTTAAAACCGTTTACAAGAAGAGAATTAAGTCTTTTAATTTTTTTTTTCAAAAGATAAGGTCTGGGTTGCTTGAGCCCAGTTGAGCTTGCACCAGATGAAATCTGTCTTACCTACACTTTCCTGTTGAAAGCGCATTGAAAGATTTTCTTAGGGCTGTTGTCGCTGGATGTAAGCAGCTAACGGATCAGAGACATTTAGAATCCGATGACTGACAGAGGGCAGCAGGGAAGAAAGGAGAGAGCCAATGAGCGTTCTGTCTTCTTGACCTCTCGGCACAAGAAGTCCTCTAAGTTCAAACTCCAGTGATTACAAGCTGAGCTGGTATTAAAAGTGGCGTTTCTGCCCCATTCCCACCCCCTCCCCCTCGGCTCACTCCCCTCATTCACAGCAGGCTCGTGTGAGCTGTGTGTGCAAACGTGATCATGTCTACAACTTCAGCATGAGCGTTTTCTGCATTAACCTCTGTGTGTATGTTTGTGCATGTGAGGGAGGGTCTGCATGTGTGAGGGTTTAGTAGAGTAGGTGGGTAGGGTCATGGGTTTCTTAGTGGGGTTCTGGAGCCAGTGGGCCTTCTTCATTGTTCAGGCTTGAGGAGCCAAAGGGGGAAACGAGTATTGACGCCGAAGGTATTGCCTTCTTACAACAGGGGGTTAACAATAAATGTGTATGGGTGTGTGTGTGGAAGTATGGAATCTTGTTACCGGGGGCCACAAAAGGCGGGAAAGGGAGAGTGATCATGGATGATACGGAACAAAACAGAGGAAATTGATTAAAGAAAATGGAAGACTGGGAAGTTAGCAGGAATCTTTATTTTCCCTTCAATTTGAGCTGCACACACTGGAATAATGGTGTAATAATGGCTCTCCCTTTGTCTTTGTGCTGCTGAGGCCATTTTACCCTCCAAACCTTACAATTTTTCTGTTTGTTTACACAGGTCTATTAGCATTATTATATTGTAAAATTACATTGAAAGAGGAAAATAAAACTATTACTTAATTTTAAAAGAAGATGCCAAAATCTAAAAATAAGGAGTTCCACATAATCATCCAAAAAGGGGAAGAATTGGCTTAAAAAGCCAATTGTTAGAATTAATTAAAAACCAAATGTTATATAGCCCAATAAGTTTTTTTCTGCTACTTCTTACCAAATAGTTTGTATTTTTTGAGTTTTTGTAATTCATTTATATTACAGTGACAAAAAACTAGTTTACTAAGTGAAAAATCACTTATTTTGGAACAAACTGAGAACACAATCTTGTTACAAGTTGGCCCATCTTAATAAATCCTCATATCATGGTCTTCAGAACAACTGTGTTCATTGTTTAAAACTGTCTGAGCGATTTAATGTGGGTTCTCCATTTTATGAAGTAGTTTTGTTTAATAAAATGCTTTTAGATGTCTTATTAACTTTTCTTGAACCAAGCAATTTGAATTATTTTTTATTTTAAAGTTTTTCTATTGTCGTAAGTTTGGAGCCAAAGGAATTTAAGTCATTTTGATAATAATTTCCTTGTTTTTATATCCCAGCCCTTAGACAAATAATTCTTAAACATTGAGTTTGAAAAAAGCTCACTTGGTAAAATATCTAGATTATATAGAACATCTAAAAAAATGTTTGCAAGTATCAAACAGTTTGCAGTGTACCTTAAGGCGGTGGTCTCCAACCTTTTTCAGACATCTGACTGGTATTTTCTTGGCTGGGATAGGCTCCGGCAGCCCATGAACCCAAAAGGGAATAAACGGAATAGAAGATGAAAAGATTTTTTTTTTTTGCAGATAACGAGGATTTGGTGAAGGAAAGTTGTTCATTTGTAGAAGTTGTTTTTGATTTGTAAAAAATTAATAAAAGCAACATCACAGTTTTTTCTTTTTCATAGAATGCCATGATAACATTAAGAACTCAACACAAACTCAGATCATCTTTCAGAGCAAAAAGATTTTTCACATTTTGTTTTTATATTCAGTTTAGTTTTATTTAAGTAGTCCAATATGACAACACGGTTGTCTGAATGGGCTTCATTAACTGTTCATAAAATCACTTGTAAAATACAATAGCTGATTGCTAAATTAAACTAGTCAAAAATGAAACTAAACTGGGTACCCCTGCCCTTTCACCACATTTGTCAAACTCAGGCCCATGGGCCAAATTTGGCCAGTGAATAAAAGTCTTATTTTTTGCACACTGTAGTTTGTATTTTGTTGCAGTGTTGTGTGTTGTTTTGCCTCTGGTTTGTTCAAAAAGGAAACAGCTAAAATGTATGTGGTACAACTACTAAATCTAATCTACTGACAAATTGTTAGTTTTATACATATAAATTACTGTAATTTATGGACTATAGGTCACACTGGAGTATATGTTGCAGCAGCCAAAAATGCATAACAAGAAAAAAAAAACCAAAAACAAATAAATTGCACTTTTGGGGGAAAACCCAGCATAATGCTGCATTCACAGTGAATGCGTTTCACGAGTCAAATATGCATCTGCTACCTCTTTTTTGATATGGGTCAAATATTCCTCTCCAAAAATGTGTTCATAAATTAGACGCTCCCCTTGCATGTGGAAGAAAATACCATCAAGATTTTAGCTTCATCGCTGCATGGAAGAACTGACTGTAAATCTAATTTATGATGTAAGGAAGACACGAATGATGCTGCGATGTTTTTGTTTGAAGACTTCTTCAGAATGATCGGTAAACACATCTCAATGTCTGGGTTCATGAGATCTTTGAGTCTTCTTTTTTAAGGCAATCTTTACCATTTACTGCAGGAACTGCACCTGAATGACGATCCTTTTTGGTTGAAAATTTCAATGGTACTTCCATATCACTTTGACCCAGTTTGATGACATGCTGTACCGCATTAGTCCGAGGAGGTACAAAAAATAAAATCAAGGATTGTAATGTCTCGATGCAAATAAAAAAAAATATCGTAATATCCTTGTTTGTTTTGAACGGCGCTTCTTCTTCTGGTTGCTGTCAGTAGCAAATATTGATACACACACCTACAGAGCCCTCTAGGGTCTGTTGGTGGCAAAATAAATATATATGCCAATATTTATTTTTTTTAAAACATTGAGTTGCTCTTAAGAATAAGGAAAAACCTCTGGCCAAACTATGCAAAAAGCTGTGACTTATACTTATCCATCAGTTTTCCAACAGACGCCTTCGTCTTTTTATATCTGCTTACAGTCAATCTTTAGCTAAAATAAAAACCAACGTAAAAAAAAAAAAACAGATTTTTACAAGCTTTTTTAGCCACTTATTTGTACCTCCTCCCCCTCTCTTAACTTTGTAAATGAATGTATACAGTAAAGTTTTGCCAGGCGTAAGGAGAAGTAACTCTATGAAGGTGGTGGATGCGGTTTCTGTGTGTGTGTGTGTGTGTGGAAAAGGGGGTGGGGGGGTAAAGAATTAGAAAACAGGTTGTCAGTGTGGTTGAACAGCAAAATAGTATTTTCTCCCCCTGGCTCAGCCTCCACAGATGTTTCATTCAGACCCAATGGCAGGGCCACTCTAAAAAGTGCTCCAGTCTGACACAATTCAGCCCTTTTGTGCGCTGAAGGAGAGAAGCTCAACCCACTGTTTACAGCTCATCCATTCCCCCCTTCACACACACCTCCTTGTCCAACCCCCCTCCCCCCCTCCCCTCCACTCTTCATGTTAGCAGGCGGAACAATTGGGGAGGGTCTTGCCCAAAGCTGGGGCGGTGTGGCAGGTCAACAGAATGGGCTGTGAATCCTGTGCCTCTGAATCCTCCGGGTGGGTGGTCCAACTCTCACACACACACAGAAACACACTCTCCTCTTTCCTTTCCACTCCTCTCCTGCCTGATGCTCTGCAATGCAGAGATAGGTGGCCCGGACATGCGTCTTTCTTCAGGATTAGCGGACTCCCAGTCCCCCCCCAAAACTGTGAGTGGGTCCTGAGCAAACCCAGTCAGGCCAGACGGCAGGAGGGGCCTGCAGTGGCCCACGTGGAGCCTGCCAGTGACTGGGTGGCAGTTAACACTAATCCTGCTACTGATTACCATTGGCATGGGGACGTAAACAGCAATAAATAATGCTACAAGACTGAGCGCATATTTCTCTCGCAGGCGTTCTACTCTCACAGGAAAAGTCATAGTGACAAACTTTATCTGTGACAAACAAGAATGTGTTAAACATAAAAAACCAAAAGTACACTTTAAAAAATTTCCGCTTCTCATTAGAAAAAAAAAATACTGTTGTCTTGTCGGCTTGAAAGCAATATTCTGGTCTAAAATAGCATCAAATAAAGAAAGAAAATTACTTTCTTTATTAGTTACACCACAACAAGATTCCTGACAAATCCATATTTAAGGAAATGACGTATAAATAACTCATCACATCTAAGGTGCCCTCTTGCATTGCATCAATGTTGTCAAAGAATACTTCAGTCTACTAGAAGGTGCTGTCCCCTTGTCATGACTGGCTTTCATCCTGATCACCTTTAAGTCAGTGCAAAACACCTGGAATGTCAGATATGTTCATAGCACATTCAGAAAAGATAGATTCTTGTCTGAGGATTTTGTCCTTAGTCACAGTGACATCTAGTGAGCATCAGCAGAACTAATAGTAACATCATTTTGATGTGCTCTAATTTTGAGCATGCCCGGTTTTTTCAGAAGAAAATGCATTACTGTTTAATTTAGTCTTATCTGTCCTTCAGTGGACATTCTCTAAAATACTCAACTAGCCAAACAAAGAAGAGGATCAATTCTTTTTTCTCAAAGAGGTGAATGAAGAATTTTTGTGACACACCATCTTTTTTTTTTAGCAACATTAAGACTCTTACTTGTTTTATTTATTTATTTATTTGTTCCTTTCATGAAAACTGTTGATTGTAAAATATGTTTACATGTTTTTTGTACATTATTGAACATTCTCACAGCACTCTGTAGATAGAGGAATGTGCAAAGCGTTGAACTAGCAGTTTCCTATATCTCTCAACATTTGAGTAATTGAGTCATCTCTGGCATCCTGCTGTGGTTAGTTGCACTGATCCTCTTCTCTTTTTTTTCTTGACTAGGAACAAGGGCAGCCAGTGCTATTTACTTAATAACACTGAGGAGGATAAGCACCTCATGACAGCATCAGTGTTGAGCAGAGGCCTTTTTCTTTCTAGGGAAAAATATCTATGTTCATTTTTTTTTTCCAATTACTGCTACTAGCAAAACAATTACAATGCCACAACTTTCGTCATCCTTTCTTGGTAAGATTCCTTTAAAGTTTTTTTCTGGTTTTTAGGAGGTAAATATGATCAAATAAATTTGCTTTCCTTATAACCGAAGAGTGAAAAAAGAAATTGTGCAAGAATTTTCTTAACAAGTCATTCTGATTCCTATGTTTGAGCATAAATCTAAAAATTTGTGTTTAATTTGACATTCATTTTTACAGAAATTCCACCCAACTGGGTATTTTTTTCTTATTGTTTACAGTTGTCAGGTTCAGCATAATTTTAACTGAACCTTTTGTATTGTAATTTAAACGCATAGATGTAAAAATAAAAACATCTTGAAATGTGGTTTGATTTATTTATAACCCCCTCCATGCGGTATGTCACTAATTTGAAAGATGCCATTAAATCCAGGGCTCCACTTGATTTAGGATCACCTGGAACGGAAACACCATTGAGGATTTTTTTTTATTTGTTTGGAAATAAAATCAGTCATGGAGGGGTTGTGGTAGCATTTCATTTGCTTTTGGGGATTTGTCTTTTGTGCTGCATTTTTTTTTAAACTTTCTATATTTTTGGAATTAGCAATATTTGTACATAACAGTTTCAGAAATCTAAAAAACACAATGACAAAGCCAGAAAAAGGTTATTGTATTCAGATGTTATTTAGAAACTTTGAGCTTGTATTGTATCCCTTTTAAAAGGAATTCTTGTGCTAAATTGGAACTTTATTTTTTCTTATGTAGTGCTGATAATGGTGTGTGCCACGACGGGTCAGACTGTCACCATCAAGGTTGTAAGCGATGATGTTAAAGACTTTAGCTTTGCAGCATCCACCACCACAAGTGAAACCGCAACTACCAGCGAGGACACAACTGCCCCAACGGCAACACAAAGCAACACCTACAGCAGCACGCCAACAAAGAGTGAAGGTGGGGGACCTGATAACTGATCTTTGGCACAGTCATGCTTAGTTCCTCTTTATTTTCAACAGTTGCTATGCTTGCTGTGTTTTGATACATTGTCATTTCCTGATAAAGGTGGAGAAAGTACAACACAGGATGAAGTATCTCAAACTGCAGGGTCCACACAGTCAATCACCATGTCTCCTCTTTCTCCACCTCATTCTTCTACATCTCCTACTCCTCCTTCTGGGCCTGTTGAAAGCAAAAAACCTACAACTGGAACGAACATTAATGACAAGAGTAAGCCAGGGTTTACTATGCATTATCAAATACTGACATTTTATTCTTTTTTTCCCCTACTATAGTAAAAGTAAATAAATCAGATCCTCGGTTCACCTTTTTGCACTTTTGTTTCAACGTTCACTGACAACACAGTTAGCTGATGAAATGCTTCCTGTTACATTTCATTTTGCAGGAAAGGTTTTGAAAGTACATGAAGCAATGTTTGTTCAGTTTGCACATCAGCTCATTTTTACCATTTTGTGAAGGACTCAGAAACACATCTGAAATTCTATAGCATCAAAGTTATTTTCAAAATGACGGGGATGACAGTATTCAGGCAATGTGTCACCTTACTGAGACTAGGATGAGATGGGACAATGATTGATCCAATATTTGGATCCAATATTTTTTTCTATGCTTTGTATGTTTTGGGTAAAAGAAACCTATTCTGTTGATTTTAAAATGTTAGGAACACACATGTTCGGTTTAAATAGCAAATTAGAGTCAATTTTTGTTGTCGTAAAGACGAAGAAATTGTTTTGAACAGAATATGGTACATTACTTGACATTAAATTGAACCTGTTCATAAATCAAATCATATTTCAACAAGGAATTTTGGCATTGTTATTTAGTCAATATTATTATTGAGTTTCAATTATCATTATGTAATTAGAGTTTGGTTCCAGCCTGGCTGTGATGATAACAATACTGTAGAAGAAATTTCTATTTTGCTCAAATGTTTGTTGATTTTTAACAGTACAGTTACTCATAATCATTAATAGAGATTTTTGCAGTAATGCATACAACACACACTTAGGTCACATTAGATTCATTAAATACAATGAATATTACTTAAACTCTTTACTATTATTACTCAGGAAAATCAGGGTTCAATTCCCAGGGGGCATAATGAGCTTTATCCAGTGTGGGTCCTTCGGCAAGACCCTTTGCACAGCTGCCTAACTGTGTAGCCACAAGGGGCCCAAGTGGGGGTCTCCATGTGCCGGTCCCCCTACTTGGGCCGGCACAGGTGGGGATTAGAGGGGAATAGAGGGTTGTATCAGAAAGGGCATCTAGTGTAAAAATCTCTGCCAAATCACCTGTGAGAATCAGTGAAAGCTAATTCGCTGTGGCGACCACTGAAGGGATCTGCCGAAAGGTGAAAAACAAGTACTGTGGAGTAACTAGGAAGACGCCAACTTAAAAAAAAATCCCACCCATATTGAGTTATTTCATTTCATATTTTTGTACAGTTGTCATGATCCAGTTCTTATCAGATCTGGTGTATTGTTATCTATAAAACCCATATATGTAATGAGCTGAAAAGAATTTCATTTCTGTTCTGGCTCTTGAAAAAAAGAGTACTGTTATAAAGTCTAACTTCACATTGAGGATGCCTAACAAGCTTTAGTTTTGAACTGTCTGATCCACTAATAATTCCAATAATGGTCTTAAAGTCTAACATTTGAACAGAAATTTGGCATAACTGCCAAGAACATTCACTGTAGCATCACTAATTGACGAAACTATTGCAAAAATACAAAAACCATAGATTTTGTGTCATTATCAAGGTAAAATTTAGTATAATGACCTAAAAATTTGTTGTTTTGAAATCCTAAGTTTAAACAATGTTTTTTTAGTTTTTATTTTTAGTAATAGTTCTTTAAATTACTGCATGGTTTGTTAACAAAAAAATATTTGTTTGCATTTGTTATTACATATTTTAAAGTAACTGTTCATGTTTATTGCAGGTACTGTCCCACCTTCTGCTGCAGCAGGTGAAAAGACAGGTGAGTTGTTCCCCTGCAGAAACAAGGAGCTCTGAAAGTTCATACAAGGTCGGCAAATCTGCATGTGTAGGAACTTGTTTTGTGTCTGCAGGCATCATCATCCTAATCGTCCTCATCGTTGCAGCTTTTGTGCTCGGAGCTGCTTGTTTCTTTGCACGAGGGAGAGGGAGAGGGAGGGTATGTTTTTTTTTAATTGTTTGACTTTTATTCGTGAAGTTTCAAGCAACTTCAAGATGAGATTGACATGAACAGTAGTTGTAGTTTTAACAGGTTAGACTGTTTCAGCCTGTCCATGTTTTCTTCCTTCAGCACTACTCCATTGATCTGACCTCCAGACCTGATGAAGTTAACGTCCCTCTCAGTGCTGTAGAAGCTGAGTCACCGCCTGATACAGAACCTGAAAAGGGTCAGTCACTCTTCCCCTCTCTCTTCCCTCTGTAAAAAAAAGAGAATGAAAATATATATTCATAGCATTAAATGTAGTAGATAAATAAAAAAAACAAAAAGGGGCTTATACAAATATACATCCTGGCTATCCGAAGATACATAACCCCTTATTGTAATAGTAAAACCTGTCCAACACAAAAGGCCTTCAGCTTTCATCTGTTTGCTCAGTTGTTGGACAGAACAAGTAAAAAAAAAAAAGAAAAAGAAAAGGGTCAGTCTGAAACTTCCGTCCAAACTAATCATACAAGGGTTTTTGTTTATTCTCCTTTTTGTCTGAAGTTTTGTTGTTTCACAAAACCTGAAACACTTGATTTTTGGATTGTTTTTTTAGATCTACAAACCTTTCAAAGTTCAGAAAATCCTGCCAAAGAAGAAGAAATCAAGCCTGAAGCACAAGAGGAGCAGAAAGGTAAAAACTGCTTTTTTAGTATGAAAGAAAAAGCAAGCAAAATGGCGTCTGGTGTGTTAGTTTGAAATTGAAGTCATCTAAAGATGTGTGCTAAGACTTCCTCTGTCCAAAGATCAGTTAAACAGACTAAAAGGAAGCACCATTTGTGACAGCTTTATGTGATGTAGAACCTCACACTTAAAGGTTGTTAAAGTAACATCTTAACTGGATGGACGTGTGACATTTAGATCAACTTATAATTAAAAAGTAGCACAAATGTGAACCTATTACGAGGGAAATTAGGTAAACCTTCTCAGACCCACCTTCCAGTTATCATTATTGTCGACAGTCTCAGAAATTTGTGGAATAGAGACACGTTCATTCCGATCCAAAATTATTCTCTAGTATTTTCTTTACCAAGGGAGAAAATAAAACCCTCACAAAACTCCCTTTAGTTTGATACTACTGAACTAGTAAACTACATAGACCTTATAATGACTAAAATCAGACATTTGAAGGTAATTTTGATCCTTTTTGGTTGAAAATTAAAACTTCTCTTTTAAACCTATTTGAAATACCAAACTCCACCACATGATGGAAACGGAAGGCCAGTCATTTCGCTGTGTGCCAGCAAACACTCACTCTGAGTGAGCTGACCAAACATACAAACACAATATTTTACAGATGTTAAAGATGTATAGTTTGGGGATTTTTGTTGTTAAAAAAGTTAAAATCTCAATATTGGGTTATGTGTATTATGTATTATCATATTTACTTGTGATTCTTAAAGTGTTTCTCTAATGCTCAGAGCTTTTTAGATGGTGTGTAGAGTTTGAGAAGTTTCCTGAAAATTTTATTTCAGGAAAATTGAAAAATTTAAAAGTTAAAATTTCACTTTAACCCTTGTGCTATCCTAGGCACTTTAACATTGGGAGTTGGGTCATCTAGAGTCTAGACCCCACTAGACAGTGCGCTGTACGTTTTTCTTCAATGATTTATGTTCTTCACTGGTGTCCATGGATTACATGAAATTCTCTCCACCTTTATCCACCTTTGTCATGGACACGCCAATGGTCATCTTGACCCCATAGAATAGCACAAGGGTTAAACCACAGAGATATGCTCATTAAAATGGTGACCAAAAAATTGCGCTTTTGGTGCTTTTAACATGTTCTTGTGGCATTTCATAATGGGGATGTAAATAAAAAAAACTTATCTTAAAATTGCATTTATGTGTATGTCTTTATTAAGATCTTTGTAAATCAGGAGCAGACAAAAAAAGTAGTTGGAAAAAGCTTGTAGCAGTGACGTAGAACAGTCAGTGGCCTACAACCTCACTGCTTTGCTATATTCTGATGCATCCACTTGCAGATCCATGCACATCTTTGTTTTCCTCTTCTGAGTTGCATCTGACTCAAACCTGGATAGCTCCAATATTGCTCAACACTTTTGTTCTAACGCTAATGTTAGGTTGAGAGTGTGAGGGGCTGTAAGCTAGTGAGAGAGCGTTAAAAAAGGGATGATGGGAAACTGTCCTGCCCACAACTCTTAGGTGAATTTCTAATGAACTGCTAACACTCTGCAGGAACTATGTCCTAGAAATCAACACAGGTTTTTTTTTTTTTGGACTAAAAACAGCATAATCATAATTAAAAGACCACAAGGAACACTTCTAAAAAAGATCACAAGATGATTGGAGTGGGACTTTAAGGGTACCTTGAAACTAAAGTAAACTATGTCAGATTCAATTTACTTAATGCAGTACGAGCTAAGCATTAGTGGAAGTATTCTACAGCAAACCCTAAATGGCATAATGATTAAAATTGGTAGATTGGTTTACGTTCATTTGACTAAGCTGCAATAGAACATTCATACAATCCTCCACTCACAGCATCAATTACATAAAATCTAAGAAAGTAAGCAACAACACAAAAAGAGCACTAATAATAAATATAATGCTGGACGTAGGTCCTGGTTTGAAAGTTTTTACCTTAAACTGCTAAATGGGTTTTTGTTATCTTGACTTAGAAAAGGATTTTTTACAGCAGAGCCATAAAACTAATTACCGACCACTGAAAAGCTCTGCACACCTTCACAGGTGTTTCAGTTGTTCCAGCTGACACTTTATTGTCAGCTCAGGTTCCCACAGGTCTGAGAAGAGCTTTAAAAAAGGGAAGAAAGAGGTGGGAGACAGTCAGCCTCTGACAAGAAAAATAAACCAGGTGAGAAGGGTAAAACGTCAAAATAAAATTTAAAGGAAAGCGTTGTTTTAGGTGTTACAGTGCAAATAGCTTTAAAGTATTGAAGTACAGCAACTACTATGATTTATCACTAAAACAAAAAAGTTTAAAATTGTAATGTGCAAACAGAAAAATTTATATTACACATTTACCTATCTTGATTGTTATTCACGGACACAAATAGATTCAGTGTAACCTATGACAATGAAGATTGCACTGAGGCACTGGAAAAACATATCAACTAAAGCTCTACATCGTTGCTTTCTCACTGAACAAAACACGGCCACATAATGATGGGTCTGTCATGCAGTCAAGGGGCTGACCTCATTTCCCAGAACCTCCGACAGCTGCATGACTGAAAATTGTTAGGAACTGGATGATAATCAGATGCCTCATAACAAACATGGTGGTCTACCCAAATGCACCCTCGAGACTACATCACAGTGCTGAAGCTGCATGCACAGCATGCTAATGTACAGAGCTGATTTGCAGCATCACTCAGAATTGGAAACTCTTATTACAGTATCCCACAGTCAATTTATAGCATGGGCTAAACTGAAAAGTTAATTGTGAGTCATATTGCAGAGTGACTATCTTTATTACTCTTATTGGTTTGTCTATTCCAGTGGAGGGTGATAAACCTGCTGTTGATCCCAGTGCTGAGTCTGCTGCTCCAGCCGCGAACAGCTCAGACAACAAACCCAAGGAGGATGTTGTTGAGAATAATAGTCCGGCACCTGTGGAGGCCAGCGCAGAGGGGAAAACGGATGACGAAGGCCTTGCCTCTAACAAAACGTCGGTGGAATCGCTGAAGGAGACAAATGAGAACAGCAGCAACAATGTTGGCCTCTGCCACAGGGGAGGTCGGTGTCCACTTCGGAAAAAGACTTTTAGTTCTCGCACAATCCTAACTTCACACAAACCTTCTCTATCCGTGTTCCATTTTCACAAATATGTTTTGAGTTATTATCACCTATGTATTGAGGGATGATTCCAGAGGCAACCCTCTCTAATATTTTGTGTTGTTAAGGCTTTGGGTCTGTGCTGACCCAATGGTCATAGCCTCTTTAATGTGCTTATTTCTAAACATTTATAACAATCAGAATGTGTCTTTAACTTTTTCATCGGGAAACATGACATTTTTATGTAAACATTTATGCACATTCTATTGCATAGCATTTACCAGAGGCTTTGATCTTAAGGGATCCATGGAGTTTCTGCATTTGGGGTTATTTGTCCAAAAAAAAAAACAAAAGATGGGCCTAAGATGTGAACTTTTGGCTTAATCCATTGATTTATGCCTCCTCCGTCACAACTGCTCCAAGGGACGATCTGCCTGCAGGCGAAAAATGGGTAAATCTGTACGGGTCACGCAAAGTTGTAGACCGCTCTATGAACTTGTAGGGCGGAAATGTTCATGAACGAGCACGCTGCAGACAACAGGTCATAGCAAACAAAGACTTACTCGTGATTGGAGTGCTGCATAAAGGGCACTGCATGAGTGTGAGCAACTTACATTATTCTTACAAAAACTTCACATTACAATTACCACACACAATGATGCATTTATTTTCATGACATCCTTTAAAGAATGTCACGAAAATAGAGTTTTAAGAGAACTTCAAGGCACACCTGCACTCCCCTGAAGATGCAGCCACTCCTGTCTACGACCCTCCTCGGGCCCGCAGGCGTCAACCCCCCTTATGGGTGCATGTGACGACATTACAATCACATTTCTTCCTCTGTAACTGCAATATTAAGATTTAACAAGCTTTTAATACAAGTTACCATCTCACCTGTCTTTTAGAAGGCATTTCTTCCTAGTACTGACACACAATTCTACCCTGTAAGGGTTATGAGTAGCAAGGAGAAGTAAAGCTGTGGTGTCTGTTGCAGAACAGACCTGTTGTGTTTGTGGAAACTACACAGCCAAGATGGAGCATTAAGCATAACATAGCACCATAAATGCATATAATGTTTATTCTCACAAAAATGTCTTTAAAATAGAGTTCAGTCTAGCCTCTAAGGTCATTTTTTTTTTGCTCCCTCTCAACAAGTACATAACTCGATTGTTTTGAGTCGACATACTTGCATGTCCTCTGCAAACTTTTTAATACTTTTTTTCTGCAGAAACCCCAAAAAGGCAAATTCTCTTGGATGTTTGTCTCGACTCTCCTGTGTGAGGTGTTGCCGCAACCTTGCAACTGTGCTGTTCCTGGGAAACTCGGTAAGATTACAGCCAGCAGATGCTCTGGTACAGCTGCTTAGCCAGCTCACATGTTAATAAAAAGGGCAATCCCCACCATGAGCTGTAAGTTTACAGGCCGCATTTAATCACTAGGCGTGCAACGTTACAGCTTCCTCATATTAAAAATAGAAAAGTCACAACCATTAACTCTAGATTTACAAGATGTACACGCCTCTAAATAATCAGACACCCAGTGATTTATAAATAAGTCAGTGAAAGCTTCACCCAAAAATGGTTCTTCAGGGAAGAATGCAACATTTCAATTGCTGACACACTTAAAAAAGCTTTTACCTACGTTTATAAGGTGTTTAAAAACAAATTTTTACCCAAATCAGATATAAAAAGAACACAGATCAAAAAGTCATTATACCAACTCTTCTTCTGTTTGACTACAATTCCTGTTTGGGCTCAAAGTAGTATGTTGCAGTTGTTTTTTTGTTTTTTTTAACCCGAGGTGCTCTAGGTAGCACTGATAGATGGGATCTTTCTCACACGAGTAGTAACAGAGCCCTCTCAGGCTAATCATCATGTGCTTCAGGATGTGGACCCACACCTGCACCTCCCCTCATCCTCTCCTCTTATCAGTTCAGACACACTCAGGACTGCACCCTGAGGCAGAAGAATTCACACTGCCCCTAACAGCCGATGATAAGCTCCCATCTGGAAGACCCAGTGCTCAAGGGATCCTTGTTGGTTACTACAACTGTCTCTCCACAGTGTTTCACCCAAAGAAGTTAGTTCAACTCAGCTAAACAGCCACAAACAGTGCAGATGGTTTTAGTGTCAGGAGTTTGTGATCATGGTGAAAGTACCACAAAAGTGCTCTTAGTCATGCAGGTATCGTGAATGTCTGTACTGTTAAAGGACTGAGGGGCTGGTTGGCCAATCTGTACCATTCTCTTTGTTCTTGTGACTATTTTAATACCAGCAGAGGACCTTTTTAAAACACTAAATAACTTGTTTTTGGGCAATGAATACCTGATTTTGGAAACAAATTAAGAACTGAAGTAAAGAAAGTGGACTTCTCAGCCTTTACCAGCTGGTTTTGGAAGCAATGAGAAAGTTGGAGTTGAAAGGCTGCAGCAGGAGATAATAGATTTGGACAGGCAGCTCATAAACTGTGCCAGCATAATTAGACTGTGGCGCTCTCTTTGTTATTTTCCTGTTACTGCACAGCTTTTATGTCTGATGGTTAAGGTTGAAGGAAACTGGCTGTATCACCTGAGATGAGAAATTTACAGCAGGAAAGAGCTAGAGGGACAAACTAAGATGCTGCGTGAGTCAGGAAGGCTTGGAGTTTGTTCAAACCTCTGTCGATAGAGGCTATTCATGGATAAAACTCATGGAGGAAGTTCAGAAGCAGATTAAAAGGTGAGAAAGAACAAAAAATACAAACTGGTTTGTGGCCTAATACAAAGTCTAAAGGGGCACTTAAGAGAGCTACATTACATTTCCAATTTCCACTGTTTTCTGATTTTAATCTGGTTTAAAGTCACTACTTTGTGACCTTAGATTTCTGAGAGCAGGCTGATCGCGGCACATGCTCTGAAACCAAGATCTTTATCTCAGTAATAACAGTGAAGAGAAGCTTCCTGCTTGTGTGGTTTGATGTTGTTCAAACCAGCGTGTTGGACATTTCACCTGTGCAGCTTTACAGAAGGGAGGGACTGTCAGGAAATGCAGACCAGCTCTCTCTAAGCAGCACCACCACCACAAAACAGCTGGTGGAACCGCCCCTCTATTTTCTCTTCACATTAGGCTTTGTGCTATCTTATGGGGTCCAGATGACCCCACCCTTACATTGACATGTTCTCCCTACCAGGACAAAGGTGGATAAAGGTTGAGAGGATTTTATGTAATCTATGGAGACCAGTGAAGATCACAAATCCTTGAAGAAAAAAGGTTCAGAGCACTGTCTAGTCTAGTGGGTCTAGATGACCCCACTCCCAATGTTAAAGTGCCTTGTATACCACAAGGTATACTTAAGTTGTGAAGACAGAGGTTGAAAATGTCCTTAATGAACTTACTTAGGGTAAAAATAGACATCCTTTGCCAAAACAAAAGTGAAACTTTTACAACATTTAATCGAGGTTCTTTCATATATACTAAAAAAGATGCAACCCTACAAATAGGAAAAGGACACTAATCTTATGAAAATCACTAAAAAGTAGTAACATTTTTACATAACAAGACATCTCATAATAAAAAATCTCAAAATCTAGAAACAAAGAGTTCCACACACACTTTCAAAAAGGGAAAAATAAACGAAAGTTAACAGTTAAGAGAAGAATTAAATGTTATCCAGCCCAATAAGTGTTTTTTGTGCTAATTCTAATCAAATGGTTTGTAATTTTGGAGTTTTTACATGCCTAATTGTAGTTCATTTTGATTACAGTGACAAAAAACTAGCACTTATTCTTATTTAAAATTTTGGCTTCAAAAATAATTATGCCAGTCTAACTTGTTAACATTTAATCATCTCTAAAGTAACATTCACCAAACTGAGGCAAAAATTACAGTGCAGTTTAATTATTTTTTGTCTTAAATCTAGTTTTTCTACTGTCAAGAGTTTGGAGCAAAAGGATTTTGACGGATTTTAATATTGGTGTCCTTATTTCTAGATCCTCGCTCTTACTGAAACAAAAATGTATTGACTTGTGCTGATTTAAAAAAAAAAGCTTGGAAAAGTTGAGAAGCACAGATCAATTAAACTTCAACTCCAGTTAAATATTTTGAATGTCTTAAAACAAGATTTTAAATCTTTGCAAGTATAAAATAGTTTCAGTGTTCTTAGAAAGCCTACAAAGAGATTAGTTGCCATAATCATATATTTTCTTCATGTTAAAACGACACAACAGCATATATACATGTAGTAAGAACATACACACATGTTTCATGTTCTTTTTATTCTACAGTTTATTAGGTATCCCAAAAATTCATAGGCTACCACAGTCCAGCCCCAAAACTTTATAAACTTAAGTTTGCTTTAAAAAATCCTCCAGGTGATTGCAGATTCTGGAAAATGATATGAAAAAATTGCATTTATTGCTCCATGTTATCACATAAAGTCAGTAATTAGGCCATAGTAAATCGTTACAGATGAAGCCAATGGGGAGGGGGCAGAATTTACATCTGAGTTCTATAAACAAACCATGAAAAATCCTTGACAATGGCTGTATAAAAGCTAGCAGAGACTTTAGGATTTACCTTTTGGATTCACCCTGAAAGCCTTTGGGATAAAGAAAGCTTCCGGCAGTTCAACTCCTGCCCCCAGTGGCAGAGGTCAGTTTGAACAGTGTTAGTTAAAGTATTTACTAGGCACTGTCAGGATCCCACTGATTTACAAAGGTTAAGGAGAGGTATCCTGTTTATTTTGTGGCTTTCAGATTTTCAGATAACATCACTAAAATCCAGCAACAAAAAAGTCTGTGTTTCTAGTAGAAGGTTTACATCCTGTTGGTACAAAATACATTTTTACAAGGTTGATTTTGTCATCTTCAACATTTACAAAAAACAAACTAGACTAGATAAGCATAAGCTTCCTATATGCCATGCTTTAGAGAAGATTTGCATAGTCTCTTTTGCATAAATAAAAAAAGGGTTAAATGTCATAGCACTTTATCTAAGCCTGAACTTTAGCTCATGTCCAGCCTTTACACCCTGTCTGCAAAGGTTTAGGATTTAAACATCCCAAAGTTTAAAGGTCAGAAAGTTCTAATTAAAGGGTTCACTGAGACTGCAGAGGAATAATGTGGCCTCATTGTCAGTGTCATCTGTTTCACATTCTTTGCCTGTTACTGAGCAAGTCCCAGCAAACCTAGATGTGCAGCGTTTGTTGTATTGTCCAAACTCACATTTATTTTCAAAAGTGACCACTGCACAGGAGAAGAAGCTGTAACAAAAATCATAATCTTGTTTGGCATCAAATTATTGCCAGTTTATTTTGAAAACTGCAATCCAAATTTGCTCTGCTGCTTAAAAATAAACATTAAATGTTGGAAGGATAGTTAAGGAACTCCAACATCTCCCTTCTGACACTGCCAACAATGTTTTTATTTAGGGAGTTGTGACGTGCACGCGTCTTTGCTATTTTCCAGAGACATTTCACGGTGGTACATTTCCTGGATTCCTGCTTTCTTGTTTGTCAAGTTGACCTGCAAAACATTTACAGGACAAATATAGTATAGTGTGCTGATTGGTGCTAAATGAAGCAGGATGATGCTAAAATAGGAAAAGCAGTTTGAAGTGAACTGGCGTATTCGTTTTTCTGCAGGTTTAAAGCTGTTGTGTGTAGCCCCCTGACCACAGTTTGCCTGATTAGTGTTTCCTTGCAATATTGCGGTTCTTCTTTGACAGTCAACGTCTGATTTTTTTTCAGTGTTATTTTGCAGGGTTTTTTTTTTTAAAAATATAGGGTACTGTCTTGATTGGCTGTTGAACTTGTCAGTTAATCTCGTCTGTGCTGTGTCTTCTGTCCAGCATGCGTTCAGTTTACCAGAGTTGCATAAATCTTCAATCGCAAGCAGATCTTTGTTTTCATTCAATAAAACTGGGCTTATTTATCTGTGAAGGTTTGAACGTTGGGAGTTTAAAAAGAGAGAAACACATAGTATAAAAGGGTTTGTGTCTGATTGAGAAAATAAGGGTTTTAAAGCCGTTTTTTTCCAACTTTAAAACATCTATAATACTACTTCGCAAGTTTCCCCTGTTGCTGGTTATTATTACAACATTAGCCCGCGATAAACGATGGAACACTGTACTGATTTTGTTTCTCCTGGTGGCAGAATCTGGACGGTAAAAAAGGTTAATGACCATTTAATACTAGAAAATGTATTAGGACATTTTTTGAATTTCAGTAAGTTTATGGATTTTGTATATATCATATGCACATAAAAAATTTTAATGTTAACCTCTGAGTTTCTGCAATGGCTACTGTACGTTATAAGGTGGTCCTTTTTAACACATTATAATAGAGGCTGTAGAAAAACCAGTTGGATTCTAGGGCAAAGTGTACAAAGGAGTCATGGCTTAGCACCTAGTCCTTTGATAGTGGCAAATGGTAAATGGCGTATATAGTATATATATACATAATGTATGTATAGTAAATGTATATAGCGCTTTACCTTACCTACCTTGCTTTAAGTCCCAAAGGGCTATAGAGTCACAATTCCCTTTCACCGACACACACAAACACATTCATACACTAATGGAGGCTTCACTGCTGAACACTGGTGCCAAATAACCACCAGGAGCAATGTGGGGTTCAGTGTCTTGCCCAAGGACACTTTAACACATGGGCAGACAAGGTGTGAACCTAACCTGCAATCCTTTGATCAAAAGTCAATTATTTTACCACAACACCATGGCCATCCACAGACATAAATAAGTTTCTGCATTTTTATGAATAAATTTTTTTGTTATTTTAGTTTCTTAGTTAATGTTATGGTGTGTTATCAGAGCTTAAGTGATAGAAAGAGGACTAATAAAAACACAGACCAGTGTTTTTTGCTTAATTTGGACATTTACTACACAGCTAATGATGTCAAACATAAATAAAAATGTCTATAGTTTAGAGTACAAAAAGCCAAAAACCCCTGTCAGATAATGTTACCAGGCAACAGCTCTTAGTTAATATTTGTGGGGATGAGCTTACAGTCTATCAATGAACCTTTTTTCTATTAAAAAAAAGAGATAAATACAGATGTGAACGCTGCTTCAAAACTTGTTTTGAACATTTGGCAAGACTGATCCGGAGTCCTAATGACAGATAGACATTCATCTACCTCCTGCTACACATTCCTCAGGTAGTGTCAAATTGTCAAATTCACACTGGCTTAATGATGTCCCTGTCTGTCATCGTTCACTCAAAGCTGAATGTGAACATATGTGGATTCCCAGGTGACGCTGACAGATAATGTTAAGGCTTCTACTTCTTACTATATGGCTGAATCCAAATTCTTTCCCTAGCCCTTCCGCTTCTCCCTATCCCTCAAATTGTAGGGGCATATGGAGGGACAGAGTTGTGCAAAACATTAAAAAATAACCACATTTCAATAAGTTCCTGTGTCTCATAGTCATGGTAGCTATACCTTCCTTCTCTGTTTACAACCCATAATACAATGGCTGTTTCGGTCCAGTTCCTCCGAGCTTGGAGCCTAATCAGACTGAAGAAACCGGAGCTCAGTCTGATAGGAAACAAACAGACCACCTTGAAAGATTGGTCCAAGAGCAGTTCCTGGTTCCGGACCAGGGTCCACTTGGGTGTATTTAGACTAAAAACTTGTTCCGGATTATTGGGGGAAACAAACTCTGTCTTACTTTAATCGAACTAAATGTGTCCAGTCTGAATACATCCTATTTGAAACCAAATTTTTCGACAGTGTAATCAAACATTTTTTTTTTTTTTAAATAAAAGAGCAAATGCTTTCTGGGTAACCCCGTTCTGACATTTAAACAACAAAATCAAAGTGCTTGCCTCCCTTTGCTGGGATTGCTTGGAGGTGGTCCAACCAGGTCCTATTTTTATGAGATCAGGTGAAGGTAAAGACAGCTGGAAAAAACTACATCCAGTAAGCCTCTCGGCCAGAAAAAAAAATGAAAAAGTAAAAACCTTGATGTCCTTAAAACTTTGATGAAAATGTAAATATTGAACAGATATTTAGTGCTCCCTTTATCAAGTACAGACTTGATAAACTCTAAAAAAAATTAGGTTTAGTGACATAACTTGGGCTTTTTGTTATTACGTGCTCCATCCCAGTGGTTCAAATGGTATGTTTGGCCACAAATTAAAAGTAAAAGTGCTGTTGTTTGTGTCAATTTTTAGTTTTTGTTGTTTTTCAAAAAAGGGTTTTTATTTTGTGTTTCCTCTTGAAAAATCCAAATGAAATACAGTTTTAAATCTCTCCGACTATCTGACTTCAGTGGGGGGTTGTGTCTCAAAATGATGTCTGGCATCATGGGTGAACATATTTTCTTTGATGTTCCTGTTATGGTGTTTTATGGTCTGAGATTATCCCTGGATGTGCTTCATTAGATCTATAAAATCCTCTAAAGAATGTCAATCTTTTAGCACTCAGATTTCAGTACAGTGTTCAATCGGCCTATAGAGATCTTTATCTACTCTTGTGGCTCAACTTAATGTACTGAAATGATTGTGGGGTCTTATCCAGAACCTGAGCCTAAGAAGTTGTGCCTAAATCTAACAATCCTGTTTAATTATATGATCTTGATTGATAAACTGTTTAAATTCAAAACTGTAGAATGACAGGGCAACAAGGTGTGCTTCCTGCTTGATCTTAAAAGCTGTTGAAAAGGTCATGAACGAGGAATGAACGAGGTCGGGGTTGGTTTAAGACAAAACTAATTAAAACTGCTTTTCCTTCACCTAAGCCACTACAATATTTCGTGTGGACATATTAGTGTAAATCACATCAATATCTGGGGAGTGGGTGTATGTCAGTTAACCATTCCTACAAGCAGATGTTTCCCTGTGGAGGTCAGAGGTCAACACAAAGGCTACGCAAGCTTGGCTCAAAACAGAGACTTTAAAGAGAGAAATTATGCGATTGACGTGTATGATTTTTATGTGCAACTGGATGGTTTTCACTCACTTTGCTGTTTATCCTTAACTTATTTCTTATTTGTGTGTGTGTGTGTTTTAGAATGAAGACGAACCAGAAATTTCCCTGTAACAAAAAGGATTAAAAAATTTCACATCACATGGAAAACCGAGGTCCCCTTTTGGGCTACAGCATCCTTCTACTAAAACCATTGTCAGCAAGTTCATGTCTTATGCTTTCTTTTGCAAATTTTTATTTCATGTTTACTCCTCTGGTGGCAAATAGATTTTGACTTTTTACAAATGGAAAAAGAAAAATGCACAAGGGTTGCAAGAAAAGCCAACACTGCAAAAAAGAAAATGTGTCTTGTTTGCTTGATGACATTGCCATTTTTTAAGCTACTCTTCTTGAAAATTCTTCCTGCTATTCATTTCTTCATTAATGTTTTCAGGATTTTTGTGCAGTATTACTTTTTTTCAAATTGCATTAATATTAATGGAAAAACAATGACCCAGCCTTTCATTAAAACTGAGCATACCTGTAACAAACAGGTTTAACTATAATCCATTTTTTGGGTCAGACATTCAACAAGTATGTGCATGTTAATTCGGTATTTGAACTTCAACCTGGTCTTTTCAGTTAGTTGTTATAATTTATCTTCTCTGTATTTATTTTTTTAGCTTTTATCCAACTAAGCAAAAATAAAGTTTCAACTTTAGATTTACATGTTTCTTTCTCAACGTTTATTTTGTTTTGTTTGTTGTTTAAACAAATGCTTTATTCAAAAATATTTTAGCTTCATTTAGAAATCTTGTCTTGTTCCACCTACTTTGTTGCAGCTCAGGGATCTTTGCCTCATAACTTTAAGGATTTTTCTTTTACAATATAGAGACCTCTGAATATGAAGTGGTGCAGAGACCTCACACCTTCATATTCAGTTGTTTTTTTTCCTATAAAAACAACTTAAAGAGGTTTAAAACTTTATTCAAAGAGGCCTAATCCTGTGACTTTTGGCTGTTAACCATTGCCCTCTCAAAGTAACCATGCAACTCTTGACATAAATAAAAGATGACAGGTGTAAAACGTGCTTTTGCGTTTGTATTTTCTAAGGGGGACAGGGTTCCACGACAAAAGCCTCTTCCTTCACTGATTGGATGATTGTCCATCATTTCAACCAAAAGTTATTTGACATGAGGTGATACTGGATATCATCATCCAATCATCATTCTGCTTTTCTGGTTTCTTATTGTGTTTCATTTTTGTAACATTTAATTTTTATTTCTGGAAATTATTTTTGTGTCCTGAAGTGTTTTTTGTTTTGTTTTACTGTAGTTTTTGGAATTTTGTTTTGTTTTCTTAACCCTTGTGTTACCCTATGGGGTCCAGATGACCCGATCCTTACATTGATGTGTTCTCCCTACCATGACAAAGGTGGATAAAGGTGGACAGGATTTCATGTAATCCATGGACACCAGTGAAGATCACAAATCATTGAAGAAAAAAGGTTCAGTGCACTGTCTAGTGGGGTCTACATGACCCAACTCCCAATGTTAAAGTGCCTTGGATAGCACAAGGGTTAAATATGATGCTGTTTTTTAATTTTTTGTTTTGCTTTTTTTTTACTTGCCGTTGTGATCTTTAAAATCTTATTGCATCGAGTGATCTGTTGATGTGATTTACACTTCATTGCCACCCCATCTTAGGGAGCAGGTAGTAAACAAAAAGAGCAAACTGTTTTAAAAAGGGTATCAACAACAACAAAGTTTTGGCATTCTTGTTTTGCAAGAAAAGAAAAAGAATTGTTGGAGAAAACTTTTGGGTGTTTTTGTATAGTTCTGTTGGCATGTTTTCTGTTTGATTGAGTGTATTTTTATATGCAAATGGGATTTATCTGCAAGCTCCCCAGTGTTTGGGATTGGTCCAGCTGCTATATCAAGCATGTTTCTATACAGACTTAAAACAGTCTGTCCACAGAAGGCTTTAATCCACCATTAAGCAGATGAGCTGTTGCCCTGAGCCTGCGGAGCTGCAGGAGTGCTTCTTTTATGCTTATGTGAACCCCTCAAACCTGACCACAGACATGGACACCCTGCAGCAAACCCACTGAGGCAGAGCACTAACTTCTTCCACCACAGAACCGGATCCAAAGGTCTCAGTATCCTCTATTTATATGCAGAGTATATTTACAACAACGCTGGATCGTTTCAAGGCTGTGGAGAAATGCAAAGAGAAGATGCTCTTTCTCTGTTTTTGAAAGAACACAAGGAGTTTATCAGGGGGGACGTTCCTTCTTCAGGTCACAGAAGGATTTCAAAGAGTCTTTCAGATCTCCTTTTCTAAGCTCATTGTCATTCTTTGGAGTTTAACCTTGATTTAGTCTTGCTTTGAAATGCTTGGCCAGTCATCTTTGACTGTGCTTTCTAAACCCACCGAAAAAGACATTCAGAGACAGAAAATAATAATCTCTTCACATGTACAAGTAGTGTCAATCGCATATCCTGGAAAATCCTCATATGAGTTTACCTTTTCAGCATTCAGATTGTGGACAGTTGTCTTTGAAAAGATCCACATTAAAATGTGTTTGCATTTTTATGTGAACAATATAGGAAAAAAAACACAGCACCTAAATTCAAAAGAGAATCAAAAGTAAATGTAAACAGGTTTAATTTAAACCTAGATATTGGAAATTAAACAAATGATTGCAAAACAATTCAAAATTGTAGAAACAATTAAAAAGAAAAATCAGATTTTAGTTTTTTTAATGATACATGCTTTTTTTAAACAATCCTTTTGTGAGTTTGAAGTTATTACAGTGACTATTGTAGATTTTTTCCATGAACAGATGGGTACAGTCAGCCTGCAGGAAATTTCAAAGTAATAAACCACTATTTTTCCTGCCAATCTTTTCGATGGGCCTGCTTCAGCCAACCCTTATACATCACATGCAGCGTAAGTAAGGGGGACGTAGGTGAGACACAGGCATGTCCTACAGATATTTCCTTTTTACCACCCACCTGAACCCTTTTCTTGGGCGTCCATTGGGCGCTGGCTGGCTGTCAGAAATGAGGAAATTAGACAGAGTGTGGTTTGCATCCTATGAGCATCTTACAGGACCGTATGTATCACGTGCACACCCTGTGCATGCAGCACTTGCACGTGGTCAGTAAGGGGCAGGTGTGCGTACCCTACTAGATTTCTGCATAATGGAAATCATTTGACAGCATCACCTGTTCGTCAAAAGTGCATGTAACTTACATTACGACAATGGTACCTTCCATTTTCATTATGTCGCTTAAGTTGACAGCATGAGCCTCAAGAGCACTGCCAAACTCACCTTTGCTCCTCTTAAAATGCAGAAGACGACCCTCTACGGGCCTGGACAACCCAAAAACGCTCTGCACCTGTACAGTGGTTGACCCGTATGGATGCATGCGACTAAGCAACTTAATCTGTGCCAGGATAGAAAAAGGTGTTAGTGGATAATGATGCCTCACTGACAGCATTTTGTTTGGAATCTTTGGAAACATTTAAATCAGACTAATACTGTCACTGGACAAAACATGTACGGTACTTGCATTACTCAGAATGTAAGTACCTTAATTGTTCAGAGTTTATCTGAGCTGTACACCAATAGTGATGCATCCACAAGTCTACGCCTAATAAGAACTAATTGATTATTCCTTAAAATAGTAAATGGTAATTGTCCTTTATTGAAATGCTGCTTCATAACAACACACAAGAAGCTCCAAATGTTCTAAATAAAAACACCACTAAAACCTTTTTTGATATGTATTTTATATCCTTAAATGATCAAGACATGCAACATTTGTCCTGAAAAGGAAAAAAATAAAAAAGTCAATTCAATCTTCAGTTTGTGTGACTGTCAACCATAAAGAAACGGCACCCTTTAGGCTTTGT
Organism: Oryzias curvinotus; assembly: GCA_023969325.1. Taxonomy (NCBI): domain Eukaryota; kingdom Metazoa; phylum Chordata; class Actinopteri; order Beloniformes; family Adrianichthyidae; genus Oryzias; species Oryzias curvinotus. The sequence continues at coordinate 36,148,220 of CM043706.1, forward strand.
GTTTTATTTATCATGAGGTCGTTAAGGCCTGCTGTCACCATCAGCTTCCCCAGGAATGAAGAGTTGATCTTTGGCTGCAAAGCCTGGCCCCCACCCAGGTTAGCACTCAGTGTACTTTTGACAGTCATTAAAGCTTATATAATATATTTAATGTTCAAGTTACAGAAAGAAAAAAAGAAAAAAAATGCTGGTAAGTGCAATCCTAGCTAACTTAGTAATTCTGGCGATTAGCTTATATGCTTTTTGTCCAAAAAATCAAATAAGACCCAAAACCTCAAATTCTGAGCAGTAAACATACATTTTATTACATGGGTTGCTTTTTTTCCCCTGCTCCTTTGGCAGGAATTTGAATAATATTCAAGCTATAATAAGCCTTCAGGGTGAGCATCCTTTGCTTATTTTTGGATTGGACAAACGAGGAAGGCAAGTTTTATTTTAAGAATGTAATCAAATAAATGGAATACTGAATACACAGATCCAGTTTGGGGCTCTGCTATTTCATCCATACCAAGGATGGCTTCAAATTCTGAATTCAAAATAATTTCCATCAACAATGAGTGAGGCCCTTTTACAAAATTTATGAAAATATAAGACAGGTTGTCCTCATTTACAACACTGTTTTTAAATGTCCAGTTTAAATAGGATGTGGTTCGTTAAACATAAAGAGCTTGACTATATCTTAAGTGCATGTATTTTTAGGAAAACACTTCTTGTAAAGCTTGAGAAAGTATTGACCAACTTTCAGGTGGCACTTCATAAAGCACAACTCAAAAGATGATCCATAAAAAGTTGCTATGGTATTTTTATCCTAACCAGCCCATGTGCAGCATACTGAGTACACATTCTCATGTTCTCTCTGCATCCAGACGGAAAAAGGGAACAGGGATTTTCCCTGATGCAAATCCCTTATTAACCTCTTCCCAAAGTCATTTGTTTTTGTTTTAAATAAACACTTTTTGATAAAAGTATCAATATATATATGCATATATATATTTATTAATTTATTTATTTTGTGGACACTAAAGTTTATTTCCAAACCAAAACTATTAGCTATTTCTTAGTGGAGACATCAGATAAATACAATTTCAATTTATATGAAAATATATATATATGGTTGTAGATAAGCAAAGAGAGTCCCACAAGGTCAGCAGGTGAGATGGAAAGCCACAGAAAAATAAAGAAACTTCTTGAAGTATATACTGTATATGGTTTACAGAGGCAAACAGAATACACATTTTGTTAATAGTTCTTTTATCTGACCAGAATAGGTGGTTGAATAGGTGGACAGGTGAGAATCCTTCACCTTTTTTCTGCAGCTTCCCTTCAGCGCATTCTCCCAGGATGTAAACAGATGTTACATGATAGGACAATCAAGTGCTGAAATAGTTGAACAGAAGCTAATTAAGGTTGGTCAGACTTCTGCTTTTTAATATTCCTTTACTCTCCACTCTATCTTTATTTTTTCTCATGTCTATGGTGTAGACTGGGGTTAACTTGTGATTATTCTTGTTGACTCTGTCAACTTGTATTTATAGATCTGGGACCGCATAGCCTGATTTATTTCGTTGAGGTCAACCATTGGGTCAAAGTGTGTCTGCTGGGCCTCTAATCTATTTTTCTATATATTTGTCTTTCAGTTCATTTAGTTATTTTTGTTTCCACATTAACTAGTGTATTTTGCAAAAAATAGAAAACTATCCATCTTCTATCCCCTCTTTGTCCAGTGCAAGATCACAGAGAGTCTGCACCCTATCCAAGCAACTTTAAGGCAAAGGTAGAGCATACACCCTGGACCAGTCACCAATGTATTGCAAGATCTCACACACATTTATACCAAGAGGACAGTTATGAGTCATCACCCAATCTAAGTAGTAAGTCTTTTAGGGAAAACCGGAATGCCAGAAGACAGCCCAGACATGGTTGAAAGTAAGTCTAACCCTCACACCACTGTACAGCCAAAATATGAAACCATATGAACTAAACTGTTTATATTTTGTTTTATTCTTTTTCCCATAAAAACAAGAGAGACAGAAAAAAAGTTTTGTAAAAAAAACATGTTTTTTTTTCCATATCAGTCCTCGTTGACACCTGTCTTGCTATCTGATGCTAGTATTGTGCCTCAGGGTGGGGCTAAAGACCACACCGGTACCAGTGGTTCATGAACACAGGAAAAATGCGTGCCTGCCTTCTAAAACCCTAGATTGTATGAATAATGGCCACATGGGGTTTTCAAATAGACTTTTACATTTTTGTCAAGTGAATGATTAACAATATTGTTTCTAATATATTTAAGATAAATAGATGGCTTTAACCATCATGTTAATAGATACATATGTTGGTACTAACTTGGCAAAAAAAGAGAGAAATTAGCTGATAGTATTACATTCTATAATAAACCTTTAAATTGTTTGAATAAAACATGGTTTATGCCTGCATTTAATATAATTTTACAATAAATTAGTTAAATACACAGAATCTTTTCAAGTGGGAGTTAAGTCATTCACATTGCTACCTTTTTCTTCAGTGAGTGGGGAAAAGGGGATTTAAAGTAGGGTTGGTGCAGCACTTTTTCAGTCCCTTCCAATGATCCTTCTTAAATTAGCAAATGGGGGTGGAGGTCTCCCCTCCCTGTGCTGAAGGTAGGAGGGGCCCATGTCTGTCACTGTCTACTGTTTCATTATTACCTGCAGAGCCCTGCAGCATTCCCTGCACACATGTCTCTGTGTGACCATACTGAAGCACCGAGACACAGAGGACAGGATTTTGTCTAAGTCATCAGAGAAACTTTTTTTAAATGCATTTTTGTCAGGCAGCAGCAGAAATATCCATCTGCTGCTGATTTTTGCAATATACTGCAAGGCAACAAGCAGTGGACATGGCTGGTTGTTTGCCAAGTTTCCAACTTTGTCAAAAGAGGGTGCTTTTAAGATGCCTGCTTGTGACTTTATCGCTCAACTCCTGTTTTGTTCCAGTTTTCTCGCAATCCTTTGATCCTGCTCAGCTCCATTACCACAGGTCTAGACCTCTTGAAGACAATATAATAGTTGCTAATAATGGGATCAGGGTACCCTTTGGAAGATCGGTGTTTCTGGACCCAGTGAATGATCTTGTTACGGAAGTTCAGCCTGGTGACCGCTGCCACATCACAGTTCTGGACAATGATCCATTTGGCCAGAAACCTGGGATCTTGACCCCGAAAAAGTTTCCCTGTTCCTTTGGAGCAAATGAAGTGAAATACACTCATTTTGGATCTCGGAGCCCCAGCATGGATCGTGTGAAGCTGCAGCTTCGGTATGACTCTCACACAGACACAGTCATCATCCCTTTCATGCTGGAGGTCGAGGTGGTTTTCCAGCAGCTCGAGATCCTCACCAGGAATATGCCCCTCAATGTTGAAAAGCTCAATGGCGACAGCAATCCCATTGACAAAAAGGCTTTGGAGTTTTCCTTTGAGGATGGTGTCACACAGTGTAAGATTACCACCCTGGTTGGTGCTGGAGGTCTTCCCAGGTATGGCTCACTTTTGAATAACCCAACTGATGGCCAAATGGTTGACTGTGATGAGTTTGTAAAGCTGGGGATTCGCTACAAACATACTGCTAAAACCAATTCACCAAACAGGGACTATGTTCCAATGATGGTAGAGATCCAAGATAATGATGGAAAGACAATAATGCAAGAATATTTTCAAATGATGGTTAGAATAAGGGAGGGGGCTGAAAACACTGCTCCCAAAGCCAGCTTTGTTGCCATGATGATGATGGAAGTTGATCAGTTTGTGATGACAGCTATTACAAGTGACATGTTGGCTGCTGAAGATGTTGAATCTGATCCTGATGATCTGATTTTCAATATTACTTCCTTTCGGAGCCCTCAGCATGGCTATATCATCAGCACGGATGATCAGAACCTCCCCATTACTTCTTTCTATCAGCGAGACATCAAAGACCTAAAAATAGCTTACAAACCACCTGCAGAGGACTCAGATGAAGAGAGGATTTTCCAGCTAGAGTTCGAAATTGTAGATACTGATGGTGCAGTGTCTGATCCATTTGCTTTTATGATTGTGGTGAAGCCTATGAATACCTTGGCTCCAGTTGCAACTAAAAATACTGGACAGCTATTGTTTGAAGGACAGTCCAGAGCTCTCTCCAGCTCGCAGAATTTACAGATTAGTGATGAGGATAACCTGCACGATGTACGAATCAGAGTTGTCGATGGCTTAAAGCATGGAGACCTGTCTGTCCTCGGTGCACGCAAAAAGTTCTTTACACCCACTGATTTAGATGCCGGCATTGTTGTGTACCAGCATGATGGCAGCGACACCTACAGTGACAATATTATTTTCAGGATGACTGATGGAAGAAATGAAGTAGAATTTTTGTTCCCAATCACCATCGCTCCCACTGATGATGAGCCACCTATTATTAATGCCAACACCGGGCTGGTTCTGTACAAGAATGAAATTATGCAAATTTCTCCTTTTATCTTGAGTGCCACAGATATTGACTCAGAGGATTCTACTATTAAGTTTGTTTTGGAAGCGCCCTATTCCACTGTGGGACAGCTTGTGCTTAGGCAAGTAGAGCCACCAGAGGATCCATCTCAGTGGAAATTCAGTGAAACGGATGAGATGTTTGAACGGGTGGTCACCGAGTGGTTTCAGCAGGACATCCTTGATGGAAAACTCTTCTATCGTCATATTGGGCCGCATAGTACCACCACTGTAACAGATCAGTTTGTGTTTCGTGTCCAAGATGATAATGACCCTCCAAATCAATCTGTTGAACATGCATTCACCATTAAAATTCAACCTGTTGACGATCTCCCCCCAGAGCTTTTTCCAGGCACAACCCTCCACATGACAGTTCAAGAATATGAACTTACATTTTTTAGAAGGAATTTCTTGTGCTATACTGATCTAGACTCAAATGACAGGGATTTGAAATACACTATCACAAAACAACCAACTGACACAGATGAGAACAATCCAGTTCCCTTAGGTGCAATTGTGCTAACTGAGAACCCTAACATTATAATTTCAGAGTTCACACAAGCCCAGGTCAATCATCACAAAATAGCTTATAACCCTCCAGATCAGGAGCTAGGCATCACTCCAAAAGTAGTTCAATTCACATTTGTTGTGGAAGACACCGCTGGTAATGCAGCAGATGGACTATTTACTATTTTTCTACAGCCAGTAGATAACAAGCCTCCACTTATCACCAACACAGGATTTACTGTGATGGAAAGAAGTACATATACTATTACCATGAAGGAGCTGCATGCTACTGACACTGATACAGATGATGAAAATATAATCTTCACTGTGACCCAGATTCCTCAATATGGCCAGCTAAAGCAGTTAGGAATTGGCATGTCAAACGGAGAAAATTTTGTGCTGGACGATATTGCTAACAGCCGCCTAACCTATATACATAGTGGTGAAGAATCCCTAAGTGACTTCATCAAGTTTTCTGTGAGTGATGGATTCCATGAGGTACCCATTTCTGTGAGGATTACCATTGAGCCAGTTGATGACGAAAGTCCAACAATTATGCTCCCAGGTGGCGTACTTGGTACTTCCATTGATGTGTTGGAGAATGGAGCAACACAAATTACAAGTAATATCATTCAGGGTCGTGACGAAGACACTGATGATCTCATGCTTACTTTCATTGTGGAAGAACCTCCCAGACTGGGTGAAATCTTGGTTAATGGTGCTCCTGCTGAGAGATTTACTCAGGAAGAAATCATTAATGGAATGGTGGCATATGTCCATACATCTGGAGAAATTGGACCAGTCAAACAACATGACACTTTTAACCTGACTCTTTCCGATATGTCTGAACAGTGGGTTGTTGGTGGCAACAAAATCCAAGGAGTTACCGTCCATGTAACCATACTTCCTGTTGACAGCATACCACCCATCGTCAGAGTTGGGAAACAGCTTCTTGTTGTAGAAGGGGAGAAAAATTTAATTACTCTGGACCATATTGAAGCTGAGGATGTTGACACCAACAATGATGACATCATCTGCACTATAATTGTCCAGCCAACATCGGGTTATGTGGAGAACATCTCCCCAGCAGTGGGTTCTGAGAAATCAAGAGCTGGGACAGCCATCACTGCCTTTACCATTAAAGACGTCTCTCTCAGTCACATCTACTATGTCCAAAGCATACATAAAGGGGTTGAGCCTATTGAGGATCGTTTCACTTTCCGCTGCTCAGATGGTATTAACTTCTCTGAGCGCCACTTCTTCCCCATAGTCATAATTCCAGCCAATGAGGAAAAACCTGAGATTTTCATCCGGGAATTTGTAGTAATGGAGGGCATGAATGTTGTTATTGACACACCTATTCTGAATGCAGTTGATGCTGACATCCCTGGAGATGATCTATTCTTTGAAATAATCAAAAAACCAAAGCATGGTAGGATAGTTCAGCAGCTTGGCACGGGCACCATCCCTGTAGAAAAGTTCAACCTGGAGCAGATCAAAGACGCCTCAGAAGTTGTGTATGAACATGATGATTCTGAAACCACAAAAGACAGTTTTGAAGTCAGGCTCTCTGATGGAAAACACACAGTGGAAAAAACTGTTCTCATTATGGTGATTCCTGTCGACGATGAGACTCCAAGAATGACTATAAATGATGGTCTAGATGTAGAGATTGGAGAAACAAAAGTCATAAATAATGGAGTTTTAAAGGCAACAGATCTGGACTCTGAAGACAAAGAACTAACCTATGTTCTACGATATGGGCCTGGGCAAGGTCATCTTCAGCGTGTGAGCAAATTTGGTGATGTGTTAGGAAATATAACAGTGGGAATGAACTTTACGCAGGATGAAATTGACAGACAAGTTATCCAGTATGTGCACACAGGTCAGGAAGGCATTCGTGACTTGATGAAATTTGATGTCACTGATGGCAACAATCCACTTATCGACCGTTACTTTTACATCAACATTGGAAGCATTGACATGGTTTTTCCTGATGTTATCAACAAAGGTGTGACACTAAGAGAAGGGGGAAAAGTTACTCTCACCACTGACCTTCTCAGTACCTCTGACATCAACAGTCCTGATGAGTACCTCAGCTTCAGTATCACAAGAGCACCTGTTAGAGGTCACTTGGAGTGTACTGACTACCCTGGTGTTCCCATTTCAACCTTTACCCAGCTACAACTAGCTGGCAACAAGATCTACTACATCCACACCTCAGACGACGAGGTGAAAATGGACAGTTTTGAGTTTGAAGTCACAGATGGTTTCAATCCTGTCTTCAGGACTTTCAGAGTATCTATCACTGATGTAGACAATAAAAAACCCATCTTAACAGTACACAAACTGATTGTAGAAGAAGGAGAAAATAAGCTCATCACACCATTTGAGCTGACTGCAGACGATAGGGACACTCCAGACAAAATGTTGCGCTTCATAGTCACACAGGTTCCAGTGCATGGCCAGCTGCTGTTCAACAACACCCAACAAATCACAACTTTCACCAAGCAAGACTTGAACAGAAACCTTATCAGCTATAAGCACGACGGCACTGAGACCAATGAAGACAGCTTCTCTTTCACCGTCACAGACGGGACCCATACAGACTTTTATGTCTTTCCTGATACTGTTTATGAGACACGCAAGCCCCAAATGATGACCATTCACATCAATACAGTGGACAATGGTGTACCCCAGATTGTGATCAACAAAGCAGCTGCTTCACTGAAAGTCCTCCAAACAGGACACCTTGGCTTTTTAATCACTAGTAAGGTCCTTCGATCAGAAGACAGAGACAGTCCTAATCGGGTCCTTAAGTACACTGTGTCTGAGGCTCCACTGCATGGCTTCATCATCAACACTGCCCTGGGCAACAACAGCATCAAGACTTTCACACAAGGTAAGATAGAACAAATGAAATGTATTCTTTTAATATAAGTCTTAAGGACGAAAAAGCTGAGATACCAACTAGACTTTCTTGCATAATGGGATGGGATTTCTATGATTTTCAGGAAAGATCAAATGGTGGTTAAAGGAAAAGTAAACCATTATAAGTCATTTTATGACTTGAAGACATCACTCAAAATAATAGTTCAATAGTTCAAGAAAGCCATCTTCCTCAGAACAGAAATAAACCACTTTATTGCATAGCCTGCTTGATTGGTTGAACACCAAAAGTATATGGGAAGAAATTGTTTTGTTGGAGACCCATGAAATCTTGTCACCTTAAAAAACAGCAAAATATGCAATTGTCAAGAAATAAGCACATTTAAGTTACAAGCTAAATTGCCTTGACTTTAAATAAAAATAGAGCTAAAATAGCTTCTTGCCAAATAAGTAAAAGATATAGTTTCTTAGAACATCTTTAAAAGCTTAAATCTCTTTTAGAAGGTTGAAGAAAATAGTTCAGCCTCAGTCAGCTGGTAGTGGAGAATAGTGTGAAATGGATACTCCCTTCAATTCACTTTGTACTTTACAGCCATCGTGAGTTGTTGCCTTCTTCAGATTTTTTTTTTCTTTCTTTGTGCTTTTTATTCTACTCCGCATAGTCTGAATGAGTTAAATACCACATTCATTAAAACAATGCATCACACATGCTGCTGGGCTGTTTTAAAAAACTATTTTAGAGAGAATGTAATTATTGTAAAGAAAAATACCAATCACTCTGGTTAATTATTTTGTGGCTTTCTCGTTATAAAAAAAAAATATGGTTCTTTTTTTCATACCATTAATTAAATGTATTCATTATTTTTATTTGCTACACCAACAGCTGACATCAATGAAATGAAGATCTGTTATGTGCTGCTGGATGGAAACAACGCCACAAGTGATATCTTCTTTTTCACAGTTGAAGACAATGGTAGGAACCCTTTATGTTTTTATAAAGTCACACGCACTAAGAAATAGTTTACCAGAAGTATTTTTATTCAGGATCTATCAAACATTTTAAATACTGCTTCAAGCTGAAGCTCCCTATTTTTTCAATGAAGATGTGTATGCGTTCCCGAGACCTAGGGTAGCCCTCATCTGCCCCTGATAGAAGCGTCTGTTCTGCTCACATCAAAGAAAACAATCAAAACTTTTAGAGGACAGGGATTCAAAGGAGCCAAAGCTAGACACTAAATGTGGGCTTAAAAGCATGTCATGTTTTAAATGTTTTGTTGTTGACAACAAAGATGATTTTTCAGTTAAGACATTGACATTGTGTATGTCTGCTGTACACCATGTCCTGACATTTCCCCAAAATGTCTTCTATTTAAAAGCTAAGCTTTTGAAGAAATGTTGGAAAATACATGTTTAATATAATTATGGGCACTAGATGATTTAGCCTTGCTCAAAAAGAAAATCTCGCTAACTCATTCATAGCTACTTTTGGGAAGCTGGTGAAATCACACAGGCTTAAAACAACACCTTGTTTTTACAGTTTTATTAGTGAGCCTATGTGTTTATTTTTCAATATTCTTGACTGGATATGAACTCCATATTTATAACTTTTATAATTTTACACACATAGAAAAAAGGTTTATTTAGGAAACAAAAAATAATTAGATAATAACAAGATGAACTAGTCGATGACCCACTTGTGTGAAGTGCTGGGGTGATTCCTGGAGCAAATGTTATGCTGGACATGCAGTAGCATGCCTCTGCAGTGCATGCTAATGGTCAAACAATATGCTGATAAATCAAAACAGTTGGGACGTTTGTGCTGAAGGACAAACTCCAGGTCAGTGCAGATTTGCACTCTGGATAGTCTGAGTTTTGGAAAGAGTGTTTTCCAGTTAACTAACAGCATTGTTTAACAGTTAACAGAGCTGACACTCCAATTTCATGACTTTGCTTTAGCTTATTTGGAAACACAGTGACTAATTTCTGTCAAATCTAATAAAAGAAACACTGATAGAAACCTGATATTTTTTAGCATTCATTCAACAATTTGGTTTAAAACACCTAATTTACTCAATTTAAATGTGACCCCAGATCACCCCTAAGATGCAATGATGTGAGAAGCCTTTTAGAGATACCTGTCCAGACATGTAATGCAGCAGACTGTCTTCCAAATAAGGGTCAGGCACACACTCATACCTGCTACATGAACAAATCCACAAAGAACTGCCAAACCCATGGACACAATATTTAACATATAGCACATATAGCACATTGAGATTATCAGCACTCAAATAATCAGTATCTAAAGAAGGTGTTCAACAAGCACGGCAACAGTTGAGGCATTGGTGGTGTCGTGTGAAAGGTCGGAAGTGGGCAATCAGTTTGAAACACAGCGGGACTCAGTGCAGACATGCTGAGTGATGGCTGACTTACAGACAGTCAAAGTGGCTGGTTGCCAGAAGACAAAATAAACTCTGTCCTACTTTACACAGGGCAGAAATTTACTTTTTGTCATGACAATAAATGTGAGTTGTATTTGAGCTAAAGAAAGGAAGGAAAAAGTTTAAGGATTGGTCATTTTCTTCAAATATTTGCATGTAATGTTCTGGCTTGAATTGTGTCATGAATAGTGCAAGTTAACATGGCATGCACACTTGATGGTGAAGGTTATCATTCATCCACATGATGTGGCATCTGGATATTAAGTCTTCTTTCTCTAACTTCTGTACCTCTATACTGTTGCACATGACATTTTTTTTATTGTTTACCTGTGGGGATTTATTCCACAATGTAATTTTGATCCTCATTGCTCCAAAATTTCAGGATTTAAGGCTTTTTTTGTGGCTTTTTGAAGCAATGAGCTACCTTGGTATATTTCATAACTGTGACCCCTTTGCAAATTTACTTTCATATAATTAAATTTAATATACTTTAAATTTGTGGGGAAAAAAATAATTTCTTTACTGTTGTACATATTTGTTGTTGTTGTTTTTTTTGTTGCAAATTGCTACCTAACGTTTTACAGGAAAGCTGCTTCTTGAGTCTCTTCTGCTCTTAATGATGCATTTAAGGTTTCAAGAACTCAATTAGAGCTGCTGTAATTATTAGAGGACACTTGATTACAGTTGTCATCTTTTTAAATAGCTTAACAGCTGCTATTAATGTAAAGTTCATTCATTCGTTCATTTATCTTCTTCCGTTTATTCCCTTTTGGGGTCACGGGGCTGCCGGAACCTATGCCGGTCACTTTTGGGTGAAGGCAGGGGACACCCTGGACAGGTCACCAGTCTGTCGCAGTAATGTAAAGTTATTTTATTTATTTGTTTACTAGACCACTCAATCCCCTACTAATGATGGCATTGACCCTAAAAATGTTAGCCTGTCTTCAGGGAATTTCTGAGACAAGCAATAAACTGCATGGAAGTGACCAGGTCAAAAACTCCTTGCAGTCATTCAAAAAGTAAGACGCTGAAGTAATAAATACTTGTTTTTACAAGCAGTTACACACTTGACAAATATTACTCTGAACCCAACATGCCTTCAACGGGACACAAGGATCTGGTGCCAATTTTAGATTTTATTGCTCAAACACTCAAAGCCTTCAAATGAACAGAGAAGGGAAAAAAAGGAAACCTTTCGATTCATTGCCATCTTTTTTGTGTGTAGACTGAGCTCTGCAACGGGAGGATGGACCCTGGTGGGTGAAGTGTTATGTGATCATTCTCAGTCAAGGAGAGGAATGTACTTTCTCAGAGACTCAGACTCCAGCGGCACAGACTGAGTCGGGGCTTGAAGGGAAGTGGTATCCAAGGCAGACAGGTGTATTTGTGAGAGAAAGGTCCAAGGGGGGGGTTTATTTTCAAAGCCTGGGGTCAAACACCCCTAGCTCTGCAGAAATTTAACCCAATCTCAGATAGCCTGATTTTTGCAGGCTTTCACTATAAAGGTGTGTGTCTGGGGAAGAGAAGAGCCACATCTCACCTAGGTGTTCTCTGATACCAAACATATAGAGAAGAGGTACCTTCCTATTATTTAGCAACAAATTGGTGGACAATAACCATTTTCTCAGATACCACAATGCAACATCTCATGATGACTGACACTCCTTTACATCCCTACTTCATATCTGTGTTTGGGGATCTTGCATGTCACCCGTGTCAACAGTAAGAGGAGATTTATTACCTTGTGGTGCCACAGTTGAGACCCCCCGTGACTTGGAGGAGCTGCGGTCCTTCAGTCCTCCACCTCACCCCACTGGAGAACCCTTTAGGGATTGCTATCACTATTTCTCGACAACTCCTTCTTTTCCACCCTCTTTGGATTCCCTCTTCTTTTTCTGTAATTTGGTATCAAATCATGCTCTGCAGGTCTCTTTATTCTTTTTGTCATGTTTTCTGCCTTGATTTATGGTGCTTGAATGGCTTCAAGAGCGTGAGCTTTGATGTTCGGGTGGAGAAGTTATTCTTGTCCTCTCCCCTGTGGCAAAGCGGTTGCAGGGTGCACCGAAGCTGTCACTGAGTTAAAGCACACTAGAAAAAGTGCTGATTTCAGTTCGATGTGGTAGTTTGTTGGTGCAAACTAAAGAACATTCTGAATGGCCCTGAGTATTTAGACTTTTGTCTGAATTTATAACTCTTATCTTATGTCAGAGCATTATGTAACATAGATCCACAGAAAAAACTGTTTTACATTTGACATAAAGCCTTAAAGTCCTTACAAATATTTAGTTTGGCTTGGGTTTTGATTTACCAGTATTTCAAAGTTTACTTTTTTTATGTGTCATGAAGTAACTCCAGATGCCACGATTCTCAGCTTAGAACCCAACCTTAGTTTACACCATTGAACTGAATCGTGGGGAAGGGGAATTGTTTCATTAAACTCTAAGGTATGGACAATGCTAAATATAAAAAAAAACAACTACATGATCACAGCTTGCACATTTTGCATTTGGGATCATATGAGATAATCAAGCAGATTTGTGTGATGTCTACAGTCATGTAGGGTTTGTACTGGCCCATCTCAAATTAAAAGTGACTCCAAAGACAACGCTTGTAATTAATCAGTCAGTTAATGTTCCTACATTAAATTATGGCCATAAACTGTGGACTGTGAAGAAATGGTTAGTATAACTAACCCAGGTAACTGTCCCTTAAAAAAGGGTTTCTCAATCCTGGTCCTCAAGATCTACCACCTTGCCTGTTTTCTCTGTTCTGCTTTTTCTGATTGACTGACTCATGTGTCTCCTCATTCTGATCGACTGAACAAACCTAATCCAGGTGATTAACAGCAAGAAGTGCAGGAAGATCTGAAAAACAGGCAGGGTTAGGCAGCCCGGCATTGAAAATGTACTTTAAGGGTCCCCCTCAAAGCTAAGGAGCAAACCTCAGACTACAACTGCAATTCCTCCACACTCTGAAGAGCCAGTGGGATGGTTTAGAAATCCCCACAGAAGACTCAGAACACACTGAAAGAACTGATAAATAGATTACTTTAAACACTATAAGCTGTTTGGTGTGGAGCAAAATTAGAAATTACTTGTTTTGCAGGAATGGAAATAGCTTTTCTTCAAACCAAACAAGCAAAAAGGGGTTCACACTGAAATCAGGGGTTTTTCACTTCCAAATGAATCCTAGTGCGGTTTTAGTGTGATCTACAGTCTGATTGCAAACAAACTGCTGCAGACCAGATTGCTATCATCCTTCACTATAATAGTCATAGGAGTCAGTTTTTCTTTTAGTGTTTCCTTTTCCTTGCTGGTCAAAACTTATTTCTTGTAATACTGTCCCCACATAGCTACCTTTGCAATTGTGAGTAAAAGTGAACCAAATCAAAAAAAAGTTTGAAATTGTCTTAACAAAGTCTACTGAACTACCCAAGTATTAAAGCAACTAATTGTGCACTGGTTTGAATCATCCATCTGTTTCAGTCATTCTTGTTTAAACTAATTTAGTCAAGACTGCATTATTTAAAAACGTGACATTTCTCTGTACTGTTTTCACAGCTATTATATTTCCCCCAATGTCACTTTGACGCCAAGTGTGGTGATCAGGAGTCACAGAGAAAGTGTCTCTTAGACCGTGAGACACTTTCTCTGTGACCCATGATCACAGAGCAAGTGTCTCTCAGACCGTGACAAATTGCTTGCAGAATCTCTGCAGACTTTTTGCCTCCTGCTGTAAATTCCTTGGAGAGCATAGAGGAAGTCAATGAATCCTCTCAGGTTTAGTTTTTTTTTTTTTCTGTTTACATCACCATTAAAGCCTCTCAAGTCAAACACACAACTCTTGAGAATAAAATACAGTGAGCGGCTCACTGGAACTTCCCTGTTTTTATACGTATGGAATGATTGATGAAGAAACGCGGTAATCGGGCGGTTGTCACTTGATGAGGATATTCTTAGCAGGTTGCTCTTCCTTGCGTCATACTTCTGGGCGCCAAAGTCTCATATTGACCTTCCGCTCCAATGATATCTCCAGCCAGACCCACAATCCCTCTGCACCTATGTATAGATGGAGCCTGCAGTGCTGTCCAAATACGAGCTCATGAAGAAAGTGCTGCTGCAGGGAAAAATCTGCAGCTTTAATGTTTACTGGTATTTGAACAATCTCTAAATTCCTTCGTCATAGCCAGTCTTTATTTATTATGGACATTTTGACCTTACAGTGCATCTCTCATACATCGTGTTTGCTCATCTGAGGGATGAATCACAGTCAAGCTAATTTATGAAATTGCAGCTAACAGTGCCCTGTGGAAATGTTTGCAGCCTATAAAGCTTGTCATCCCACAATAAATGATGATGACTGTCAGTTTGAGAGCGAATGGAAATGTGAGCTGACCCCAGCAGCTACTAGGAGCGTTGGATTTTAGTGCTAGAGTCCAATATAGAACGAGTGTCATGAAAATTGTAGTAAATCAGACCATCAATCACATCTGAAATCACATCGCAGAGGCTGCTTCGACAGCAACCCTTCTTTGCATCCATATTCTCCCCTCAAATCATGTTTTCTGTGTAACTATGTGAAAGCCTGATTAATTCTCAACTCTTTGAGACTTGTCCCAGATCCAAAACTTGCAGTCTGACAGCAAGAACAAAAGCACTCAGGAAAGATTCCTCAATTCTGCTGGTGTGAACAATGTAGGGGCAGGATGGGAGGTACACCATGGTGGTAAACCTGGCCCACCCAGACTGCGGCCTCCTGTCCCTCTCAGTTTGTCTCTTAGAAAGGAAGGGCAACATGGAGGGGGAGGAGGTTTGTGTACAGCTGTTGTTCTGCTCCATGCATTGTGTGGCAGAAGAGAGAGAGACAAAAGAGGAATGAGATAACATTGAATTTGTCAACCCAAAAGAAACTGTAGTAGTTTTGTTTTTCTTTTCCTAAGGTTATTCCTAAATGAAGTAAATGTTCCTTAACTGTAAAGAGTGTCAAGAGTGTTTAGTCATGTATTATAAAAGCATTCCTAGTGGTCTTTTAATTATGATAATGCCGTTTTTAGCCAAAAACACAAAACCCTGTTTTGTTTTCTAGGACATAGTTTCTCTAGAGCGCCAGAAGTTCATTAAGAATTTGCCTCTGAGTTGTGGTGTAACTGCTGACTTGGAGTAAGCTTCCCTCACTTTCCACCATCTATCTGTTTACACTGTCTCCCACTAGCTTACAGCCTCTAACAAGCCCACCCTAACAATACCAATGCAACAAAATGCTGAGAAATATTGGAGCTATCCAGCTGTATAGTTTTGAGCCAGATGCCAGCTCAGATGAGGAAAACAAAGACATACATGATCTATTTAAATAAAAGTGGATGCATCGGAATAAAACAGAGCTGGGGAATTGAGGCTTGCCGTTATTGCTTCTACTTCACACCTACATACTTTTACAGAGCATTTTTGCATCTGCTACTTCATTTTCTTTATAAATGTCCTCCTTCATCACAAAAATGCCACAAGAACGTGGCAAAAACACTGGAAAATGCAATTTTAATCAACATTTATCTTTAAAAGAGAACCATTTCAACAACATACATTTTAGACGGAAGTGTGTTTGTTTTGCTGAGCAATAAAATCTAAAGCTGCTTAAAAACACAATTAAATGGGTTGGTAATACAAAAAAGAAAAGCCCAAACACAGTTCTTCCTCTTTTATTTTATTTTCAATTACTCATATTGTTAGTTAAATAAATTATGTACTGTTAGAATTATTATTTTGGGTTATCTTAAATCAACCAGCAACCACTTATTTCTCTCCTCTTTGCCTTGATGGCGTCTGTTCCCCATAAATTTAGCTTGCTTTTTTCTTTTCTTGGATGGTTTAAAATAAAACTGCAATCAAAACAAAAATACACTTTATATGAATCACTTGAAATACCTAATATTAATTGATTAAATATATGTTCTTCTTCATTGCCATTTCACATATTTCTCTGACCAAAAAACTACTTTGCTATCAGTTTTTAATTGAGGCATTTATATTTTACAATTTTTATGATTTCTCCATTTGCTTACAATCCTTTACATGCAAAAAATGTTTAAAAACCGGATGAAGTTAGTTTTGAAATATCATTCTGAATAAAAAAAACTGATATTGCAACAAACTGGAAGTTAAAATGATGGCAACAACTCTGTTCAAGAAAGTGGCAGTGATTTCCAGATTTCAACTTCTCTTTCACTTACTTAGCACGCAGAATTCATTTCATCATTTCCTACAAAAACTTTATAATTTCAACACAAATTTCATATATTTTTCTACAAATTCACATGGATGAAACAACATGCCCTTTAAGACAACATCTACGAATGAACTTCTTCTTATGCCAGCCTAAGACACAATCTACCATCTAAATATAACTTTCTACTATTTAAATATAAAACTGTCAACTTTCTACCCAAAAACAACATCTGACTATTCTGGATTTAATTGTTTGCTTACTTTGTACTTACTTTTTACTTTGTACTGTACAGAAAATGTGTCGAAAACCCTTTGACAAAGAGTTATTTACAGTTAAATCCTTAAAAAAAATATATATATATTTTCATGGGTGGATGTCAGTATTTCACAACACCTGGTGGTGTGAAAAGCTCTTCAATAAAAATACCAAGGGCACTGATCCAGCTGGCAAATTAAATATTTCATAAGTAACATCAAAATTTAAATATAGAGTGTCATTGCACATAAAGCTTTGTGTTTATTTATTATTCTAAGGTTGGGATTTTAGCCAGCAAACTCTTTAAGAGAAGGGCACATGTCTACCTTCAAGGGTGCCGCTATTACTTTGCGTCAACTGCTCCTTGAACATCTCCTTAAATAGACAGAGCACTCAGAATGTACATGTCGTTATCCTAAAGCTGTAAGAGAATTGAAAAAAATAACTGAGTGAAATGCCAAAATTTAAAAAACTTCAGTAACACTTTATAATAAGAGTCATTTTCCTAATGTTAGTAAATGCATAATTAACCATTAATTAACTATTAAATAATGTTTTAGCCACTTTCATGCACTACTTTGCTTTACTGAGTGCAATATTTAATGCATTAGTAAACAGTATAAAATGTTAATTACTCAGCCTTTATGAATGCATCACAAATTGCTTAGCATTATTTATGCTGTAGGCTTTATAATATCAGCTTATCGTAGTTGGTTGAAAGTTTGATACAAATTGTAGTTTGTAATTTGAAACACACACAAATGAAAGCTCAGAAACAGACCATGAAAACTGACACATTTCTGAAGAGCAACTGTCAATTTTGACATTTCAGGAATTAGATAATGAGAAAAAAGGAAAGTA
Organism: Oryzias curvinotus; assembly: GCA_023969325.1. Classification (NCBI taxonomy): domain Eukaryota; kingdom Metazoa; phylum Chordata; class Actinopteri; order Beloniformes; family Adrianichthyidae; genus Oryzias; species Oryzias curvinotus. The sequence goes on from CM043706.1 coordinate 36,165,890, forward strand.
CAGGTGTTCAAACCAATTCAGGCCAATTCAGAAAATTGTTATCAATAACTTTAAGAACTTCAATTTAAAAAGTCTTTTTGGTTACATTATAAAACACAAGGTAAAGCAGCTCATGAAATTATTTCATGGTACTTTGTGTTCTGTTTAGAGGCAGAAACCTAAAGGTGTGTGGTTACTGGATGCTGCCATTTTGGCTTAGCTGTGTTCAATTAGTAGCTTCAAGGGTAACTTAGGCTCAGAATCAATCAAATTTATTTATTATCAGATTTATTGTCTTATTGTTTGTGTTTAACTTCCAAAGAAAGCAAACTAAATAATAGAATAGTTTACCAATTATTTTAAATGTATTTATCATTTTTTCTGAATCTGCATCTGCTGTGACCACCTCCTTTTGCTTCTGCTGCCTTAAGGTACATGCAGCTTTTCCAAACAGTGATCACTCTAGTGTTGATTTGTGGGTTTGAGGAAGCATGCTCCTTTCATTCCAAATTTCAACACTTGACCCCTGTGTGTTTTCATTCTCCTTAGTCACATAGCATAAACCGACCGCAGCCTCATTCTTCAAAACTGAAGTGAACCTGAGCTCAGAGTTTATTTATAAGAGCCTAAATTCTTCTTTTCAAGATGTCCTTTTAAACGATAACTTGCAGTCTCATGTAGATTAATATTTTCTTTTTCATTCCCCTAAAATCTTAATAAATGTTTCTCGCTCCTCTTAGTTCCTTCACTGTAGATTCCTGGGGCTGAGCAGCTGTTCAAACCGAGAGACAGCCCTCCTTTTTCTAACCTCTGTGATTCAGACCTAAATAATCCACCAGGCCTGCCCCATGTCACATCACACATCACAGGTCACCAGGTTCACCTCACTAAAGAATAACACAAAGGATTTGTTTGCAGATTTTGGTCAAACTATTCAGATTATGATCAAGAATCTGCTATTTTAAGTACCCTAAATAGAGCGTATCAAACCTAGGATCTAAACTGACCTGACACTTGAAGGGATTAAAGGAGTCATGGGATTAGAGTCAGAGAGATCTTTTATTGATTTTTATTTTTTTGTCTGAAAACTAGTATAAATATAATAAAAAAAAAGTTATTGAATAAACTGTGAATCGTGCAAATGAAGTAAAATTAAACCAGAATGTGTAGAATGTGTCAGATAAAATCAAAGATCTTGTGTTTAGGATGAGAGGTGGGGTTTCCAGTCACAGTTTGGAGTCGTCTTTAACACGTGCAGCCCTAACTTTTTCACTTAAATCCTGGGTTGTCTTATCTTCGCTTGAGTGTAGAAGCCAAATCCACATTTCAAGGTTGAAAATAAGATATAGCATTTATGTGGAAGTGGTTGAGATTCAAAAGCTTCAGAGGCTGCATTTAATTTTAGGGACACCTCGGGAAAAAAATCAGGATTTTGCATTTCCAAACTCCAAATACCTTCTTTTGCTTCTGTGAGCCCACCTCCGATTGCAGATTATGGGCTTCACTGATTCCTAACCCAAGGAAATTAGATTACAGTACGAAGAAAAGAGCTTTGATTTCTTTTTTTTTTCTCCTTTCTGTAGCTGGAAATAAACTGAAACCTCAGCCCTTCCGCCTCAACTGGGCCTGGGTCTCTCTGGAGCGGGAATACTACTTGGTAGATGAAGATGCCAAAGTCTTGGAGGTGATACTGAAACGCAGAGGCTATTTGGGAGAAACGTCTTTTGTCAGTAAGTAATAATATGGATGTGATTATATTTTGATGACGTCATATTAGATTGTCATTGCAGAAGCATACTTCATTAGTAATTTGTTTCCCAAATCAGCTAATATAAAATAATTTTCTCAACCTTTGACCTTTTAAATAATACAAAAAACAATAAAATGACACTTAACCTTTGACAGTAGATGGCTGCCCCTAACTTTTTCACCTGAAAACCTAAGCTACATGAATTCAAGTAGATCCAGATTTTAAAAAAAATTCTAATAACTCAATCTTCATTCATAAGATCCAATATTAATTTATCAAATTCATGGATAGATTTTTCTTTTAGAGACATTTTTCTTGAAAAATTGCTTTTTCTGTGAAAGTTTCACCTTAGTGATTATAAATAATAGTAATGTGGGTACTGTTTTTATAAGGATAAACTACATTAGTACTATATTGGAAAAAAGAAAAAAAGATTAATTGAACTGAACTTGTTACTCAAAATTGAATGCATTCAGATATGTGGCAGTTATATCTAGCCCCAATTCAAAGCCTTTTTGCTTACCAAACACTTGCGTCCCCTATGGCAGGTATTGGGACTAAAGATGGCACAGCTGAGAAGGACAAGGACTTTAGAGGAAAAGCCCAGAAGCAGGTCCAGTTCAATCCAGGCCAGACCACAGCTACCTGGAGGGTGAAGATATTTACAGACCAGGAGTTTGAGACCTCAGAGACATTTGAAATAGAGCTGTCAGACCCAGTCATGGCTGTGCTGGAATATCCTGACACTGCAACCGTGGAGATTGTGGACCCTGGAGATGGTAGACATTTGGCATTTTAAAATATTTTAAGAAATTACTTTTTAAAAAAATGTCTAAATTTTTACCTTTTTTTTTATTCAATACAGAATCGACTGTCTTCATTCCTCAGTCTGAATTTACAATAGAAGAGGACATTGGAGAATTGTTAGTTCCAGTGAGACGTTCAGGAGATGCCAACCAGGAGCTGATGGTCATTTGCTACACTCAGCAAGGTGATAGGAATCTGTTTTAAATTAGTAGAATTTAGTTTATTATCCTTGTATAAAAACTTTATTTGCCTCATCTTTAACCTGACATTTCTATGTCCATGGTGTATCGTTCTGTTTGCTTCCACAATTCTCTAGGCACTGCGACTGGCACCATACCCAGCACTGTCCTGTCGTACTCCGACTACATCACCCGGCCTGAGGATCACACCTCTGTGCTGCGCTTTGACAAGGATGAGCATGAAAAGGTCTGCCGCATCCTTATCATTGATGACTCCCTCTACGAGGAAGAGGAGAGCTTCAATGTCAGCCTCAGTATGCCGATGGGGGGCCAATTGGGTGCCAAGTTCCCTTCAGCCAAAGTCACCATTTTGGCAGACAGTGATGATGGTGAGTGGCGCTTTTCTCTCTCCGCCGAGTGGAACGAGTACAGCAGAAATGAGGATGGGAAGACAGAGGTTTCCAGTGCTTTGTTACATTTAAGTAGCTATTTTGGAAATAGTTTAAGATTTTGGGTGTGGATAGTTGGGTTACAGGAGCCTCTTAAGCTACGTTTAAGTGACCACTTCCAAGGAAAAGTCTATGTAAACGTGCACATGCGCCTTTCAGGTTTATGCATTCAAAACTCTTGCATTCACGTGTCACTTCACAAGTTGCCACAACCATTTTCTGGCTCTACGTACACAATGCGATTGCGCGCTGAACTTAAACCTGGTTTAACTTTGACCAATCAGTGGACTCAGATTTGGTAGTGATGACGTCCCTTTTTAACACACGGAAGTGCCAACTGTTTGAAAATTGATCATGGAGGAGAAATTAAGAATTGCAGTCAGAATTACACGACACCAAGTCTGTCTTATATCGGAACAGAGCTGTGAAAGAAAAAATCTGGAGCAAGATTTGCCAGATTTTAATTGCTTCCACATTTTGCACCAAGCCTCTTCCAGCTATAGCTGTTGGACATGCGCTAGTAAACAGTAGAAAAATACAAAGAAGCCCCTTTCCTCTTGTCCAGTGTGAGCATCATGGGCTAAATGTACGTTCAAGAATGCACGTTTACTGTCACATGCCCAGAGTAAATATAGCTTTAGGCTTAAGTGACAAGTAACTCATGTGGGCAGTTACTGTAATATATTCAGTCAAGAATCTGACCCTATGCCCTAAAATTGCACAGACACTTTCCAGACTCTGTGATTCCAAAGTCTTCCAAAGTCCGTGGTCTCAAAGTTCTTGCTCTCTCTTCTCAATCTGTCTTTCTGCATTAAATAAAATACATCAAAGCACAAGTGTTGGGGGATTCTGAGACATGAACCATAAAAAGAAGTTTAAATCTTGTTGCATACCCATAGTGACACCCCCATCCCCCTCCCCACACCATCTTCATTGACATTCAGGCGAGCTGAGGGAGATGCAGAGGCCATCCTTTTGTCTGCAGGGACTAAAAAGCAGGTGGTGGAGAAAGGGGGGACCATTGTCTCCATGACTGACATGTTTTCCCGCCGTCCCCAGTGTTTGATGGTTTTCGTGAAAAGGAAATACGACTCCTGTGACTGGAATATCCAGCTTTGTTTCCCCCTGCTCGCATCTTCATTGACACTGTGACAGCTTTCACTACATAGAATTTGCTGCATTAGCTTGGGGGGTATTTGAACTTTACAGATAAATAACCAGCTTACACATACAAACATGAGAAAAAAAAAACAACATCTCAGTTGATTGAGGTTCTTCTTCTTGGAGGGTCCTGAAGTAACCCCATGCCATAAATCTGGTTCAGAGTGTGTCTGTGTTTTTCTAAAACCATCTGTCTGCCTGAGTAAACTTGTGGTTTGGAATCTTACCAACATCAGCCTTCTATTGCCATTGTGTTTGCCCAAATCTTCCCCTTACTGAGCTCTAAGTTGTGCTCTTTCTTTTCACTCTTTGCCCTCAACTTTGTATGAGAAGCTGTGGAAATCTGTCAGTTGATTTTTACGAACACTAGCTGGACTCACAGCAATGAAAGCACTTTTTATATGAAGGTGATGAGAGATGAATTTTTGAATTCTTACCCTTATCCCTTGTTCAAGTTGGCCCCTGCTTCTACTGTTTCCTTCAAGCCTCCTCTCCCCTGACCAGGCTTCTTATCAACCTCTCCATCTTCAAACTAGAAACATCCCTTTATGAACACATCCTTCTGTGTGAGCCCACGCCTCATTCTTCAGCTTTATCCTCAAGTCTCTTGTGTGGAGATCAGAGAGAGCTGTCAAGTTGGACACGAGAGGATGGAAATTTGACCGAGCAGAGGCATGGACAGAACATGCTCACCTGTGTTTAAACTCTTGGCACATATGTGTTAAGTTTTTTTACTTAATGTTTGATTGTGCTGTTGAATGTTAAGACATCTAGAAAAAGCAAAGTAGTAGCATAATATTTGCTTTAACTTCTGTGTTCATCCCACAGAACCTTCATTATACTTCGGTGAGACTGAGTATACGGTTGATGAGAGTTCAGGTTACGTGGAGGTAAAGGTCTGGCGGACAGGCACCGACCTGTCCAAGACTGCTACAGTCACTGTCCGCTCCAGGAAAAGTGATCCTGTTTCTGCAGAAGGTAAAAAAGCAGCAGTTCAAAGGACTCACTGGTTGAAGACTCACAGCATTAAACTCCAGAGACTTTGTGCCTCCTTTGTTTGACAGCTGGACTCGACTATGTTGGTATAAGTCGCAACCTGGACTTTGCCCCAGGAGTAACAATGCAGACATTTCGAGTGACCATCCTGGATGATCTGGGTCAGCCAGGAGCTGGAAGGGCCTGAGATTTTTGATCTGGTGTTAAGGATGCCCATGAACGCTGTGCTGGGAGAACCAAGCAAAACAACCATTACCATCAATGATACAGTCACGGATTGTAAGCAAAATAATGTGCACAACAAAAGTTTTGCGGTAAAACCTTTTGAAGACCACCTTGGATTATGGATTTCTTTTTATTGCCAGTGCCAAAGGTTCAGTTTAAAGAAGGAAGCTACAAGGTGGACGAGTCGGAGGGGGAAGTGAGAGCCATGCTGTACCGCAGTGGAGACATCAGCCTCACATCCACAGTGCGTTGTTACACCCGGCAGGGCTCTGCTCAGGTCATGATGGATTACATGGAAAGGCCAAATACAGATGCATCACTTGTCACTTTTCTGCCAGGTGAGACACTATTTAGCTCGTCTTCTGCTTCTCATCATCTCTAATCTCTTCACACCTGTTCAGTTTTCTCCCCATTTTCTCGTCCTCAGGTGAGTCTGAGAAGTTGTGTGTGGTGAGGCTGATGGACGACTCCATCCACGAAGAGGACGAGGAGTTTCGTTTGGTGCTGGGAAATCCCAAGAGCAAGTCTCCTTATGGAGCCGCAGTTGGGGAGCAGAAGGAAGTGCTGGTCACTGTCACCGATAACAAAGACAGTACGTACTGTAAAGGAAGGAAATGCATGAGCTGAGAGCAAATTTATCCAAAGAATTTTAATTTCCATAAAAGAAAAAAAAATCCTAGAAACTGCATTTGTTTCTTTTTTGTCCTCTCATTCAGAGGCCATCATCCAGTTTTCTGAGATCAAGTATAGCGTGCGTGAACCCTTAGTGAAGGGTAGTTTGGCAACAGTGAAGATTCCCATTCTGCGTTTTGGAGACACCTCAAAGGTATCAGTGGTTAGGGTTCACACAAAAGATGGCTCTGCCACCTCTGGAGAGGACTACAACCCGCTGTCAGAAGGTAAGGGAACACAGTTGGAGCTTGTGTCGCATTTTGCAGAATGCTCACCACGATGTCTGTGTGTAAGATGTGGAATTCAAGAAGGGCGACAGGGAACATTTTGTGGAAATCGAGATCCTGTATGATGGACAGAGAGAGATGAGAGAGGCCTTCACTGTCCACATGAAGCCCGATGACAACATGGTGGCAGAAATACAGGTGGGCTTAAAAAAACCATGTGGTGCTCCCAAGTACAAAGCTGCTGGAGTCCAGTCTGTGCAGAGTGCAGCTCTGCAGGTTTACACATATGAACACGCGGCTTGTCATGTCATGTCAGCCTGTGTTAAAATAGGCCGGCAGCAGCTGGCAATGCTGTCAGCACACCCGCAGCACAGTTTTATAAAAAGCTTTTCCCTCTGGAATGAGATGCGGAGCAAAAAAGACCATCCTATAAACAGAACCGTGACATTCTACCATACATCAGCTACACACCGCTCACGTTACACAGACAAGTCATCTCCTCCTGTATTGTTTTGCTCCTCATTAGACCTTAATTAAACTGTGAAATTCCAACGGACCTGGGACGCCAAATAAAAAAAAAGGATTTCAAATCGCATTTCTGTGTGAATACCATCCATTTTCAGGAAAACAGGAAAAGAAATGCAAAAGCAGTTGATTATTTCCGGCACCAATTTAAACATGGAGTTTTGTTTAGTCTGAAATACCGTCATTGGTAATAATCCTGCAAAAGAAGAATCAGTTTTAAAAAGCCCAAAAAACAGAGTTAACCAATGGACGCCTTTCGATGCAAAAAAAAATGAATACCACTTCAGCTTTGAATTTACCTTAATTTAGCATCTAGTTGAAAGGAAAAAAATAAGTGAATTTTTTTGGTCATAGATGGAAATAAATTTAGGCACCGAGGGGTTAAGTATTTCCTAAACATTTTTTTTGAGTATTTTATTTATTGTTTTACTTGAGCAAATGATAAAAGAAAAAAAGAGAGAGACCTAGAGGGTCAAACGTCTTTTTACAGTCTGTAACAAAAAACATCTACCTGATATAAAATTGAGTCATATTAATTGTCACAATTCCATAAAAAAGTGGAAAGGGGTAACACTTAATTAAAAATTAAGTAAATTAGAAATATTTTGACCTAATATTACGAAATCCTAAACAGAATAATTAATAATTAAATAATTAAATAAAACGGTGTTAACCTAGGTTAATGCTACTGGCTTATTTGAAATGATTCAAAAACTGCGCATTAACTTGAGCAAAGCTATCCAAGGATGGTCACGTTTGCAAATGTGGGACCAGATGACGTCCACCCTCTTCTTCCTAGATGAACAAGGCCATTGTGTACATTGAGGAGATGGACAGTGTGGCAGACGTCACCTTCCCTGCAGTTCCTCAGGTTGTGTCCCTGCTCATGTATGATGACACAGGCAGAACCAGAGACAGGCCCCACCCACCTAATGGATACCCAGTCGTGTGTGTGACGGTGGGTGCAGTTGTTTTGTTTTTAAATGAATTGTGACATTTAATAGTTTAAAACAAATTTCTTGGTTTTCCTTTTCTACAGGCATGCAATCCAAAGTACCACGACTTTGACAAAACCGGTTCCATCTGCTCTGCGGAGAACATCAATGACACTTTGACCCAGTACCGCTGGCTAGTGAGCGCTCCTACTGGACCAGATGGAGTGACAAGCCCCATGAGGGAGGTGGACACCAACACCTTCTTCACCAACACCAAGTCAATCACCTTGGATTCAATCTACTTCCAAGCTGGGTCCAGAGTTCAGTGTGCAGCAAGAGCTTTCAATACCAACGGAGATGCTGGTCTGGAGCTCTCCAGCTCCATCATCATGATCAGCACTGAGGAAGGTCCGCCGAGGCACAGCAAACTACCACACATATGTAGTAGTACCAGTAGAATTGGTTGAGCTCATCTAACCTGGTTACAGGTATGTGCCAGCCCCGCATCCCAGGAACTGTTGGAGCAGAACCCTTCTCCGCTAAGATCCGCTACACTGGCCCGGATGACCCAGACTTCCCCAATCTCATCAAACTGAATGTCAACATGCCTCACATGGATGGTAGGCGTCACATTTGTTGGCACTTTTAGACAAATGAACATCCTCATTGAATGTCATTATTTCACCATAAGATTTGCTTTCTCTCACCAGGAATGCTGCCAGTGATCTCTACCAGACCTCTCTCCAACTTTGAGCTCACCCTGAGTCCCAGATGGGACACGGGTGGGCAACCACCGCTGCTCCAATCTGCTGGACTTCAATGAGATCCAAACCAGCCATGGCTTCATCACAGACGCAACCAAGAACCCCGAAATCATCGGCGAGACTTCGCCATACCAGTACAACACCATCATGCGTTCAGCCAATTCCCTGCGCTTCTACAGGAACCTGAACTTGGAGGCCTGCCTCTGGGAGTTCACCAGCTATTACGACATGTCAGAGCTGCTGAATGACTGTGGAGGTTCGATAGGCACCGACGGACAAGTATGTACAAGTGCTATTTAGCTTCATCAAGTAGTACACAAACCTCTTTTTCAGCTTCTTCAAAGGTTTTTTTCTCTCACTGATTCAGGTGCTGAACTTGGTCCAGTCCTATGTCACTCTGCGCGTTCCTTTATTTGTGTCCTATGTCTTCCACTCCCCTGTGGCAGTTGGAGGCTGGCAGCACTTTGACTTACAATCAGAGCTGAAGCTCACCTTTGTATACGACACAGCTATTCTGTGGCAGGATGGCATTGGCAGTCCACCTGAAGCTGAGCTTCAAGGTATGTTTCTAGCCTTTTCTTGAACATTCTTACAGAAGCAAAGTCAGTGTGAAGTTGTAAAATTGTGTTTTGCTTTCAAAGGAGCCATGTATCCCACCAGCATGCGCATAAATGAAGAGGGCCGCCTCGTGGTCAACTTCAAGACAGAGGCCCGTTTCAGGGGACAGTTTGTTATGTCTCATCCAGGTATGAGAACGGCGCCAGCGTGCACACATGCATACCATAAACAGGTCTTATGGGGTCATTATACACAGGCAGCCGCATATTAGATTACTCTATGCCCCACATCCTCTATTCATCTATTTCTGGAGTTCCGCCTCAAGGGGGTCTTCCTGTGCGAAAGTGCCAGAGGTCATTAAAACAAATGTCAAAATGATCATAGAGCATTTACAGTTGGAAAAGTGACACAAGCAGAGCCTCTAAAAATACTTGAAAATGAAGGAAAAGCAGCTGTAAATGTTTATGACCCCTTCCTTTCAGGAACCAGTGTGTCATCTGTGGTGATGTGTGCCGACCATCCCGGGCTGACATTTACACTCAGCTTGGTCCGGACTGAGCCCTCATACAACCAGCCCATGCAGCAGTGGAACTTTGTCTCTGACTTTGCTGTGAGTCAAAAAGAAAGAGGTGACAAAAGAACTTTGCCTAAAACAATTTGAGGATTGGGTTGTCTGCCATTTAGGTGCGGGACTACTCTGGGACTTACACTGTAAAACTAGTCCCCTGCATTGCATCTCCCAGTGGAGAATTCAGCATCCCTCCTGTCTGCCATCCAAGAGAGCCCCTTACCTTTGACATTGATATTCGCTTCCAGCAGGTTTGACAGCTGTTTCAAATCAAAGTATGTCCACAAGCAAAGTTGCCCTTACTTCTATCTATTAGGTGTGTGATGCATTTTCTGTAGGTGAGTGATCCAGTGGCAGCAGAGTTCAGTCTGAACACTCAGATGTTCCTGCTGTCCAAGAAGGAGCTCTGGCTGTCTGATGGCTCCATGGGTTTTGGAGAAGGGACTGATGCTGCTTTCTCAGAAGGTAATACACTACTGCCATCTAGTGGTTGCAAGTATTTTCAGCTGGTGAGCAGTTTTCTCTTTTACCTCTTTTATTTTATTGTCCAGGTTCCACAATATATGGTCGCGTGATGGTAGACCCCGTTCAGAACCTGGGTGACTCTTTCTCCTGCAGCATTGAAAAAGTCTTCCTCTGCACTGGAGCAGATGGATACGTCCCCAAATACAACCCTACAAACTGGGAGTATGGCTGCCTGGCAGATGCTCCTTCACTACTTTACAGATTCAAGATTTTGGTAAAACAAACAAAACTAAACGAGATTTTGGGATATTAAGGGAAGAAAATGTGGATTTTAGTAAAAATATTGGTGTTTGTTCCGCAGGACAAAGCTCAACCAGAAACTCAGGCTTCGTCATTTGGAGATGTTGCCTTCCAGGCCACGTTGGCTCAGGACACTCCAGGAGCACTGCCTTTGATCAGACAGCCAGGCTCAGATGGGTTTTCCCTGTCCTCATCACCACTCTTCCAGGTCAGAAACTTTGTGCATCCACACATTAGATAGGGGGATGGATCATAATCTGTCTTGCTGGTTTTTCAGGTTGCTGCTGGTCGAGAATGGTTCATCCACGCCATCTACACCGTTCGCTCTAGAGAAAATGCCAACCGCAACATTGGCAAGCGCAGTGTGGAATATCTCCATCACAGCGTCTCCTCGTATGAGGGGCCCAACACAGCTGCTCGCCAGCGCCGTGCGGCCTCTGAATTTTCTGGGCCGCCTCTGGCCAGGGACATTGGTGTCGAAAACAGCCGGGGCACCAACATCCAGCACATCGCTCTGGACCGAAGCGACCGCATGGTGATCAGCCAGCGGCAGCCCTGGTCCCCCAATCGTGACCCGGTGCTGGAGCGGCCCCTGTTGGAGAGTTCAGGCAGGCAGCCAGATACATCCTTCCTGCCCATGCTGGTGGGGATTGGGGGGATGATTCTCCTCATCTGCCTCGTTGCCACCATAGTCATTCTGCTGCTGCGGCGTAAGAAGGAGAAAGAAAAGCACTTCCCCCCGTATACCACCTCCTCTTCTTCGGCCTACGCTGGACACAGTTGTGGCCCAGCAGGTATGTGGAGCAGCTCAGACAGCTCTGAGGTCTAAAAGAGGACCTCCCTTCAAACATCCATCTCTTTTAAAGACTAATAGTCTCCTTCAGTGTGCCTTAGATGCCTAACCTGTGTTGCACTGAACAGAGCCCCGTGCAGCCTGTGGACAGCACACGTCAGTGCCTGGGGCCTGCAGACAGAGAATGTAACTGTTTTTATGGCTTTCTGATGATGGTTGTTCTCACAGGGATGCACCGCCGGCTCACGTCTTTGTTGCAGCCATGCCAGATTCATGAAAAACCCTAAAATATTACAAATCTCTTTTGTCAGCTGAAAGTTGTAAAATGTTGCATCTGTTTACAATTGCATGCAGTAAATGAAGCAATTTCACAAATGTTATGCAAGCTTGTCCAAGACGAAAACTGTTTTTTATTAATTTCAACTTTTTTTAAATAATGTTGATTACTTTTTTGTTGTAAGAGAACATTAGAGTGAACTGAATGTTAAATGAAAGTTACTTGGATGATCATGACAAGGTTGGATTTTCAGATACTTTTATTTTGAAAAGCCTACATTCATCTTTAAGACATTAAAACTTATTATAGCTGGAATTTAAGGACAATTTAAGAGTGCATGTGATGATAGTTCACCCTGATGTTACTTGAAAAATCTCTGTTCAGTTGCCAAATGATATTTAGGTGCTAAAAAACATCAGAACTGTAACTGTCAAATAAACTATTTTGTGAATGAGCCTCCTGTGTAGCAGACAGATCATTTTCCCCATCTTTATGAAAAAAGAAATGTTTATTTGTGACACAAACATTGACATTTTTCTACTTTACATAAAGAAGCTGATGAAACAATTTTTTTTTTAAAAATAAGGGTACATGTTTCAAGCAATGTAATGCAGTACAACCAATAATCATAAATACATTTATTTCTGTTAACTACAGGTAAAAAAGAAGAAGAAGAAAAAAACTAACAAAAACTAAAACAGCACAGCTGCAGTGTTTAGGTAGGTAACAACAAGGCAGGCCCATAGAAGAGCACTTCCTACAGCCAAATACAACCAAACTGATCTATTTGGGACCCTACAAAGTACATTATCATTGCTTTCAAAATGAACAGACAATAGGACTAATGATGCTGTAGCTGGCTGCTGCTTTAGAAGAAAAAAAAACAAAAAAAAAAACAATCATACTGCACATTATAAAACAGCTTTACAATTTGAGTTTTTTCCTGCGCCCCCGACCATCAGATGTTCCCTCTGCCTTCCGTTTTTGTGCCTAAAAGAGAAGGAGAAGCTGTTAGGAAGAGCATTTACAAGCTGAAGCATCAAGGTTTCAGACATTAAACCTCTGTGTTGCTGTCTTTTTACGCCCGCTGGTGTAAACAGTATTTAAGTTTGACAAAAACCACTTCTGTTGTGGACACTTTTCTATTACAAACCATGAGGAGTCTGGATTTCTGTCCATTTGTAAATGTCAGATGGATTGGTAACTTACTGAACCGGTCTTTGGTCCCCGCTTCTTCTTCTCCGCCTTCTCCCTCTCCTCCAGCTCCATGTTCTCCCTCTCTATCAGTGTGATCAGAGTGTTGCATCGCCTTTGGAGCTCCTACACAACCCCCCAAAGAAGACGGGACACGCACAAGGAACGTTTCGTAAAAAGTTCTGAGACATTTATGAATAGGTCATGGATGCAAAGTAAAAGAAATACTGAAAAGTCACCATGGCGGTCCTGGATTTGAGGAACCAGTCAAAACGGAACTGAGGCGAGTTCCGGATGCACTGACGGAGCTCATCGTACACGCTCTCCTTGTCAAAGCCCAGCTTGTGAAGCATACAGATGAGGAAGCGGTCCTCCTCCTCGGTGTAGTTCTTCCCTTTGTTGGTGCCGTAGGAGATTCTGAGCTGATGGAAGGGAGCCTTGTAGCGCCCGATCTAAACACAGATTAATGACAACAAATGAAACCTTCTGATCAGACAGACTCAATAATCGTAATGAGATCAAACTAAGAATTTATTTATTTTTTAAAGCCGACAGCTTCTACCTTTGAATCGAGAGCCTTCTTGATGCTAATCCTCCTCTGAATCCGAGCTTCTCCTCTTTCTATCTGGGCCATGATCTTTTCAATATCCTGCAGCTCGTTGCATCGCTCCCAGAATACAGCTGGAGGAAAAAAAAATACACAAATTCAAACCAAATAAATAAATAAATAAAACGACACTAACAAGTCAGACTAGACCCACTTCAAAAAGGACAGGCAATCGTACCTGAGTATTCCATCACTTCCTCTGGAGATTTCCCCTCAACTTCCCTGGCAATGTTCTCAATATCATCCCTCCCCCACTTTTCATTGGCTTTGATGAACTGGTTGAAGTCCCGTTTGTTCCAAATTGTAAATCCCTGCAAGCAAATTGCTAGTTAATGCATCTACAAACAGAATGACAACTACAAAAAGAACATCCTTTTTTTTATTTATTTAATTTGGGATGTACGTTTGTGTGAGTGGCGTGTACCTGCTGCAGGAGGTTCTCCTTCTCCTCCAGCTCTTCCTCGGTGAGAGCCTCAGCCTCATCGATCTTGGCCTGCTCCTCTTTCTGGACCTGAGCGGAGTTGGGCAGATCTGGGTTGCGTGGAACCTGAATAGAAACGTCACTGTGTTAACTTTGGACATCTCTTAACACCACAGGAATCTTGCTGTGTGACCTGGTGTACCTTATATCCTATTGTCTTTCTGTAGTACAGAATTTCTTTTTCTAAAAGCTCAAAGAGACGTGGAGGGAAGAACTGAAAGTCCTGGACATTTGGTTGCTTGGGGGGCCGAGGAGCCTGGAAAGGACAAACTCATAAGAATACGGACATTAGTTCTGTCGGAACCTCTAAGCCTGACCTGGTCCTACCTTTGGAGCCTTGGGCTCACTGACTCGGAGAGCCTCTCTGAAATAGGCATCCACAGCATAGTTGGCTTTCCGTTCTCTCTTCGGTGGTTCGATCCAGTTGGTGATGACCTGAAATAAAAGGCGGAGGATGTGAGCCGAAGCGATCTTCAAAGACGTCCCGAAACCACAGGCCAAAGCAAACACGGCACCTTCTTCTTCTCTCTGTAGTCCTCCCCTTCAAATGTGTACACGCTGCTGTTCTCTGTGTCCATGGTGAAGTTTCTCAGAGAGCTCTCCCCCAGAGAAGAAAGTTTCTCTTTCATCTCCATAGTCTACAAGCAAACAATGTTAAACTTAAATAGATGGACATTTAAAAATGAAAGGTAACAGAAAAAACGGTTTCCAAACTCGCCTTCCTTTCACCGCGCTCCAGAATTGCATCGATGTCATCATCCGTTATCTCGCTGTCTTTGGAAGCAAACACGTGTGTGGCGCCGTGACGGATGATGGACAGCATCTCATCCTTCCCCAGTTTGTTTGCACTGGGATCTACAAGTCTTCCTATTGGATAAAAAAAAAAGGTAAGGAGTTTTCTCAAACGGCATCAAATTAAAAAATGTGTAGTTACTTTTTATAAGCAGATGGTAAATATTAGGGTTGTGTCCTGGCAAGAGTCTGGCGATACGATGGGTATCCCGATATTGTACCGGAGCACTTTTTTCTTTTCTTTTTTTTAAAAGTATGACTTAGAAAAAACTCTACCTAAATTTCAATATGTATTTTCATTGTAATAAATTGTAAAATTAATTTTATTTAATGATCACAATTTTAAGCACTGCAACTGTATCTCATATATAAGTTGCTTTTACCCAAGTGAATTCCTAGTGCTTTTATTTTGGTAACATAAAATATAGAAGGGAACAGTCATCAACATTGTCTGATTTCTACAACAACATATTTTTCAGTAGAAGAAAAAAAAAATAGAATGAGCATTAACCAATAAGGTTCTAAAAGTATGATTGAGGAATAAAGTGCTATTTTCAATATTGCTTAATATAGCTTCTCCGGTTCTTTTAAATGGTTGAGGACCCTGAATGGTGTTTCAAAAATAGACGAGGAAAAAAACAAAACACCAATTCTTTCCAGAAACAATGAAGTGTGATGATGAGGCAGCATGACAGGGTGAAGGAAAGTTGCTTTAATGTGGTGAAGATGCTTTCTTTATATCAGAGTCTGCACTGCAGCTGCAGCTTCGCTTTTTCACACGCAGAAGTAAACTAGTAACAAGAACGCTAAACTAGACTCCATTGCTGTGAGGTTCTGCAGAACTTTGGTCCGCTTTGCCGACAGCATTTTAGCTAATGCTCTGTGCATTAGCCGCTGCGCAGCTGCTTCACTTGTTCTTATTCAAGCCCACCCGCTAAAAAGCACCAGAATCCTCGGTTTTATATCATACTGGCAGCAACGTAACACAGAGTTTTGGTTCGGTACCATTCTAAGTAAAGTAGTAGTAGTTCATGTCTCATAACAACAGAACAAGCTGCCTCTAGCTGAGGTCTTCCTGTTTTGTGTGATGTAGAGCTGCTCAAAGAGGCTCAGTGTGCTCTGCTGCCAACTAGCGGCCGAAGGTCAGACGCTGAAGGACGTTCATAAATAATTAAATATCATCATGACAGCATTTTGAATCTATACATATATTGCCAAATGAAATATTTTGATATATCGCCAAAACGATTTTTGTCTAACACCCCTAGTAAATATACATCACGACCCTGATGTAAATTCAGTTTTTGTGTGGGGGAATTTACCTTGCTGGATGACGATAGAGTCCAAGCGCAGCTTCATCTCAGCCCTCTCCACAATCCTCTCCTCAACAGTGTTTTCAGTGATGAAACGGAAAACCCGCACCTGCTTCTGCTGACCAATCCTGTGAGCTCGGTCCTAAAAACATACAAAAAAAACAATGAAGCACTTTGTTTTCTTTCCAAGTTATCCGTCCTTAGGACAACTATTTCCATCTTACTTTCTGAGAAAGAATGAAGGGAGGAAATAGCATCAGAGCACTCACCATAGCCTGCAGGTCAACCTGAGGGTTCCAGTCAGAGTCGTACAGGATGACCACATCTGCTGTGGCCAGGTTGATCCCCAGCCCCCCAGCCCTGGTGCTCAGCATGAAGATGAACTTGGTGCTGTCGGGGTCATTGTACGCATTGATGGAAATCTGCAGACAAATGTTATTGCTTTGAGAAAATGCAAACAAGTCTACTTTAAAATCCAAGGATGAATCTGTCAGCAAAGAGCTGAAGCCACATCCACAGGGCTGCTTCTCACCTGCCTCTCCTCATGGGGGGTCTGCCCGTCAAGACGACAGTATTCATAGTTCCTCCACATGCAGTAGTCCTCCAAGATGTCCAGCACCCTGGTCATCTGACTGAAGATAAGCACGCGAGAACCTAAACAAGAAACAACAGGAAAACTATACATATGTGCAAGATTTCTGTCAGAATCTACGACTTCCCTGCAACACAGGTTGGGTAACATTTGATCCAAAAATTGATATTCATCTCCAATGGTGGGATCTGATTATAACACAATAATCTCCTTATTTTCCAAGACAAGCGTGCAGCTCAAGCTCACCCTGCACTTTCATCTTGGGCAGCAGCTTGTCCAGCACCACCATCTTGCCACTGTTCACCACCAGGTGGAGGTCGGTGGTGTACGGTGGGCCTGGCTCAGCACCATCGAACAGGTAGGGATGGTTGCAGCACTTCCTCAGCTGCATGAGGACGTTCAGCAAGCGCATCTTGTCCATTTTTCCAGCAGAGTTCAGGATGTCGATGTCCTTCATGAGAATCTTTGTGTACCTGGTGGGGTGTTCCACGTAAACAAACAAAAATTAGGAAATATTCTAGTGTGTAAAGAATAAAAGGACGGATTTCATGTCTGAAAGCTCAGTATGCTTACCATTCTCTCTGCATCTTACTCAGGCCCACATAAATCTTGACCTCTTTTTTGGGAAGCAGAGTCTTCTCTACGTCTGCTTTGATACGACGCAGCAAAAAGGGCCGCAACACCTGCACAACAGCAAAACCGCTCGTGCCTTAAAATCCATGGCGATCGAATAAAATCGCGAGAAGAATCAATTTGTACGTACAGTGTGAAGCCGTTCGACCAGCTTTTGGTCACCCAAGCAGTTGTTTGTGTCAAACCATGAATCAAAATCCTGAGGAAAACGGACAGGAAATGTGTCAGAATGTTTTCAGAAATAAGCCAATAAGATCAGTGACAACCTCTGCAAACGTTAGGCTCACCTCTGATGAATTAAAGACGTCGGGAAGCAGGAAGTTGAGCAGAGCCCACAGTTCATGGAGGTTATTTTGAAGAGGAGTGCCAGTCAAAAGCAGTCGGTTAGTGGTTTTAAACTCACGCACAATTTCAGATAGCTACAAAAAAAAAAAAAAAACATCATAAACAAAGAAAACATAATATAAATGAGATCATCTAATATTAAATAAAGCGAAAACTTGTATCTCCTATTTCTGGCGAGATCAGACCTTTGACTTCTCATTCTTGATCCTGTGAGCTTCATCGATGACCAGGTATCTCCAGTTAAACTTCTTGAAAACCGCCTTTTCGATGATGAGCATTTCGTAGGACGTTACACAGACGTCCCACTCTCCTGGCAGCAGCACATCTCTGATCAGGGCCGTCTATAATCACAGAAAGAACATCTTTAAAATAAAATGCTCTTTATTCATTTATAGCACGGTTTTGGCAGTCCACATAACTCAAATTTGTAAACTAACCCAGAAATCAATAAGTGCCAACAAAAACCTCAAACAGCAGCAAAAACTTCAGTGGACTTTAGGCTATTTGAACAGTTTAGACGCAGCATACTCGCTCGTTTCTGTCTCCGATCAGACAGACTGCACGGAGAGAAGGCACCCATCGCTTAAACTCGTTCATCCAGTTGTAGAGGGTGGACTTGGGGACCAGAACCATGTGAGGACCGGGGATGTTTCTGTAGTGCTTCATGTAACCCAGCAGGGCAATGGTTTGGAGAGTCTTTCCTAAACCCTAGGGGTGAAAGCAGGACGATGAGAGGAAGACAAGCAATAATAAACAGTGGCAATTTTCTGACCGGCTTAAAAAAATGAAAGACAATGTTAAATAGACTGACCATTTCATCTGCAAGAATGCCGTTGATTCCGTTCTCATACAAAGAAATTAGCCAGTTGAGACCACGGATCTGATAGTCCCTCATTTTTCCAGCTTTTACATCTAAATAAAGACACAAAAAATGCTAAACTTGTATGGGTGCTCGCTAAATGTTTACCAGAATTTTGTTTTTCTTAAAAAAAAACCCAGCTGAAATCTTACATGAGGGGGACTCGTCAAAGCGAGTGCAGACATTTGTGGTCTTTGTGCTCTCGTTGAGAAGCTCTTCGTCCTCCTCTTGCTCTGTCCGGCGATGGCGGTTGCTGGCAAACCATGAAAAAAAAAAAAAACAGAATGAAGACACGTTTGCTAAAGGGAAAAGATAAAGCTTTATCCTGGAGTTTTGTACTTACTCCCCAGCAGACAGCAAATTCTGTTTCTCGTCCTTTTTGATCCGAGGACGGCCTGGTTTCATTTTCAGAGGGGAGGTGGGGGTCTTTTGTGCAGCCGGTTGAATGAAATGAGCAAACAACTCTGTCTGCTTCAACAGATATTCAAATCTGTTGGTCCGGTCTGTTTGCTGCATTGCACAGAGAAAGGGTTTTTTAACCCATCGGATAAGCAGACATCTGAGAATTGTAATGTAGACTTCTTATTATTTATACTTACCACCTTCTCTTCATAACCTGGAGCAGAATCTTTAGTTTTGGTTGATGAGGAGGAGGAGGCATCTTGTCCATCAGGACCAGCATCTGAGGAGGACTCCTTTCCGGCATCTGAAGAGTCAGACTTTTCCTTAAAAGTCAAAGGGAAAGGGTTAATTATCCGGATGTTTCCAACAAATCAGGCAACACAACATGACAGAAAGTATTGGTTTACATTTGGAAGGTTTTCTACACCTTCAATAGGTGAAATGAAAGACTATGAGGATAAAATGATTAATAAACTCAGTTTACTTCACAATCACTTTAAATAACTAAAACATTAGAGAAAAATATTTATATTTTCAGTCACTGATCATATTATAGATACTTCTGAACATCCAACAGATTTGTCAAAGCTTCTGGCTGTGGCTTACAACCAAAACAAGGCGGCAATTGATTATAAAAACTTAATTCACATAGATCTAAATCCACTAATAAATACATGGGACCCCCCTCCCATGTTTCATCAAAATCATGTTAAACACGTTTTCAACTTGTTTCTATCCCCCCTGACACAAACAAGTTGAAAACATGTATTTAACATGATTTTGATCATGCAAAATTAATACAAATAAAACATTTGGTGGCACTGAATTGCCCCCCCCCCCACCCCCCACCCCAAGATGCTATAAGTATCCATAAGCAGTCACAAAACCTGTTCTAAAATAAGAAAATACCCCAAAAGCTTGATGGCACAGGCTAACCCTTATAGCCAACCAGATTCCTGTATAAGACGTTTGTAACCGTTATTTCTAAGATTTATAAATAAGGTAGAGTTATCAGGTTAAATTAAAATTAATGTTGAAACGACTGTCTTCGTGTCAAACTTTTGTGTCTTAGGAGCTCGCACCATTGAACTTTGGATAAATGAAGCGAATTAATAATAATGCAGGTATTATTAGTTGCTACTTATATTAATATGCGTCGGTAGCACCATCCTTTTCTTTGGTTAAACAACACACCAACGTTTTAAAAAAATAATAATAAGTGCGAAGCAGCATCGCTTTCTCCCGTAGATCATTGTAGCCATTGCTGCGTAAGCTACTCTGAAAACAAAGGGACGGATGGGACAGTGATGCTTTGCTTAACTGTCCTCATTATACAATCTATAAATCGCCCCCTAAACCAACTACACCTACATCATTTTAAATAAAATAATATTAATAATAATAGAAAAATATGTATCTAAATTTTAAACTCCTAGTGTAACGATCAGTAGGGGACTAGCGGCGCTAATCTCCTCGAGTCTATGTTAGCTTCAGTTAGAGGAAGACGTCGCTTTGGCTAGTTAGCCGCTGTGGCTAACTAGGTCAAACAGACCATAATAGCAGCTAAATAAAGTTTTACACCCTTTGAGGTGGAATGCTTTATTTATTTGTACCAAACCCAGCTGTCTGAAGCAACACGAGTTTTCTTTAAGGAACCAACAACGCCCGAAAACCGTCTTACCTCTTCTGCTCCTCCAGCTTCTTCAAGTTCAGTATTCTCTTCCCGCTGCTCGGTGCAGGTAGTACTTTCGGACATTTTTGATGGAATTCTCACCTTTACTCAAATCCACCGTCAAATAATATGTGTACTGTGTGATGATAGCTAAGCGACGTCAACGAATTACCGAACTTGATCGGGATTAAATAAAAATCAAGTTGCTGATAGTGAAAGCCGCACCGGTTTGTCAGGCAGCACGTTCGCTAGCACCCGCGCCTCTCACAGCGCCAGCCGGTATACGTAATCTATCGCGAGATTTTCTGTTAATGTTGCCTTCTCGTTTACTGGAAATAGCAGCACCAAGATCAGCACTTTAGAGTACAGACGGTTTATAGCAGGTCTGTTTTAATAGAAAACATTCGTTTCTGAGAGCAGCTACTTTTTAATTCCCTGTATTTTATCTATCTTTATTTTTTCAAGTCTAATGGATATAATTATAAAGATGAAAAAAGTGGAATGTAGAGGGATAAAGTAAGTTTATTTTGTACATCTTTGCTTTCATTTATTCTATAATTCAGTATTAACTGTGTGATGTTTTTTCTGATTAAACTAAACATTTAAAGTAAAGTTTCCTTGGACCCCTAAGAAGTAGATGTGATTTGTGGAAGTACTTGAATGCAACAGATGAACGGTGACTACATTGTTTTAAAGAATACACACTCGTTCATTATTTTATTGTTTTTATAATTTATTGATTTAAGACAACCAACACATATTCACTAAAAAACTCAAAAATATTACTGGTTGCGAAGTTCTTTTTTTTTGTTTTAAAGAAAATAAAGTCATTTAAAACAGGCAACGTTGTAGCTGCACGATGGGGTCCTAACAGCATAGCAGTCTGTCAGAATGACGTTGGTGGATGGTTAATCAGCTGATTCCGAAAGAACCAAAATAATGCGGTTTTTATCTTCTCAAAGATGTTTTTTACTATCTACAGTACATGTTTAAATTTAACTGGACTCTGTTGAAATGCTTTATTTAGGTAAGCACAAGTTTCAAACTCCCAGAAATGGTCTAATGTGTCGATGTTTACGCTTAGTCTTCGGTGTTACCTGACGGTAGTCGTTGACGTTGGGCCCGTGTGTGTCGTGTTGCTTTGTTCGTTTTTCTGGTTGAAAAAGTTCGAGTCTTTGTGAAACAACAGACCTAACTTTAAAAGATTACGTCAAATATTTTCAAGAGCTCTATTCTGGATCTCTTTATAGTCGTATGAACCAAAGCATTTAGATTTGGAGTTCGACTTAGCAAGTTAGCCACTAACAGCAACATTAGATAGAACAGAGTAAACAGCGTCTATGTTGTTTTTCCCTTCTTTGGCGCGAAGTATGTTAGAATTGTAAGTCTCAAATAGCTCTGTAGTCGTAAAATATAAAATGCAATTGTTAAAAGGCATAGTTTTTAAACTTAAAATATTTCTATACATTGGTGGGAATATCATCGTCAAATAAAAAGTAATTTCTTTAACACTTCATAATTATTGTCCTTTTAAACTTAAGTGGTTCTTTATATCTGTCACAATTGCCACTGTTTCTATAGGAGATCTTTCTCCTTGTTTTTTTATTTTTTATTTTTACCAAAATCATAAAAAGCCAAGCAGGTGGAATTATATAACATAATACAAAAAGCATACATTTCCAAAATGTATATATATTTTGTGTGTGTGTGTGTATTTTTGCATAATATAATTTAAGCATCATATATAATTCTGTTTTAAGTTAAATAACATGATCATAGTTTCAGTTTTGACACATTTTCTATTGTTGCAGTTTGTTCAAAGGCTGAGGTTTAAATACTTAAAATGGCAAAGCTTTAGATTTTTGGGGGAAACTTCAGTTTCATCCGTTTTTTTAGAATGCCGACATTTAGATTGAAGCGGTTTAATCTGACAATCATCTGGCCCGGGTCTGGTCCTCATCATAGAAAAAGATATTCATGTAATGTGGCAACGTCTGCTTCTTGTTTCCCCCCTGGGCAGTACATTGTCATTTTATTTATATATTTATTTCTAACTAAAAACTAGACAAATATAGTACTATATGCACTTCAAGATCGTCACAAATACCTTACAGTTTCACTTTCTCTTTCTGTACTACAAACAGCCCTTGTTGCATTTCAATTCAACAAAGACTAAACAATACATTCATATAGCATCATATCATCATTTTTCGAAAGAAACTTCCTATTTAAGCATTCGATTGGTGACATGCAGTTTAAGCTGTGGCATCATCTTAACTGTGAGACATTTACCATCTTAATTTGATTATAATTTATCTTTCTTTCAAGTATTGGAGAAAAAAATTCTTAAAACCAAAACTCAATCTGAGAACTACTCTAGTGTAGTCAGTCCAAAATAAATAAAAGTATAACCGTGCCATAAATGTAAATATAGTTGTCTTTTTTATTGTTGCATGGAGGAATGAAGGAGTTTGTTCACAACTGATGGTTCCACTGTGTGTGGTCCTCAATAACAATGACAGATGGGACACAAACAGTGTATGACATTAAGGTTTTGTTTTCTGCAAGGAGCTTTTTAAAACTGTTGTATATTAAAAATAAAATAAAAACTTACAAACTAAGAAATATGTTTTTGCCAAGACTGTTAAGACTCTTATTTAGTATCCACACCTGTGCGTTTCACTATAAGTAAAGTCTTTTCTGTAAAAAAACAAAATGTCTGTTGATCTATATTTTCTGTTTCCATTCATACTTTTTTCCAATGATTACTACAGATCAACATCATGGACAAGATTTTAGAGGGCCTCGTGAGCTCCGACCACTCCGTTCCAGTCAAAAGGGCCATTGTGAAAAAGGTGGTGGAAGCGGCAGAGAAAGAGGTGACAGAGGAGCAGTGTCGGGCTCTGTTTTCACTCACCACCCGCCTCATCTTGCTTGGTGAAGATGCTTTCCAGAAGCAGATTGGCTCCCAGGTTCTCGAAGCATACACACGCTACCACCGCCAGGAGTTTGAGCATTTTTTTAGCAAAGACTTTGTAGTCAGTCTGCTCCAGCAGGGATATGAGCAGCTGGACCACAGAGACCCTACCATCATTGAGTACATCCACAGCTGCCTGCGTCTGCTCATTAGCTGCCCCTCTGTGCTGGACATCTTTAGTGTGATCCAGGTGGAGGTCTTGAGGATGGTGTGTGAACACCCCAAGCCTCTTCTGTGTTCCCAGCTGAGCACTTTGCTCACAGACTTTATGCAGTGTGTACCAAAGGATAAGTCTGCCGTTTTGTTTTGCCAGCAGCTGGTTAGAACCATTAGTTACTTCCACTGCTATGCTAACCAGGAACACGAGCTAAGAGAGTATGTTGGACAAGTGACTAAAGTTAGCACACTGCTGCAAAACGTCTGGAAGACAGATCGAGCTACGCTGTTGCCCTCTCTACAGGAGGTTTTTGCTATTATTTCTTCCACAGGTAAGAAAGGTCTCTTTTGATGCAAACATGTATAATGTGTCTTGGATGGTTTTCAATGAACAAAGTCACTTACTTTGATTTTAGTTCTCACCAGGGCTGCACGATATGAGGATTTGCAATATTAGTGATCAATATTGCGATGATGAGATAGCTTGCGATACATGAACAAATAGAATAACAACTAAATACATGATTTCCATTTCAATGCAATAGTTTAATTTAAATAAAAGTCAGCATAACTTGAATTATACTCCAAATGACCCTAGCCTACATCGTCTACATAATCTACATAGAGGCAGGCATCTAATATCAAATGGCTCCATCCGATTGGTCAGCAATGTAAAGGGATCCACCCAATTGGTCAAATGCATAAAGGGATATATTTGATTCGTTAAATATTTCAAGCTGCCATAAAATTGTTTTAGCATATTTAAGGTAACCATTTATTGCAATTTTTGCCAACTTTTGCAATATGCGTATTGCACAGCTTGATATTGCGAGAACGATAAATTTGCGATTTAGTTGTGCAGGCCTAGTTTCCACCATAGACCTTGTGTTTGTGAGTATAACATTGGTTATTATGGTTTTTTTTCTTTTGAACATGTACCTCTGGTATTTTATTTTATTTTCATCATACACCCAGTAACGAGCATCAGGCAGTTTTAATTAAAAGGGTTAGAGTTAATCCACAATAGGCAGAATCTGTAAAGTGGGATTACAGATTAATTAAGGCTGTAAAAACCCCTGCCTACACAGTTTCATGACTTTTCTGTGTTGTTTAAGCTCAAAGTTCAAACTTTTCATAGAAAAATAAGTCCACTTTAATAGAATGAAAACAAAGATCTGCTCACGATCAAACATGTATGGAAATGTGGCTCGCTGAACTTGTTCTCTACAGGAGACAGAGGAGATTGATTGATTGAAAATGTCTACAGCCAATCAGAACGCCGAACACAAAGTGATGTAAAAATAAAAGCATGCAAGGATACATTGAAAAAAATCTTGTTTTTTTTTTTATTCGTTCCAGATCCCTCCTTTGACCCATCCAATGCATTGGCCTGTCTCGTCCAGCATATCCCCATACAGATGATCACAGTGCTTATCAAGAGTCTCACCACAGACCCCAATGTCAAAGATGCCAGCATGACTAAAGCACTCTGCAGGTTACTTTCCATGCCAAGTTACTCTAAAGGGGAAAACTTTCTAGTCTTTCAAGTGCCTTGTGAGATCACGATTAACAGACTGCATTCCCGATGTGTTCCTAGGATGATTGACTGGCTGTCATGGCCGTTAGCCCAACATGTGGATATCTGGGTCATCGCACTGTTGAAGGGACTGGCTGCAGTTCAGAAATTCACGATTCTCATAGATGTCACTCTACTAAAAATTGAACTGGTTGGTATTGCAAGTTTGGATTTATTTGTGTTATTTATTGTTTAGGGTACCGGGGGGTTAATTAGAAATGTGTTTTTACAGGGCTTTTCTGTTGGTCTATAAAAAGTGATGTATTTTGTAATAATTTCAAGACTCCTGCTGCAGATTTACATGTATTAACCCACTTTATTTTTTTTCACTTGTAGGTATTCAATCGACTGTGGTTTCCTATTGTCCGGCAGGGGGCGCTAGCCGTCCTTTCCCACATGCTGCTAAGTTTTCAGCACTCTCCTGAGGCTTTCCATTTGGTAAGGGATTGCCTTCCTCCTCACAGTCCATTTCCCTCCCATATAGATATAACCTCCTTATTGGTTTTCGCATTTTCATCTCTTCTGACTTAAATTACTTTGAAGCAGCAAAGACTTGTTCTCCCAGGACACCAAGCTCTGAACCACTCTCGCTAATGACGTGCAGAGCACTTTATTGCCCTGCGCACCGCTAAGTTAGCCAATTTCCTTCAGAATCTCAAAAACACAAGTAGTTTTGAAAATGTTGAGCAAATGAGCACAAACTTTGTCCTTTTGAGTGCAAGATTAGCTTTAGGTGTAATGTCTGATCTCTTTTGCAAAAAATGCATCCAATGTTTTTTTTTGTTTTGCCTTTATCTTTGTCTCCCACAGGTCGTTCCAAATGTAGTGCAATTAGTTCACTCCTTAAAAACAAATGGTCTTCCTACCAACAAAGTCTTCTTGCTGCAGTTTACTGAGCTCATTCACTGCATGATGTACCAGTTTTCGGGCTTTCCTGACCTCTATGACCAGATAATTGAAGCCATCAAGGTAAGACATTGGATTTGTGTTCATGTTTTTTGGATTTGTTGTTTTCAATTTTGTTTTAACTCTTTTTTTAAAATATTTTTTAACCCTTTTTCTATCTAGGATTTGCCAAAACCAACAGAAGAGAAGATTAAGTTGGTGTTGAATCAAAGTGCCTGGACTTCTCAGTCCAACTCATTTGCCTCTGGTCTATTGAAGCAGCCTGGGAAGTCTGAGACAGGCAAGACTGGCCTGATCAACCTGGGGAACACTTGTTACATGAACAGCATCATCCAGATCCTTTTTATGGCCACAGAGTGAGCAGTCGTCACATGCACCCATGCCAAATCAATGCACAGTACAAAAAGAACGATAATTAAAGATGGGATTCTTTTCTCAGTTTCAGGAGGCATGTTTTATCCTTACAGCTAAATGGCTCCAACACACTCATGAAGAAGCTCCAGCTTCTCTTTGCCTTTCTTGCACATACGCAGGTTGGTGCTGCTCTGATTAAAGGAGAATACCAAGTATTTTTACAACTCAGTGACAGTAGTGTTTGCCTGTATCCTGTAGAGGGCAGCATATGCCCCCAAAAACTTCCTGGAAGCGTCTCGGCCTCCGTGGTTCAATGCAGGCTCACAGCAGGACTGTTCTGAGTATCTCAGATTTCTTTTGGACAGGTACTTTTGTCAAATTTGAGAGAAAAATACTCTGGATTATTCTACTTTTCTGCATGAGTTAAAGTTATATTAATTTTGTGTACATAGCTGGAAAAAAAATCATGCTCTAAAAGAGTTATAGTGAGTTTTTAAGGGAAACTTGAGTTGTTTACGTTTTTGAATCTTTTCTGTCTTCTGACCTAAAGGTTGCACGAAGAGGAGAAAACAATCAGGGTTCTGGAGTCGGCAAAGCCAAACTTTGCCCCCTCATTTGACGTGGACAGCAAAGACCCCAAAACTCTGACATCTTCCAAGGAACACGGGGAATGCTTTTCCAATGAAGCAGAGGCAAAATCTGCAAACGATGGAAGGACTTTAATTGAAAAGATGTTTGGGGGAAAGTCCATTACTGGCATTCGCTGCATGCAGTGCAACTGCATATCTGAAAAAGAAGAGCCTTTTACAGATCTCTCTTTGGCCTTTTGTCCGTCTGCCTCCACCCAGGACAGCCCTAAACCACAGAGGCCCTCAGAAGAGCCAAAGGTTCTCTGCCAGGGATCTGTCAACGGTGGCAGTGAAGCCCCCGAGACTTCGTCAGCCAGCTCTTTAACTAAAGGCGTCCATTATGAGCAAGTGACAAGTGAGCCTCCACTCTCTGTGCCTGACCTGGTGAACTATTTCCTGGCTCCAGAGATCCTTGATGAGGACAATGCCTATTTCTGTGAGAAGTGTCTCTCCCTGCAGAGGGCAGAGAGAACCATGAAAGTGGTGACTGCACCAGAGTACCTGATACTAACCCTGCTCCGATTCTCATATGATGCCAAGTGCCACGTCCGCAGAAAGATTCTGGACAATGTCACCATCCCACAAGTGTTGAGACTTCCTGTTCATGCCTCTTCATCATCTGCACAGCAGTCCTCTGCAAGCTCCTCTCCTCTGCATGTAGAATATCCCGAGAGCAGCGAGAACCTGGCCAAGAAACTTAAACCATCTCAAAGGGATGAGGAAGACGAAACGAAGGCAAGAATGGATGGAGATGAGACCAACAAGTCAGAAGGGAACCCATTTCAGTCAGTGCCCTATGCCCTCATTTCAGTAGTGATGCACTCTGGGATGTCATCTGAGAGCGGCCACTACTACTCCTATGTTCATAGCACAAATGGAGATGAAACGCAGTACCACGCCAGTCCCTCTGCTGTCAAAGATTCTTCGGAAAGCGAGGAGGCTGCGAGTAACCTCAGCATATGCACAGCCGTCCCAACTCCAGCTAAGCAGGACAGCAGTGGACAGGAAGCAAAGAGTTGGCTGCTGTTTAATGACAGCAGGGTGACATTCACCTCTTTCCAATCAGTGCAGAACATTACTAATCGCTTCCCTAAGGACACAGCTTACGTGCTCATGTACAGAAAACAAGAGCTAGCCGGGCCTAGTTTAAACGAGGGACAACAGGCAAACAGAATGAGACTAAGTGCTGAGCCTCCTCTGCAAAAAGAATTACTGGATGCTATTATCAAAGACAACAAGTTATATTTGCAGGTAAAAGATTAATTAAGTTTGCGCTAACTTCTTATTTTTCTTTATATTACTATCTGTTTCTGGAGTTTTGCAGTGCCTGGGAAGTAATTGTGTGCTTGGCTATACTTTACTTTAGTTGTCAAATAAAAGTGGAAGTAATCTAATTTATTTATTCTGCTGCACTTTAAATCAAATCCGAACGGTTCTGTTAAAAAGGCGGTGGGTCTAATTTCACGAGTCGCTGAGCTGCGTTGTGTTAAACTGACACCCCACCAGAGCTGTTCAAGTGACTAAAGTAAATCTCCAGGAGTGGGAAGCAAAGAGCGATGCACTGCAGCAGCTGCATTATTTCACAACGTTTTTTTTATTTCATCCTTTTTTTTTTGTCTTTTTGGCTACGCTTAATCAAACTTTTTCCTGAAACCATTACAGGAACAGGAACTCAGCGCCCGGACCCAGGCTCTTCAGGCTTCTTCATCCTCGTGCTCATTCAGGCCCAACGGTTCAGATGACAATAACCCACCAGGGAGCTGCGGCCCATCTGGAGGAGGAGGAGGGGGCGGGGGCTTCAATACTGTTAGCAGACTGGTCTTCTGAGGATTAAAAGAAAACATAAAAAAAAGAATGAACATCCAGTTTAACTGATAAGTACACAAAGCTGAACTGTCATCCACTGTACAGAATACAACCTCAAAAAATGGCACGGAGGAAAATGACGAACAAGTAAAAACATGATCTGTCCTGACTCGGATTCCTGAACTTAATTTTGGAAAAAGTTTAAAGAGTTTTCTCTTCTTTTCAGCATCTGGTCATTATTTATTTAGTTTTGTGTGTGATTTTTGCATTATTTTTTTCAGTTTAGCAGCTTGGGGATTGACATGCATTGGTGCAAAGGGAAATGCAAGTGAAAGAACAACTCAGCAAAACACGATTAATGTACTTTGCTAAAAACTTTTTCATTTAAAAAAGAAAAATGGTTTTGTTAAAACATGCCCAAATGTTTTGCTCATTTTCATGCATCTTAATATCATATGACCTCAACTAATGTTCATGTGTGCATTTATCATTCAAGAAGAAGAATTTATGGAATTTCCTTTTACACTTCTTTACACAGCCTTCAAACTGTTTTGACTCTTCTGATTTGCATACAGCTTCAATTCTTATGGTGTGAAATAAGATTTTTCTAAATATTTGCATTTCTTCTATGTATGCATTTTGTTGTTTTATGATGAAATTACATGCAATAAAATAATATGATTAAAAAGACAGAATTCATGACTTTAAGAGCATGTTAAAAGGATGCATGCGATTTATTTTTACTCCCAGTAACAAAAAACATTTAAGCAAGCGCTATTTTGAAACCAACAGTGACATGAAATAAAAAGAAAAAAGATTTTAGATGCATTTTTTTGCAGTAATCCATAGGTGAGGAGATAATAAAGCTATTTAGGATTAGCTTTTGAAGTTACTAAGTGAAAAAGATATACTATCACAGGATTGATTACAACAACAGAACAATACAGTGGATGTTGTGATTTGGCCACAGAACTCTTTGACCTATAATCTATTAATGCTCTGCAAAACTGATGCTAATAATAATCCTGCATCTGTATGCTATTTTTGGAATAGGAACGAGGAACTCTGGAAACATCTTCACTAAAGTATAGATTCTGGTTTGGATCTAAGAACATTTATTTTTAGTAGAAAGAAAATCTGTAATGTCCACAATACTGTTTATACTTACTTAAGTAACAAGACTTAAAGAAAAGGAAAATTACTTGTGATTTTGCATCACATAATAATACCTGATACCTAAATGACATTTCTGGATGCCACAAATAGATGCTGAGAATTAAGCTCTTCCCACTACATTAAACTTGAAATAAATAGGCTCAACTAAATTAACTTTATTCTATATATAAAATTGTTTTTAACACGTTTGAATCACTATGGGCTGTTCCCTTGTCCATTTCACAGTATAACAGTTATTTCAAGGTAAAAAGGAACAAAAAAAGTGTGTTTACTTATGGAATTCCTTTCTAGCTGACAATAGGTAAACAGAGTACACAGAGACGAAAGTTTTTAGCTTTCACTGCATGGTAAAAACTGTCTAGCTATTGAGTTTCTGGCTGAACTGTTTTCAGTTTATAACTGGTTAAAGAGAATTATGACATAAAAAGTAGACGATCTTTATTATATGTATCTAGTTTATTAAGGTTTGTTTAAAAAGGATGCTTATCAAACTCTGGAAATGGTTAAAAACTGACATGAAAGCTCAAGACAGTGGTGATGTTAAGTTGTAAATAAAAGAAAAGAAAGCTTTAATCACTGTTTTCTATCATTTTACATTCAAAACAGACAGGCACCGTGGGCACCACAATTAATATCAGAGCAACTTATTAGGTAGACTTGACGTTTCCTGTTATTTAGCGAGCATTGTGGATAGTGCAGTAATTAAGGGGTACCTTTGTAGTTGTAAGACTGATGAAGCCTTTGATCATTCATAAAATGCCAAACTCCGTTTTTGTTATTACATTAAGGGACACTTAACAATACAGCTTATACGCCCGTCGTCAACGTGCATTGAACACCCTCCCCGACTTCTTTTTTAGTGTTATGGATGGGGGGACATACGTTTTGTGCCTGAACTACATGTCCCATGGTTACAAATCTTTAATTTTTCCTGTACGCCGCCTCCCGCCCAGCGTGTTCTTCTTGAAGTAATTCTAACTCTGGGAACAACACTGTTGTTTCCGGTTGAAGTTTTTCAAAATAAATTATTAAATCTGAACAACGCCACATTATAGAGGATATGATGAAGACATATCATATATTTATTAATAAATAGGGTAAATATAAAAATAGATTAATCTATTAGTGGATGAGCATGATATTTTTTAGTTGTTTTAATAGTCTGACTTATCAAACTGGAGCTTTATTTTGCTAGAACAACTTGTTTTCCGGGCCTCGTGGCTTTGCGCCTGTCATCTTGAAACTACCCCGTTCCCAAGGAGGTTGAGTTTAGGGAAAGACAAAACCACTCTGTCAATCACAATTAAGGAGCCATGGGAGTAAAATGGTAGGAAAGCCTAGACGAAACCACAGTGTTTACGCTGAAGATTGTTTTAATTTGCGCACCGTTGCGTTGTGGGACGTTTTCATCTAACACTGGCATTTGGGAATCGCTCCACTTTGGAACTAGGATGGGACGTTGCATTTAACAACAACAAAGAAATAAGAAAAAAACAAAAACAACTTGACGACTTGAAGCTGTTCATCCTGTACACCTCAGCGTGTCGGGCTGTTTAAAACACGCACTTATGTACTTAGCAAAGCAGTGAAATGGAAGACGCTGAGAGGATTACTTTTATAACAAGCGAATGAGAAACTGGCCGGTTTACCTACAACTAGTAGAAATCTGTTCTGTTCATTTCTGAACACGTCCCTTGTCGGTGAGTTGACTATTGAACGAGCGTGTGTTACTCCTGAAAAGCTGCACCATTAGTACAGTTGAACTTTATTTTTTATTTTTCTTCTTTCATGGCTGTTTCGGTACCGTAAAAGCTTCGTGTCCACTGTTATTTAAGCCAGGCAAACGGACGACCCTGCCCAAGCAGTGGAAGCTAAACACCCGCCGCCGCCGTCCGGACTTCAGGAACAACAAGTAAAAAAGAGCCGAGATGAGTGGGGGAGAGGTGGTGTGCGAAGGGTGGCTGAGAAAGTCTCCTCCTGAAAAAAAGTTGAGACGTTACGTAAGTACACGTTATATTCTTCTTTTTCCCCCCTTCTTCCTTGATGACGCGACATGTTAACCTGTTCGACCAAACGCTCGCGCTTTTCCCCTGGACACGTCGGGGTTTGTTGACAGACACGTTTGTAGGCCTCACGTCTGCAGGCATTTCATTTCCGACGGTTGGTTTGGAAGTTTCGCTGTCAAACCCTCCAGACTCTACGTTGCCGTGATTTTTGTGGTGACATGTCAACTTAAAAAAGTAGAAGTTTGCTGCTTTGCTGAAGGGCTTTTCCCAGAGAAGGTTCAAGTTATGGCTGCTGTTCTTTTAATTCGTTCTTTGTAGTGTAAGTTTTGAGTAATTGGGATAAAAGTTTCATTTGAAAGGAGACGTGCATGTTTATTAAATGGAGGATCTTGGATGAGAAGGAAATGAAAGTATTTGGGGAAAAAAACAAATATTTTTGCTCTACTTTACTAATGCCTCTAAAAAAGTAAAGAAATGCATTTTTAATGCAAACACCAGTGTGTGGGAAAAAAACACCTGAACACAAGATTTTATGAAGATGCTGCATGTACATGTTTTTGAACACTGGTTAGGTTAAAGTCCCACTCCAATCATCTTTTGATTTAGTGTAAAAGTGTTCCCAGTGGTGTTTTTATTATGATTATGCCATTTTCAAGCAAAAAAGAACAAACAAAAAAAAAACTGATGTTCTTTAGGACATAATTTCTGCAGAGCCACAGGAGTTCATCAGATTATATCTGCAAAGCCTTTGCTCATTTCCCATTATTCCTTTGTTTACAATCTCCTGCTAGCTTACAGCCCCCCACAACCTCATCCTAACATTATCAGTGCTACAAAAATAGCAAGCAATATTGGAGCTATCCAGCCGGACAGCTTTGAGCCAGAATCCACCTCAGACAATGGAAAACGAAAGCAAGTGAATGCTTCGGAATGGAGTGGAGCAGGGAGCTCGTGGACTGCCCATTGTAGTTAGTACCTAACAACTACAAGCATTTTTTTAAACAGTATTTTTCAGTCCGCTCCTGATTCAGCACAATTTGAATAAAGAAATACTCAGAAACACAGTTTTAATCTGAATTTTCTTTATATATGTCCTATATTATAAGAAAAATGTTACAAAACATGTTAAAAACACCAAATATATCATTTTGATCAAAGTGAGTCTTTAACTGAAATAAAATATCAAGAATATTTAGGATATGAGAAAATAATATTAGCTGAGATATGACATAATTTGACTAAAGACGACTAATTTTAAACCGCAACAAAGACAATCCCTTACTTATTACAAGCATTGTCTTTTCTGTTAAAAGATTTACAATTGGAGATCAAACAAGTCTGAATATTTACTTTCTTTTTTCTCTTGGTTCCCAAGTTGCACTGTGACCTTTTTATTTGTAGTTATGTGTCTATCTAAAAACTACTCTAAGAAATGTAGTGTGACTCAGAGAGAAATACCTGGTACTGAACCGTGCAGGTGACGTTTCCAGATTCTCTTGCATGATAATCAAGTGTAAATTAAATGTGCGAAAAAACACGTAAACAAGAATCAATGGCTAATCTGTTCACATTTTAGCTGGATAAAGTTCCGCCCATTGTTGTTTTTCCACATCAAAATTGTTTGGTCGCATGTCTTTGCTAAATTTAAAGTGTTACAACACATTTGACTGGAATGATGTTTTTTTTTTGCTGGCATCACGCGTCTGTTCTCCGCTGTGATTGTACTTGGTTGTTTTCAGATCATAGTAATATAAAGCTGTTTCCCCTCAATCCAAAATTTCCAATATTGCTATAATTGATTTATTTCGTTTTGAATCTATTTAAAAATGTTATTGGTCGATTCGATTGACAACTTGCCTCAAACAGATTGATCTGGTTGGATCATAGTAATATAAGTTAATTGTTACACTCTTAATGGCAATCCTTTCTATTGATTAAAAAAAAACAAAAATCTTTGTCCTTTGTGATTGGATCAACCAATGAGTATGGTGATTAAGAATGACAATGCAGTGATGAAGTAACCAGGCAATGTGTTTTGCTGTAGAACACAAACCTAAAGGTCATGCATGTGATGAATAGCATCTTTTAAGGGATCAGTAGTTTATTTTTTATTTTACACAGTTTGGAGCACTATTTAGCACTCCTACTTTTATCAGTTGCTAAAAAACATGAATGATTATGACGTTTCATCGCTGCCTTAAAGTGAACGAGCGTAAAGACAACTGAGCGGGCGTATTCAGGAACTGAGTGAGTGAACCTTACAACCGCGCAGGCGCAATTCTTTTTTTTTTTTTTTTACTTGTCCTGTCGTGTCCTGTTGTGTCCTGTCCTGCAGGCGCAATTCTAACTGAACGACCCCGCATTTTACAACTGCACGCCTGCAATCCCAACTGAGCCGTGATCCCACGCGGTCACTTCCACTTTGTGAGCTCGCCTGGGTTTGTGCGCAGTGTTAAGACGGCGCTTTTGTCACTTGGGGGGCGGTGTTCAGGGGTGTGTTTATCACTTTGGGGCGGAAACCTTTCTGGCTGATCTGATTGGCTGAAATTTGCAGCAGGGCGGGACTGTCTTTTTGGGGCTTTAATAGAAAAGAAATGGTGGCTGTAACCCAGATTAAAATGGTAAAAAATGCAGTGATTTTCACATGAGAAAAACTTGCAGCACAAAAAACCTGCTGCACTTTCTTAAGGCCCGTACACACCGGGACCGAAATTCGCCTCGTGACTAAACAAAGGGCACCAATGAGAGTGTGCACACCGACGCGAAAAAACGCCACGCGTCAAAGCGTCAAAAAAAAGAAACGCCTCGGGTTTGTTTTGTTTTTTTTGACGCCTCGCGTCGAAATCTATTCGACCAATGAGAATGGCGCTTTTGCACACGTGTCTGGAGCTTCTGAAGTTACAGTAAAACACAACTTGGGGGCGCTCAAACACAAAACTGCCTTTCTGAGCACACATACCAGCAAAGAAGATAGACGCCAAGTAGCGTCTACACTGCCTGCAAAGAAATAATGACGGACATTCTAAAATATCCCCGAAAACGCTCATGATACATTTTCAGCTCTTGTACCAGTCGATAAAACTCACCATGTTCTTCTCTTCTCGTAACTATGGGATGTATCCAAAATCGGCGTCTTTTCCAGCGTCTTTCATCATTCAACAGAACAATAATTTCTTCATCATTGGAACTGGAGCTGGAGCTACTGGTGCTGGAAATATTCATGTTTTCTTTGTATGATTCTGACAAGCGCGTAAATACTGGCTCTCTTCCTCTGAGTGAAAACCACCTTGTGTACAGGAATATTTCTGTTTTACATTAAGCGCCATCTAATGTCAGGGAATGAAATTGCATGTTGGCTCGGCTCATCGTCAGCGAAAATCGCCTGGGTGTGAACACAAAAGACGTGGCGAAAAACGCTGGTGAATAATGCTGGGCGAATATTCGTCCCGGTGTGTACGGGCCTTTACCTTGGTTTTGGGTCGTTGCTTAACGTTTTAATCCACGTTACATCCGCCGTTTATTTCTATTAAAGCCTCTAACAAACAGGGGTGGCGAACAAGTTTGATACAATGAGCTGAAATTTCTAACTGTGATAGTCAAAGAGCCACACCACGCACTGACCTACCAGACATACACACACACAAACATGCAATTAAAGCCATATTATTTCCCATAACACACTCCTTTACTTACAATACAACAGCGCTGAATTAAACGGTGCCGTTTCATTCATGGGTGTTTTTTTTCTGTATTTAACGTTAAAACATACCGGTAAAACATGCATGCTGGTGTGTATTTTAAAAAAGCAGCGAGCGCAAAACTGAGTTGGTTGTGATTTCTTTTTTTCAGTCATCAATCAGCATCCAAAAATGAATTGAAGTCCTCATCTTCTGTATCTGAAATGAAGCCGAGCTAAATTTCTATCAAACACGCCAGTTTCCTTTTCGTCATCGTCAGTCCGTCTTGTTGCCGTGCGGCTTCAAAGCTTGAAGAAGGAGCGAAGGATGGACAGCTTTTCATTGTCATCTGCTGGAAGTTGCTGCGCTCAAGTTGATCTTCCAACACAGGCAACCTCGCCTTTTTTCTGCGGAAACTCAACTGCTGCTGCGTCTTCTTGTCTTGTCGGAGTTTGTTTTCCAGCGTCCTCACTTGCGAACCATGGATTCATTATCTTGAATTCTCTGGCAGCTGCAGTTCGGTTAAGTTAGAAAGATCTTCACCTATTCGGACTTCCGGCCTCAATAACTCTTTTGATAAACGTTCAAATGTGTCAGCAAGTATCTCAATCATTTTGTATTAACACAGATAATGAACTACAAATGCATTTCTAAGGGAAAAAAGAATACGTAAAATTTCACTTTTATTTATTTTTAGGAATTTTTCTTATTAAAAAATGGATCAGATTTGGTCAAAAACCCTCAATAGCTCTCAAGATGTAGATCCCACTGAAGGTGCACACAGTAGACAGTAGAAATGAGGAGAGGAAGTAATGGCTTAGTGCAGCCTGTCAATGCAGTTGATAATTTGGTTTTAAAATAATAAATGTGTCCACCTTCTATTATGTAACCAGATGGTTTTCCTGTCCACTGGGTAGGCCTGGGCGATAAATCGATCAAATGAATTAATTCGAATTTTTTGTTACGGACGATTTCAAAAATAACTAAATCGAGTTTTTATGTGGCGCATTTTTGGCTCCCCAGAGCTTCCGTAACTTTATTATCACACGGCGACACGCGACAATCGACACACGAAGCAGCTAGCGACAGCATGGCTACCGGTGACAGTGGGCAGTTTGTTCCCAAGAAAGGACTAAAATCATCTGTTGTTTGGAACTGTTATGGGTTTGCTGCCACAGACGTGGAGGAAGAGAGAGACCCCACGCTGCCTGAAGCCCATCGAAGTCAAAGGCTCTCACGCGCGCTTGCGTGGCACGCGCCCAGTCCTCTTACACATGCACGCGCCCTGACACACACACATATACTCATTCTACAACGCCTGTATTGTTAGTTCATTAGTTAGTTGTTACTGTTATTTGTTAATAAAGAATACTGCGTTGTAATTATTACCTGTGTATTCATTTGCGACGCGGCTGCCGTAGGATTTTGTTTTTGTAGGAGGCGGCCGCGGGGGGGGGGGGGGGGGGGGGGGGCGTTGACCATGACTCCTGATGCTTCATCATCTTCTCCGTGGAGAAGACGGGGTTTATTAATTGAATTAAAACCTTAGACCCCAGATATGAGCTGTATTGTTAACTTTTTAGAAAATGCTGCTACTCTAAGGTGAATGTTTGTCTCATTTTAGTCTAGACTACAAAGTGTGACTGAAAACACAGCTGGAACTTTAAGGAAGTAACCTTTTTATTTTGGACAAGTGAAAACAAGTGTAGAATAACAAAATAAGACAAAAACAAGACAAAAATTATATACAACAAGACAAAATTATATAAACACGAGTCCAAAGAGGAGTGAGAAGAAGAAAAATCATATACTTAACTTTGATTCCAAGAGTGTGTTCATTTATTTATAATTAATCCAGAAATGGGGGTTAGATTTGTCTTGTGTTTGATTAAATAAAAGCAACATTTGCTTTAAGTTGTCTGCCGTTTGTACTTATTGCTTTCTCTAAGTAGGGGGGAAAAAAAAATCGGGAAAAAATCGTAAATCGAATTAAAAAAAATAAAATCGGAGATTTTATTTTTAGGCCATATCGCCCAGCCCTACCACTGGGTTGACATAAAGTGTTTCAAGTTAAACTAATTAAAATTGCACATATAATGCCATATATTTTTAGATCATCCTTCTGGGAAAACGAGTTGTGGGCGTCTAAGAGTGCTGGCAACTATTGAAAACGGTTATGTCTTGGACTCTGCAGGTCTTGGCTGGAAATAAACGTTGCTTTGTATGACAGTACAGTAAGACTACTTTACAGAAGTTCATTTTGTCTACATTGCACCATGCCAAAGTTTAGATAAACTCCAGCATTGTAGTAAGAGGGCCTTTTGAATATAATATGCTGAAGTTGATTTAAAAGAAAGTTGTGGATGATGAGTATTGGTGGATGCAAAACCCATCTTCCTGACGCACATGCCTGCTGTTATTGTTTAGGCAGGGTAAAGAAGTGATGAGGGTTTGGGTTTGTTTTGCAGCAACGTCTCTTGGGTACCTGGCAGCGACCGTGTTCGTTCTAAAGATCTTTAGATTTCCCTCCCCCCATCTGCCAGTGAAAGTTAGACATTGTCATGTGAACAAAGTTTATGTTGGCAAATCTGCGAGCGTGGCCGGCAAACAAAAGTGATCAAGGTGTTGTAATGACTCACGGCTCAGTCAAAGTCCAGATCACAGCCAGACTGTGGGGAGAGAGCTGCGCATGAATGACTGCCTGTAAATGTCAATGAACGCAGGGAATGTCAAAAAGGCAGAATTCATTCACAACTGTAAGGAACTGGTTCCTACTAGCCACTGAATCTCAAGACTTCCCTATAAACGTCTGCTTCTGCGTAATACTTGGTTTCTGTTTTGGGAATGACTGTATGGTCTTTGTAATCATTAATCTCATTATTAAAGCACTGTTCAATACACATAACCCTTTTCCTTGATACATAAAACCCAACGGTTTGAAGAGGATGGAATTTTCTTCTCACCTGACTGGAGCTACTCAGACCAGTGCAGCGCTGTTGTTGATTGGCATGTGCCCACTGAAAACAGATTAGGACTTTGTTGTGCAGTTTGTCAAGCCCTTGAAAGGGCCTCAGTGCTGGAGAACAAAGCTATTCTGGTGGCGCTCGGTTTGGGTTCTCATTTTTGCTGCCATGAGGCCTCTCAGCAGGGACACAATGCCCACCAGTGTTCGATAACCCTCACCTTTGTTTATGGTAAATGCGACAAATGTAATTTACAGGAAACTGAAGAAAAACATGGACTTACAGTCAATGACAGGACAACCAGACCAGACAACAAAAGCATACCTCTTCATTTTAGTTAAGGATTTGTTAAAAATGCTTATCACGTTAAACAGACAACACTTTCTTTCAACTTTTGTTCATATGTGTGAACACAAATAAGCAACAATGGTGGCCTGACTAGGCAGTATTGAACTGATGCTAACAATGTTGCTGCAGCATGTTTTTCAGACATAACAATAAAGCTGTCTAACTCAAACCTGCGTCTAAGTTATACACTATGGTTTAAAAATGGATTGCATGCACAATTAATAATTAACCCTCTTCATTGGAAACACCGATTTATTAAATATTAATGTGTGCTAACACAGTAGGTATCCTTATCTGCCCACATTGAAACTAATGTCTTTGTGTTACACAGAGCTATGTTCGCATCAATGTGGCCAAATTTGTAAACAACAATTTAGAAGTTACCTTATTAAAAGATCTGATGGTTTTTGAAATATCTGTTCAGTATCTTCAGAAGGAATTAATATCAATATTGTATATTCAAAAATGACACAGGGGTTTGTATTTACTTGGTCAACATCCTGTCTTGTCCAAAATGTTCCTTTGACTTGGTTTTAAAGCAATAAGGGAAAGACAATCTTGGTGGTTTGTCTCCATTTGGGTTTGGAGATTCATGGTGCAATTAGCTTGGGGTTATTTTATTGATTTGTTGTTGACATATCACATTATGATTATATGGCATAAATGAAAACTTAAAAAAAAAGATTGCACAGATTACTTATGTAGTAGGTGTTTTTTTTAAGTAATTGTACTAAAATACATGTTTTTAGAACTTTATTTAATCTGTCCATTTTGGCTTTTCATGTGTCCCTAATTAAATAGCTTACAAAATTAATTTGATCAAAATTATTTGTTATTTCATTCTTAAAGAAACATGTCAAAACTGTAAATGTAGATACATTTTTTTAGGATTGTTTATGAGAAGTTTCTTTCATCTGTGGTATAAATACATTTTGAACAGCATCTGCTATTGCCATCTCAAAAAACCCACCATGCATTTTGGTTTTTGAAACTATTTACTTAATTTTTCTCACTGTTAATACTTCTACTTCTACTTTTTATTTCTTATAAATGTATTTCAAAATTAACAATGTTGCTCTTAGTGGCTCAATGTTTTTCTAAAACTAAAATAAGGTGGTTTTTATCTGGGTTGCAAAGTTCGTCTGGGTTAATGTGACCACTGTAGCTTGTAGTTTGTATATTATCTAAAAAATGGAATGCTTTTTATTGAAAAAAAAAGGATGGTCATTAATCTTGCGTAAAGATGACAGCAAACAGAGCAACTCATCTATTTTCAGTATTGATTAGTATTTTCATACAATAGCTTATATTTGTTAAATATCTTAGATAATTGTTGAATGCATACTTATTGATATATGCGGCCTTTTAAATTGTTTAACGATTTTACTTAATTTCAAACAAGTCCCCAAACTTTTAAGCTTTTATGCTTGTAAAACAAAATGATTTATCGTTTCATGCATGCATTTTAAGATTATTTACCAACAATACTTTTTTAAATGTAAATACTCTTAAATAACACTATATTTAAACATTAATCAATAACATTGAATTAAAAATGCAATTATAATTTATCAAATCACAAATAAAAGTACTATCTCTGTTTTTTTTTTCTTTACACAAGAAAATTATTTGGTTAAGAATTCCTAATTTACCTTCCTTTCTTCCTTTATTTTACACCTTTGCCCAGCTTAAATCATCTCTGTTGAAATAGTTTTTAATCAAGTACATTTGGATTTAGATTTAAAAAAACCCTAAATGAAATCAAATAATAAACATATGAAATGTAATAAATTGAATGTATTTCCAATGATACTTAGCTGTAGTAAGACTATGCTTTCAACTGCAAGTTGATTCACATTTTTACATCTGACTAAAGTTCCTCCACATTACCAAATTACGGTAATCCAATATAGTGTTCCTCCTTGCTCACTGTGTTAATTATTTTTTCATTCTATAGCAGTAAAGGGAATTATTGGCTCCACTAACATTGCTATTGGAGTTTTAATCAAAGTTTAAATCAGCACAAACTTTTGTTTCAGCCATCTGTGTACACAATTATTGCTTAGCATTGCACTATTCATTAAAATAGATACAGTTAGTAAATCAAAGACTAGCTTAAGAATTGACCCTGGAAATCTATTTTAACAAAAAAATGCACTATTTAAATAGCTTGGTTTTAGCTCTTATTTTGGAATGAGCTAGATTTGACCATTGGGAATTTGAACACGTTTGTAAATGTATTTTTTCCCCCCAAAGTTATTGCAGGCCATAATTAAGGTGCAATTACAGGGATTTATGTTTTGTGAAATACAGAATTATAGTAAAGTCCCAGCTGACTATTGCTCAAGACCACTTTTAAAGATTTTACAAAAAGTCTAACTCATTAAGTGAGAAATAAGGAAATGAAACGTGGTCTTAAGCCTTTGTGCAACACTTTAGAATGCCTAACAATGAGAGTATACAATAACAGGAGTTTGTGCATCAATTGGATTTGCTTTCATAGGTTGAGGACTTTGCTGTATTATTTCTGTGTTCAATTCTCTATTTGGACTCCTTTATCTCCTAGAATACAACTTGTTTCAGATGTTAGATATTATTTCATGCCATATGTCAGTTTTCTAAGTTAAACAGATTCAAGTTTAATTAAAGTCAGATGACAGACTTCAAAAACTATGCCAAGTAGAGCTATTCTACAGATAGCCACCCAGACTCAATAAGAAAAGACATGCTTAATTCATATCGAACAATACTCACAAACCTTAGGGAATTCATTTTAAACTTTTATGCTGAGTAGTTCACTGATCATGACAATTCCCATTACACTAATGTCAGATAATGGATTGAGACACTTTCTTCTTTTAAGGTTTGCTCTGTTTTATGTTTCAA
The DNA here is from genome assembly GCA_023969325.1 of Oryzias curvinotus. Classification (NCBI taxonomy): domain Eukaryota; kingdom Metazoa; phylum Chordata; class Actinopteri; order Beloniformes; family Adrianichthyidae; genus Oryzias; species Oryzias curvinotus. The sequence continues at coordinate 36,207,870 of CM043706.1, forward strand.
CTTGTCCCAATGACATCAGATAGCAAAGTAGGCTTACAAGACAATTCTATTTTCAAGTGGTTGATGTAGAGAAGACATAGATGAGAGTAAGTAGAACACGGTTAAAAAAAACAAAGTTTCAGTCAGATTCTAATGCGCCTGCTTTGACACATAAAGAGGCAGCAGCTTTAAGGTGTTCCATGTTGTTTATCAATTTCTGCACAGTAAGGGAAATGCATAGTAGTTGAAAGTTGATTGCCCACGTATGCACAAGGATAATACACAATAAGGGAATCGATAAGTATCATCATGCCTGATGATAAAAAGGGAGAAAGCAATTATGATTTCTAAAAGTGCATCTCAGTGTAGTCGCATTAGCGAGCCTCCAGTGAGAGCAGCTCTCTGTTCTCTCCCTCTGTCTTTCCGTTCCCAGTGCTTCTTGGCAAGCTCAGTCAGCAGGAATGTGAGGTTGCTTTGTGCTCCTCTTTGCTGGGTTGCCGGGGTGTGAGTGCCTGGTCCCTGGCTGCTTCGAGCTGTTTAGTTTAGGCAAGGATGGGCCGTTCCTCACTGTTCTGCTCTACTCCGCAGTGCATTGCATTGGCAATTGTTGTTTCTGTAACACCAAAAGGGAAGAGGAGCCGCTCCCTGGCGCCCCAGTAAGGCATGGCCGCCCCTTCCTGTGTGAGCCGCTGATGGCTACCAGATGGTGGGTGAAGAAAGAGGAGGATGGGTCTTAGAAAATCTTCTGATACTTGATTCTCTTTCTCATTTATACTGCTGACCCCTGTATTCCTTAAAAAAAAACATTTTAATGAGAGATATTTAAAAGGAAAGTTTTTTCCTTTTAAATATCAGGTTAGGAGAAAGCATTTTTCTCAGACTTTAATCTTTATATCCTAGGTGTACCGTAATTTCCGGATTATAAACCGCTACTTTGGTCATACGCTTTCAACCCTGCGGCTTATTCAATGATGCGGCTAATTTATGCATGTTTGGCTTTTTTTAATGCGTTTTTTCTAACGACCGCTAGGGGCGCTCGAGCAGAAAGAGTAAGAGTGAGACAGGGGGAATACTGTATGTGTTGAGGAATAGCACGAACAGACCCTCATCATGGAAAATGCAAGAAGAAATGCATATGACACAGCTTTCAAGTTAAAAACAATCGTTAAAAGCAGTGTGAAAAAAATCCACCATCACCAACGGGCTTGGAAAAGCCGGTCTGCTGCGTGATGGACAGGACAGCGTGAGCTCAGGAGAGAGTTTGCCTCAGGATGAGAGTGACAAACGGACAGCGACAACGAGGGAGACACCAAGAGAGTGTGGCGAAGAATATCTGACGCTATTCCAATCCGACACTGAGGAGGAAGACTTCCATGGTTTCAGTGAGGAAGATGACGAAAGCTCTCAGTGACTTTTACGTTTATGTTTTTTAAACCAGCCCTGTTAGTGCTGTGTTACGGTGTGTCACTGTTGTGGAAGAAAACTTCTGGCACACGAGTTGCTTATAGGCGCATGTGCGCTCTCAGTGAATATTTTTTTTTTCTCTCAGTGACTTTTACCGGTATGTTTTTTTAACCAGCCCTGTTAGTGCTGTTACTACCATATGGCTGCCGTGTTACGGCCGTGTCACAAGTACTGTTTGGAAAGAAAAACTCAGGTAGATTATTAAAACTTTGAAAACTCTTTCTGAGAACCGTCTTTCTTTGTAAATATATCATGAGTTGAACCTTTCCTGCGATGAACTTTTTTTTCTTTCTGACGTTGGTCGGAAAGTGCAGTGGAGATCCTCTCCGCCAAAGGTGGATCTTTCTTCGTGGTTCACTTCCTCTTTCAGAGCCTCCAGAGCGAGTTCATAAAGAATCATTCGTAGTTCTTCTGGGGAAAACCTTCTTTTATTACAGTTCCCCTTCAATCTATATTAAACATGAACACGCATCCCCAACATATTTCCTCGCTCCCTCTTGCGCTGCACACGCTCCCTCCTCTTTCTTACACATGCGGCGGTTTCAGCACATACACATCCTCATTCTACAACACATGCGTCAATGTGGGCACATGCGACTTATAGACCGGTGCGGCTTATGTATGTACAAAATGGTTTATCCATTAAAAATGTAATGGGTGCGGCTCATAATCAGGTGCGCTCAATAGTCTGTAAATTACTGTACTTCTTGGCACCCGTTAACTTTTCCGACTGCAGGTACATGGACTAGGATCGGGTAGCAGTCCAGTGTGAACGCCATATGCAAAAAGCGCCTTCAAGAACCTGTGATTAATGGGTTCTTGAATGTGCATCACATGACTGTAGTATACGTAGCATCAGACAGGAATGGCTTAGGTTTCAGGCTGTGAAGTCTTTAATTTGATGACCAGATGCTTATTAACCACCCCCCCACACATACACCTCCATCCCCCCAAAAAAGCACACCACTTTTTTTGATAGGACAACTTGGTATTGCTTTGTTTTGAGGTTGATTTTTATCTTTTTTTTTATTTAGCAGAAGTTCTGTATTTTTAGGGTTAAAGCACTTGTGGGCCCTGCAGCAAGCTGCATGAATTACGCCCTAAATATCCATCAGTTTTTGTGCTTGGTCTGACATAAATATGTGCAAATAACATCTGTCCAAAAAAAGAAAAATTCAATAATTATCATTAAGTTTATGGGGGATGGTATGCACAGAATAAAGGAACAACTGAGTAGAACTGTTGTTCCCAGCAGTCTTGTGATATCCTTCCTCATTGTGCAGACGTTTACTTGCAAAAATGCATTTTCAACAAGAGGTTTTTCCCAATTTCACAACTTTTTTTGTTTGAATTCCATAGTTGTAGAAGACAATGACTTTGAAGGTAAATGGACAAATGTTCGTCTATGGGAAGAAGCAACCTAGCTTAGCCAGAATTTTTTTTCCCATGGAGATTATGTTGTATCCCCCTGTTTAACTTGACCCAGTGGGGTGCACTTAGTGACTGAAAGGATCGGATAGTTTGAGTGATTAGGTCTGGTGGTTGCTTTTAAAGGTAGAAGTACATGTTCACATTTAACAGTTCACCTGTCTTTTCCCCATACACACATGCATAGCTGGCATTCTAGTAATGTGGTGCTGTGTGATATGAGCCTCGCTGCTGTGTCCACAGCCCCTAATTTAGCCCACTGCTGTCATGGTACTTTTTACCCCTCTTCACCTGCTCTGTGCCGCGACTGTCAATACATGGGAATGTTTAGCCAAGGCTGTTAGTGGGCTGACTCAGGACAAGGGGGTTGTTGGACTGCCAGACTTGCCAACTAAATGTGAAATATTGCAAATGACCTGCGTAATTTCCCAGGTTTCTGTGACTCAAACAGGCGGTGAGTAAAGCTATTATCAGTTGGTCATTTCATTTTTAATGCACTAGTTTATGTTTCCTAGTTTTCTAAGAAAGAAACCAACAAAGATGAACTTGTTTACAGGTGATATTGGAGGGATTTTCTAAAGTCTATGCAGTTCTTTTTATTAAGTATAAATAAAGTTTGACCTATTATTGTTCTGCTCTGTACACAACATAGGAAAAACATGAATCCTGTTTGGCTTTTGAAGTTTTTTCTGCACTTATTGGCTGACTTGTGTTATGGTGGTGCACCATGAGAAAAAAGTCACAAGTTTTCAAACCACAAAAACAAATTGGTCATGTTGTCTCTGTGGTACAATGGCTATGCCTCATCAAAGCCATGAGAGTGCAGGATTCCTTTAGGTTGTGTGTAGCATTAAGGGAAACCCCCATCCCACTGCTGTTAGCCACAGGAGCTGAACAACCTGCACGATTTCCCTTTAAAGAAAAATGTAGCTTTGAATATTAGCAGTCTAGTATCATTAGCATGTGGTGCTCAGGAGAAGGAACAGAAAATGCATGCTGACAAAGAAGCATAGTTTGCTAAAAAATAAGCAAACATCTACTATCTCCTTCCTAAAATATTGTCACTGAGCAGATATGAAAGTTTGAATGTATTTATCTTGTTTTTTGTAATCTGTAGTTTGTTTGTTTCTTTCCTTTTACTGGTGTTGATCTCTCTTCAATGTTTTTCTTATGTTTGTGCATAGTCTGATTAGATTAATCTAACAAGTGAGTGCGAGTCTAAGGAAAGAGTTGCCTTTGAGATTTATAGGGATCAACAGTAAAGACAAAGTCCCACTCCAATCATATTGTGATCTATTTTACAAGCGTTCCCAGTGTTTTTTATTTTTATTTTTTTAAACGATTATGCCGGTTTTAGCGAAAATCAAAAAACCAGTGCCGCTTTCTGGGAACATGATTTCTGCAGAGGGGCAGGAGTTTGATAAAAATCTCCCTCTGAGTTGTGGGCGGGACTGTTGGTGTGGAGTAGTCCCGCCCCTTTCTCATCATCCATTTGCTTGTACTCTCCCGCCAACTTGCAACCCCCTTCAACCCCAATCTAGCATTAGCGGTCCAACAAAAACGGTGAGCGATATTGGAGCCATTTAACTGTACAGCTTTGAGCCAGATGCCAGCTCAGACGAAGAAAACAAAGGCATTGATGGATGTATTTGTCTGGAAGTTAATGCATTGGAGTGGAGTGGAGCAGGGAGCTGATGGGCTGCCAATTGGAGTTTATACGTAACAACTACAAGCTTTGTCAAACAGCATTTCAAACGTCTGATTCAACACAATTTGAATAAAGAAATATTTAGAAAGACAGTTTTGGTCTTACTCTTCTTTACACATGTCTTTCATTATGAGAAAAGTGCTACAAGAACATGTTAAAAACGCAATTTTCATTGAAGTGGTTCTTTAACTAGCATGAATCGTTGTAATTTAACTACATTGTTTATTGGATAAGATTGTGGCGGTGCTGCAGTAGAGGTAAAATAAATAAATAACAAAACGGCAAATCCCACTGGCAGTTTAGCACATAGAAAATGAGTGTTAAGTCTGTTAAATCCAAATATAATGAAGTTAAGGATGAACTCTGCAAGGTGGTACATGTTTATAACGCAAATACTAACATTTCCCCTTATGTGGAGAACACGACCTCCACCATTGCTGAAACTCCCTTGGCTGCAGGGCTGGATAATACGAGGCTGCAATGCTTGGCGCTCACAGAAAAGAACTCGAGGGCTTTTGCAAACTGAGCTTTAATATGATGCCCTTCCAGTGTTGTTGAAAACCAAGTTTTCAAGATCTGATCAATTTAATGGAACCAGACCACAGTATTATGTCATGACATGCTATCACCAGACATTTAGAAACAGGGTATCAAGTTCTCTGAGAAGAGCTGTGCGAGAAATTACCAGTGTTTTCTGCTGCTAAATTGCCAGTCAAAAAGCTGCGATGGTGCCTCTCACAAAATGTAGATATGTTCATTGTACTGAACACACACATTTTGGCGCAAGCTATTTTGTTAAGGTACAGTTGGAATATTTTGGGGTTTTATGACAGGCTTTGCTACATGTGTTAAGATTTTGGAAATGTAATACTTTTATATATTTGTGCATTATGAAAATTGTGAATAAAAAATGTAGGATGGATTTTATTTTTCCTGATCTATATGCTAAGTTTTTAAAACATTTCCAACCCTATTGTCTTAGAATGTGTGTCTAAAATGATTGGTGAAAAAGGCAACGATTTTGCAAGCAAGATTTGTGCAAGTTTGTGTAAATTAAGCTTTCTTGAGTCAACACAACAATCTCTGAATTTTATAGTGTGAGTTTATTTTCTTACAGTTGAAATTTAAAGAAAAAAATAAAATAAAAGCATTGATAAAGACTGAAGGCTCTGCTGTTGGTCCTGTTCTGGTCCTTCACAGTAATTGCATTAGAGTTACTCTGGTTCTGCTTTAGTTCCAGTTGCAGCCTGAAGCTAGTAAATGGGTATACACACGCACGCACGCACGCACACACACACACACACACTAATAAAACAAGACAGAGATGCTGCAGAGACCTTTTCTCTTTAAAGGGATTCATTTTGAGAGTAACGTGAAGCAGAGCCCTGAAGGACCTACTGCCCTTGACCACCTACTTTTTTCATTTCTCTGAACCTTCCTTAGGAACTCCACTTACCTTTTTTACTGATTTTTTCCGATTATTTTGCATTCTTGAAAACTGAAGTTCTTCTTTACTTCATGTTACAGCTTTGAACATGTCTTTCTGACAACCAGTTAATATCAGATTTTCAAGGTTGGTATTTTTTCTCTGACCATTGAAGATGTATTTATTGGAAATACCATAGTATGATAATGTTGGTAAACTAGAAAGATAATTGAAACATTAATCCTTGGTAAAGCTGTTAAAAACTTGATATCTCATTGCGTTCCTGCTTTGACTGTGTAGAGAGAGTTCTGCCTGGTTCTGTGGTTATTTCTGAAATCATTTACTATGTATTTGATTTTTATTGGTAAGTCCAAATGACTTTTATGTATTTAAACTTAAAATGCAGCAGAATTGATGTAATGCTTTAATGCTTTCTCCTAACCTGTTGCTAAAATTTAATTTGACTGCACCACTTTTTTTTTCAAACCTATTAGGATTGAAAGGAGAACTGTGTGAGCATTTCTTCTCCACAGTCAAGAAACCGTGTGATCATGTGAACCAAGTCTGCTTTGCCAAAAGAATGTATTGAATTCCAAGGATGCAGCTTTGACAAGTGCGTGTGACTCTGCACAAGAGCTCTGATTGGGCCAGGTTTGAAGAAGCAAAGCCAGATGGGATGAAAATAGGAGCAGGCAGAAAGCATGTAATGAAAAGAAAGAATTGCAGATACAAAGGCTGTGCAGAAGCAATGCATGTGTAGCGTTTTAGCCATCTGCTTAGCTAGATCAAAATACTAAAATAATGCAATGCTGTGTGGATGTGATACATTTGTTTTGAGACTAGCATATTTCTGAAGTCACATGAGCTAGTTTTTATCTCAAGCACAGCTTTTACTACTGATAGCTGTGAGTAGGCTGCCATCTGCACTTGCAGTCCTCAGTGAGCTGACTGAATAAAGCTCTGTATTAAAATGGGTCATTTAGAACATTGAGTCTGGGAATAGTTTTTATCAGCAGTTCCCATAGGTTATACAATTTAAAAACATTTTTGTGTTGTCGAAGCGTTAGGGTTTAAACATAGACAGTCCTCTACCTTTGCCACAAAAGCATCTGATTTGCTTTGATGAAGCATTGAGGAAGAACCAATGCAAGTTAATGGTTCCCTCAACATTCATTAAAGTGGTAAATATTCTTTCGTAGACCTTTTTACGTAGAGGTTGGATCATTTCTTTTCCAAGCCGTTTTATGTCAAGCACAGAACGATAAACATTAGGACTTCCTTGATGCATATGTTAATTTCAGTTTAATTTCCCTCCCGTTGCTCCATAGATAATGGGTATTGATTTGTGACTAATATTTTGCCCTATCCTTTGTGATTGAATTTCGCAATACCTTTTTATATCCTATGGGAGCAATAACCATAAGTTAAAAGATGGGTAGGAAGTTGGAATTAAAGCAACATTAGTTCTAGTTTTGTGTATCAACGTTTCACATGTCTTAATGTTTTAAGTATCACTTTGCTCCTATGCCAATGCTATACATTCCACCTACTCAAAACCAAGAAGTGTTTCTTTCTGCCACATATTGTAGGATTGACATTTCTGACGGCCTCTTCAGAAACTAGGCTACTTCCTTTTTCAAAACAACTCTGTCAGCAGTGCTAAGAGGAGCAGTGCATGCAACTTTTCTTTTCTTTCTTTTTTTTTGAAATAGAGGGAACAATGGGAAAAGACTGAAGCCATTGAATTTAATTGGAAATGTGACAAAAACATGCTCAAAAGTCAGGATTGCAATCAGTATTTGAGAGACCATTGTCTTGTGCATGATGAGGTGACAGTTTCACCTTCAAAGTTAAACATTGTGCAGCTTTTAAGACAACATTGACATGCCGTTGTCTCACCCTCACAGTCGCAAGACTAAAATGCAATTCTTTTCATGACCATTTAACAGCAGTCTATTTTTTTTAACCTACAACAGCAATGCATTACAAAGCCAAGACCCTAACTAGCTAATCTTTTCTAACCTTTTCACTGCAAGAGCTTTGCTTGTAATTGTCGTTACATCATGTTTAGATTGAGTCTTATAAACATTGCAAAATATATTCTTCTTAGAATATACTCTGCTACTTGAGAACAAAATCAGTTTTGTAGGTCTTAGGACCACACTAAATGTAACTATTAAAATGACTTCATTATTTTAGTTGTGTTGGTTTTGCTGTTTTCTTATTTACATCGTATTTTGGTAGTTTTCCTAATTGTGTGCCTTAAATCTACATTGATCTTATTCAACATCATTATTAACTAATTATGGTTATTCTTCTATATGGACATATTTAATGTTTTTTTTTAAACTGGAGATGACTAATTTAGAGGAGCTATTTGTATTTAAATAAAGAAAACTCTAAATCTGTTGCCAGTAATGTATGTCCTACTCTTCAAATTTATAGATGGAAATTTAATGTAAAATATTTGTGCCTCCATGAAAGCAGTTTACATTTGACAAAAAAGGTTAAAAAAAAAATACAGAAATTGCCAAAGGGGAATAAAATATACAATGTTTGCAACTGGTGTGTCGCTCCTAACATATCTGGCTGGGGGGAATCTAGCACTGTTAAGACTGCTGCTGCTGATGCGTGAAATTCAACAAGTTTAGGGAAGCGTAGTGGTGTGGAGAAACTCAAGAGTGCACATTCCACACATTGCCTCTAAAGTATGTGTTCTCATTGTGCATACCTGCCTTCATCTGAAAGTGAAGTAGTATCAGAAAGTAACAACTGTGAGTGAAGGTGTGTAGTAGTTTCAGCAGACTGCTTTGAAAGGAGGTGTGTCTTTGACTTTCCTAAGATACAAGCCTCAGCATGCCAGGCCCTCAGCTCTCGCAACAAAACAATAAATATGGACTATGACTATGTAAAACTAAAAAAAAATCTTGTTGCACTGTCGAATTAAAGAAATTATAAACTGTTATTCACACAACTCAAAAAGTACATTTCTGACAAGTAAAAGGAAATTAACTCTAGTCTCTTTCTGTTCATCCAGCTTGGCAGTTTTTTATTTTATTTAGTTTTTCAACGACTGTAACCTAATCTTACTCAACTAGCAATGCTTTAGCATTATCAGGCTGTGTTCTTATCTCCCATTCAGCCTCGGAAGCCATTTCCTTGTGGGCAGTCTTGAAAGAGAGAGCTGCTAATCACATTACGTATAAGGTAACATCTTACTGGTCATTTAATGAGATTTAGAAAAGTTTTCATCGCAAAGATTGAATTAGGCTGGTGATGCCAACTTCATGGGGTTAGAGCTGCTCTTTGTAGATGGCATAGAACATATTCTTGCAGTATTTTCCTCAACATTAATATTGTGACCATTGATAATAAAATTTGCAAGAGTATTTTTTATCTTTTACTTATGGTATACCAAAGATTTAAAGCTTCTAGTTAGCGAATTGCTCAGATTTGCATCTGCATGCACCCACATTCACCCACACGCCCGATCGTGAAGTCATTTACCTCACTATGCAGTGATCCCCGTTACAGCAAAGAGCAAAGGGATCACCACTAGTCTGATTCAGCTATGATTGTCTGTTGCCTGTAACTGACATTGGTTGTTAGAGCTTGCTGAGGCTTTCTTGACTTTTGAAATAATTGTCAAAGAAGCAAATAACAGTACAAACTGTCACTACAGTTAGTCGTTAATGATTCGTATGGACATATTCATACTAACTTGAGCCTGTGCAGAAGTGAATAAAAAGCCAAGCTGAGAACACAGAGTGGGATGGTTTACTTTCAGGCATGTGGACACCGCTTTTAAAGTGCTGGAAGGTATTTTTGGTTCTACCCACCCATCTAGAGCTGGCCACTTGTAGGTGTTCTTTATTGTAGAGGCAGCATGCGTTGGGGGTTGCAGTGGGCATTTGTTGCCAGGGAGGTGATTTGTTATTTTCACCCCATTGTGTCTACTTCCTGTGGGTCATGGGTTATTGAAGCTGGGTGTTGCAGACTTTACAGATTGAGAAGAGGGGAGGGAAGTCAGCAGGATAGGCAGGAAAGTGGTCAGACCTAACTCGACAACAGTGGCTGATCAGCAGCTTGCTGTGTTTTTATCTGAGCTTGGCTAGGACTCTTCAGAACCAGGTAAATGGATATAAATTACATTTTTAAACAAATGTGTTATTTATAGTCTTTAAATCTGTTTGTACTCTATCTTTTGCTGATTTTGAACTTTAAATCCGAGATAAATTTGCAGAGCTATGCGAACGCAACAGGAATGACCTTCAGTGCGCATTTTGATAAAAGATCTTTCATTTAAGTATTTGTAAATCATTATGACTTCTATAAGTTTCAAGTAACGTTTGTTGGGGTACTATAAAGGATGTAACTTTGTTTATACTAAATGCATTATTAGTTTAAAATATTATCTTGTGTCTTTTTTGCAACAAAGAAACATTTCTTGCCTAAAAACATCAAAGTACTTGTATTTTTCCAGATTTTCCAACTAGAATTTAGTTTTTTTTAGCAAATAGATCCTTGTTTTTTATCGACAAATTCCCTCCTCTGCTTTTTAATGTGTTACTTTGCAAACACAATTCTTTGTTTGTGTAGTGTTCTCTCTAAAGTTTGCACTAAGCAAACTTCGAAACTGAACAGTGACAATAGGATGCAAAACAGGAAACCTTTTTCCCCAGAATGAGTGTTGGGAACAGTGGACCAGGACGATAAATCCTTAACCAAGTGGAAATTTCTATTATTTGACATTTTTGGAGTTTTTACTGTTTACTGTTTTTTATCTTTTTTTTTTTTAAAGCTACAAGGACCTCAAAGTACTTGGGAAAAGGCAGTTGGTTAGTGTATGATGAAAAACTAGTGGTTATACAGCTGAAGAGTTTCCATCATTATAGGTAACCACTGACGCTTCTGTGCTTTCTCAGTCGTACACAATGCAATGCTGTGTTAATATTTAAACCTGCTCAGTCTGTGTTAATGCTTCACACTTTGGGTACAGTTTAAATCTGTCGGGAAGCAGTGTAGTAAGTTTGGGAGTATCCACTTTACTTGACTACATTGCAGAAGCAATTATGGCTTTTTAAACTTTATATCTTCCCCACCATTTGAGTCTGTTCTCTTGCTTGTTGTGCATATATGCAAACATTGCTGGAAAAGGGTTTATTTTTCTCCCGATAGGAAAGTTTTTGATAGTACAACATGACTGTAAACAGAACCACATCATCTCAGAACGTTTTTTTTATTTTATCTTTGTTTTTGATTTCCAAAGAAAGCACTGAAATCTAGAATAGCTTGTTGCTGTTCATGACTTTTTTGGTGTTCGACAACAGTGTTTACAGAGATAGCAGCGGAACTACCAAGGTCTAACTTTTTTAAAAGGTAACCTCGATTTTCAAGTTTGAGCCATGAGAGAATTTTACAGTTGCGCATAAAAGAAAAATGAATATGGAATGGAATAAGAGTTGAAATTAAAGATTGAACAAAAGAAGCATACAAACCAATATTTTTTAACCATATATATATTAGGGACTCTTCGAGTCTAAAGGAAGTGGATGATCATTCACATAATGACACCGTCTCAACTATGTAGAGTTTTAGAGGGAACATTTTATGTAAACACAGCTGCTGAAGGTTGGTGTTTGGTCATTCTGCAGCTTTGAAGCATTTAAAAACTCCTGCTTGCAGAAGTGGGCTCACACTTGGGTGTCTTTACAATGCATAACAGATGTCTGTTAACCAATTTATTTTTGAAAAGGTCTGAATGGATGGAATGCTACGATAACAGAAATGTCTTAGCTGCAGCAATGTTTGTCTTTTCTTGTTTGTTTTATATTCTTTTTCTGGCACGAGGAAACATGTATGCCTATAGCCGCTCTTGTTTTTGCTGTTGCACGAGGGTCTACAGGGGATTATTAGACTGTTTGTTTGGCATGCAATATCACAATATTGCTGTTTGTAATTTTGCAATCGTGTGGTGTGAATTTGTTGAAGTAAACTATTTAATTAGAATGAGTTCCATTTGAAAGCATTTTGACGAGATCAAAAGTTGCTTCAGGAAATGTGCCTTTTCCCACATTTTTGTAGAGATTTTAATTTCCAAACGGACGTTCCCATATTGGGAGCACATGCACATCAAATATCCGTTCAATATCAGATTTGTTGACTTCAAATTTTTCATGTGACTTTTAAAAAGATGAATCCATTGTCCTTTATTGAGGGCAGCAGTTATCCAGTGTCTCGATATCGGATTGTTCTCCCAAAAATTCGTTCCTTCTTTGTTTATATCTACCTGTATCCACATATTTTTCTAGTTTTACACTTGCCTGTGTGTAATTGGAACCCATTAAAGTCATGTGAAATGCCAGAGTAGCATTCCTCACTCAGTGTTTATTTGGCAGACATAATAACTGTCACATCAATAAAGCTAATGTACTAAGACCGTTGCTGTCACTATAATCACTAAGAATAGAGAAGTGAAGGTTTTGAAAGCTACAGGAAGTTTAAGTTATGGTATAAGGTCTGCAAGTAACATCAGATAATTGACTACCATAATGCCCCAATGTTCTGAAGATCTAATTTTCCTCTTCAGCTTGCATATAACTAAAAAACCTCTAATTATCTCTGACGGAGGCACAAGGCAACAGCGTATTTCTGACCTCTGGTTTTAAAGAGCAGGTTTTTTGTTTGTTTCAACCATTTGAAAATGCAACTGATTAGTCTTACCCTAACTTAACCGATCTCTTGGCTTCTAACTCACGTGATTTATGCAAGAAAATTAAAAAATAGCTACTGTCCACTAGTTTACCATTTGGTTGAGTTTCAAACATTTTAAAACATTTCATAAGGAAGACTAATATCACAATAAAATAACAAATATAACCTATTAAAAAAATAGGGTCTGGTTTTCTAAATTCCAGCTGTATGGCTATAGAAGAGAAGCAGATTCTAAACATTGTTCATGCTTGTTGGGATTTAGGAGTTGTGCTTGATAAATGTAAACTATTGCATTAATATCCATGTGACTAAAATAGCTAATTGCATTTAGTGCATTAATAGTGGAAGAATTCTGAATTTTAAGCTTTGTTTCCTTTTAAATGGACTGAGATTTGAGGTTCCCAGAGATGTTTCTGACCTGTGTGGGAAGAAGAGATGCTTGCATAAAAAGGGGTCTTGTGTTGTGTGTCAGATTTGCTCTTTTCTTTTTAAATACAAGAGCAGTAGTTGAAGTGGAAGCTTGGCTAAACTGTGGACAGATTCAAATGCAATTTATATTGCAACTATGAATATCACAAATAAGTTAGTGTTGTAATTAGGGCTGGGTTGATAAAACTGATTAATCAATCTGAATCAATCCAAGCCTTATAGATCTATAATCGATTCATAAAAGTAGAGATTGATCTTTTATGCCTTTCCTTTTCTGCTGACCTAACGCATAACGCCAGTAAAGCCAAAGTCCGTTAGCTTGATGCTAACGTCTAATGGAATCTCCCATAGGACGACAAATTCTAACGCTTGGTCAACCTAAACCTACATTGCTGACTAAATATGAATATCTTCAAGACATATAAAGATTATTATTGTATTTCTATACAAATATGTCTAAATGTGTAAACTGTGTTAATTCAGAATTGAATGAATCGAGTAGATCAAAAGAATAGAAAAAAAAGTGAATTGAAACGATCCAGGCTCTGGCAATCGAATCAAATTGATTCTGAAAATTATTTGTGATACCCGCAATAGTTGTAATCTTATACTCTTTATTATTATTTTGTAATAATGGACATTTCATTTTATATGGTAGTTAGACGATAAAGAGATGGTCTTACTATTTAACAAATCATTGTGTTATTTAGTGACTGCTGAAAACTAAATGTGGACCACTTGCAGAAGTTAATCCATTTGGATAGCATATAAGCATTTAATTATTGTTTATACTTTGTACAAATTATGCAGACAGAGACACTGCATTTGGTGGATATAGTGATTCAAAGTGTGTCATGGATATCTGACTTAACCTAATGATAAGTGTTTGCTGTATGGCTGCATAGTATTAGTAAAGTATGTGGAATATGAAGTGGTTAAACTTTGTAGTAACAACATGACTTATAAACAAAGACCTCACAATATGTTGTTAATATTTCTCCGATTTCGCCAAGTTGACTGGATTGATTCTTACAGACACAATTAATTTAGTAAGACTTTAGTTTACAGTGAATATTGTAATTGCAGCAAACCAGCAGTACTTAAGAACACCTAGGTTACCTACTAATTTTACCAAATATTCCAACACTCTTCTAGTCTTGATGCAGTTAACCTGAGAAGATATTGAGGAATCTTCTCTGACCTTTTGGTCTTGCTTGTGTAGGTTTGGAAGCACTAATGCCACCAGTTGTCCTTTCATCTACAGTGGCCTGACGGGGTATTTTTTTTTTAGCATGTAAAGGAAGCGCTTTGGTTCAGTCTTCTTTTATTAAAGAGCTTCCATGAATGTGGTTAGCAAAGGCCTTTTTGATTCATTTTAATTGATGAATTGATACATTAAAAGTTATTTTCCTAAAACATCTGGGGTATTTATCAAGACTGGAAAAGAAATACCCTCACATCACACATTTCACCATAACCACACATCTGTTCAGTCAAAACACATCCTTAAGTATATTAGTAGGAACAAATTCTAAAACACTGGTATGTTGTTTTGAGAGAGATAAATAAATATGGGAAATTTAAATATGTATAAACTCTCAGATTCTATGAATATGTCATAGTCAGATATAACGGGGGAAATGCAACAAAAGGGGTGTAAAATAAAGAAAAAAATGATCATTAATTTAAATATTTGGATATTTTACTTCTGAAACTTGACAGCTTCACTTAAGAGAACAACATGAATGGTAAAATTAGGTAAATTGCAATCCCTGTGCAAAGTATTATCATTTAATATATATTTTAAACAAGATGTGTCACAGTAGGAACATTACATTAGATAAAAAAAGAATTTGATTGTAAAGAAAAGGGGTATACTGTTCATTTTAAAAATTTCTATCTGTTTGACCTATTACAGACGTTGCCTCTCACCATATACAAATATAATGGATTATTTTGAGTTACACAAAAAAGGACACAAATTTTCCTTGACCCACCCCAAGGGTATAGCTGTTGCTGTTCTCAGAACGTCTGAGGCAACCTGATTAAGTAAAAAATGGGAGAGGTCACAAATTGCAGATGCTCTCAAACACTGCACAACTTGATAGAGTTACAAGGTTCAAACAAAAACAAGAGCACACTTCGTACACTCTGCAACTTGAAGAATGAAGGACACACACTGAAAGCACTTTACATGGGCATTTAACCCCCATGGTAGGCTTACCTTTTTTCTATAATTTGTGAGCATTTTCTTGTGGTTAATAAATTAATGTTTATGTGATTCTTGATTTTTTTATTTTTTATTTTTTTTTAATACATTTTTTGGTATCAAAAAGTGTCAGGTAATTGACAGTATTGTACTAAAAGGTTTAAAGAAATTTCAATATAAGTATAAATGTGTTATAAATATGTATGTGCCTTGGAGTTTAGTTTTAGATGGTAAATAAAGAAATAAATAAACATAATTTTGTTCTTAAGGAACCACAAAGTGAGATTAAAGAATTGTCAATATTTACAGAGAAAAGTTACATTTTTTCTGACCTGCTTAGAAAAATAACTTATTCTAATTGCAAAATGGAAGGATCTAAAATAAATCTAATAATAAAAACTTACACCGAGCATTTCATAATTATTCTGTTAGTTTATGTCATCTGTGTAGATAATTGTAGCAATTTAAAAGATTGATCAGAGAAAAGACTAAATTTGTCATGTTAGGCTTTTAAAAATCTACTCCATCAACATCAGGTGGTAAGAATAATGTGAAGTTGCCTTTCTTGCAAAAGCTGACAATGAACCTGTTGTTGGCAACACAGTAGTAAAATAGATTTTCATGAACATCTGCAGTGCAGCTTTGAATTGGATCAGAACAACATTTTTTGTTGTTGTTGTAAGAATAATTTTAAATGTCATTCAGATTCAACCACGTTAGGAGAAAACCATCTGGGACGTTCACGCAGGGTATGTTTAGTTAAAAAAATAAAAGGATGACACTGCTCCTCCCTTCACATTCACTGTGCATTTGACTATTTTACTGATCCAACGTCGCCATTAAATTCTTAGCGAGATGGTCTTTTCACACCATATAAAGAAGTCATGGTTGGCAACTCCTGTCACCGTTGTGCAGGATGTTGGTAAATGTCCAATCGCAGCATATGATGGCTGTTATTTGCACATTTTTTTCTTCAGCACAAGTACAGATGGAGCTCTAGGTAATCCAAAGTAGTTTGCATGTACTACCTGCAACTTTTTAATATCCAAGATTCAAATAATGAAATACTTGTGGGAAAGGAGTGTTTGTACTTATCACCAAAATTTACCTAAATTTACTTAAAATTCATTGTAATCGACAATAATACTGCAGACAGGGATGGGCTCTTGAATTGCAGCTATACTTACGGTGAGTATTTATTGCTAGCCTTCTGTATAAGCTGCACAGTGGTGAGGTGTTTTGCAATATAATCTCACAGTGAGAAGGCGCTGGTTTGAATCCCAGCTGGGTCTTTTCTGTGTGTAAGTTTGCATGTTCTCCCCGTGCAAATGTGGGTCGTCTCCTGGCACTCCAGCTTCATCTCATAGTCCATAAGCATGCCTCATAGGTCCAAGTTGTTTTTGTAAATGAGTAGTGGTTCTCAATTGACTTACCTGGTTAAATACATTTAAAAAAAAGTATAAAAAAGGCAGTTTATATGATCACTTTACTTATCCATTTGTATGTCAGGATGTCAATGGTATCAATTAGTTGTATTTTCAAGCTTAAGAATAATCTATTATGCTGTGTATCACAAAAAAGATGGACTAAAACATTTTTTTCCTCAGGATTAAAGGGAAGAACTGTCATTTTAATTTTTTTTTTAATAAACATTCTCATAATAATGTTGGTCATCACCACAATTGAGACAAAACAACTTTTAGATGATTTGGGATCAAAAGTATTTTAAGCTATACCCCCTCATCAACTTTTTAACAAACAAAATGTCAATTGTCCTTCTGTCTCATGTCTGCAACACCACTGTTATAAGCACTACACCAGGGGCATTAACTAACAGACAGTGGGTCATCCAGACCCGGACCCACATCCGAACTTGATGCAGAGGAGGAGGATAACTGCATTGACGCTGTTGTCCTTGCAACCAACACATTCTCACTCCCAACTCGTCATATATGGACGTATTTTCTGGGCCCCCTCCGCGTCACTTTTTGACATTTCCTGTGTCCCCAACTCGTGGTTTTTCGATGTGCTGTCTGATCCCATTAGATCAGGGATCTCCAACCCGTACCTGTCCGAGGATGACTTTGCTCTTTTATTCTTTTTTATTTTTTTGATTCAGAAGTAAGTTTTATTTTGGAAAACTACCACATTTTGTTTATCTGCCTTTCTTGACGCGTCGCACGACATAAAGCGGTTGTTGCTCGGAGCGCTAGCCAAGTTTTATGAGCCTAAAGCCAAAAGGGAACAAGAGCCAAACAAAAAGACATGTTTGGGAAGTTTCTTTGGGGAGGACAGAGCCAGTGAGGAAACTGAAGAAGAGCCTTCATCTCCAAAGAAACATAAAGCTGCTATTTACAGACAAAACCATAAGTTTTCCTCGACATATGGCTTTATCAAGACGATTGTTTCCACATACCAAGTTGCTCTGCATAATGTGTGGCGACTGACCCTCAAATGTTTCACATGATCTCACAATAATAAAGATGCAGACTCGATGGATTTATGCTTATATTATATTTAGAAAATGCCAGTTTACAACGGTTGCGTCGTTTTATTTTGCCTTATTTATCCATCACACCTTAAATGTTGGACACAGCTGAAGTTGCCATCCTGTTGTTAGCCTCCACTTTTACATTAAGGGGAAAATCTATATCACAAAGTGTAAGTTTAAATCAGCTGCAAATATTTGACAGAGAATGAAAAATCAATCAAATAAAGTTGCCGACCTACTGAAGTTGTTTTTTAACTGAGGAAACTGGTAAAAAGGACATTTAGGAATTTTTCATACAGAAAGGCTGACTTAAGCAGGAATTTTCCAGTTTTGAACTGCAACCCTTATAGATTGAAAAACTTCAAACATTTGCGTGTTTGAGTTGTGGGAGAAGGTAACGAGGACTAGTGGATCCTCCGTTCATTTGTTTTTTTTGGTGATGTCGGCAGTTGTCCTGGGAGTGTTCCTGTTGTGTATGTGTGTGCGTGTGTGTGTGTGTGGGGGGGGTGGGGGTGGTGGTGCACAGTTTCATGTGTTTTGTGTTACGTGACATTAAATACTGTCAAAAAGTTTAAAATTGTACTAAATTAATTTGAAGTGAGAGCTGGAAATTAATTACATACAGATGTGCCACCAATCATCAGCTATTTAAAAATGTATTACACTAACTATGTAGACATAATTTTCTTTTCCGGACCATAACTTCAAGAAATTTTTTCTAGCTGGACCGCTTTACATTTTAGTTGAGGACCCCTACACTACACAGACCATACAGATGCAGTAAAGAATGTGACTGCAAACTGCGACGGTTTTCTTTTCCACTGCGCTGGGATAAAGGAGGATATGACAGTGTTACAGAAAAAGCTGTGTAAAAGCAACAAGTTGCACATCATCATCAGTCAGCATATGCATTTTGGTTGAACAGTTTTGAACTTTGAATGTGGGTTAAATTAATATCAAAGTATTTTTCCCCAAAAGACACATTTTTTAATGTATATTGGTGAATTTTTTAAAGTTTCTCAGTTTTGAATTTAGGCATCATTTACCTTTACTCTAGATTGCAGTAAAATGATCTCTCGCTCCCTTGTTCCTCTTTTGAAGTACTAAGTGATAGCATTAGATTAGATCTGTATCAGCGTGCGACTGGCTGAGCCATCTGTCCCATCTGAGTGGGCTGTGCTAAATGACCTGCACCCCAGCTGCACTGACTCATCCTGACTAGGACAAATTATCTGTTTGTTCCTCAGAAGAAGAAAAAAAAACACACAGCAAAGGATGGAGTGATGAAAAATCAGGGTCAATATGTATGGAAGGAAGCCGAGGTAGAAAGCGCAAAATTTTGATAATGGCATACATTGCTGGCATTTTTTTGTCAACCAAACCGCAACAAGTACCATTTTTAAGGGGGGGTTTACTTTGTTAATCAACTGTTTCAGCTTTCCAGCTCCACTTTAACATGTAAAGAACAAAGTATTTAATTTCCATGCAGTTTAGGTAGGTTTATTTCATTTACATATGCAGTTTTTTCTGATTTGAATATGTAAAAAGATTGCTTGGAAATTAAAAGTCACTTTAAAAAAGGTAGCAGTGCAAGAGCGTCAATGCAGTTATCCTCCTCCTCCTCTGTTTGTTTATGCTGTTTAGTGCCAGTAGTTTACATTTGTTATTATGCATTAATAGGCTAGTTAGAGGACACAACCCCCAAATGTGCTTACAAAGGTGTTGACAAACTGACACATATTACACAGTTCAGTTTGTCTGAAACATGACAAAGATGAAAAAGGATATTTCAGTGATGCTGCAATTTGACAAAAATGTGGTCAGCAAATGCGCAATACCACTCAAAAACATTCCTTGTTCTTACTACTAGGTAGCTAAAACTGATCGAATAAAGACTTTTCTAAAAGAGAGCCATGATCGTCAGAGATTTTAGCACTCATGGCCTTGGTGACGAGGTATGCTGAGGGAGAAGGAGGGGAGACAAAAGCTCCTCTGTTTAGTGCTGCAACTTGTATAAGTCGTCTTTGTTTGCAGGGCATGACTAGGATTCTCGCTAAACTTCTATTTTTACTTCCTTGAGCCTCAGAACGAACAATTAACGCACAAGTAAGAGTGGCTGGCCTTTGGCTGAATGAGGCTGGTCGACAAACGTCATCTGCCTGCCATAAGGAGCGGGGACTTCCATAACAGATGTGCATGCCTGTGGACCACCATCTGTGAACACATGTTCATAATCAGTTGATAAGTTTCTGAACCTAAAGTAAAAACTTTAGGACTTCTTAATTTCTGTACTATGGACTTGAGTTGGAGGGTTGAGCTGTAACTTCTTAAACATCTTCAGGTGCAAAGTAACAACCAATGCTTTTTTTGCTTTTTTAACACATAAACAAGAAAAATGCTTAACTATATAGACAGTTCTATATCTGTAAATCTGCTTTGTTCAATCTAATCACCCATTTTCAGATGAGAAAAAAGCTCCATTGTAACTTTAGATATACTTTTTCTCTCTTTGTTTACAAACAAAATTCTTGTAAAAATACCTGCAAAAAGTACAATTTAGTATATTAGATTTGTAACTTTTTTATCACTGTGCATTATAGGTGGTATTGTGTGTTTCTGCCTATGTGCTTTATTTAGAATTGGCCAAATGAGTGCATCTTTTTAAAATCTTCTTTGTGCGCATGGCATGGCTAGTTTTACATCTTTTTTTTAACATACACATATGAAAAGAGAATGATCCTGTTTTATGCTAAATAATATTCATAGGCTCCAGCATGACCCCAAAAGGGACAAAAAGGGTTTAGAAGATGGAATGTAGGGTTGTGCCGATGGACGATACCATCGTCCATCGTGATGGTTGACTGACATCCCGATGGAGAGACACCATCGTGATGCCACGCCCCCGCCACGCTGCGAGTCGACCCCATAAGCCGCGGTTACATGTGCAAAATATCTTGATGGGATCAATGGTCGGATTAGAATCCAACCGTGTAGATGAGCCCAGAAAAACTTTTTCAGATTATAAAAAACATTCACATGGGTCACACTTTCGGTCGGAATAAATCATTCGCACATGCGCAGTAGTGTTTTTAAAAGTGAAACTTAGTTCTGCCGAGCGGCTACATACATAGATACGTCAGCTCAGTATTATACAAGATGATCTCCTAAACATGCTTTTATTAATGTTTGAACGGTTTCTAAGGACTGAGCGGCCTTTCTGCTTCGAAGCTTACACACTACGTTAGCTAAGCTAGCGCTCCGAGCTCTGCCCCGACACCCTTTTACCGGGAGACCCGCTTCTCCTAAATTCCGGTTGCTCGTTCACATAGAGCTGCGGGACGGATCATAGTCCTAAGTCTCCCCCACGTTACAAAGCATCCTTACATCCCCTAAAACACAAAACTGTAAGTCCGTCTGCTCTGCTAGAGACACGTTCGCTCGCTCCACCGGTCTAAAAGGCAGGACCGGAGCACTTCTTTTTCTATTTTGTTTATTTTATTTTTTTAAGTCACTTCCCTCCGTTTAGACTGGATCATCGCAGATGAGTCATTATTTGAGAAATAAAATAAATAAAGTAATAAAGTAAAATGACGAATAGCAATTATATAAGAGCGAAACATTAAAAATAGCCCCCCCCCGACGATATCATCGTCCATCCCGATGGTTGACTGCAAACATCGTCAACTGCCAATTTAGGGGACATCGCCCAACCCTAATGGAATGAATGAGTATTCATAGAAATCCTACCAAGCCAATTTTTCAAAACTCTTCTTTTAGTATACTTTCACAAATGGAAAAAAGTGTTGTGCAAATTGAGGCATCTAGAGTTTGATGTTGATTTTCTGCCTTTTTTTCTTTTTCTGATGATCACATTGTATATTACCTTACATTTGTGTATGCTAAAAAAGATTGACCTTTTCATAATTAGTTTACAGGAGAAAACATGATCAAAAGTTAAAACATAAATCAATCCCTCTTGTTAGTCAAAGTACTTCAGATAGTTTTTGATTGACCCTTCCCACATTGATGAGGGAAAATGTGATCAATATTGGCGACACAAATCTCCTGAACTTTAGCTTTTGGTGGGTCACACTGGTTATGATTTTTGATTATTGACATGTGGTGTCTTCTCAGCCTCTTGATTCCTAATCAGACTATGGTCACATATCATAAAATGCCATAGCGCAGCAACCTAAATGCAAGTTTTTCAGGAAATTGGCAGGTGGCCACGCTGCAGCACTTGTAATTGGGAGGCGGCAGTCGTCGAGGTTTTAAGAAAAAGTGAAAGTTTTACAGTAACCAGATAATTGTTTTTGACACTAGTCAGTAGTCGCCTGAGCACATTTCGAGGTTGCTTAGTGGCAGTCCAGTGACGGGTGGGTGTCAGGAAGGCAGCAGCGCAATAATTAACTGATGGGGGGGTCTCCAAAGTCCCCCAAATTGTCTGATGATTGTCCGATTTCAGATTGCCACCCCCTGCCATCCCCGTGCCCTGGTGCTGCCGTCCCACTGCTGCCGGCCAATTGTTAGAAATCGGCTGCTACCGATTCTAACAATCAGCAACTATTCTGGCGACTATAGGTCCTGCACATGATATGACAACACCACAGCAACTCTGAAACCTGTGTCTTAACGAATTGTGGTTGATGCTGAGAAGAATACAAATAAGACTGAACATTGAGTGCTACACTACTCATATGAACAATGCACAAGAAGGACGAAGAAGAAGAAGTTTTTTGGTGTTGCCTTGGTTGCAGTACAAAGTGTTGTTCGGACAGTAAATAGACAGTTTATAAAGTCCCGGGCTACCGGGCGTATATGGCAACCGGTGGCACATTGTATGGACGGCTGCCATCTGGAGACATTAGATATCCTCCAATCAAAGGTGGCCACCAAATTTTGTAATGATGTCATGTCATCTCCGCTTGACTGACAGCCGCCGTCTACATTTATGACCATGCTAACGATTATTAGAAAAGTCTGGCGGCGGTAGCTAATCTTGAAGATTCTGCCAATGCCATTGCCTCCTCATTGCGTGGTGGCAGTTGTATTTGTGACCATAGCCTAAGTTCAAAAATTGATTCAACTTTTCCTAATAGGTTTTTCTAAAATAAAACAAAAAAAACAAGAGATTTTTTATGTTTCTATTAAATTAACCGTAGATATTTTTAATGGTTGGTTAAATCAAAAAGCTTCAAATGCAGCTTGATTTCAAGTTCAATGAGTTATTCTTTGAATAACAGTTAAACTAAAAGTGTTATTCTTTTTTCTTTGTATTTTTGAGAACATTTAAGCAGTGCAGCAATAACATAAATGTTTAAAAAATTAAGCTAAAAAAATAAAAGTAGTCAACTTTATTGTTGACTTACTTTTTGTTAACAAAAAAACAACAAATTGATTTTGCTTAAACTTCATTTTGATGGCTCACAACAATACTTTTTCCAGTTATTCGAAATACATTAGGCTTTAATGTTTCTTGTTGTACACTATGTGGACAACTGCATGCTTACAGTATCTCTTATACTGGATTATTCTTTCTGGATGTTTGTCTTTGCTTAATTCAGCATAGTTGTAGCACAGCTCCATCCAAAACTTTTTTGAATCTCCAGTGATATTTGATGAAGAGGCCTCTGACAGTATGACTCGCTCTGTTGGCATCTCTTTTCAAGTCCCCCAGCCCCTCTGTCTCTGTCATCATCTTAGCATGCCCCTCAATACCACTCACTGTCCCATTTTGGCTGTTGAACCAGGGTGGGCAAACGGAGAGGGGGTGTCTTCCCGCGTCTCATCCTATCAGAGGACATACTTAAAGAAAAGGCGGGTAGGGATAAAGAGGGGCTGGCAGGCGTAGCTGTTATGTCTGGAGCCCTCCCCATTCTGGTTCAGGATCGTCCTAAGCTGTCCCATTCCCCATCTGGTTTTGTGGCTGACATCTCTATTATTGTTCAGAATTTTGGGTATCAAGAAAGGCTGAAGTGAAGGTGTGAGTTCTACGGTGATACTTTGTTTAAATTATCTTGATTCAAGTTAGTACTGCCTTTAATGGAATATACAACCCAAAAAGCAGGACTAAATGTCTTAACTTATTCTTGAGCACTGACGAGAGGTATGTAATCAAGTTCCTAATCAAGATGTCCTTTCTGACTTTATACTGGAGTAAGTAAGATTTATAAAAATGCGGGTGCAATTAGATTTGCTTGCTTTTTCTTTTTTTCTTTTTTAAATGTTTTGAATTTCCTTGGCCTTACTGGGTGACTCCACATGTCCAATAAAATATCTTTTGGATTCCTGGAGTAAAATATTAATTCTTGCCGTGGGTTTTTAAATATTTTAGAAAATGTCGGAGAAAATTGATTTACTTCTCAACTTGATGTTATTTTGGCTTTGCTAATGACTTATCTGAATGACCATATACAGAAGGTTGTGTGTTCTCATGAACATCCCCACTTCCATCTTTTGGGTGATGACAAAAAATGAATGTTGGCCCCTGATTCCCTCAGTTCATATAGACTTAATACAGCATGTATGCATAGCACATTACATTCTAAGGGATAGCCTGCTGTCTGAAATCTTTGACCCTTTTGGAAATGCAGGGGGTTATGCATTATTATTAGAAGAATTATCAGCTAACATTGCATTTAGACAGATTTAACTCTTTAAAAAAAAAAGATTTTAAATAAATTAAATCTTATAGTTTTATCCGTAAGGATTTGTTGTAATTATTTATTTTCATTTTATGTTTGCTTCACATGAATGAGATCAACATGTTTACTGTGTCTCCTGCCTCAGTTCTGAGCATGAACTACTTTCTCAGTTGTCAACACACTCGCACTGGGCGGGCCTGGCCTCTCTGTAACCCAAGATCTTGGTCCTTCTGCTCCCCACAGGGTAACAAGATCCAAGATCGCTTTGTCATATACAGAAGAGAGAGGTTCCCTTAACACACCCACTGTCTTTGTTCAACCATTGCTTTATTGCTTATCAGTTAGAGGCTAACCCAACAGACAGGGGAAAGTCAGAATTTTTATTTAGAAAGCCTAGGACAACCAGGTGGGGGTTCTGTAGGCTTTTGCTTACCTTTACTATTGCAATTTTTACAAGTTCTTCAATAATCTTGTTTTAGTTCATTTATCAGCTTTGTCACACTGCAAATGATTTTGCAGTGCAATGATTCAATTTCAGATTTGATGCACTTTGTTTTAACTGTCTGCTTTAACTGGTAACTGTAGCACCTTTTTATTTTGTTGAAATAAAAACAAATGTAGGAAGTTTTTTTTATTCTCATTTTATAGAATACCACTGATGTATTCTAAAGTTTACTGTCGAAAATACTCCCTGAATTCTGTATGTGAAGCTCAAAATCGCAGATGTTTTTTTTGTTGCCCTTTTTTTCAGTTAGCTTTTTCTATTAGCTTCTCTTCACAGTCTATAAAATAGAATGAAAAACAAAATAAATCACTTTTTGGGAAGCTTTTCTTTATATATTAGGTCGCTGAAATCTTTTGAACAAAGCTTTTGTTCTGAAAATCCCAGATCTATATTTCTGCTTCAGGCCTCTGTCCTCTGGCTCTCGCCAGTCTGTAGAAAGGGTAGCGCTGCTAAAATTTAAGTGCACAGAGAAACAAAAGCCCTCCCGGGATACATGGAGTGAAAATGACCATAAATAAAGCTTTTGGTCAGCTTGTGGTCATCAGGGAATGAAACAGTCAGTGTGAGAACATGCGTATAACCTTTGGCCTCATTTTTGTGCTTACCCTGCAGGCATGGAAGAAGCGATGGTTTGTTCTTCGCAGTGGTCGTCTAACAGGCGACCCAGACGTCTTGGAGTATTACAAGAATGACCACACCAAGAAGCCTATTCGTGTAATAGATCTCAACTTGTGTGAGCAGGTATTACTCCTTGTTACATGGGAAACACTAGATTTGTGTTATGACAGTTTTGCTGTAGATGCAGTGCAGATGGTTACTTTGTTCTTTTCTTTCTTTCTTAAATGAGGGTGTGTTTAAAGCCTGCTAGTCTAGCTTTATAGTTCATTTCACATTTTTTTTTAATTTATGTAAGCCATTATATTTGTGAAAATGAACACGTCTTGGGAACTTCAGTATAACTTAGTAGGTAAGGCTGTTTGTATAACTGGGGGTGGGGTGGAGGGTTGATTAGGACTTAACCAGAGATAAAGTACCAATTAACTAAGCTAAATAATACACAATATAATCACTGTGACTTAGACATAACTCAAAAAACTAAAATTGCAACAGTAAAGCCTAATTTATTTAAAGTTTAATTGTGTGGCTAAATGTTTTCTGCATGAAGAATGAGGGGAAAAAAACCCAAAGGAAATCTTCCAAGAAATGTAGGGACATCTTTACTTTTAACCATTATAAAATTGTTTACATTATGCTTATTAGTTATATATTCTATTCATTCAGTTACCTTTTCATGTAATATTGAGGACCAAAAGAATTGGCACATATGAAATAATTAAACATTTATTAAAAAAAGATCAATAGTTGCCTCATCTAGAACTAAGTTAATCATTCTCAAATATTTCAAGTAAAAAGAAAATGGTAAAAAGCAAAATGTATTAACCATCAGGTAGTTTTTAATTCTAATCATGTTTTCTCACTCCGCTTTTTTTTTTAAAATACCAATTCTTAGCAGTGACTTTCTGGAAGACGTTATATCATCAGCAATGCCCAAAATACACAAAAACCACTGAGAATCTCTGACAAGTGATGGTAATTAAAATGGTTCATGGTTACTTGGGGAGCTCTACAAAACATCATGGTAAAGTAAACGACACTAAAAAAACTTGCGTACAATTAAAAAATAATTATGAAACAGGAAATGAAAATGTTAAAATCATTATTTTCGCATGTGTTAAAAACCAGCCAGGGTTCAGTTCTGTTTTTTTTTTTCTGAATAAGGCTTAAGGAGGAAGTGTAAGTGTTGCCCTTTGGTATGTCCAGGAGCAGCTGATTAGCTGACCCGAGGGACTGGGAGAGAGGTGCGCGCATGTAAGCGCTCAGAGTTCAGGGCAAGGCCACTGAAAGCATAAATACAATTAAGTCTCTTAAATGAACAGGCAAAAAACCCAAGACTTATTCACCAAACTGTGTTTTTTATTATTAACAAAGATCAAACCCAGTCACCTTGATACTGAACCACTATGCTGTAAGACACAAACTCCGTTGACGTCTCACCCTAGGTTGATGCTGGGCTGACGTTTAGCAAGAAGGATTTGGAGCACAGCTTCATTTTCGACATTAAGACCATCGACCGTGTCTTTTACCTGGTGGCTGACACTGAGGAAGACATGAACAAGTGGGTTCGCCACATCTGTGACATCTGTGGTTTTAACCCCACTGACGATGGTAAGCGTTGCCCCAGAAGTTGCTATTGTCCTCCTAACAATTACAACTCCTGTTACTGTTGTGTCGATGTTTGTTTCAGGGAAGTTGAATACTCTACAGTAAACAAAACTGATTATCGTTAAGCCATGTTTTAACATTAGCTATTTTATTAATCAGCCAAAAAAAAGGTAATTAAACCTGAAGGTCAAAATGACTCCCCAACCATTTGTAATGTGAGCTAAAGAGCAACATGACATTTTTTTCCATTTAGCTTTCAGGATTTTCTTTATTTATTTATGGGGAATGAAAAACTCGCTGCGCTAAACTTGAATTCTCCTCCGCAACAGTATTTTATTCAAAAGTTGTTGTTTGACGAAACGTCTTACCATCTTGCACCAGGCCTTTTGTTAGTTTTTGGTCAAATGCATACACAGAGAGCACTGTAAAAAGCATTTTTTTTTCTTTTAAATGTCTCTAGAATTGGGCAAAATCTTAATACAAAAGTCTTTATGTGAAAATGAATCTAAAGTTTTAAAAATCCGACTTTAGTTTGCTGGTGTTTTAGACATGTTTTTTTAAGGAGACCTATAGGTCCAGTGATCTGAAATACTTGAACTCCTCCACACAGTCTAGCTCCACTTCTCCTGGGAACCCACCAGATGGAGGACATTTTAGCTGTTTTATTTTTATTGATAAATATAATCATAGTTCTGTTGTTGTCCATTAACATGTATGAGTTAATGAGCCACTGCTAAATATTTCCAAGTTCTGCTATAAAAGTTGTAAATATTTTCTGTTTGCTATTAGCATAATCAAAGCACCAAGTGTTAGTTTCCGATTTCTTTTGCTCCTCAGCAGTAAAATGTGTCAGCTTTTAAGTGAGGTTTGACATAAGGGACTGCACAGGTTCTTTTTAGAAGAGGACACTTTTCAAAGTTGTCAAGTGACTCACTGCTTATGGTGCTCTGTCATCCTTGCAGCTATGCCTCAAGTTCAGAAAAAAAACACACTAACACTGAGATCCTCTTGAACAGAATTTTTCATATTGGCTCTTTAAAGACGCACAAGCTAACAGACTTTTCAAGGATAAAAATGGAGACATATTTTTTTTTTTCAGATAGGCCTCTTTGGCTGTTATTATAAAAGAATGTCCTTGGCTCTCTTTCTGTTTGCACTTCTCTGTGTGTGAGACCCAGCTCCCACTCCTCTGTAATGTGTGGCCACACTCCATGCAGAGCGCTACAGAGCTGAGCAGATATTAGAGGAAGGAACATTAGGAAAGCTGGAAGAATGGAAGCTCTCAGAGATGGTGTAGGTGGTATAGATTAGTACTTTCACACACACAAAAAAAAGCATTCCCCTTTTTTTTTTGTTTTCTCTCCGCAGATTCTTACACAAAACCTAAATAGCAAAAAGGAGCGAAAAGAGAAAACTAACAAAAGTGGCCAGAATTGACTAGAAATTTTTTATTAACTCAAAACTGCTTTCATTTTACAACAAAATAGGATGGCTTGGATTATAAGTAGTCATCTTTGTTCACATTTTAGGAGAACAACTCAAGCAGACATTTTATTTTAAAAGATTGGAAATATGGTAACTCTCCCTGTTACAAAGCACAGACCTTGGTGAGAAACTGTATTTATCCAGTGTGGGAAGAAAAACAACAAAACACACAGGCTAAATATCCCAACAATCTACAAATGCCAGTGTTTTAAGACAGGGTAAAGACTTTTGACTGTGCTGTAGCATAATCCCTTTTTGTTTTCCTTCATTTTGCAGTGCTTTTACTTGAGTTTGGTCATTGTCTTTTTTTATTTAATTTTTTTTAATTTAAGCATTATCAACTGAACACATGGTCTCATATTTGGTCCTCTGAAATGTTAGTTTCACCCCAAAAATTAAAAATCTGAACCAGAAAGTTTTGTATAATAAGGGAACAGATTCCAGTACTAGGTTTGCCTTGCAAAAGAAGAACGAACGATAAAACAGAAGGAATAAAAATAATATCTGAAGCACAAGTAAGACGTGAGGCAGTTCAATTTAAGGAGAGGTATTGAATGAAAGTTTCTCTCTGTGTATGGGGTGTTTACCTGCAGGACCAAATAAAAATAGTTGCATGCAGGAAAGATCAAATGATTATTTATGCCGCTAAAATAGTCTGAAAAGACTGTAGTGTTGTGTTGGGTTTGGTTGCTAGGAAACTCCTCGGCCAAACTCTTTTAGACCTTTACTCTGCCAAAGTTGGCATTTGCAAACACGGCTTACTATTTATTTTGTGGCTAGTATCACATGTTTGCCACATGACCTGTACTGTGTCAGTAGACATCACAAGCCTACAATAGAAGTTGTCCTCAACGGTTTTTAGAAGGATTTTCAGTTCACGATATCCATATTTACCTACTTTTAGTTTTTTTGTAAAGAAAAACTTGTTTTTTGATTGCTGGTGAACTTTCCAATTCCAATTGGTTTCGTTTTTTTTATTTTATTCATTACTTATATACTTAAAAACATTTAAAAAAAATGGACTCATAGCAGCAACCTCCATGTTATTTGTGCAAACCAACCGGTGTATAAATGATGAACACACAGCAGCCAACTTGAACCCTTTAACGCCAGAGATGTTGCCGCACCACCTAAATACCGCGCTCTTTGACATACTGTAAGTCTTTGACAGTTTACACAATCAGCATAAATAAGCTGAATCTGACGTGGAAAAGCAGCTTTTCCTGTTGGCTATGCACCGATATACAACACATTTCTGATGGAAAAAGGTTGCATAGTAGCGCAAAGCTGCTTTCTTTTGCTTCAGAATCCGTTAGAATTGTGGTAATTGCATAAACAGTTGAAGAGTTACTGTAGTGAACATTGGAGCTAAAGCTCTGGTGTAAAAGAGTTAAAGCCATACAACCGATGCTGAAAAATAGAATTGTTTTTTCTGTCTAATGTTACTTTTATGTTTTTACAAAAATGTATTTTCTGAGGTCAGCATAAGTGGTCATTCATTTTTTAATTGTGACCTATTTTACATATAAGTAGTACAAAGAATAATCAGGCACATCAGCAGGATTGTTGTTAACCGCTGTCCTCTCACTGTCCTCCTCAAGACGCATCGAAAGCTGCTCACCAGTCCATCACTGGGGGCCTTGTGGTTGACACGCCTCCACATGCAGCTCTGGGTAATGTTGGTCTAGCAGCATCAGTTCTGTCAGGTGTGCCACCTCCATACCAGCCAGTGAGCGTGCAACACCTGAACTCCCAGTCCAGTTCAGATGAACCTCAAGACTACTTGTGGCTTGCCAACTGTGAGAGCAAAAAACCTGAACCCAACAGGTGAGGTTACTTAACCTGTTCTTTAATAATGCATGCTCAGTCTTTTTGTTTTACTTTCATAACTTCCTCTGTGCCGTTTCCAGACCCTTTCCTCTTATTTTGTCTTTTTTTTCTTCCAATTTTCCAACTCTGCTGCTCTTCCTTGTCCTTGTTGGATGTTGTGTGTAGCTCAGTGGAGTGTCAGTCTCCACTGGAGGGAGACCAGGAGTATTTGCTTTTGGAGGAGTGTGAGAGCAAGACTGTTCCTCCACAGACTTGTCTGTGAGTGGCCAGCCTTCCAGCTGGAATTGCCTGCTTGTTTGAAGTGCCAAACGTGTAGAGAAGACAGTCCAATACTGAAACACTAACTCACACACACAGCTCTGGTACAAAGTGAAATGACTTCTGGATTGAAATATTTATTAGTTTACCCTTGATATGAGAGCATTCTAACAAAATAAATCACTTTATAAAAGATTTGAAATGTGGGGTTTTGTCAAAGATGACTGATCATGTGAAGTTATATGTGGAAATCTTTATTATAGTTTGGAGATGATGCTACAAAGGCTTAATGCCGCTGTGTGGATTGTAATATTTTTTGTAAATTCTGTCCGTGAACCTATGTTTACTTAAATGTGCATTCGACTTATGTCCCCAGAGCCCATGCCGAGTGCTCCAAGTCTACCTCTTCAGAGACGGACCTGAATGACAACCTTCCCTCTCATCGCACTCCTACATCTGCCACTTTCTCAGCGAAACACATTTCACACAACGGCTTCTTCCCACAACACCCAGCTCCAGCTTCCGCCCCTTCCTTCTACGACTCGCCACCGTCCCGCGGTGCCTCTTTCTCAACTGACAGCGGTCTCTACAGCCTCCCACGCAGTTACTCCCAGGACACTGTTCTTCTCCCCATATCTGCCTCCTCTCCTCCCGCTCATACAGACAGCGGGGACGCCTCTGAGCTTTACGTCTTCAACACACCTTCGAGAAAACCCTCAATAGAGACACACATGCGCAACATTTCCATCAGTTACGACGTCCCACCCACACCTGGTGCAAACTGTCCCTACCAGGGCCCTCGCACAATGTCACTGTCAACCGGAGCTGGAGGTTCAGAGGGTGATGTAGTGCCTCCCCCTAGACCACCCAAGCCTTCGCTCAGCTCCTCATCAGGGCTTCCACAACCGCCTGCTGAGCGCTCACCTACGGACACCTTTTGTATGCCTCGTCCAGCCTCGGAGACAGATGGAAACTACAGTGTGCCACCTAGTGCCGGGAGTAAAGCTTTACGAAGCCACACTATTGGATCTGAGGACTGTTCACGTCTTCGCAAAGGTTTGGATTTTTCTCCTGTCTTCAGTACAGTTTCAGATGTTGCCTTTAAGCTAAAAAAGCTTTTTATTCCCACATAAACCTTTTTTTAAGTCTGATTTTGCAGTAAATTCTTTGTGCAGAGATTTATACCTAACAATCTTTTTAGTATAAACTACAGCTCTAAAGGGCATTAGTGGTGGTGAAATGTTGAGGTTAAAAATTGATTCCTCCACATAGTCCACTCCCTTGTGGTAACAAATGTTTCAGCAGAAATCCACAATGGATAGGAATATTTTAGCTAAGCTTTAGGTGAAATACCATTGTTGCTCCTGCATTCATTTTGTGAAAGCCATGAATTGAGCAGTTTTTGGAAAAAATTGTAAACATTTTTCTTCAGGGTGGTCTTTTTTCTGTCTTCAAATGGACTTGAATCTTTAAGTCTGCTTTTATAAATATAAAGTCATTTGTTCATCTATATTCATGAGATTTTAACAATGCCAGTGAGTCATACTTTACAGATTCATGCTGAACTATTGCTAACCTGAATAAATATACTGTAATGTGGCTTTTTGATTGATTTATATTTTTTTTCATGTTTGTTTTTCTTCTTTCCAATAATTTCCAATTTATGCTTGATAAACGGTGTGGACTTACACAGTACTGTATGTCCTTTTGACGTGGTTTCTCTTAATGTTTTAGTTTTCATTCAGATCAACACCTTAAAATGAAAACATGGCGGTGAGGCACAATGCCAATATTTTTTGTAAATCTCTTATTTTTCCCATCAAATCACACTTTGACTGAGCACTGTGCTGTTACACTAGGACATTTGCTGCAAATATTAAGACTTTGGTTTTGTCTCTGCAGACTTTGGATCCCAGGACTTCTATGACATTCCTAGACCATTCCCCACAGATAAAAGCTATTCATTTGACTTCAACGAAAACCTCAAATGCTATTTTGTAAGTGTTGCAACCAAAGTTACAGGTGGATGTTTTTTTTAACCTTATAATAATGGCTGCTATTAAGCCTATGTTGATGACTGAACATTTTTAGAAATAGAATGTTTAAAAATCATTAATTAATTCAAAAGGTTGCCAGATTTTATAATACTAAATGGTAACATTTTCTTACTACTCCTGTTTTGTAACTATTGACAATTAAATAAGTATTTGAGCTGAAGAAAACGAGACTACAGATTATAGCAGCATATCAGTTTCAAGTTGAAATATGTCAAAATAACAACGTAATTCATTTAAGCAAAGTAAACAAAGTTGATTCAGAGAAGTATCTTTGCTTTTCGGCTGCGTCCTTTGGGGGCCAGCACATTGTGTCGTTCTTTTATGATTCAAAGCAGTGTCATTTGGAAGTAAAATACAGATTCAAGACTAACTTGGGATTTATCAAAATCACAAATGGCCTTTGTTGGCAAAATATAAAAGTGTGTATCAGTAGCTGCTTTGTAGAAATGCAGTCTCCAGCATGTTCGGGTTGTCTACTAAGAAGAAAACAAACTGCCTGTTTAAAAAAAAAATAAAAATAAAAAAAAAAAAACAGCAGAGTCCAAGACTTCTCACTTCAAGCAACACCAAGAGCATTGAGAAAATAGTTTGTACTATTTTCACTTAATAATGATGTGAAGCAACAGCAGAGACTGCAGAAACATTAAACGTCTCATATACACTATTCCACTCCGTGCTGCTGTCAGGCTTTTGAAAGCTTTTTAAGTTGTATCAAGTTACACTAAGGATAAGTCCCATTCTGTCTCTTAGGAAAGCATCATGCACCCGTACATAATATGAAAGAATACAGTGACTACAGTTTTGTAAATTATTGATGTTTGAAGTTGTTACCAAAAACCTTTTTCTGCAGTGCCTTCTTTGTTTACATCAATATTCAACCAATATAAAGAGCAGAAAGTATGTTAAAAAGGGACTGTTGTGCTTCACTCCTTTGCTTGGTTTGTTCTTTTTTAACTAAGAGTGTTTTTTTATTATGCAATCAACAGAAAAACAAAGGAATGATGCCATTAGGGAGCCATTCTACAGAAGAAGTTGACCAGAACTATGTCCCGATGAGTGCCAATTCCCCATCGCACCATCACTCTGGCAGTTTGCCAGAGACGGCGAATGAAACAAACTATGTACCAATGACCCCCAGCACTGTGGAGTTCCCTTCCCTGGGTAAACAGGTCCCCCCACCCGCTCACATGGGTTTCCGCTTAAGTCCAAAGACCCCCCCTCGCAGGCCAGTGCTCAGTGAGTGCCAGCCACCGCCCGTAGACCGTAATCTAAAGCCAGACCGTAAAGGTGAGTGCTTGCATGGAGGTGTGATGGTGACTCCGTAACACACGTTCTTAGTGTTCTTGCTTCGTGATTGATGTGTGTGCTATTAAACCTCTACTAAGTGTTGACTAATGCTACGGCTAACTATGCTTCATCTCATACTCACCCACCATCCTCCGGTGCAAGCTCAGAACTAAACAACTATCTTTGCAGAACTTTTTTAAGCCATTCGCTTCTGCTCTTTTTTTATTAGTGTGTACTAAAGGGTCTGTCCTTGGTTTGGGACTGTTGGAAAAACCACTAATTATGTGGTCATGTCCTAAAGCAAACTGGTAAATTAGTTTACGGCTTGCGGTATCTCTTAGGCTGACAAAGTTTACCCCTGAGTCTCAAATCTGCTTCGATGTACTGTCAATGTGTTTGGCAGCTGATACCTGTGCCATGAAGTTTGGCAACTGAAGATGCTTAGAAACCCTGTTTTGCTCCTAAAACTCCATAACTTCTCACCTGTACACATAGGACCGGCCTTGAAGGCGACAATAATCAAGTCGTTGTTACATAAATACATATTTTGGGCCTTTTTACCCTCCTATAGCATTCTGTAAAGCTTCTGACACTGATGATACATCATTATAGTGTTCATAAATATTTAATTTGAGGTTTATTCAGCTAGTCCTTTACCTTCTCTACAGTGACCACATCCTTGTTTCAATAATCTGTAGAAAGATACTATAAACTGTAGAAAGATACTATACCGAAGCACTTTTGAACAAACAAGCAGTGTATTTTCCATTCAAATTGGTACAGTTTAGAAATCGTCTTTTCATGCTCATAGACCTTTATTCTGCAGCGTTGGTTTAGTGCCTCATCGCAGAAGTTTAAGGCAAAAGCCTGGTGAGCACAGTGTGCTGCACTACACGACACCCTAGGAACCCTGCCCCATTTGGGGACAAATTAGATCTATTGTGTGCTCAGACTGCACACTCACAGCTGGTCACAGACGATAAGGTGAATGAAATGCTGTGTCATCTTACACCGTAACTCTCATCTGTGTGCAAAGCGCTCAGAGCAGCACATCCTGCTCTGCGTTCTGTACGTTTTCAAGGAAAATAAGAGATTGTTTTACCAAAAGAGATCATCAGAGTAGTGGTTTATACTAGGGTTTTTCAGGTTAATTTAAGTGTGCAAGAAAGATAAATCCAATGTTAAAAAACAAAATTCTGCACTGCATAAACAGCATCTTGTAACTTCAGAATGAACACCACCTATGAGGATTTGGAATTCACACATGAATGAAGCTGGACATAGCTCATATCTGGGTAATAAAAGGGAAATCAAAGACAAACACTAACCTCCCTAGACTAACATAAACAGGAGAAAACATGTGAAAGAAAATGGCAGTTCACCCCTACAGCTTCACTTAAACATAACTACACTAAGCAAAAGACTACACAGAGTGGGCCTGAACACAAAAGCGGCAAGCTGCAGTGGAGACAGGTTGCAGCAAAGCTCCCTTCTCGCTGGCTGGAGGTCCACACAGTGCTTTTAACCCTTGTGCTATCTTTGATGACCCCACCCTTACTTTGACGTGTTCTCCCTACCATAATAAAGGTGGACAAATTTCATGTAATCCATTGAACCAGTGAAGATCACAAATCATTGAAAAAAAAAGGTTCAGAGCTCTGTCTAGTGGGTCTAGATGACCCAACTCCCAACGGTAAAGTGCTTAGGATAGCACAAGGGTTTTTAAAGGCTGCCTCCATCCGCTTGGGTCCAATGAGAGCCACACCTTCTCAGCACCACACCTGAAAGTAATCAGAGACAGACACACACACACACACCAAGATCCACAATAACACAGACGTTTCCACTCCGATACAGAAAAAAATTACACAAAATACAAAACAAAACCAAAGAGCAGAAATAAATACGGCCACAGCAGCTTTTTCTGCCTTATTTGCCCAAACTATAAATCCAAAAGACGTGCGGCTCATTTCCAGGAAAACTTCACTGAATTAAATACCATATTTAAAATTATGGCACAACTGAGATTTCCTAATAAACAACCCTGCAAGCAAATGTTATGATTAGCATGTTGATGCCTTATCAACAAGTCCCAGTGTTCTGCTCCAGATTGAGGTTTACTCCTCTCAACATGACCTGATTTCTCACCGTACTCCCAGTGCTTCTACACAGCTCATCCTGCATGTACAGCTGTGATGTCAGTCCTTGTGTGGGAAGCTGTGGATGCATGAAGTGTGGTGCATGTTGGACATTATGGGTCTGCGGTTGTCATGACAATAATCGTCTTGAAGTGTTCTTTTTTTTTTTAAAGGTGAGCGGGTGCATGTGGGGAGGTAGTTCTTTCCATACGCCTTGTCTTTTGCTTTGCATGGCAGAGCCCTTCCTGCTGTAGGTCTCAATCACCCAAAGTTCTGTAATGAGCAAAGTCTTCTTTCATCAATCAGGAAGTCCTAAAATAAAAGCAAAAGGTGTCTGTTTAGAGCGAACCGACTCTCAGACCATAGGTGAATTCCCAGGGGGACGACGCAAGGGTAGGTACCCCACACCGAACCGCTGTTGTGAATCTGAATGCTCTCCAGTGTCTGACCTTTCCACACACTTCTTCGTCTGATTCTTTGCATGCTGTTTCTAGTCTCCTGGGATTCCGCCAAGTCTTCAGGGCTTTAAGTTAAAGATTTTGATTTTAAATATCTACAGGAGATGCACGAGTGTGCTTTTTATTCTTCATCGATTTAGTAGCACTTGTGAAGAAGCCCTGAAAATATTCTCTGTCATATGATTATTCTGCTGTCAATCAAAAAGGTCCTAACCTTTCTCTTTCCACTAGACTGTTGTTTTTTCATGTGTTTTTTTAAGAGTTTAAAACATTGCACCTCTGTTCTAAACACGCACAATTTGTTTTTTGTCTCCAAACTAACATTTCTTTATTTTTCTTACATTTTTTTGTAAGGCAGTTGTTTGTTCTTCATGTGGAAACAAAAATATAGCTTATAATTCAGAAAAATTCTGCATGGACGACTTATTTTACTAGCTGCACTTTGAACTTAAAGAACCACTTCAATGAAAATTGTGGTCTTGGGGTTTTTAATATGTTCTTATAGCATTTTTCTCTGGACATATATAAGGAAAATTAAGATTAGAACTGCATTTCTGTGTATTTCTTTATTCAAATTGTGATGACTCAGAAGCAGACAAAAGAGGGCCGTTTGAAAAAGAAAACTACAGTGTACCATAAACAGGGCATGGGTTCCTTCACAAAAAGCTGAAAATAATGAACCATTTAAGTCAATTGATGGCATGTTTTCTGGTTTCACAGAGTACAAAATGTTTCAATTGCATGAAAAACATCTTGAAAGTACTGGAAAAGAAAAGAAAAACTTAAGTAAAATGTAAATGTAAGCAATGGAACCTCTAATTTCATGATTTACCTTATACCAGTAACACCTTTTTAAGGATGAAGCTGTTCCTTAATAACAGTGAGTAATGAAGCCAATTTTATAGTTGACTGCATAAACTTAATACAGTTTTAACATTGGTTGATTTCAATAAGTTGCCAAAAAACAAACACTTGCCTCAAACAACTTTTTAGGAGTGTGTTGGATGTAACTAACAGGGCCATTAATTTGGTTGTATGTTAAAAGTTTTTATTTTTTGTTGATTCTTGGTCATATAAATTGACATCTGTGTAATAAAGTTGCCTCTCCATTTGCTTCCAAAACTCAACATGTCATGATATGCAAATTTCCAGAGAATGGTTTCATTTAAACAAAGCTTTTCTGAAAGGAAACCATTCTAAAGACAGGAGAAAACAAAGCAAACTGGTCCTTTTTAACGAATGAAATTCTTGGTCCCCTTTCCCCCTTTTGTTTTGACCTTTGGTAGTCTCTGCAGCTAGTTGTCTTTTTTGTGTTCAGTGAGACCTGCTCCACTGGAGATCAAACCATCGACCGATTGGGAGGAGTCCTGCACACCTGTCCGCTCACCCGTCACACGGTCATTCACTCGAGAGTACGTATCCACACTGCTTTACTTGAACTTTTTTCTACTTTACGTAGTTCTACAGTTTGCAGAAGACTAAGGGCATGTTCTCACTGTTCAGCTTTTGTTCTCTGTGCAAAACAACTGCAAAAGTAGATCTTTGTGAAGCAACTACTATTCTTGGCGAGGAATAATAATACACCTTGTTGCCGCTTGTTCTTTGTAGCCAAAATGCAGGTGAGGCTTTACATCAAGTGAACAGGTGAGGCGCTGCCCTTTAGTAGTGTAATACACTTAACGGATGGTAGTTACTAACACTCCATTTAATACAGAGGTCACAGTGTGGGATCTGCCTCAGTGTTCCTTGGTGCTAAAAGGGGGTTGTTGTCTTATTTGAAGGGACTTCTGACGGTTTCACGGGTGTTGACAGTTGTGGCTGTTATGTCTGCATTATGTGTTTGTTCTCATCACAGAGTCTGCTTGTAAGTCGGTGTGTAAACCTTGTGAATGCTGCTCAGTTTCTCTAGGTTTCCGGTGCCGAGACCCGTGTCAGTGCAGAGTACGGCCTCCAGCACTGACTCCGAGGAAAATGCGGAGCTAATTATAGGCATGGACTCTAATGTACCAACAGACGAACCAGTATGTAACACACAAGTACTGTCTATCTAGAAACAAATCAACAATTAAAACTTCATTTGAAGCAAAACAAACAGACAAAACAAAATCCATATGATGATTTAGTTAAGAAAATACAAGGGAAAGTAAAGGGAATATACATAATACAGAGAAAGAAAAGGAAATTAAAAAACCCAGTTGTTTTCCTCCCAGCTAGCCAGACTGTAGTGTGCACAGATTACCAGAGGCTGCAGATGGACTCCTCGTCATTCCAGCTTTTCTTTGCGGTTTCTTGTCATTTCTGTCATGTTGCTCCTCTTTTAACCTTTGTCTTCTTGTGTTTGTATTTTCAATTCTTTTGCCGGTAATTGCTTTTTTTTTTCCTGTTTGCATATATTTTTGAAAAACAAGAATATCAAATAAGTGGTGGGATTGGCAGTAGAGTAATCATTTCAGTTATGAACCAATGCAATACTGATGAATGCCTTAAGGCTGTGACTTTTGTTGAATTTTTACTTTTCTGTTCTACTAATTTTCCTAAATTCTCTTTCCACTTGCTTTAAGACAGTATTCCACCTCCCTCTGATTTTTACCGCTGATGCCAATTTCTTTTCCTCCAGTTTCCCATCTCTCTGGCCTCCTTAAACTCCAACTTCATCAGTTTTCTTTCTCTTGCTCTTTTGGTCTTAACCATCTGCTTGTCTCTTGTTTTCTTTGCCAAAAACCCCTCTTATTCTGTAGAGAGGAGTCCTTCTACTGCACAGTCCCCATCACCCCTGTAAAGAGGGAGGTGGAGGAAGTTGACACCATAGAAGAGGTGAGCAAGGTAGACAGGTTAGACATGCATGGTGAGGCCTGTCAGAAATTCATAGGTTGCAGTTTGTGGGTTGTATTTTTAGATCACGAAGAGAGTGTTTGCAGTCTCTGCTGTGCCATTATCATCCGCTTAAAAGGTGTGGTTTGGATACAAATGAGTTCTAGATGTAGTTTGTGTCTAGTCACATCCTAGATCTAATACCTTCACCCTACATATAGTTCACAATTAACAAAACTGTAGATATAATTTGTGCTAGTGATGCCACATTACCAAAATTGAACCCCCCCCCATACTGCTTTTTGTTCCATTTTGGAAATGTGCAGCAAAAACAGTTGAAGTAGAGGTTTGGTTCTTCTAGTCAAATTGGCTGGAATTTGCTCCAGGATATGGGCATCAAAAAGGATTTAATAATTGATTCACGATCATTCCATTTCTTTTTGGCTTGAAGTCTACACTGACCCCTCTGGACAGTTGTAGCCTAGCAACAATGCTGAGTTAATAAATTACGTATGTGTTTTTCTAGCGTCTAAATGTCAATAAAATTTAATCAAAATAGGCAATAAGTATCAAAACAACAGCAATTCTGACACAAAAAAGGCATGTTAGCATAATGGGCATGTCTTAAATGCCCCAATTCTATTTTTTTATATAATTTTAATGAACAGATAAGAACAGATATTAAATAAAATTTCTCTTACAACCCAGTCTTTCTAGTCAATCTACTTTTTCTTGACATCTAATACCATTTTCTTTTAAATTTTGACAGCATGTTATTGTTTTATTGAGTTTTTCTGTGACTGCTAGTAAAAGTATTTTCTCGTGGTTCACGCAGATCATGAAGCTTTCCACGCCCATGCCTACGGATGGTGGGAGTAGCCCTATGTTAAAGACAAAGGGAGATAAGCAGGTGGAGTACTTGGATCTGGATCTAGAGTCTAGCATGTCTACCCCACCTAGAAAGGTCAGTCTCAACCTTCTGAATCGCACGTTCTCAAGCAAAAAGTTTGAAAGATTTAACTTTGTTTGTCGTCGTTGTTGTTGTTTTTAATATTTTGCCTCTTCAGATGAAAACCATGGGAACTGGCATCACCGCATCGGACGAGCGTGTGGATTATGTGGTTGTTGACCAGCAGCGCACGCAGGCCCTGAAGAGCACCAGAGAGGCATGGAGTGAAGATCGCCAATGCTCAGAGACGGACACCCTCTCCAAAGCGCCCAAATGAACACGTCCCGACGATAAACTTGCCTTTGATCCTCTAAAACGACAGGCCTTTGACTCTGTTTGTACTTCTGAGTGGTCACGGTCCACCCACGCAAGACTGTTAGCGAATGAGAGCCAGTGGATCACTATAGCCACATATCTGACTTCAGTTTACACCGCTGTCATGTCCAAGACGGCACTTTGTGTATTTTTATAGAAAGGGTGTGGGCCAGAAATAAGCTTTATGCAGCGAGAAAGAAGGCGGAATTATCTGGGAGGGAGGGGGCTGTCGCTCTTAACTTTGATCATTCACTGCCTCCTATATGAAATAGGGGGCTTCTTTGTTGTTGGCGGTTGGATACAGATCTAGCAGACATGCAGGTTAACAGTTTCTGCTCTTTTAAATGAATGAGGATGCAGAGGAAACAGTTCAAAGGTCACTTATGGAGCTTGACTTTAACTGACTCACTCTCTGTCATGTATGACAATTTCACAGAGGCTTTACTTTTTTTTTTCTCCTTCAGTAAAGTGTAGTTCATGTTCAATTGAAATGCGACCTACTGCAAAACTTAAGCATTAGAAAACCTGGAGGATTATTCCACTGAATTTATTATTTTTTCCATTTATTGTGTGAGTGCAAATGCTTCAGGCCTGTCTTCGTGGAAGTGCAACGACTGTACAAAAGTGTTATGTATATAAACAGAAAAGTGTCCTTTATTTGTATGACATAGCCATCCTTTTTTGATTCGAGGCGTCCGGATTCTGCAGGGTAGAATCCAGGACCCGTCTCGAAAGGGTGTCAGGACTTGTGACTTAATGAATGAATTACTGTGAGTTTAAAGAGCATGACAGGTTTTCTATAAGTTAAGCAAAGACATTAAACGGAGGTTACAGAGGGAAAATCCGGTACTCTACAGAAACGCTTATAATAATAACAATAATGTTCACTTTCTAATTTATTTCGTTGAAGTAATTTCACGTGGACTGAGTTTTAGCTCACTATTTTAAATTCAAATGAGAAAAAACATTTTAAACTCAGCAAGAGAAATGATAAATTAACCTTTATCTTTAGGTAATTTGTCCTTACTTTGTCTGTACTCCTATTAAGTTTAATTGGAACCGAATTGGTTTACAGTGATGGTTAAATGTCTGGTCAGCTTATAAGATCACTTAGACCATTTCAACAGTCTGTCTCCATCCATCATCCTGTGCTTTGCTAACCTGTCATCTCTTCATCCCAAGCGTGTGCTATCGCAAGAAGAAATCATCGCTGTACATAGTTTATCTATTGCATCAACATGAATGAAAACGATGTGCCTGTCAAGTCAGCTTTTTGGAGTTTCCTGAACAGACTGGAAAGCTGATCATGCTTTTACTTTGTTTTTTTTTTAATGAATCTCAACAAAAGTGTAAATTGGTAGACTAAATAAAATCCAGCTACTTATGACCGTTTTAGTTTATTTTGTATCATGACTGGAAAAAGATGTGAAAAAAATGGTTTAAACCAAAGTGAACACCTTGACTTATCTGTTCATTGAGTGGGTTAAAGAATAAACAATCCAGCATAACAGCATTTTTGTCCAAGTTCTGAATATTATAGTAGACCATTTTCATTCTGGTTTTAGAATATTACAATCGAGTTGATTTGGCACTTTTATAGTTGGTAAGAAAATGAATATAACTTTTAATGCTGGGAATTAACATCTTTGTTTTAGACATTAAAAAAATGTGATTGTTTTCATAATATGAGAACATGAGGATGATCTGCTGAGGAAATAAGAAAACCTGGGCAAACTTTAGATTTGGAGTTCCTGCATGTTAAAAGGAAAATCTGCAACTAAACACATTTTTCGTTGTGCCACTATCTTGATGCTATTTTATTTGAACCAAGAACAGGAGACACCCGTAAAAGCCAAGATTTGTGCATTACATAAACTTTAGAGTAGCCAAAGAGATGTACAATATATATTTCACTGGCATTCTGAAAGTCCCCTGCTGGCAAATAAAGGTTTAGCAAAAATAAATATATATATATATTAATAGTGTTAGTTTTATGGGAAAAAATTCTTGTCATCCGTCGCTTTAGAGAATTATTCATATTTTATCAAAATAATTGTCGTCATAATACGCTTTGACCAAACTCCAAGTCCTAACGCTCATAAATAACCTATGCCTCCGTCTCTGTGTTTGTCCTGGTTCAATCTGCATGAAATGGTGCGGAATCAAAGAACACAAGGAAACAAAAACAAGTCAAATTGCAAGTCTAAATGTTTACAACACTTTCATGGTAGAAAAGCTGTTTGGTATGAACACTTTAAGAACAAATCTTTTTTAAATCAACAACTGTGCTGTAAAGAAGCCACTTTTGGTTGTTTTTTTTCATCAGGATTCTTCCTCAACTGAATGGGCAGGTTATCTTTGCAGCTGGAACTGAGATGAAGTGAGACTTTTGTTAAGGTACAGCGGTAAGGAGAAGTTCTAGTCTTCAACAAACGATTGTTGTTGACTTTGTTCCAGAGGACTGTGTGGGTTTCAGTAATGGCAAAACATTTTTTTCAGCATATATAAAAAGCTTATTATATATGTTGTTCCAACACCTTTTGCCATTATTCAGTGTTCCACCTGTCATTTTATTTGATTATATCCCACTAAACATGAGAGGATTTCTGATCAAAACCAAGCAGAAACATTTCTCATGAATAATAATGACGACAGCTAGTTGTTCCACATCATGAAGGAACATTCTTATGTCAGAGGATTGTTGCTCTGCAGATAATTGCTTCATTCAAGGAACAGATAGCTCTGGTTGCTCAATAAAAGGAGTCATATTATTGTCAATGAGCAGTAAACGATTAAAACAACTGAAAATTATATTTTAAAAAAAGGATTTTAAACGGCCATATAGGCTATCTATTAATGAACACAGATATAGAATTCCTTTCAGCCAATCAACTTCGCTTTTTTTTTTTTTTTACATCATGAGGAAAAAAATTGCTGCCATATCTCATATTTATCTGAGGAAATATTGAAGTTTTCCACAAGAAAGAATACA
The DNA here is from genome assembly GCA_023969325.1 of Oryzias curvinotus. Taxonomy (NCBI): domain Eukaryota; kingdom Metazoa; phylum Chordata; class Actinopteri; order Beloniformes; family Adrianichthyidae; genus Oryzias; species Oryzias curvinotus. The sequence goes on from CM043706.1 coordinate 36,251,670, forward strand.
CTTGAAACAAAAGCTCAAACGTTATTTCAATAGTTCTGTTGTTTCCTGTTGTTTTTGACAAACATATGCACAAAAACAGACATAATTGATAAAATACTCAAACTAATCCAGAAAATAAAAAAGATGACAAAGTGATCAACAAAAGCCATGTAAAAAAAATCCCATTATTTTACATATATATTTTTAAAAGCAACTTGGCCATTGGGTAAAAAAAATTGTAATAGAAATAACAAAGAGTAGGTCATTTTAAAAGAACAGATATTAATGATACAATGTGTTGAAAGTGGTAATCAATAAAGCAAAGTCAAAAATCGATTAAAAAATGGGAAGTCTTCAGGGTTGTTGCTTTCAGTTTAAAAGAAGCAAAAACCCTTGAGTAAATAAACTGTGAATGAAGAGGATTATAGCCATGGAGAAAGAAAAAGAACAGAAAATTCTGACTTTGATCACAGAAATATAAACTACGGAGGCCTGTGAACTAGGAGTGTGTACTAGGGATGTTGGATAAAATTAATTCGGCGATATTACGATAGTTCATTTGGCAATAGTTGTATCGATTCATGACTTTTTTTGTTTCTCCATGGCCCCAATCCTCTTCTATACTACAACTCTGTGAGTTTAAAGGAATGAAATCCTGCATTTTTCCACCACTGGAATCAATGTTTCCTAATAATGACCACTAGGGGAAGCTGTTGTATCTCTTCTGTTCACATGGCTCCAAACAGCTCTAATCCTCTCATGACACCTCTTCTGCTTATGAGAAGTTCTGCAGTGTTATGACAAAAAAAAAAAACTGCCTTAAATTTTTATCTCAGGAATTCCCAAGTTACTGATTAATTATGAACAGGCTCATGAATTTGATGTTTTAGCATTTTTGTTGCCAATTTATAGATACATGCTTTTTTCCCCCATCAGACCTCATATAAGCTAAACAATCTGTTGACTCTTGAAAAGATGCTTTACAGAACGTTAAGGCATTAAAGTTGGGTTGGTGCAGGATTTCATAAAAACAACATCAATTTAATTATTTTATTATTATTATTATTATTATTATTATTATTATTATTACTTGTCCTGTCCAACAGCTGGGCAGACAGATGAGAGCTGAAGGCCTCTTGTGTTGGACAAATTTTACTTTAACAACAGGGGTTATTAATCTTCAGACAAACCAGAGGTATGTCTGAATAAACCCCTTTTGTAATCAAGGCCAGACTTTATACATTTTAATTATTTTTGAAATTCTTTGGTGTTGGACCAGACGGAAAAGGAAAGAAGGGAAGAAGAGAGAGGGATGTTAGAAAGAGGGGGATAGGAGGGTGATCATAGGAGGGGGGAGGGGGGGTAGAACCATGAAGCAGCATAAAGCAACAAGTTTACTGGATGTTTATCATTACGGTAAGGTACAGATAGAATACAAATCTCAAAGGGGCGGGGCCTGTCCACACACACACTCAAATGTTATAAACACACCTGTTAGCTGCAAAAATGAACACATGTCAACATGAACACAATACAAATAGTGTTCACACACGCATACTCATGTCTACAAGCCAACTAGTGTGAGATATTTAATTCATTCACGCAAATTGTTAGTGCAAAGGTGAGCTAACACCTGTGCTCAGGTAAGTGTTTATGTTCTTCTAAAATGGATGATGGAATGTGAAAAGAAGGAGGGGGAGCAACCAGCCACCCCCACACCCAGACCCCCGCCGCAGCAGCCGCCGCAGCCAGATACCCCCAACGCCACGCGGCAGCAGGCAGAGAACATCCGTCCCCCAGGGCGCCCACGCCCGCCACCCAGGCCAGGGCCAGCAGGACCGCCACGAGGCCCCCAGAGCCAGAGAGCAGGGAGGCATGGGGGGAAAGAGAGCGCCGCCCCAGCCCAACCAGGACCAATTTCATTATTTTAAATGATAAAGTCATTCGGTTTTATACTGATATTTGGATAGGATCAACAAGGCATTCATCTTTTAAAACATTTTGTTGTTTTTGACTGTGAGGAAGTCAAGGTCAGTGGAAAAAGACAATCACATTTAAAGTAAGTAAATTAATAAAAACATCAATATCACACATAAAGAAAGAAAGAAAGAACAACAAACTTTTTGGACAAACATCAGTGAATGTTTTTTTTTTTTAATAGTTTGCAATCCAAAGACAGTCACTTTAACGATGATGATGATATAAGTTTGTTTTGTCCATCTGATTGACAAAATGTGGTACAGCACCAGCTAATTATCATGGATTTATGGCGCGCTTTGGGGGCTCTACTTAATTGAAATCTAGCATATGTTGATGAACTTCACTGCAACATGTAAAGCCACAAATCTGCAACAGTACACATGAAGAGGAACACTTTCCGCTCCATAAACTTGTCCTTCAAATCTCATGTTTTATGAACCTTCTTAATCACTGAACAAACATGCAACCTCATGCAAATGTCACTGCTTCATCGTCTTTGTACTACAATGTTATGATACAAAACAGACTGTAAATGTTATTGTCAGGCACTTTGGGATTTCTTCCAGATATGGAAAAACATATGACAGCATTCTATAGACAACAGATACAATATTGTAGTTCTGACTTAATTGCTTTTGTATATTTTGGCAAAAAAATAACAGAATCATTGGCTTTCCCTGATCAAATGGGAGAAAATATAATTTTGTCCTGTTATGGGCCAATATCCCCCCCCATCTATAGTGATGCAGACTCACAGTGTGGAGCTACATCTACCTACAACAACCGTATCTACCGCAATTAAAAATTATAACAAAAATACAGTTGTTGGAGTCATTTATCTACAAGCAACCATGAAACATCATTCATAAAAAAGTTGAATTCATTTTGATGAATAAGAAAGGACTTTGAATCCGTCCAAACCTTTACTTTCAGATGTGTTTTATAAAAGAAAGTCCTTGCATAGTGCTAATAGAGATTTGCAGATAATTAACCAAACAATACCAATCAAGCATCAATCATTTGAATTTAGAACAAAAAGTTAAAGATAAAATGCGGAACTGGCTAATTGCCCATTGTGAATGTTGTAAAATGTACAACACATGGTACTTTTTGTTGTCTTTTGCAGACATTTGCACATATTTCTTTAGGTACTTTTAAAGAATAACTCCGTTTGAATACTGAGTCTGTATATATGTAGATGTATGTATCATATGGGCAGTATTCAAAATTTGTGTGTTTGTGTCGTAAAATATTTTAAAAAGTGTGATAAATGTAGTTTGGTTGTTCAGGGGGTGTGCAATATCATTCTTATGATTTAAAAAGAATACATCTGTTTTCTTAATTGAAAGATCTATTTTAATATGCAGTGACAATGTGAGAAACAGGTTTAATTTATTTAAAGTTTTCTAAAATTACATTAAAAATGCTGCAAATAATGCATTTATGCTGTCTAGAAGAGTTTCAAAAAGATTAATTTTTCATAAATCACAAGCCTTTAAACTTCACTAAAAACAGAAATAAAAGAATGAAAATTGGTGCAAGATAAAAACACAACCTAAATGTTTGTTTTCTGATAAAAATGACAGAGTTTTGTGAGCAAACAATCAAATATTCCCGTAATAATTTTTAAACTATAACCAGGATTCTTTAATTTGTGATAAATATAGTCAATAGTTGGGCATTTGCTGTGTATGTAAATATTGTCAGTTTGAAATATGGTAATGGTTAACACTAAATTTAGCCTTCCTGACTGTTGACATGCTGGTCACAGCCTGCAGTGTCATAACTGTAAAAAATGGCAGTCTGGGGAGTTTCTGTGTGGTGTTTTAGGCACTATGTGAGTTACAGCGCAGGGGAAGAGTCTGACTTTTTAATAAGGCAAACTGAATAATAACTATGATGTGAGCCGAGGAGCTTTTTCTGAGCAGCAAGTAACCGAGGCACTTTGTAGGGTTGAGACGACTCAAACTCATGGACTCATGGAGCAGCTGCTAGTTTGGCACGGGGTCCTGAGAACGGGTGTACAAACATATTTAATTGATCAAATTCAAATGTGTGTGGAAACAATGGCAGGTTATCATCATTATTTTTGCCTGTTTTAGATAGTTCCGCAAGTAATTTTACAATTTTGTTACTTGTTAAGTCAGAAATCATGTTACTACTCAAAAACATAACGTATTTTCTTAAATAATGTTGGATAATTTCACACTTTTTCTAGAGGTTAGGAAACTTTGCAGATGTTATATCAATAGTCAACATACATGTTTTCAAGAAACAATTTTGTTAGGTGATGTGTGTCCTAGTGTTTAGATTTGAATTGTTGGTGGAATTAAATAAATTATAAACACTGGTATGTTTAAATTACCATAACTAGAGCTTGTATAGATGACTGTTAGATGTGACTGGTAAATATTTCAAGACCCATCCGTATGACATAAATCGCCCAGTCACCTCTCAGTTGACCCATTTAAAAGGAAATCAGGAAGTACCAAAAGTTGTACTTCTTTAAATGACCACTATTTTCAGGAGGGCACAATTTCCCACTGACTTCCATGCTGAAATATTCCAACTTTACAGTGTTAAAATGTTTGTACATCTTGGAGTCAAAAACAAACAACATCACCGTGGACATTTTTAATGCACAGTTACAGTCACTCAATTTAACAAATGCACTTAATTTTAACCCAAAACACACAACTTTGATCCGTTTACTAGAATCTAAGTTATTACGGTTGAGTTACCACTCGTTATTTTCTAAAACAGAAAACGCATCTTATTTGTTCTTGACTGTCTGATGACGCTAATGTCTTTCCAACAAGGAAATCGGCAAGCTTCAACAGGACAGAGCGGAATTATACGTGGATGGAACACCAATCTGCTGTATTTGTGCTGTTCGCTGTAAGAAGAACAGATAATGGCTTCAAAGTGAACTTGATGCAATCTGTTGAAATGTCTAGGTTTTTTCATTTTTACCCTTTTAACAGTCATTTTAAAGCATATTGAATAAATCTGGGTTTCAGTCAGTTTTGATTCGAATGTGTTTATATGGGAAGATGTGTAGAAAAGGATCAACTGTCTTATAGTCCCACTCCAATCATCTTTTGATGTATTTTTAAAGCATTCCCAGTGTTTTTATTTTTTATTTATTTTTTATTTTTATTTTTTTATCATGATCATGCTGTTTTCGCCAAATCCCTAAAAAACCTTTCTTAGGACATAGTTACTGCAGAGCGGCAGGAGTTCATTAGAAAAACTGTTGTGCAAAGTAAGCCTGCCTCCACTTCCTATCATCCATTTGTTTTCACTCTCTCTGTCACATTAGCTTACAGTCCCTCACAGCCAAAACGTAACTTTACCGGTGCAAGAAAAATGGTGAGAAAAATCGGAGCTATCCAGCCGTACAGTTTTGTGCCAGATGATATAGCCAGATTTTACAACAACTAAAAGCTTTTTACAATAGTATTTTTTCATCTGCTCCTGATTCATAATGATTTGAATAAACAAACACACAGAAATGCAGTTTTGATCTTAATTTTCATTATATCTTTTGTCGATCATGAGAAAAATACTATAGAGAGCGACTCGATGAATCCTTCTTCTGTTTTTGGAGATTTTCTTTTCAGACACAAAAGCCATTTTTAACCACTTGTGTGTGTTTTTTTTAATTTTTCCTTATTCCTATTTTCCTTTTGTCGATCCGCGAAGGGGGGTCTAAGGGCAGGGATGCCAGTATAGCTTAGTCAGTTTGTTAGTTTATTTTAGTATTTTCCTATTGACTCTTTGTATTCATGATCCTTTTGAGTTCATGTTTTACTTCAAAGCCCATCGAGACGACTGTTGTTGGGATTTTGGGCTATACAAATAAAATTGAATTGAATTGATCATGAGAAAAATGGGACTCTAAAAATGCATGCATTTGAACTATACATAGATCAGAAATATAAGAAAAAAAAGTAAAACTAAAAGTACTGACAACAGGAAAACAAGTTCATTTTGGGTGTAAATTTGGACTTTTTAACATGGGAGTCAAGGGGAAATTGTCCTCATTTGAAGCCAGTCTCCTGTGGTTATTTGAAGAACGACAACATTTGGTAAATGTAGGTTTGCTTTAAATGTGGTAAAGAAATGTACTCTAAATGAATCCATACTCTTTGTGATGTTGGAAGTAAAAACAAAAGATAAGCAATCCCAATGACAAAGAATGAACAGCTGCCAATTCTGTTAAGACTCATAGAATAAATCGCATTCATCTTAATGAGAAGTCTTACTATAACTTCAACTCAAACTGTGCCATTCTAAAGTAAAGAATGCATGATTCAGACATAAACACTGATAATTCACCTCTAAGCGTTAAAGCCAGATTATTTTGGCACAGTGAGAGTGCACTTTTGGAGAAATGCTTCAGCTGTGATATCATACCATGAAAAACAACTGACGTCATAACCTCATATCTGTTTTTGGTGCATTCTTGCCACGCAGATAAGTAAATGAAAGTGGAGGTCTTGATCTCTTTGAAAAGGTGATTTTCATTGCAATTGGAGACTTCACACGACCTCTAGCATATGTAATAGTATTTTGTTGTTTTCCTGTATTTTTTTCTATATTTTTGTTCTTCCCTGACAGTTTTCCTTTTCCCATCTCTGTATCTTTCCAGATAAGACTTCAATCAAAAGCATCTCACAAACGTACTTCCAGAAACCTCTAAATTCTGTTTTCCACTTCTGTTGCACTCATTTTACAGTTGTAGCTATTTTCATCCCACAACCCACCCAGTCTGCCTCAAAACTTGGCAAACACAATCTGACTTTCTACCTTGTACAGTAGGTTTGCTCTCCATCTTTTTTCTCTGATGTTCTTCCTTCAGAAGTCTTAATCACAGCAGGGGAGGGCCAAAGCCGGAGTGAATCAAAGACAATCCCCAACATACCATCACTGCTCACTTAAGTCCAGATAAGCCTTTCTCTTTTGTTTGGTGCAGACAAATCAATGTTGCCTTGATGTTCCACTCCTAAATCAGCCTCTCAACAAATCTCTCTATTGTGGATAAAACAGCGATCAAGCTAAACAAGCACAGAGCAATAGAACTGGCTTGAAATCCCTATTTGTTTTCATCTTCAATCCACACAACAGTGTCAATTAAAATCAGATTTGGGGTTTAAGCTCAAATCTACATGAAGAAAGAGCATTTTCTTTTCTTTTCAGCATCATAGTGACTCATATCTTCTATAGAGGCCATATCACTCAGCCTCATCCACCTGCCTGTGACCTGTCTTTGACATTATGCTGTGAATCCTGCCTCCTGGCATAAGACCAGAGAAGTAAAAAAAAAATCTCTTCTCCCCTTGCTCTCTCTGCTTCACCAAAGCTGGCTGTAATTAGATTGAGTGAAGGTATAGGTATCGAATCTTCCAGTGGGGCAGAAATATCATCCCATAGGATTTGGAGCACCAAAACCTCTTGTGTTGAAAAAATAGTCATTGTATTCATAAAAGTAGGACTGAACTTTGAATCATAATTTAGTTGTGTGGTTTACCATTTCAGCCTCAGTGCATTTATCGGACACCTGTGTCGCTTTAGTAATTTTGGTAGACAAGTTTTGCATTATGAGGAGTTTAACAGCACAGTTCCATTGCTCTGGAGACCAACTGTATCATGAGGTTTTATTCATTTTTAATAGCTAAAGGAGTTGATCTTTAGATGTTCCTAAATGTATCTGTTCTGGAAATAAGCCATAATATTTCATGCACCAAAGGACTTGGGGTGGATCAATAGTTTAGTGATTTAGAGGTGGAAAGCATTTTTGCCTATAAGAGCCTGAATTAGTTCTGCTCAGTGACTCAAAGGGAGAACGGTTTGTTGTTTCCTCTTATTTTTTCTCTAAATTGTTACTCTAAAATAAAAACTTTTCATCCCTTTCAAGTCCCACTCAAATGGACCTAGTCGTCTACATCAGAATATAGCGGAGCAAAGAGCTTGTGTTCTGCTGACTGTGGGTTCTGCATCACTGCTACAAGCTTTTTGAAACTGCATTTCTTCACCTGCTCCTGATTCAAAAAGATTTGAATAAAGAAATACTCAGAAATGCCATTTTAAGTTTCAGTTTTAAGTTTTTCTTATATGTCCTCAATCATGATAAAAATGCTACAAGAATGTTTAAAACACCAAAAACACAATTTTCATTTGCATCTTCCACTCTGTCACCAGCTACCTTCATGTCTTCATTCACCGCATCCATAAACCTCCTCTTTGGTTTTCCTCTAGACCTCTTGCCTGGCAGCATCCTTCTACCAATATGTTCACTGTCTCTCTTCTAGACATGTCTGAACCATCTCAGTCCGACTTTATCTCCAAAACCCCTAACATGTGCTGTTCCTCAGTTGCTGGCAGGAATGATTTTCTGCAGGGGTCACTGTTGTTATGTACCTGTGGAGGACAAAAGCCTGAAGACACTGTTGTTATTAGTATGTTGCGTATCTATTTCACCCTTCCATCCAAAATCTTTTTGAGAAATTCCTGTTTTATTTTCAACAGAAAGCCTTTTTTTCCCCCTATTTTTCTGCTTCTTTGAGTCTCCCACTCGGATGTTGCAGGTTCCAGCAGCATATCCAGATAATGCGTCTCTAGACCTAACATCGAACATCTTGAAGCATACATCAAAGTGCTGTAACTTCCTGAAAAAGAACCACCTTTTCAGTCCTCCTTTGTAAACAGCCTCAGTGTCGCATTTCCAGTTCATTTCCAGCTTCCTCACCTGTCAAAGGCTTGTCATGTTTTCTGTGAGCGTCGCACGGTCTGACTTCAGGGTAAACGCTGACATCCATCTCCAAAAAAAAAATAGGCAGCAATTTCTGAAAGCTTTCTCCTTTTGAGTTTCAAACTAAAGAATGATTAGCTTCATGTTTGATCTGATGTTTGAAATGGTTTCTTGACTGATGCTGTCAATTGTTACTTCTTTAACATTACTATTGTCTTTTTTCTAGGTTGTGCTTTGATTAAATGTCTTAACGAATCATCATAAAAAAATCTGCTTTTATAGAGGTTTTTTGCAGTGCAGTAAATTTGCAGTTCCAGGCTGCTACTTAATATTTGCAGTTAATTTATATCTCTAATTTCTTTCCAATTGAGTTCACTTTTTTTGGCTTGGCACTATAACAAACATTTTAAAGTTGCTTACTATTCATACAATTTTAGTTTTGATATATTAGGGCTTTCTTTGTTGCTTAATAATCTGATGATAAGATTGATAAACTTTAAAATAAAGATATTGAGTTATTTTATCCAAGTTTTAGACAAACTTTAGATACATTTTGTCTCATTTGTTTCATGTGCCACCTAATTAGTCATTGCTGAAAAGCATGTTTAGTTTTTGCAATGACAACGATCAGTCAATATCACACATGGTTATAAGATATAGACCTTTGTGGTTTTTGGTTACCACGGTATGGCTAATGGCTGGGGGGTTTAGAAGACAGTTTGGAAGAGAAGTAGTGCACACAGAGCAACTTGTTTGTTCAGATGGTTCCTGTGCTTTTGCAGTTTCTTTGGGAAAACTGGCAATAGAAGTACAACAGAACGCTTTGACTCTCTCTGTGTCAACATGAGTGGACATTAGATTTTATAGACAAACGTTTATGTGATTCAAGGCAGTTTAAAAAATAACACAATAAAGTTACTAACATGAATGATAATTTCATATTGAATACTATCGTGGTGTCTGAAAGGAAACTTCTTTAAAGAATGAATAAATCCCTCTGAATTTGAACTGTCCTTCTTGGCTCATTGGTCTAGACCAGGGGTCCTCATTTCGTCGATCGAGAACAACCGGTCGATCTTCAAGGAGATATGGGTAGATTGCAGGCCAGCAGAGATAAAATAACCAAAAAATTAAAAACATTTTTCTACAAAATCTGTCAGCAAATCAAAATCCTCTCGAGAAGAACATGACTTGATTGACATGCAGAACGGCCAATCGGACGTTCTCTGATACATACGTCACATGTATGGCACATGCGTGTTTAAATACACTGAGCGCAAATTCTGAATGCCGCCCACAGAGCCAGCAGCGCTTTAGAAATGCCATGCTCCCCCCATTGCACATTTACAGCAGAGCATGAAATACGATATTCATTGCTTTCTGTTTCTGTAATAAAATGTGGACACCCCTGGTCTTGCTTTGGGTGTGAACATCGCCCGTGGTGCCGAGGTAGAGGAGTTGACCTCTGATCCAAAAATTTCAGGTTTGGTTTACACTCTGCCTGCCCAAGTGTCAAAAGTGTCTCTCTGGGCAAGACACTGAACCCCACATTTCTCCTGGTGATTATAAGTTAGTGCCAGTGTGTAAATGGGTGAATTGGACTGTAACTGTAAAGTGTTTTGGGCTGTCTAAGACGGTAGTAAAGTAAAATAAGTATACGCCGTTTACCATAAGGGAGGCTATTTGGAACATTACTGGAGTTGCATGGTGGTGTAGTGGTTAGCACTCTCACTTCACTGTGAAAAAGCTCTGGTTCAAATCCTAGCTGGGTCCTTTCTGTGTAGAATTTGCATGTTTTTATGCATGTGTAGGTTTTGCGCGAGCACTTCCTCCCTTATTCCAAAAATGTGCCTCATGGGTTGATTGATGACTCTAAAGTCTCCCTTAGGTGTGGATGTGGGTGGGTGCGCTTGTATGTCTCTGTGTTGCCCTGCGATGGACTTGTAAACCATCCAGGATGTACAAGTGGGTTTAGAAAAAAGGTGGATTTTTTAAATATATTTTTTTATTTTAAGCATTGATTGTAGTCAATACAATAAAAAAAATCTCAGAGATTTATCAAACTCATTACAGAAACGATGAAATGCATAGGCATAAATAACAAACAAACACAAAGAGGCACTTAAGTCGACTGATGTATTTAAAATGCAATTGCATGATGAAGAAATGTTAACCTGGCTTCTGTAAACATGTTCTAGAAAAAAAAAGACTTTGACGGATTACTGTACCAAAGCAGGCCTCCTCTTACTCTTGGAGCCAGGCCCCTCAGTGTCCTGATTAAGTAACAGCACTTTACCACCTGACATTTTATGACGAAAGGGGGATCCTCATCAGGTTGAAATCAAGTGAAGTGTATCTAACATGGCTTTGTTAGTGAAGGACACTTGACAACTCAATCAATCTGGCCCCTGTTTCCCCCGGTGAAAGCACCAATCCATCTGAGTAACAGGCATTGTCAAAACTTTCCAGAGAAGCAGCAGCTCTCTGTGACAGCAGGGCACATTTACAAATGAATGGGATTCATATAAGCCATTGAGGCGGTGGGCAGGTTTTGATGCAAAGGATATCTTGACAATCCATTTCCCATTTGGCCTCAATTGTCAAGACATTAAATCCATGACGGTGTGCTATCTATTCGCATTCTTCCATCTCAGCGCCTGCTTTGATGCTGACAAGTCAGGTGCAGCAATGACTGAGTTATTATTTTTTTCCTTTTCTTACAATCGCAGTACCATTTTTATGGCTCCATGCAGTAACAATTTCAATCAGCATTTTGGGCCGGTATCGGGCAAAAATAATGAAGCCTTTTGAGTTCAGATATTGATCGCTTTCTTAGCCTAGTTGTCAGGAAACGCTCAGAAATTCACTTTTTTCTGCAGCGTACTTGATTTACTGACTCTCTGGACATTGGAAAGAATATTTATTTGTGAAAGTTTGCCAGGTAACTAATAATTTAACTCCCAGTTTCTGCTGATGTTTATCTTAAACCAACAACATTTATTATTTTAAGATTAGGAGAACAAACAGAACTGATCAACATCTAAAAATTACTACTGATGATGAAAAAGCATTAAAGCTCCATTTCAAAAGAGACTGCGTTATCCCCGACACTCATAACTGAAGACGTCAGTCAAGAAATCTCACCATTTCAATGGGTCAAACTTATATCTTTGTTCTGAATGTTAACAAGAGATTTATTTTCT